>OZ018401.1:65692270-66292270 GCA_963969585.1 Drosophila helvetica
TAGGACACGGACTCGCAGTCTTACGAATCGCATACTCACGAATTTGAACATTTTGTTGGGTGTTGGGTGTTGGGTTGTTGTGAGTAGCTCGTAGCTTGAACTTGTCTGATGTCGCTTAACACCATCCCGGGCGGTATTTATACCATGGATACAAGACGGGACTCCGCCAGACTCAAACTCCGACTTTGACCTCGCATTCAGTGGCAAATCCGACGCGCTGTACATTCAAGAGCGGGAAACACCAAGACACCACACAGTGCAGGTGAAGCGGGCCAGGCGTGGCATTTAAATGAACCACATAAGCCATGCAACGTACTCGAACTCGTACTCGTATTCGTACTCGCACTTGTTTTGGACACAAGTCAAAGCTGCAGACAGACTTCGGGTATAAATAGGCAGAGCTAACGGCAGTGGCTATCAAACGCAATCATCCCTCGAAGAAGCCAGACCAAGATGTTCAAATACGTAGGTTCTTCTTGGAAAAATGCGGGATAGCGCAGCATTGAGTAACATCCTTCTGTTCCACTTACAGGCTGCTGTCATCCTCGCCATCCTGGCCTGCGCCTCTGCCAAGCCCGGCTTCCTTGCTGCTCCTCTGGCCTACAACGCCCTTCCTGCCGCTGTCGTTGCTGCACCAGCTCCAGTTGTCACCGCTACCAGCAGCCAGGTGTTTGCCAGGAACTACAATGGAATCGCTGCTGCTCCCGTGATCGCTCCAGTTGCTGCTCCTTTGGCCGCTCCAGTGATCGCCAAGTATGCCGCTGCTCCTTTGGCCGCTCCAGTGATCGCCAAGTATGCCACCGCTCCTTTGGCCGCTCCTTTGGCCTACCACTCGGCTCCCCTGACCTACTCCTCGCCTCTGTTCCTGTAAAGCTGCACATTACGTCTTGAATAAACCTCTCGGCAACTGATTACCGCCTGAACTGCCAAAGCTCTTGCTTTTTTCTTTCTTGTTTCCACCTCCCTCCGCATCGCACACACACACACACACACACACACACGTACGTGATCCCGCTCTGGTTATTTGTTAGTTTCCGCTTATCTGAAACGCTTTCAGGGCGTATTTCATGCATAGATGCACAATTTAAATGGCCATTTTTGGTTCACGCGCACAGATAAAGGGGTGTGCTTCTTTCCAGCAGCTGCCAAAAGGCAAAGGAGCCGAAACAATCCCTGGCATATGTTATCGCCTTCGACAGGCACCTACTCGGATGTCACTGGGGGCGATGGGATTTTCTTGGGGCAGGTTTCTCTTTAATTTGATTAGTCGCAAGTTTTCGCAGGGCTTCTGGTTACAAGAACAGAAAATTGCAAAGAAGGAGACAGAGGTCGCTGCATAATTAAGTTTACCTCTACAAAAATAAGTACAACTGCACCCAAAAAAAAAATGTATAAAAAGTGACAAAGCGACTTTTGCGTTTGCTCGTCTAAATAATTAAAAGTTTGCCCTTGCCCAGCGTCCACGTCCCATTTTATTTTATTTTTTTGCAGGTTTTTGTTTGCCATTTTGTAATTGCTGTTAATGGCCAAAACAAGCAACACAACGAGGCACAGCACACAGCGAGTTCATGGAAAGTGGGAGCGAGCGGGTACTCGTACAGTACAGTACAGTACAGCGAAATTCTCCCAGCACTACACGAATTGTGCATTAAAAAATGGCTCGCTTGTTGGGAAAGAACCAAAAAAGCCGACAAGGAACGCAAATGAAGTTCCTCCGGCCAAACAGCGAACAGCGAACAGCTACCAGATTCAGGTTCGGATTCTGATTCTGATTCAGATTCAGATTCGGAGCCAGCCTAGTTACGAAACTTTATGAGTGGCTTATACTCGTACTCGTTGCTCTTTTTTTGTGTGTTTGTGTGTTTTTGTGTTTGTGTTTGTCTGTTGGTAGATGTTTTCTGCTGGCTGTTAATTTTGTTTGTCGACAAGGCACAAAATGGCTGAATAATGGCCGGGCGACATTTCGCTTAATGTTTGACTTGCCTGCAGCACGGAACCTGATGCAGATGCCAGCGCCGAGTACAACACCCCAGTGCACGGTCGGATAAGGATTGCTAAGATTATTTTCTTGTCTGTCGCTTCATTTGATTATGCGAATGGCGTCCCAAGGCTGACAATGGATGGGAGAAACCACGCAACCACGCGACAAGGCTACAATGTTGGGGAAAGAGGTCAGAAATCAAATGTTGGTTTTACCTTCCCCTCACGAAGAATGTGAATGTCAGGCATTGGACTGCTGAAACCTGAAGGTTTGGTTCGCTTTCCCTTAAAATTATCCTTCAAGCAGTTTCAGTTTATTGACTCAACCTGAAGCCTTGTTCCATTTTCCCGTTAAAAGGAATACAGAAATGCAAAATAATTTTAATTAATTAATAATTAAAGACACAAAAATTTGCTAGTATAGAATCTTGAAATATTTGGTCACAATTCAATTAAACTTCGATATATATTCTCCGATTAATATTGAATTAATTTCGAGAAAAATTGATTCTGTGAATATATGTATATCATTCCTAATTTAATTGCCACTGACCTCTCGCAACATTCTCCACGTGCCAGAAGTGCCACAAGACTCTTCGGACCCTCGCTAATGATCCGCAAGCCAGGCCAAAGCCTGTCTGTGGCTTATCTCATGGGGCCTACTCCCCCCGGTTGTCTATCTGTGTGTATGGCTAATTAGGCTAAACAAATTACGGAATATGATTAATAGAGAGCACGGTCTGGCAATTAACTTTTTACGATAAATACGCAACCAACAGCAACATTTGTATGCGTATAAATTAAAGCAGATTTATCGGCCCGCCTCCTCAGAGAACAGAGAAGAGCCCAAGGGGCAGTTCTAAGGGAAGGATTTGTTTTTCAGCTCCTACCATTTGACAATTCACGTAGTGACATTTACATTTTTGATTGCTTCAATATTTCTTGCATTGCTTTCGGCTTTATTGCTGTTGAAGGTGTTGCTGCTGTTGCTGTTGCCCCAGCCCCAGCCCCAGTGAAGAGTATTCCCGGACAAAAAAATGCGACTCGAGACTCGAGAAACGTGTCGTGTAAATTAAAAAGGTTTTTGTTTTTGGGGAGTTTTCGTTTTCGGCTGCAGACTGAGCCACGAAAGGTCAGCGAGGCTTTAAAATTTCCCCGGCCGAGTTTTATGCAAATCATGTTCGCCTACGCCCCCTCGTAGGAGAGGGGCTCCAGGTCTCGTCCCGGGCGTGACAAGGTCTAATTATGCCGGTCCGTGGTTTCTCTTCTGCCTTTTTCGGTTCAATATCTTTTGTCCAAATTGGATGTTGTTCCTTTGCACTCAGCCAGCAGTAAGGGGGAAATTTCAATCAAAAGGATTAAAGACAAAGCAAAAGTTCGTGCAACCCACAAACAAAGACCCGATGTACGAGTATATTTTATGTGTAGGTATTGTTTACGGTATCCGTCCATCCATGCTCCGAAACAGAAATCGGTATGATGGGACGACAGTTTTTAGGTTGGGAGATTCGTGCTCAAGCAGCGGGACAAATAAAAATAAGGAGCAAGAAAATGCGGTAGGCAAGCTCCAGCACCCGCACCCGTACCCGCACCCCCACCCGCCCTAGCCTTAGCCACGCTCGAGACGTGGGCCTCTGGACTTCAGAACTCAAGAAGTGACGTGTTTGCCGCTGCAGCAATACTTAACCTTGGCTGTATACGGCCGAGGACACGGCACTCGAGATATGAATTAAATTCCTGCCTCGACAGGACTCCTGCCTGCGGAGATAGCACATGCCAGGCTCTCCGTCAGAACTTTAGCCCAAAACCCCAGTGGAACGACGTTCGCTCTTTCGACGCTGCGATAGAGAGAAAGCTTTCGCTGCCTTCCTTCCAGTCGACAGCTGCTCGCTCTTTGCTGAGCTTTCCAACTGAAGCGACTGAAGAGACTAAAGAGAACTTATGCTTATCAAGAGAAATTGCAAAATGTTGCAAGGAAAAATGTTCTTGGGACTATCGTTATCCCTAACCGAAGAAACATTCCCGAAACAGTACACATTTATATTGCATTAAATCTATTATGGCTTTAGGTGTAAAACAAATGCTCTTAAATTCCTAAGCCTGGGAAAGTGGAATCGATGGTCCCATCCATATTGTACACCATTGTTGGACCAGCACTCGTATTAAGTTTCAGTTTAAATGGCATATAAAAAACGGATATTATGGATGCCATAGGACCGTGACGTTTTTGCCACATATTTCCGTTAATCGGGCGATAGGGATGGGCTCAATTTCCGCGATGAAGAAATAGGTACACTCACAGAAAAAACCAACAGTGAACATTTTAAAATTAAAGCGAATTCACTTACATTTTGAAAGTAATATGAAAAGATTTGATTTAAATATATTTCATATTTAAATTTAATTTAATATATTTCTTTTAAAGTGTTCTATATATTAAGTTTAAGTATGACCGCGCTAAAAAAATTATTTTGTTATACATTTATATTTGAATCAAAATAAATTCCTTTCAATTTTACTATGTTTGTTTTTAGAAACCACATATTTAATTTAAATATGAGTGTGTTTGTTTTTACTGTGCCATTTTTCTATCAGTGTATATAAAATAAATATCTCCAATACCTGTGAAAACATTTGAATATATCAATTCTTTGAAATCTTACACATACTCGTATAGTACTATTAATAAGGTTTTCTTAAACGCCTATGCAGCATAATTTTCGGCATGATTTTCAATATACGAGTATGTACAATGCCATAACATGCCGACGTTCGACGATCCTATTGCATATTTTTAGCTGCAAACACGTACAGTCGGCTGGAGGCTGGCTCACAGTTATGCTCTGTATCTAAAGAGAATACTTATTTTTATCATCAAACAATATTCCTATTGTATGGCCCACACTTATCGGAGATATTACATTTTGGAACCACTACACATAAATAAATGCAAAAATGATTAAGCATTTGGACACATGTCTGACACAATTTACTATCTAAAGTGAACATGAATTTTAAAGTAAAGGTACACTTTCTCTAGCTCTAGTTATCGTTTCCAGATAGCTGGGACTCTTGGGATGCAGCTTATAGGTGACATACGATACGAACGATCATCATCCTTCGGCTTATACTTGCAAAAGGCTGCCGGCTACTGCCTATACCATATCCAACTGCCCAAACAGTGTCTGTACTTGAATACCTGATATTTGTCCATCGGGGACTATTTAAATAATTATTAATATGATCAATTCCTACTGTAAATTAATGTTTAATCTTGTTTCATTTCTGAAAATGAGATTTTTTCAGAGTTAATTGAATATTCAGAGCTTAACGAAACTAATTTGCACTTGGTTTTTTGGTTGTGATACAATGACGAATTACTTTATACTTTTATTATATTGTGAATCAACAATGTTGAGGGATAAAACGCAAAATGAGTGTTAGTAGCCATCTCCAGACACGTCTGCCGGCTATCAGTCGAGGAAGTGAGGCATTAGCTGCTACAAAATGATGTCAGCCAGCTCCCAGCTAAATTGGAAATCCAATCTGACGCTTATATATATATATATTCTTCGCTCTCACTCCATCCGGTTCCCACAAGGCTCTCTCTCTCTGTTTCTGTTTTTGCAGCTAGTCAGTCATATGGCCAATATTAGCTGGATAGTGTTGCCAAATTTATCGTAGATGCCTTTTTTGTTGACTAAACAACATCTACGGCTTAAAGTTTTCGACGAAACTTTCCGGAGACGGGCGCCTCTTGTGAGCTATACGTAAAGTAGGAACAGTGGCTTTAGCTGCTGCTGATTGTGGTCTCCATGCAAAAAGCGATCAAAAATTAAAAACTTTCTGGCCAACTCTTCCGCCACACACAGAGGCACACACAAAGAAGAGACATGTAACTTCAGGTGGCTTTGATTCAGGCACTCTTTCTTTCGCCGTTGGTTGCCACATAGTACACCCATCCATACGGAGTGAAGGAGAAGGAGAAGGAGATGGAGAAAGGGGGGTTCAGTTACAGTCAGGTAGTTAAAACTTTTAAATTGAGGGCGGGGATCATTTGTGATTTTCTGTCTGGGCAGAGCGGCAAAAACGGAGAGCAAATCAGAGAGGAAGCGGGCAAAGTTACAGTCATGCTAAAAGCGCTCTGTCACTGCTCATTTGTTGCTAATAATTATAAAAGTTTCGTTCAATTCCCCCAAGTGACATAAGTGCCACAAAAAATATAGAAAAAACGCTCCAGACTCTCTGTCTCTCTCCCTCTATCTCTCTCTCTCTCTCGCTCTCTCTCTGTCTGTCTTTCTGTATGTCTGATGGATAATAAGAGGTGGAGGCGGCAGGCGGCAGGCGGCAAAAGTTTAGCAATTGTTTAGTTTGGCCAGATGCGTCGTTGGTTTTTGGAAAATGCTTGAAAATGTTTGCAGGATCTCAGATTTCCTGGAGAATGTGCAGTTCTGACGGCGCTGTACAGCCTAAAAGCTAGTGGTATTACATTTTTATTTGCTTACTCCATAACAATAGAAGAGAGTGGGGGACCTATTGTATAAGTCATTTAGTTTGTGGACTTGGACCGCAGCCAGAATGCCACGCTAGCAAACAAGTCGAAGAAAGCGAGCGCCAAATTGCCTTAAAAGCCTTTTGGAGTCAAAAGTTTGGCCTGTTTGCGCATAATTATTTACCCATGACATAAAACAAAAATTCCCCGAAGCGAACCAGTGTAACAAAACGCATATACAAATATATTTTATTATTTTCTTGCAGACACTTGCAGACAAAACTCAGACATCACATTATACGTATTGTCTGGGAAGATTCTGCTCCCGCCCATCATCGTCATCACTGTCCGACTCCACGCGGAGATTTCCATTCTTGTCGCCGAAAAGTCTACGCTCAGCTATTTCCATCTGGGTCTGGAGAATGGCTGCGATCGTGTAGGTCCTGGCAATGCGATCCCTCTGCAGGGCCTGCGCCTTGCGCTCATATTCCTCGTCATCTTCCTCCGTCTGTTTCCTCCTCCTCTGCATCGATGGAGTCCCGAAAGATTTTCCCCTCTTGGCACGGAGTGAAGCACGAGCAGCAGCCTCGCGATCCATCTTGCGCCTGATGTTCTCGGCCACGGTGCGGTTCTTGCGCCTGTACTTCTTCTCACACCCAAATGCCTCCCGAATGCCCTTGATAGCATCCGCATACTCGACGCGAAGGAACTCCCAGAAGGAGATCTCATTTTTGCGTTTTCGATCGCGGATCGCCTTGGCAGCGGTAAAGTAGCTACTGAGTATCGACACGAACACGTTTGTTAGCAGGATGGAGACGGTAAAGGCCATTATGGCGTAGATCACAATGCCTATCATTATGCCGCCGTGGAAGAGATCGTCCGGCTCGACGTGGCTGGTGAAGCCAAAAGAGAAGCGCATGACGGTGGCCATGCCGTGAGCCAAGTTCCTAAAGTTCTCGTTGTAGTTGCCGTTGATGCAGACCGTTGCAATGCCGAATCCCGTCATAAAAATGACGATCACACAGCCCGTGCTGAAGAGGGCTCTCCAGGCCAAGGACAGCGTCATCGTAAAGATCTGAAAGATGCTGGCAAACTGCATCACCTTCCACAGACGCAAGGTGACCAGGCAGACGAGGAAGCCCATTAGCATGAGGGTAAAATCGGTCATGCGCGCCGGTAGACGAAAGTCAATGAACGCCTGCGTACTGGCCACCTCTAGTACCTCGAGCAGCCCGGCGACAACTTTTTCCCTCAGAACCATTAGGCTCACAACTGATATGCTGAGTGTTAGGATCAGGACGTCCACTATGACCCAGAATCTCTTCAACCGCTTGGGCTCGAACCACAAAGGCACAATCACAGCTGTACCTAGCTCCAGCCAGATAAGCACGTAGGCGGTCAAACATATCATGCCGATCCATGAAAGGGTCTCCACCGTCTTCGTCAAGGAAATACTATTGACATAGAAGCTGCATCGGGTAATGCCGAAAGGAAACTTCTCACACCGAATGCTGCACACACTGAACATATCCGCATCCACATTGTACAGCGTGAAGTCGAAGAAGACAGCCGCGGTCCTGAGGTCCAGCCAATTGTTTTCGTACAGATACGTGAGCACCTTTATGCTGTCATCCTTCGTTTTCCGCAGTCTGATTACATAGCCCTTCAGCTCGGGGTAGGTGGCATAAGATCCGTACTGTTTATAGTTAAGGAAAAATTTCTCCCAGGCATGCAAGCGTGGGGACATCGGCTGCCAAGGTAAATAGATAGACCAGTCCCTGTCGGTATAGCTTTCGTCCACATGAGGTTGGCTCCAGCCGTGCGAATATTCCTTCTCTGTGAACTCCGGGTCAGCTAAGCCGTAGTCTTTTCCCGTGCCCCGTAGCAACCGCATTCGTATAACGCCCAGCAGCTTAGTGCTGTTAACGTGGTTCCAGTTCGACACCAGACGACGATTATTTGACGAGAAGCCATTGACCAGCGTGTGCTCGATGAAGGGATACAGCTGATGCAAAAATAGCACTTCACTCAGGCCAATCGACTTGGTGGTATTATACATAATTAGGTTCGTGATGGATTCCCCGTTGTAGTACAGGAGCCGGTTCACCAGCAGCAGATTCAAGAACAAATGGATGAGGAAGACCTTTCCGTATACCCAGAGCTCGTGGACAATGGCCCTGTACTTTAGGTTCAGCTTCTCGTTGCGATGTCCTTCGGTGATCATTAGCTGGCTGCGCAAGCTGCGTAGCCGCAGATTTAGATAGTCCATGCGGTTGTGCCTCTTTGCACTCGAGTCCGGTAGGACCTGCTTCTGCGCCGCTGGCCAGGTAGCCGCGTCAACGGCTTGTATCAGAAACCTCATTGGATCGAAAATCAGAAATTGAAACAGCATCGCCACCATGAACGACACGAAAATCGCCTTGCATTTTCTGTCCTCGTGATAGACACCGGAGCACGTCAATACGGCTGTGATGCACCCGACGATTATCAAAACAGTGACAACATAAATCACGATACTCGCCATTGAACTTGTATCGGGCTTGGCCCTTGCTTTGCTAGTCGGAAAATATTTCCAGTTTCTTTGGACTGAATTTAGAAGCTAGTTTAAGTAAAAGATATTCAATGGCTCACTCGATGAAACGGAACAAATCGAGCCTTTGTTACCTACCCAGCGCTTTTCTCTGTCTCTATCATATTTTAAGCCGTGTACAAATTATTGTACTATCACTATGACTTCAATGAGCGCTGCGCTCTCAGCAGTTGCCACGTGAACCCATCCGAGCCCCTGCTGGCACTGCAGCACTCGATGCTGGGGTGGGCAATAAAATTCCTAAACCTTTTTTGACAAATGAAACGTGCAACAAACAAGACGCCCAAGCAGCTGCAGGCCAAACGAGAACAGTATACCAACGGAGGGAGCAGGGCGCAGGAATCCGGACACAGACACAGACACAGACCTAGAACCGAGAACCGAGAGCCCGCTCGAGTGCCAACAAAGATTTATGCATTTTACAGGGAAGACTACGCTTTATGCGAAACTAAACGGCAAACAGTTTGAGTGAGGAAAGCGTTCACTCCCCCTTCACTCCTTCACCCTTCACCCGTTCCCGCTCATTCTCTTCCGTAGAAGCGGAAATGAAGCATCGCATGACCACCCGCTGCATCCACCCGGCTGAGGCAAGAGCGCTTTCCATGGGGCACGGGCGGGATCTATTGTGCCTTTTAATAGACTGGAACTCTGTATAAGGCAGCGCGTCCTGAGCCCCGGCCTCATCCGCATCCAGACACTTTGTTTGCCGGCAAACATTTGTGCAGCTTATTAATATGCATGCCAGTGGGCGGTCCCCCACTGCCGCACTTCTACTCGCAGTGCCCAGGATTAGCCCGGGGAACAGGTGCGGCTCCAGCCGACAATCGGCAAATTTTATCTTCTAGGCCAAGCGCAAAAGTTTTTCGGCCTTCGGTCCGTATCGAAAAGTCGTTAGTAAGCTGACCACAGAAAGAAGTGAACCAGAGAAAAGTGCAACCTCCAAGAGGGAAACTTCCACTGTCCGACTGCACCAGACCACCGGGCAATGGCAACGGCAACGGCAACCGGGCAGCCAAGGCTCTTATGTCTTACGTCCTACGTCTTAGTCGCAATCGTCCTCCAGCAGGAGGAGTAAAAAAATGCTAAAGTTTACCCTAAGACTTGCACTTAGCCCGCACAAAAGTTTTCTCTTTCCATCCAAAGTTTTGTGACTGAGTCGAGGTTTCAGCTCCAGCTTCAGCTCCAGCTCCAGCTTCAGCTCTAAGTAGATTTTGTTGGCCTGGGCATGGGCATGGGCATGGGCATATGTCTAAGGCGAAAAGAGAGTGGGAAAGAGGGAAAGACGGATGACTGGCATAAGTAACTGCATAATAGGGTTAATAATTATGATAGTCTGGGAAGCAAGAGTCTGAAATGATCAAATTTATGAATATGAAGTCCCCAGCTGATGATAGTTGAGTTATTTATGATTAAATTAGGGAAAAGAGTCCACAGATGGTTGCAGATCTGAATAAGTTGGCAGAAGATGTTAAAGGCATGTTGTCTATGGAAATCTACTGAAATTATTGGAATATATCTGGATTACCATCTTAATCATCTTAAAGTTCCTGTCAAAATCACATCCAAACACACACTGCGAATACTTAATTCCGGCAACACCCTGCCTGTTTTCCCCTCCCTAGGACTCTCTCTCTCTCTCTCTCTCTCTCATTAATCATTGAAGTAGACAAGTACGTATAGCTGCATGGTCTTATAGATATGTCAGCCACCCACTGCCACTTCCTCCTGGCACTTCCTGCAGCCAGCAAATCAAATTAAGCGAAAATTAAACGGAACAACCAGCACACAAGAACTGAATGCAATGGGGAGTGCTCGGAATACATGGGGATTCGTTTATTTTTTGGCAACACACACAACATATGCGTCCCGTTGACAAATAAAGTTTACAGATATGCAAACAGGGAGAAAAAAACCGACTATCCGAGAGAGTGCGACTCTCAGATGGAGAAGGAGAGATGGCAACGCACACGAGCAAACAATGCCGAACAGATGCTGGATGGAGATTGGGGACTGGAGGTGGGACTGGAGCTATCGTAGGAGCTGGAACAACTCCCCAATGAAATAGTTTATGGTAAACCGCAATGCGAAAAATGTCACCTCCTGGCAAAAATGAGCAAGACAAGGCAGTGGCGTGTACAGAGGAAGGGGAGACGGAGACGGCGACGGAGAAGCAGAAGCAGGAGCAGAAGGAGCCACCATCCGACGGGATGGCTGGCTAAACAAGTGCGGAAGTTGTTTGCGTTTGCTGCTGCTGCTGGCAAAGGGCAAACGGAAGCGGCCTATTGGGCAATGGCAATGACAGGCGACAGTCGACAGGCGGCAGGCGACGCCACAAAGCGGAAATGAGCCAACTTGGCTACCACATGAGGCGCACTGGGTGCAATCTGGGAGCCATAGTCTCAGACACAGTCACAGTCACAGCCACAGATAATGCCGATAATGGAAATCCAAAAAAAAAAAAATACCCATAGAAATATAAATTAGTTCAGTAATACCGATTCGAATTGAGTATCGAGCACTTTTCTGGCCTTCCTTCGATTTCAGAGTGTGATAAGAAAATTCCACAAACTGACTAATATCGTTTATTCCGCATTAAATAATTAGTTTTGGTTATGCACATTCTGTTCTCGGAATTAACGGGAAAGTAAGCCATGCCAACGCGGGAAATACCCTAAATACAATTTTCTAATGGGTTTCGCCAGATTTCGGAACTGGCGTACATCGTCTGAAAATGCTGCGGCTTCCATTTGCAACATTTCCAGTGATCATCTCGTCCTGCTCTTGGCCATATCCGAGCTATCGGCCATATACGGCTTTTCCAATCACTTTTCCGACTGCACGGACTGTGGCCAGCATTTCCTGGCTATGGCAGCGCGCAGACACATCGAATCGGTGACGGACTAGGATTCTGAGATTCTCTGGCTGTGGCAGGCTCACAACGAGGTCATCCGCCGTTTGGCTGGCCATAGCATACAGGATCCCATGTTCCCGAAAATTCAGTTTCCCGCAAGACGGATTGCCCCGCCTGCAATGGAATAAAACTGAAGTGTTAAAATATCTGAAAAATATCTACGACACGCAGAACTTGAGCTTCTACGGTTACTATGAAAAATAATGACATATGACAATCATTCCTTCGGGCTGTCAGCTCTTCTTAAAGGAACTACCGTCCCTGTCCAGGCCCCCATGATCCAGATAAAGTATAAACTCAAAATAATTAGGAATAAATATTTGCATTATTTATATTTCAAATTGAAACTGTTTTTTATATTTTTACTATCCTCAAAGTATAAAAAAGACATACAAAAATATTTTTTGTTTTTACTTTTTCATTTAAAAGCAAGAAATAAATTGCAAAAAAACGTTTAATAATTGTTTAAACCCTACAAAAAAAAAAAACATAAATACTGAACCTTAACACATTTATTAGGCTTAGGCTAAAGGACTGAATTAACTAGTTATTTGAGGCTTACTGGCAGGACTGGCATGTCCCTGTCCCACTCCCTGAGATGTGTAGCACCTGTAAGAATTCTTTCAACTATTATCACTCCCTCTAAGGCCCTCTCAGCGGGGGCTCCGTAAATGCCTCGTTGCGGGACTCGCACCGATTGTCATCCAGCTCCGTGGGCACCACATCCCTGGCCAACTGCAGCAACTTGTCCAGCGGACATTTGAACTCGCAGCCGGGCACGGTCAGCTTCTGGGCCTGCTTCTTGGGATCGTTGCGGAAATAGATCTCCACCCAGTGCTCGCCGGTCTCCTTGCTCTTGTGCAGCTCGAAGAGGGCCATTGACGAGTAGCGTGGCATCTGCCGCTCCCAGATCTTCAGGGCGGACAGGATGTTCACCACCGTCGAGTCGTGTCCCGTGTAGATGAACATCTTCCGGCCACTCGGCTTGAGGGTCTCGTTCCGTTTCTGCTGCATTTCACTGAACATCTTCTTGAGGAAAGGTCCACCCTTGATCTTCTGCATCTCGGGTGTATATACATTGTACACATAGCTCTGCTCGGCGAGGAACTGAAGTTTCTCTGGGAAATACTCGTTGGTCCACTCGGGCAGCATCAGGCCCCATTCCTGTTCGGCAAGCAGCGTCAAATACAGGGACTGGACATCCTCAGGCTCCTTGAAACTGAGGCCTGTATGCGCCTCCAGCTCCTTGTACATATCCAGATAGGGTGCCACTTCCTGCTTGACCTCTGGCAGTTCATAGACCTCATTTAGAGCCTCGAAATAGCGGGGACAGGGCGTTCGAACGAGCAGGAGCTGGTTGGGCGGGCAATTATAAATAATTAAATTGAATTGAAAAATGGGACTGGATCAAACATAATTCAAAGCAGGTATTCCAACTAAGTTGAAAGTAATGGAGTGCAAGCGAAATCATTCTGAACCTAATGAAATACCACTCAATGCGAATCTGGCTGTACAATTAATCAATTTAGTTTATGAAGTATACGCACCGTGTCCTCATTGAGCTCCTGCGAGAAGACAGGTATGGGCTGCCAATTAAACTTGCTATTCCACTCCATGTCGGTGCCCTTCGGGGGCAGGAAGCTGGCCAAAACCGTCTGCATGGTCATGTGGGTGCGCGGCACTCCCGTCGCCTGTGCGTGCACCAGCTGCACGGGGAGAACAGAAGCGCAAAGGAAAAGAGAACGAAAAGAAGTAGAAGAAGAAATTGAGTGATGAGCCGAGCGCGCTTGAGCTTTGCAATTTGTAAACGTCCGCACTATCAGACATCCCCCCAAACCCACCCCACCCCTCCCCCCATTGGACGTGGCCATGGATAGGTTGGTGTTGGTGGTGGTGGTGGGGGAGGGGGAGGTGTTGGTGTTGGTGCCATGTCGGTTCGTTAGTGACTGCTTACTCACATCGGGACTGTAGTGGGGCGCCAGAAATTTGCCATAACGCTTACGCAGCCAAGTACCAATGTTGAACAGCTCGCGTTTGCCATTCTGGAGCGTTGATTTATTGCATGGCATGAGCGGATGGCACGTGAGACAACACCAGAGGAACAGCGGAGCACCAGAAAGAGTCCAAGCAGCAGCAGTAGCAGCGGCAGCGGCAACGGCAGCAGCAGGCATGGAGCAGACGGAGACAGCAACCGAGACCCAGACAGAGACAAAGACAGAGATGGAGAGAAGTGTTATAAAATAATAAATGCCTTGCATTTTTGCAATTGCATAAACATATGCATGTGTATATGTTAATACATCCCCAGCACCAGCACCAGCCCCAGCCCCAGCCCCAGCCCCCAACCCAAGACCAAGTCCTCCCCCCAACATTCCTGGAAAACATTTGCATTTCAATTTATTTAAATGCTTTGCTGGTTGGGTGGCTCTCAGTTTTAGGTTGGGGGTGGGGATGGGGGTGGGGGTGGTGGTTTGGAAGGGGTCGGCTATAGGGGTAGAATGATGGTGCAAAAGTTTTTGCAGCACAACTTTTTCTCCACTCACATTTGTTATTTGTCCCCAGCCGTACGGATAGTAGGTCTCATTTACATACGGATCCCTTGGATACGTATCCGCCGGCGTTCGTGGTCCATGTCGGAATACCTGAAGTTTAGCAATTACAATTTTTATTAGTCAAACAGAGTTACCACCTAGACCTACTGCCCTACCCTCCGCACCCCTTTTCCCCGAGAAAAGCCACTTTAATTAGCCCTCCCTACTTAAAGGCTCACTCGCAATTCGCGATTCGCACGCGACTCTGATAAGACCCAGGGAATGACCCAGAGAGAGGTCCAGCGAACAAGTCGGACATGTGCCGAGCATGTGCCGTCCCCCAGAGTGATTCGAAAGTGTCGGAAGTATTTTCCGCATCTATTTGAATCGCTGTTGCTGCTCCTCGTGTCTCTGCGGCTGATAAGAGTGCGTATCGGCCGAAGGTCAACTACGAGCTTTGCCAAATGGGTTTCCAGTTCATCAAAGTCGCCAAACAAAAAACAAAAGTGCGTCGTAGTTTTATTTGTTTTTTGTTTGGAGACTGGTTTCTTGTGCCGACTGTAATTTGGGTAGCCGGTTTTTCGGTTTTTCGGTTTTTCGGTTTATCGGTTTTTTGTTTTGATTTTTATTTGCTTTTGGTTATTTTTTGGTGATTTATCATTAAATTAATTAAAGTAAAAGTTATTATGGAAGAATTTGTGTGTTTTTGCGGGATTAATTAGTGAGTTTAAAACAGGTTTTTTCCAGTTTTTTTTAAACATACCAACAAGGTATGGTAGGTTCTAATTGAGTCGCAAATTATACATTTTGGCAGAGACGAAACTGCTGAAATTAGATTTCAAATCCATTTTTTTTGGGAAAATTCGAATGGCTTATAATTTCCAATAACAATATCTGTATTTTTCCAGTTTTCCAGTATGGGTCTAATATAGTATACATATCGACTTTGAACTGACGTTCCGAGAAAATGGAATTTCAACTTGAGAAATAATTTCAGTCGGACTATCCGCTTGGGTGCACTTGAATGTGAAAATCAAGTGTAATTGATAATAATTAGGTATATATGTATAAAAAGTATTATTCAATTCAGCGGCAGTGCTCGAAAAACCAGCTGATATAACACTTGGCGACTGTTTGGCTTGATCCAACACCCAACAGCCCACAGCCATGTCTTTATCGTACACCTTCACTTTCCCTACTACTGGTAAGGGTAGTCATTGACTCACAATGATAATTCTACTTCCAGTACCTGAGTCTTATCTGCCGCCACCACTGCCGACGGCCTATTAAATTCATATAATTCTATCAAGTACTATAATTCCACTTTTACACCCTGCTACAACAAACTTGCGACTGTTGATGCTTTGTTGGGACCCCATCTTTATAAACAAATGCTTTATCAACGTAATAATCTTTCAGATGGCCCACCAAAGCAAATGTCAATGCCAGGCGAATCTCAATGCTAAACAAAACAAAAACTTTTGGAGGGAAATACTCGTAATTCGTGTTATCAGCTGTTTTTGGGACTGACGACAAAAAACAAAAAAAGAACAATTCTGCAAAAATTCGAGCTACGGCTAATGATCGTGGGGCTTTACGTGTATGACTGATCATAAAGATATTTACTTGTTAGCTGTGCGTTTTCCATGTGATCTTAACGATGTTTATTTCCATGGAAGTATATCTTTCTTGGACTGATCTATACCTTAATTCTTAATTCACTCGCGCCCAGAGTGTTCAGTTTGATAGTTGAAAGCTCTGCAGCCCACAGCCCACAGCTGTTTCTGCAGTCTTCGTTGTTGTTTCGATGCACACGAGATGGTCACGATTCGCGACGCACGCCCCTGCCCGAACTTACCACATGCAGCAGCTCGAGCGTAGATTTTTCAGCGGCGGGGTCGTACAGCTTCCCCGATACGACCGTAGAGTGTACCAGATACAAGATCAGCAGCCCCGTTGCAATTAATCCGCCCGTCATCGCTAGACAATGCCTTCGAGTGAAATGCGAACGCGGCATTTTGACAGACGCTCTTTATAGAACTTGGCACTGGGCTCGGATTCCGCTGGCGGGAGTTCGGGTTGAGAGCTTGCCCAGACACAGACTCGCGACCGATCAGCGACTAGCGTGTTCCTTTTGCCGTTTGCTTTGCATATACTTTGCTTTTTCGGGGGTTTTAATTATTGTACCCATAAACACGACCACGAAACTAGCTAATTTACAAAACTCAAACTGGTTTTGTCCCGCTCTCCATGCAGGTTGATCAATTGATTACATTCGTCGCTCCGTGCTCGTGCTCGTGCTCGTGCCCGTGATCGTGCTCGTGCTGTAGTCGGGCTGCTATCATTTGTTTGCCTTGGACTAACTTTTAAGAGATTTGTCAATTTTCAATATTGGACTCCACTCCTCGATTGAGCGGCTGTGGTCTTCGCACGCGACTGTGTCAATGTCTGACCGATGCACTATCTACAACAATACTGCGGAGCTGTATCACTGCAAAAGTCAGAGCCCAAAAGCATATGTTCATAGGTCTTTTATCGTTTCATTATCGCCAAATGCTGTCGTCACCGTCGTCGCTCTTTTTTTTATTACTATTATTCGGTTTTCCTATGGTGTTAGTTATTTCTTTTTATTGCTATTGTAGTGTCTTTTATGTGTTTGTGTGTGGGCTGGCTGGCTGGCTGGCTGGCTGGCTGGCTGACTGGCGGGTTTGACCGAACGAGCAGAAACAGAGCAGAAGCTCAGAGAGACCCCGACAACAATGCCGTTGCGTTTGAGGCGTTTTAAATCGCGCGGGCTACTTTTAATTTATATGAACTCGACTCTTCCCTGCTTTACGGGTATTCCTCTCGAGTGTGTGCCCCTACTGCCCCCCGCCCACTGCCCACTTCCCGAACGAAGCAAACGAATTCGTCACCAAAATCGCGCACTTAAACACTCGCGTAATAAATCTGCCACCAAGCCACCAACCCGAATCCAAATCGAACATTATCTTAATTACACAAACGAAACAGAAAAGAAACAGAAACAATGCTTATTTCTTTGATTGCCTTGATTTTGAGTTATATCTTTTCTTTTTTTTGGGCTTGGCTGTTATTTGGTTTGCTGCCTTATGCCTTATGCCTTACGGTTCCGTCATAGTCCGGAAGTTTACGTAAATGGTTTTCATTTTACAAACTGATATTCTGTTCGGCCTTTTGTTTCGGATTTTTTTCATACGCCCGCCGTTGTAGCTCCGTACTTCCGATTCGATTGAGTGGAATACGTGAAGCACCAAATGCCAACTGTTTGACTTCGAATGGGATACCAAACGCTTTATATTGCGGATCGACTTGGATGAGAGAAGGTTGATCGAAGTGTAACAAAAGATGCAGGGTCTATGAAGAATGAACGGAAATGTATACGCCTTTCTTTGGTCTAGTTTTCGGTAATATACAACATATAGAGTAACGCTTGGTTCAGCATAATTGTCTATTAACGATAGCCTAAAAGTATGCCCTTGAAAAACTGCACACAATCAAACAATGTGCAAGGTGGGGAATTTTCTATGCGATACTCTTCAAAAGCTTCCTTAAAAGGTCAGTAAAAAGATAATACATTATCAAGCAACTTCCTATAGGCTAGATAGAACATATAAATTTTTCATAACTTATCGATCTCCCAGTCGATAACGAAAGATCAACATACATGCACACCACAGGCAATTCCAACTATTCCTACCTGTATCAATCCAGATCACAATAAAGGTGTAGTGTCAATCAATCAATGAATCAATTAAAAGTCATAGAGTTAAAATATACATTATATAAACTTAATACTGCACAATATTTGTATCATCGTTCAACATATCAATCATTTGTGAAAGCTGATCTTGGCCCCATCGCCGGGGCCTTTGGCCAGGCAGAGCTGCTCGTAGGAGCCGTCTGGTAGCACGGGCGCTGTGAGCTCCAGCAACTTCTCAATGGGGCACTGTTTATCGCAGCCCGGAACCTGCAGCAGTTCGGGCTCCTTGTCGGGATCGTTTTGGAATAATACCTCCACGAAATACTCCCCCGTATCGTCCCGCTGCCGTAGCTCGAAGGCAATTAGGGCAGAGAATCGTGGCATCTGCGGCTGCCACACACCCAGGGCGGATAGAACGTTTGTAATGGTCCAGTCGTGGCCGCAGGAGATGAACATCTTGCGATCGGAGGGCTCCATTTTGCCGGAGATTTTCGCCTGCATCTGCTCGAATATGTGATCCAGGAAGAAACCGCCCTTCAGTTTGCGCAGCTCGGGCGTGTAGGCGTCATAGATGTAGGAGTGGGCTGCCAGCGGCAGCATCTTGTCGGGAAAGTACTCCTTGGTCCATTGAGGCAGCTCCAGGCCATAGGCCTGCTCGGATAGCAGTGTTATGTACACATTGGTCACATCGTGGGCATAGGTAACGTTGAGTCCAGTCAGAGCGGTCAGATCCTGCAGCAGCTCGGAGTTTCGGGCATGAAACTCTTTCACCTCGGGGCTATTCATCACCTCCACCACGGCCTCGTCGTATCTGGGGCACGGAACCTTCATCCTTAAACGCTGATAAAACAACAGAAGGTATATAAGTTATTTGTTCTCTTCCTTCTCCATTATGTTGACTTGATTTCGACTCACAACATCAGTTTCCTCAGGCTCCGCAAGGATTGGTATGGGCTGCCAATTGAGCATCAGATTCCACTCCATGGGCGTGTTTTCGGGGGGAAAGAGCCCACCCAGCACCATTTGCAGGGACATCATGGTGCGTGGGGATGCCGATGACTGAGCCCGGATCATCTGAAATTATTTCATTCTTAAAATGGACTGATTGTCACTAGCTTGTTCCACTTACATCGGGCTGATAGTAGGGAGCGAGAAAAGACCTATAGCGCCGTCGCAGTTGCTTGCCTATTTTATAGAGCTCCACCTTGGCAGGCTTTGGCAAACGAAAATACATTTAAAATTGCATTTGTTTAATAGGTACGATTAGGTACTCACATTGGTTAAATGCCCCCAGCCATAGGGCTCGAAGGTTTCGTTGATGTAGGGATCTTTGGGATAGGTGTTGACGGGTGTGCGAGGACCATGGCGAAAGAGCTAATACATAAGAGTGGAAAATTAATTAAAATATGGCAAATATATCTACATACTAAGCCGCAGAATTAATCTTAAAACCAATCAATTTTTAGGCTAGTCTCAACATGAAATAGAAATCTTCACCCTAATGATCATTTAAGCATGACCATCTTGTACATTTAACAAAAAGAAGTCTATAATAACTTAACTCATAATAATAATAATATAATAACTATAACTTAAATAACAGTAAATATGGGCTTGTATAACTATTGGCAATGCGAAATAAATTTATAGTGTGGCACTCTACTGTAGGTATTGAGGGAGCAACAAATTATACAATGAGTTGCTCCATAAATTTGAAGTTTGCTCAGTTAAACCGGTTTCTCCCCAGCACACTTAATGCAATATTTAGTATACGCCATGTCGCCACGCGCACTGGCCTAGGAACAGTTTCCAACACATTCTGCTTGCGTTGTGGGCTAAGAGATCTTTTCTCATAGGAAAATCCATTTGTTGGTTCGGCTTACTTTAGAGAAAAAACTGAAGTTGAAAACATTAATCATAGGAATAGGTATTACCCAAAAACTCTAATCGTTTGCTTTATGACTTCATGAGGCTTAATGTTTGGCACAAATTCTTCTAATTTTTTGGTCTGCTGACTTGGCTAGTTGTTAAATTTTTAACAAGTCCTCAATTAGGACAATTGTGAAAATAAATTGCTAGCTAATTTATTGTATATCTATTCACACGTCACCTTCATTTAGGCCTTACCACATGCACCAGCTTCAGGGTGGAGTTGCTGCTGGTCTTCCTGGATGTTTCGTTCTCCTCCTGGAGCACCTCCTCGGGAACCTCCACGGGCACTTCGGCGACGGGCACACTGGCTCCGCGAACAGCCATCAGCCAATAGCCCGCCAAGACCAGGAGGCAAAAAAACCTCATAGTGCAGTGGATTGGATTGGATTGTGTTGGGGTTGAGCGTTAGAATGTAGTAGACCGACTGCGTTGAGGCTTGTGCGCCGAGTGACTGCATCAATAGAACTTCGGTCGGTTTTTAAGTCGCGATTATGTATTCACCCATACTCTTGGCAAAAACACACACACACACACACTGAAACACACACGAAGATAAGAGCAGCCAAGAGCAGCGAAGAGCGAGCGATTCAATCAGCGCAATCATCCACTATAATAGCAAGAAAAAAATTCTGCTTAATTTGCTTCACACGAAACTGATTTGCCAAAAAGCAAAATACGCGTGCTGAACTTTTGACTCTTTATTTTTTGGGGGTTTTTTTTTATATAATTTATTTATGTTATTTGTTCTGTTTAACACAACTCTCATTCGACTGCTATTATAATACTGAGTGCACTGCGAGTGAGCAGCAACAGTGCAAAAAATTGCCCCTACCCAATTATTGCTAGCGTCCCGCATTCTGATCGATCAGACGCGGCGGCGGTTCCACGAAATCGGGACTGTGGGGTCGACACCGCTGCTCCATTGGCTCGTTGGGCAGCACCTCGCTGCTTAGTTCGATGAGGCGACTCAGGGGACACTGACGACCGCAATCACGCATCTGCAACTGCTCCAGACACCCGTGCTCGTCGTTGCGGAGAAAGATCTGTGAATTTCCATTCGGGCAATGCAATGAAATCATCCACATCCAATGTCTCTTCCTATATTTACCTCCACATAGTATTCGCCAGTCTCCTTATCTCTGTGCGTCTCGAAGATAGCCATCACCGCAAACCTGGGCATTTGACGCTTCCACAACCCAAGAGCAGATAGTATATTACCCACAGTCCAGTCGTGTCCAGCATAAATGTACATCCCCCGGTCCTTGGGCTTCAGACTGCCATCCCTCTTGTCGGACATCTCCTTGTACATCCTCTTGAGGAAGGGTCCACCCTTGATCTTCTGCATCTCCGGTGTGTAGGCGTTGTAGATGTAGCTCTGCTCCGCCAGGAACTGCATGCGATCGGGAAAGTAGTCCTTGGTCCAAGCGGGCAGCTCATAGCCGAACTCCTGCTCTGCCAGGAGTGTGATGTAAAGGGAGTTCACATCCTCGGCATTCCGCACCGGCATCCCAGTGAGATTGGTCAGCTCCCGGAGCATTTGCTCGTACGGCCTTGTCTCTTCAATCACCTCGGGCCGCTTGAACACCTCTTGCCAGGCCTCGGAATAGCGCGGACATGGCGTTCGGACCAGCAAGAGCTGCAGCAAAGTAATACAATTAATTACAGGTTGCCTTTACTTGTGTGGAGATGATCGTACCGAATCTTGGTCTAGGGGCTCCGATAGTATGGGAATGGGTTGCCAGTTGAGTTTCTTGTTCCACTCCATTGGCGTTCCCCGGGGCTCAAACATGCTGGCCAGCGTCGTCTGGAGGGACATCATGGCGCGGGGTGAGGCTGTCGCTTGGGCATGCAGACGCTAACAGATTCAGACTATTACATTTTGGTAACTAAGGACACACAAGGATCTTACATCGGGCCTGTAGTAGGGTCCCATAAAGTCGCTATAGCGACGGTGCAGCCAACGGCCCATTTCGTAGAGGTCACGTTTGCCAGACTGCAAGAGAGGGAGAGGTATTCTTTAGGCTATAGTTCTTTGAACGGATAAGATAACAGATATCTCAATTGGATCATAAAGTATACAATGTGGCAGTGGGCTGAGGCTACTCACATTGGTGACATGTCCCCAGCCCGTTGGCTTGAAGCCATCTCTCAAATATGGATCGTTGGGGTACGTATCCACCGGGGTGCGAATGCCGTGTCTGAAGACAATGTGGACTAGTTCCAGTGTCGAGTGGCTGGTATTGGGATGGGTCTTGTAGCACTTGGATGAGGCTGCATCCTGCCAGGGCATCTGCATCTCCTTGGAAGACACATTGTTGTTGACCACAACGATTACAATGATGGTAACCGCAACAGCGCCACCCAGACCGAGCATGGTGAGTATTTGCTTACGCGTCCAGCGACCGAATATCATTTTGAGGGAGTATTCCTTTTTATAAATCGAATCGGAGTCACAAACCGGAAGAGGAGCTTGCGATTTCTGGTTCCACGCACGCACACACACAGGCACACAGGTACACAGGCACACAGGCACACAAAATAAAAATAAGAATAATACAGGATTTTGGTTAATTGTTGAATGCTGTTTTAATTTAATTTCTGTCTGAGATTTTTATTGGGGAGCTGCAAGGCGCGTGCAGTTCACAGCGCGACCAGAGTTGAAGTAACGCACTGACAGCTAGAGACGGAGAACTTAAAAGAAAGATAAATCCGCGCTCGTCTATTCGGCTATAGCTGCGTCCAGTGGTTTGCCGCCCCGATGCCGCTGCCTAACTGCTGACAGTCGTCGTCACTTTCCACCGAACTCGACGCGAGATCGACTCGCCCCAAGCCCCACGCCACAAGCCCCAATCCCCAGCCCCAGCCCCAGTCCCCAGGCCTAGCGCCTGACAGAAACAGAAACAAAGTCGAGCAAAAGCGACAAAAAAAAACCCAACTAATTGGGCATTTCTCATTCAACCTGATAATTACGAGATATTTTGCGGAACGAGGTTTATCGGTAGCCAATCCGTCCAGCGGCCAAACCCCCCACGAGGGTCTATATATAGCCTTGCACCCGCCCTCTGTGAGACAGGTTTTTGTCATTTCTTTGCCAGCTGACATAGTCATTATACCCCTCCCCCATGGATCATGGGGTGTCCGGATCAGGCAACGCCAGGGGTTGGTTCGCTTTTTTCATGGTCCGCATAACTGAGTCCAAAATTCGGCAGATTTTACAGTGCTGTGAAGTGTAAAATATTTCATAAATTATATTCTGAACAACTCGTTAGACGCATATGGTGGAAATAGAAATGAAATTATTGTGATAATTGCATATAATCGTGAGAACTTGCGAGTATAAAATTGATTGGTAGATCATTGGAGATTACATTACTTAACACAGGCTAACGTCAGCAAGTTGTGGGGACTTCGTTGGATAGGGCTGGACAGAATACAGTATTAACTGTCGTAGGTTAGTAATCAAAGGGTGCGAAATGCTGGAATGACCCGTAAATGACTGGGTTATAAAGTAGCGTAGTACATGCAACTTTATAACCCAATCATTTACGGGTCAATCATTTACGGGTTTTTCTACCTCTATTTTTGCCTTTAACTGCATTTATATTATATACTATTCGGATTATATACCATTTGTTTTCCTTCCATATTTTGTGCACCAACCTCCCCCCACATCAGGTCTCCCCTATCTCTGGCTCAAAGTGCTCTAAAAAGCCAACAAATGTTAAATGTGATGTGTGCTTTTGGCTCTCTTAATTTGTTACCTTGTTTCGCTCTATTGACCCTCTGGCAGATAATAATTTTATGTTGCTTATTCGCCGCGTTGTTTGAACAAGTTGTTTGGGTTGTTTTTGCGTTTTGTGCCAAATAAAGAATTTCTGCAAATATCTCTATTTCTCCCATCAGACGTCTCTATTTATCTCTCCCCATGTGCCTCCGCCCGATGTGCTTGGTATCATATACATGTACCAATGCGCATACGTATATGTTCATTTTGGTTTTTGTTTCGTTTTCTGGCTAATTACGTAGACGACACGGGTAAGGTAAGCCTGTTGTCAGAGCTCCATTATTGTACGCGCGTATCGAGGCTTTGCAATGTGGCTAATTGACTAAACTGAATTTTATGGCTAATTAATGGCAGCCCCGACCGTTAGTCGATAACTGTGTCTTTGCCAGCTTCCGAAGTGTACAATTACCGGCTGCTGGCAGCAGCTATGTAAACAGCTGGGCGCTGAATACTCTACAATTTTGTTTGACACGATTGCTGGTGACTTGTGTCTGTTTGTCTGTGAACTTTCATCTAGTTTTGAGTGGTTTCTGATTTCAGTTCAATCTAATTTATACACACACATGACAGACAGCTAACTAAGTAATATATCAACGCAATTGACATTTGAATTGCATCAGCTGAAAGCGATTAAGATTTTCACAGTCGAATAGTGAAAACAAATGGCCTTGGTCGTATATATATGTATGCATGTGGTAATGCTTAATTTAATGTATGTTTTGCAGGAACTTTCTTTCCCCATTAAATGAGTCATTCAAAGACTGAGTAACATTATTAAACAAAATTCCCAAAAGCTAATGAAATCCATACCAGAGCTTCCTCAGAGCAAATATAAATATAATTGCTATTTGTCTTATCAATTTCTTTGTATTTCTTATCGTTATGGTACCGGTAGAAGAATCCACTGAGAAACTTCCTCAGTCTCTTAATCTAGCCAAAGTTTCGAAAACAAGATTACTGCATTTGTTTAATATTTTTTGATAGCAAATGTGTAGTTTGTATATATTTGTGTTTATACTTTTTTCAAGAACATTCAATTATTATGCCATTTTACTATTTCCCACCTCAACAGATACAGTTCTGTCACAAAAAATAACATAACATAACAATACATTGATGATTTCCCTTATCTGCTTTGAAAGACGGCGCAAAACTATTAATATTGACCGTGGAGCTATTCTCAGAAAATAGTACGAATTTGTTTATTTGTGTATATTGCGTATACTTATTTATTCCTTAGAAATTGGAACTACTTGCATACATATATGGTAAACTTATACATATTTCCTAGAAAATTGGATTCCTATGCAATATTTGTGTACCTATTATTGATTCTTAAAAATTCGAATATTTACACGGAAGTGCTGATTATGTAACGCAATTCTCAACGGCTGCCATCCCCACAGCCGTGCACATGCTCCACATACGGAATTTGTATTCAGACCGTTGAATGCCTCTCCTAAGCCTATTTTCTAATGACTTTCACTGAAATTTATGGACACTGCGGCACTGCTGGTGCAGCAGAATGAAAATAGCAACTAAAAAAAAGAACGAAACAAAAAACTGGAAAATATTTCCAAATACTACATATATATTTTTGGCGGATTAAAGGTGGGGGTGTGTACGTGGAGGGGGTGGTTCGAGGTAGACACGTGCTAAGTTCCCCATAAAACGTGCATTAGACAAACGGCGGGCAAACGTTTTGGCCCCGAAAAGCATCTTCAGGCCCAAGAATCCATCCGCACTCTGGCATTAATATTTATCAGACCCGCAATTACGATTACCGACAGCACAAACTATGGATAGAGATGGCCATGGCGATGGCGATGGCGATGGCAAAGGAGATTGAGTACTGGGAGGGCACTGGAATGGCCAGGAAGGGACAACTAAGGGAACAGGCAGGGGGCCAGGGGGAAATCTAGGAGATTCCGGCAAATTGTCAGACAAAACGTTGCCGCGAATGGCTCGGAAAATTTATTGATTCCGACGCATTGAAAATAGTTCTCGGTGGAGCAATTTCAAAGATTTGTACGACACATTTTTCTCGGCTCTCACTCTTTCCCTCTCTTGCCGCCTTTCTATCCATCTATCTCTCTCTCTCTCTCTCTCTCTCTCTCTATCACTCTCTCTCCAATGGACACTGTTTTGGCGTTTTCTTTTTTAAATTTTCGCTGAAATGGCCGAAAATTTCTAACTGACGAACATAAAAATTCGAACACGCGTAGTTAAACACGCACACACTCACAGATCGGGCACTGGCGTACCCAAAGGGGGCGTGGCCGGCGTCTATTCAATGAGACAAAGAGCACCGAACCCGACCCGGCTCCGGGTCCGGACCGGACCCCAGTGGCGCTCAGGGATTACGTCTGAACCGCGTTTTTTTGGCAACGTTCGAGCGGCTGAGAGTCATCTGGGAGTCGGGCGGGGTATGGGATTGGGGTTGGAGAAGGGAAGGGGGAAGGGGAAGGGGGAGGGGGCCCTCTGGGTTGTCGCCTAAACGATAAAGCAATGACAAAAGTCAGCAGCGATTAAAGTTCAATTGGTGTGACCTGCCAATTGGCATAAAGGAAAAAGATTTCCACTGGCTGGGGCCAGAGGAGAAGTGGCGGAAATGGCGAAGGAGAAATGAAAAGTGAAGGCAATGAAAGCTCCATGATGCAGAGTGCAGGACGGATTGTTGTACAGATGCCAGAGATCCGTCGAGAAAACAAGACAAAATTATCGCTGAACCTTTCGAGGACTTTTGGTTTAGTATTTTGTAGATTTTGTTGAATATGTATATATATTCTACTTGGTTCTTAATCTACAGCTCACTTCAGGAGTGTACGAGTATGGCCTTCAGGAATTGCCAGCCCACTGTCGAGTCGCATGCCATTTTACATTTTTTTCAATTTAATTGTTCTCCACTCCTCTGGGAACGAGCAAATAAAAATTGTATAAATCATTTAAAAATATCTTCCTTGTTCCGTTTAAGGGAGGCTACCCTAAAAGTCGATGCATCCTTATTCTAGGGAGAATAAGTGGGGGAAAAGATATTTATATATACTTAGAAGTTACCATTCTAATCCCTTTAATCGAGTGAGCTATTGAAAATCCATTATTTGGAACAACTTCTAAAGTCAGTCAACAGAAACAGAAATACTTCTCGATAAGCAAGGCCCAAGCCCGATAACAGTTCGATGGGGAGCAACGACCGAGTAGTCTTTCTTGTCACTGCTTTCGTAATCATGATGTGCTTCTTGGTCGTTTGGAGGTACTCTGGTTTCTTCGTCGAGGAGAGGAAATTCAAGGCGATCCTGGTGTCGTTCATGGTGGTGATGATATTTCAATTTCTGGTTTTCGATCCAATAAGGTTTCTGATACAAGCCATTGACGCGGCCTGTTGGCCAAAGCTGCAGAAGCAGGTCCTGCCGAACCCGAATGCCAAGAGGCACAACCGCATGGACTATCTAAATCTGCGGCTACGCAGCTTGCGCAGCCAGCTAATGATCACCGAAAAGCATCGCAACGAGGAGCTCAACCTGAAGTACAGGACCATTGTCCAAGAGCTCTGGGTATACGGACAGGTCTTCCTTGTGCATGTGGTTTTAAATGTGACGCTGGACCGCAATGACCTGTACTACAACTACCAGCAGATCCAAACCTTGATCCAGCATAATACCTCCACAACGATTGGCCTAGGGGAAGTGCTATTTTTACATCAGCTGTATCCCTTCATCGAACACACGCTGGTCAACGCCTTCTTAACAAATGATCCGCACCGTCAAAATTCGCACTGGGTCAACTCCCATGGCACTAAGCTGCTGGGCGTAATACGAATGCGGCTGCTACGGGACACGGGAGAAAGTTACGGCCTAAATGAACCGGAATTCACAGAGAAGGAATACTCCACCGGCTGGAGCTCTCCTCATGTAGAAGATCCCTACACCGATAAGTACTGGTCTATCTATTTACCTTGGGTGCCGATGAGGCACGATCAAACCTTCTGGGAGCAGATTTTCCTCAACTATAAACAGTACGGATCCTATGCCAGCTATCCCGAGCTGATGGGCTATGAAGTTACGCTGCGGGACACGAAGGACGACAGCTTGAAGGTGCTCTCGTACCTGTACGAAAACAATTGGCTGGACCTCAGGACCGCGGCTGTCTTCTTCGACTTCACGCTGTACAATGCGGATGCGGATCTGTTCAGTGTGTGCAGCATTCGGTGTGAGAGCTTGCCTTTCGGCATTATGCTTAGCAGCATGGATGTCAATACTGTGTCCATGACGAGGTCGCCGGAGACCCTTCCGTGGGATATCATGATTTGTTTCTTCGCATATGCGATTATCTGGATGGAGCTCGGAGTGGCAGTGATTGTGCCCTTGTGGTTTGAGCCGAAGCGACTCAGGAAGTTCTGGGTCATAGTGGATATCATGATCCTACTTCTGAGCATGTCTGTTTTGATTATGATGGGTCTGAAGTCGAGAATGACAACCAAGCTAATGACGATGTTAGAGGTAGCCAGCACGCATGACTTCATCGACTTCCGGGTACCAGCGCGCCTGAACGATTGGAGCACCATTACGATGGGCTGCCTCGTCACCTTGGTCACCTTGCGTCTGTGGAAGGTCATGCAGTTCGCCAGCATGTTTCAGATGTTCACGATGACGCTGTCCTTGGCCTGGAAAGCCCTCTTCAGCACGGCCTGTGTGATCTTAATTTTTATGATGGGATTCGGCATTGCCACGGTCTGCATCAACGGCAACCGCAACGAGAACTTTAGGAACTTGGTGCACGGCATGGCCACCATCATGTGCTTCGTCTTCGGCTTCAGTTCCCATGTCGATCCCGAAGATCTCTTCAGCGGGGGCCAAGTGATGGGCATTATGATCTACGCTGTGATGGCCTTTACCATCTCCATCCTGCTAATAAACGTGTTCGTGTCGATACTCAGTAGCTACTTTACCGCTGCCAAGGCGATCCGCGATCGCAAACGCAAGAACGAGATCTCCTTCTGGGAGTTCCTTCGCGTCGAGTATGCGGACGCCATCAAGATCATACGGGAGGTATTTGGGTGTGAGAAGAAGTACAGGCGCAAGAACCGCACCGTGGCCGAGAACATCAGGCGCAAGATGGAACTTCAGGAACGTGCCAGTGCTTCAGTGCGGCTCAAGAGGGGACCTGACCGTGTAGTTCATCCCAAGTGGAAAACAGTGCTCGAAGCCGAAGAATATGAACGCAAGCTGCAGGACCAGCACAATAATCGCATTTCGAGGACCTACACGATAGCAGCCATTCTCCAGACCCAGATGGAAATCGCTGAGCGAAACCTTTTCGGCGACAAGGAGGGAAATCTCCGCAATGAGTCGGATGAGGATGAGAATGAGTATGAGGATGGCGATGAGGATGAGGAAAGGTCTGTACAGGAGCAGGATCTTCCCAAAGAGTATCAAAGCTAAATATGAATGAGTATTCTGGGCAAACTTTTAACTTACGAAAATGCGTTTATTTCAAAAGCTAATGTACATCTGGAGTAACATCCACTGAGTACCGTGTATTTAGATTTAAATTAAAAATAAACCTTTCATGTTTGTTTACCCCCCCTTCCCCCCGACATGCCCCTCCGACTCGTCTTCAAGGGGCAGGGCGATAGACCCACACCCATCTACATCTGCAAGCAGGAGGCATTTAATGTCTGGCCTGATTATAGTATATTAATGACTTTATTTAACTTTTTCGTTTGGATTGATAGCCTGGGGGTTGGGCTGGGGGTCAATGGGTTGGGGGTGGGGGGGCGATGGCGTAGGAGGGGGCATAGGTCTCGTTAAATGCGTTCACCGCATGCGTTACCGTGAAGCTTTTCACAGCAAATTACAACAAATTATACACATAATTACGCTTTAATGCTTGGCCTACACCCGCTCCTGCCACCGTACCCTGACCCTGCCCCTGCCCTGCCCCTGCCACAGGCTGTCCCACCACCCCCACCACCCCCACCACCCCACACTCCGTTCTTGTCGTGCATGCCATCAATGTAAAGTAAAATTGTGTGTAAAAAATGTGATAATTAACTTAAGTCCTTTGAGAATTGAGGCTGGGAACAGGTTCCCAGTGCCAGAAGCCAGTAGCCAGAAGCAGGAGGACGAACCAGGGGAAAGGTTATGTCCCTATACATATATGGAAATGCATATAGGTATGTGTGAGTGTGTGTATGCATGTATGTCTGTTTTTTGTTGGTTCGTTTGTTTGTTTGTTTGTTTGTTTGTTTGTGTACATAAACCCATTGTCAGTTAATTATGTAAAATGTCATGCATATATGGGCTCGTATATATTCATTTCATGCGAAACAAAAAAGAAAAATTGTTCGCATAAAAGGACTTTTCTTTCACTTCAAAAACACAAGCAGGGCCACACACGAACACCCACGATTATATACACATGTGTGTGTGTGTGTGTGCGTATGTGTCTGTGTCTGTGTTTGTATGTTTGCGTATTGCGACAGGAAGCCTAATTGTGGGGCTGCACCTCAGGGTATACCGATTCTGTTGGGCCAGTTGTCTCTCCTCATATCTCCCGTGCACGGCGCAAAAGCAAACAAACTTCTATACGAGCTGAAGAATATATGAAGGAAATATAAGCCACAAGCCGAATTTTGAAAGTGCATATTTATTTATTATATTTAGTTAAGGATAAGCGAATATATGTGTGTTCCTCTGAAAGGTGGAAATGATACTGTTATATATTCTTTAGAATTTTCCCGAGAAATCCACACTGAAGATGTTATATTCAGTTCGGTACATCGGTTTCCTGCTCCTTGTTCATTCGATCCTTCCCACTTAAATAATCAGGAATGTCATTTGTGAGTAATTGCCTTCCATTCTCCATAAACTATTAATGAATCGTTTCCTACTTACACAACTATTAAGCAATTATCTCCTGTGTAGAGTGTAGGCAGCAGGCATTCCGCTTTTGTATTTCAAATTTCTTGTGGCTTTATAAATTTAAATTATATTAGCCCGCATCCTCTTTCGCCCCCTCGCACTTACATAGATACGACACGATACACACACACACATGCACATGCACAGGTGTTTTATAGAATTATATGCCCTGCTTCCGGGGAAGGCAGGGCTGGGACCTTCGCTTCATTTTTGGCATTCAGTACTCCGTCGCGACCGAGCCGAACCCTTCGACTTTTCTTCGTTTGCTTTGTTAATGAGCGTCTCATAATGCATATAATTAAAGGCGGCAACAATGGAGATGTATAATTCTGAAGACAAACAGAGATGCAGGGCGGCAGATCTCCTGTCGGTGGCAATTAGTTGTCCTCGTTAGGCAGAGGTCGACTTCCTGTTCTGCTGCCATGCATGACGCTCAGGGCTCCTCCTGCTGCCTGCTGCCTGCTGCCTACTGCCTGCTGCCTGATAATCCTTTATAAATAATGCATTAAATGTTTTTCTGTTCCTGGCCGCTGTCGGAAGCTGCTGGTAGAGATGCTGCCGGCCTGGGCTTCCATTTAATTCAATTTGCATAAAAGTGCTCGGGATTTTATTAACCCACTAAACGTAATTTAGTGCCCCAGGCATAACCCTTAACCACCCCCACCCCACCCCCACCACCAGCGCACGCTTCAATTGCCCCGCTGATGGAGTGTCAGTAGCCAGTCCCCCAAAAAACCACCTCGGACCCAACCTGAGCGGCACCAGGCAGAGCGGAGTGCTTGCCAATTTCTTGGCCCTTATCATCGGATCCCTGGACCCTGGACCCCTGGATCCCTGGAGAGCTCGTCCTGTGGTTTTCCCCGCCAATTATCGAAATTCCGCCCAGCTCCAGCGCAGCTTTTGTTGATTCTGCTGGCCGACCTTGTGCCTAGTCAAGCGTTAAGTGGACCATTTTGTGGTAGACGGGTTTTGGTCCAAGGAAGAGGATGAAGTACCAGGGCGACGGGCATTGTTGTTTGAGCCTGCCGCTGCAGTTTCTTGGCCCAAGATTCCCTCTGTTTCCTGCCGGGGATTTATGCAAAAAATTCAACTGAAATGGGTCAGGCCATGGCGCTGACCAAGCTGAAGCACTTAATGGGGGACTTAATACCACGATTGGGTGGTTGGAGTGGGGCTGCTAAGAGGTTTATGAGTAAAGTGTTTGATGGTGGGACGCCCCTACCCTCCCCCTCCCCCTTCCCCTCCACTTCCACCTACCACTAATTGAATTTGTATCGTATCATATCAATATGATTCCTTTAGCCTGTACTATGCGAGTTTTCTTTAAGTGGGTTAATTTTTAGTTGAATCTACAAATAAACTCAATTCAGTTTGATTTTCCCGGTTCCTGCTTCCCCAAAAGCTCAACGAAATTCCTGTGAAAACCTAAACCAGAACGTTGCAGAAGGTTTTCCCATTAGAAAAAGTTTTCTTTTGTCTTTGGCCAACATCTGTTTGGACCATAATTAAAGCATTTTTAATGGCCATCAAGGATGACCTTCGGGCTAAATCTCCGACTGATACAGTACATAAATACATATATAATTTTAGGTTAATTACGCAAAATAATCATATTTTTTTGTGGGTCCAGTTGGGCAGGCGGCAAGGAGTCAGGTCTGACCAACAAGCAGAGGCAGATGCAGAGGCTGTGGCTGCGGCTGCCACTTGGCGTCTACTTTGACCTGCTTTTGTTATCATAAAATCCTGCCACAGACGCCACTACCACTGCCACTGCCACTGCCACATGTGTGGGGGCCTCTGTGTGCGGAAAGTTTCGGCACATTAAATGAAATTTAATTCCTGCCATCATAAGCAGCCCGGGACAGGGACATGCCTGGACAGCAACTGGACAAGGCAAGAGAGCAGCAGAGAGTTGGAGAGTCTGCGAGGAGAAGGGGAACAACCGCCGAAACTGAAGCCAATGTTTCTGGTTCTGGTTGTGCTTTGGCAAGGCCTCTTTGCGTCATGTTGGCCTGCCCGCATCGCATCGCATCGCATCCTTCTAGTCCAGACCAGAGCACAGCAGAGCAGACCAGACCAGACCCCATGCACACACGTACCGCCCCTGGTACGTGGCCTGGGCCTCTGTTTAAATGTTATTTAACGCTGCCCCAAAAGTGTCATGGCTGCCTGCCACTGGTTTCTCGCTCGCTCGCTCGCTCGCACTCTCTGTGTATATGTGGGTGTGGCATACTCATAAAATGCCGCACAGTTGTTGCAAAATTTGTGGCCATTCTTCGTTCTGCACTGACCACTCCACTACTCATCTTTCATGATTCCCTTGTTGCCCAATCCTTAAAGTGGATCACACCCAAATAGCAACAAAAAAGCCAGAGTTCCAGGGAAAACTTTTGAAATACCCTTGCAGCTCCATCCTGAGTCCTAAGAGAACTTCGGAATGCCATGTATAGCCTTATGCTTTTAGAGATCTCTTCTTAGCAGTCACGAGTAGCAGTCTTCGCACATACATATGTATCATCGCAGGAACAAAACCCCTTTCAAATTGTGAATACCCCTGCGATGGTTTATAAAAAGCAGGGAAATTTCACGCTCATCTGACTAAATGGTTTTATAGGTTTTGATATTTGCTCATTTGTTGATCCGTTTCGTTCCCTGAATTTCCTATTAATATTGCTGTAGTGTTGTTGTAGGTTGTTGCAATTTATGAGGCGGTCAGTTTCGGTTTGCCAGACCCAAATTCCATGCTTCGTTATCCCTTGTTTTCCCTCCTTTTTTCATTTTTTTGTTTTTTTTTTTGTTTCGAGACGCCCCCAATCACATATAGGGTTTATTTTTGTGTCTGCGTTGGCAGAATTTTGTTGTTGGCTTTTGATATGTTAATCATATTTTATGTTTTATATTTTGCGCTTCAACTATTTGATTGCTTCGGTCTGACGGAGGCATTTGTCTGCTGGCCAAAAGGGCGTGAAATCGGGGATAGTCTGTGGCTTTAGAGGGATGGCTTTGGTTAAAGGTCAAGCTATAAAATGCTCAATAAGAAGGTCAGAAATTGGCGTATATATGAGCTTTATTCTTCCGTGCATCTATGGAAAGAGAAAGTGAGTGGAATTATGGCTTATGTAGTTTTTAATTTATTTTCAAACACATATTTTCTGACACTTTATATGGAGCAGCTCTTCAAAGGAACTAAAGCCCTCATATAATCATCCAATTATGTTATTCATATGATAATCAACCCCGAGATGCATAAAAGGCAACATTTTTATATCCTTATCCTTCGTTTTGATGTCGCTCAAGTGCCATAGAGCACATCTCCAGTTGATATGACATTTAGGCCAGTTTATAGCTTGACCTCAATGCCATTTGTGTGCCATCGCCTTTGCCCTCGCCTTTGCCCTCGCTGTCCTGTGTCCTGTGCTCCCACGGGGGCGTATGCGCAATATTTCAGTTGCCTTGCTAGTTGCTCGTCCAGCCATCATCGGCCATGCCCATCATCATCAACTGGCCCCGTCTCCATCTCCATCATCATATTCACAACTTAACGTCCACTTTTCCGTCAAACAGGCCGTAAAGTGGCATTTCCGTTGTCGTTCGTTCGTTCGTTCGCTCGTTCGTTCATTCGTTTGCCGTTTGCCGGTTGTCGGTTGTCGGTTTGTATCCAGCATAAAATTAAATTATTTGTTGCATAAGCCTCATCTTGCCTCTCGCCCTGCCCTCGCCATGGCCCTCGCACACTCACTGTCCCAGCCCAAGGCTCGGCTCGGCTAGGCTAGGCTCGGCTAGGCTCGCTTCAGTGCACCCCCTGCATCCGCCTCCGCCGTTGCCTCCGTTGCCGCCGTCGCCGCCGCTACCCTACAAAAGCCAACGAGGCATGCAGCAAAGTGCTAAGCCATGAGAAAGTGTGCACTTGAGGCAGCACAAGCCGCCGTGCACTTTTCCCCGGCCACGCCCCACACTCCGCACTCCACACCCACATCCACATCAACATCCACACTCTGGGGAGCGGTGGGTGAAAAGGGATCGCAGGGGTCGTTGGGTCACATTATTATACTTTGAGCGGCGCCGAAATCAGGCAAAACTTTGCACGGCTCCTCCTTAAACTCCGCCTGTCATAACAACAAGGAAGAAGGACCAGCGTCAGCTTCAGCATCAGCATCAGCATCGGGAGATGGGAGAACAAGATGATGGGAAAGAGGAACAACACAGTTTTCCACGAGCTGCTCTTTTCAACTGCTGCAGCCACCCGCCAATACCCGCTGCATTCAGTTCACCCCTTTGGGATTCATTTCGTTTCATTCATTTATTCGTCGCTCGCTGCTTTCATTCATTTTGAACTTTCGACGATTTAATTCAGCTTTCGTGCTGCTTTTCTCCTCTGCAGTTCTCCGTTTCTCTTGTTTCTCTGTTGCTTTTGTACTGTCTCCATTTATCTGCTCTCTGTAGCTGTTGCTCTCTCTTTTCGGGGTCTGGGGTCTGGTCTCTGTGTCTGGCGAGCGCCTTTGGCCCCCCGCAACAAATAGACGGGGGAATAGTGTATATTCCATAAACTATGCAATTGAGATACACTTGCAGAAATATCCAGATCCAGTGGCGGGCTCCATCTTCAGTTAAATACAGCCGAGAGTGTCGCCTCAAAAAATATAAATTACTTGCAGCACGAACTTCACATAATATTCGATATGCTCGCACCTGAGTGGCTACAATAAATTTCAGAATCTCAACCCCTGGCATAAATTTCACTGTGTCTGCTCTTTTTCTGACCTCACCTGGTCGCCTGGCAAGCGCCACGATTGCAATCTCCACTGCTCATTTGCATTTTTAATGAAAACCGTAAAAAGAAGGAACGGCAGCAGGAGATGGGGCAACAAGACTTGGCCTGGCCGAAAGTGTGTGTGTGTGTGTGTGTGTGTGTGTGTGTGTGTGGAGAAGCTGCAAATTATGAGCCAAAGGCGAAGGATTTACCCTTCTTTATATTTTCCACACACTCGTGCACCCAACTGCTAGCTGGGCAAATAAATTCGACCGAGCAGGAGCATATCCCTTGCAGAACCGAATCCCAACTGTCAACAGTTTGTCGCTTATCGCGCGGCTTGGAAATGTTCTCTCTGTAGCCAATAAATGTTTCAACATCATTTACATTTTGGTGGCAGTCTTATCCTCCGAGCATTGGAAATGGCGTTTTCCCTTCGAGGCGGCTTCAATCATTTTGGGGTTCTCGGCCTGAGGTCAGCATCAGCAATCGTTGCGGTTGGGGCGGGTCGGGGCGGCGCGGGGTGGGTCCGTTCTGGTCTGGTCTGGGACAACAAACAGCACTCGCAGATTTATGTGACCGCAAAACTTTGCTTCATAGCATAAATTAATGTTTAATTGATGAATTTATATGACGAGCGACAGATTCTTTGGTTTTCATGCCAGCATTGCGTCAATGCTTGTGGGAAATACTGTCAACTGGGAGTCCTTCTGGTTTTAGTCTATTTTTGGGTAATTTAAAGAATTGGCAGCAGCTGCAGGCGAAGAAGCAGCAGCTCTTGGACATGAATCGATAGCCAAATGGAGCAGCAGTCAAAATAGTGGCAGGAGGAGTGGAACCAAGTGGGGAGGGTCTATGTGTGCCGCCTTAGATCTGCCCTCCAAGCGCATCCGTCAGCAGGTGGAGCGACTTCAGTTGGCCCTGCCCAACCTGCAGCAGCGGCAATTTATATGCATGGCGGTTTTTTTCAATTTGAAACCGATAACCGATTTGCTTCGGTATACTTGTCAGCTTCTGCGAGGTGACAAACCGATAAATACATAGTTCCAAAATTAAGCGCTCACTGCGCCAGTGTACATGTAGATACTTTCTACATTTACATTTCAATTACATTCCAAGTGTTGCGGCAACTTTTTGAAAAATTACCAAATATTTAATAAAATAATTCATTTTGGTACAAATTAGTGGATTAAATTATATATAATATAACTACAATTTTAACCTTTTTCTTTTCATATGAGCCCCATGTAATATGTAAAAAGAACCCGCGTATACATTTTTGAAATTTAACGTACAAAATTTAACGTTTATTTAAAAAAGAAAAACAGATATTCTGTGCTCTGTTCAAACGCTGTTAAAAGGAAAAAACCATCTCTATGGATAAAGAACAAAACAACTTTCCTCATATATTATCGCACTTTCTGCACTTTGCTTCGATTTATTTAACTAAAGTTCATAATTTTGTCAATATTTACAATAATTTGTTGGTCGAAATCATCAGTTCTTTCGTTTTGCTCAGTCGATTCTGCTGCCAGTTACCACCACTTGCTGCTCTTATCCTGCCACTTGCTGCTGGTGTCCTGCTTGACATCCACATAGCTGGTGGCATGATGACCATGTCCGTGAGCATATCCATGATCCTGCTGCTGGTGCTCGAAATGGTCGGCATGGCCGATGTGCTTGACTGTGGCCTGGAATCCGTTGTGGGCATCGGCCGTGTACTCGACGACGCGGGTGCGGCCATCGGCTTCCTTCATGGTGTAACCTCCCTTGACCTTATCGCCATCCCGGGTCTCCCACTGCTGCTTGATGTCTCCGGTCTTGGTGTCCTTGACTCCATAATCGAACTGGTACTTTGGATGGTGCTTCGGCTCCTCCTCGTGGTGCGAGGTCCACTTGTGGTGCTCCTGTGGAGCTGCTGCTGCCCACTGATGGTGCGCCTGGGGAACTGCCCATTGGTGGTGGCTGGGCTGAGGCGCTGCCTCCCAGTGGTGGCCGTGCTGAGGGGCCGCCGCCCACTGATGGTGCTCCTGATGATCGTTCCACTTCTTCTTGGGCGCCTCGTGGTGCGTCTGAATACTGTATCCAACCGCATGGCCGTGCTCATAGCCGCCATGGGGAATGTAGCTGGCAGCGGCTACTCCCAGCAGGGCACAGCAGAGGATCGTTAGCTTTTGAGCCATATTTTCGATGATATGATTTGGCTTGACTTATTGACTGACTGACTGACTTGCTTGGCCCAGATCGCAACTGGAACTGTGATGCCCAACATACACTCCCCAATGCTTTTATACCTAGTTTGGCCCATTCTATCAGTCGATTAATTACATTTTACTCTCGAGGCTAAATAGGCTAGAAAAAAGTAAGAGCCCCAAAAAAATGGCTCGAAAAATGCCTCGAATATTTGTGCAAATTTTCATTATTTTTCCTCATTCGTATTCATAATCTGGGCGATTGGCAAATTAAATGTGGCTCATTCAGCAACAACAACAACCATAAACGGGGCGTGAACATCGCCCAACTATAAAAAACGCAATGCTTGTTGCTGTTGTTGTTGCTGTTGTTGCTGTTGTTGTTGCTGTTGTTGTTGTTGCCTAGAAATCAATCAACAAGTGTGGCCCGCTTTCAAATTAGTATTAAGCCAGGCATCGCCTCGCCTCGCCTCGCCTCGCTGCGTTTCTTTGGTTGCTGCTGTTGCTGCTGCTGCTGCTGGTGCTGCCCCATCGACTTCACTCCGAGTGACCTTGAGACAGCCAACCGACCCGGGGGGAAGGGAGTGTGGCAGAGAAGGGCGGACTGGCCGACAATCGAGCGGAGAAGTCGGTGGATCGTTCTGGGGGGTCCGATTCCAATGCTTCCGAATTGGCGTTAAAGTGGTAAATGGTGGTTAATGTTTTCTAAATATCTCTATGCGAGGGTCACTGTTACCACATTTGGGAATGGGATCGTTTTCTTAGAACTTCTAGAATTCCATATACCCCTGATAGAAGGGATCTGTGAAAACCAAATATAGAAGGTATTTAAGTATTAAAATCATATCATAATTGTCTGAAAAACGATTCATCCCATAGCAACACTTTGTCGATGTGCTTCGGATCGCGGATACATGGGAGACCATTAGATCTCGTGTGGAAGATCATCAGTATTATCTATGTATTTTAAATAGTTCTAAATATTCGAATAAATTCCTGGGAGTTGTTTTATTGCCTCGCTTACTACCAATCCAAACGAAAATATTTATTTCAGAAAGTTCTGCCCAGCTTTAACTTATTTGTAACAGCTCTAACTCTAATATGAAATTTATTAGATATTCTATAGAGCTCAATGGCCAAAAACAGTAATAGTAGGTAATTATGAATAAGTAAAGCAATTAATAAATTTGCCAACACGAATGGTGAATGGCTTAGCCAAGAGAATGACCACCCGATGGTTTCCATTGGCCTCTGGCTATAGCTTGGGGCTATAAAAACCAGCAGAGGGCCCACCAAGAACCAGCAGACCTCATCAAAGGTTCCATCGACAAGCAACGATCAAAATGAATTATTTCTGCTGTGGTCTGGTTCTGGGCCTGTTTGTGGCTGGAAGTCTAGCAGCTCCCCATGGAGGACACGCGACCAGCTACAGTGTGCTGACCAAGCACGAGGAGCCGGTGCACAAGGATCATGGATACGGCTACGGCTACGATCAGGGCGTGATCAGTGCGTACGGAGGGGTCTACGGGCATGGCTATCCCAGCCCCAGCCATGGCTATTCCGGCTACGAAAAACACGAACCGCATCACTATCCCAAATATCACTTCGACTATGGCGTCAAGGATGCCCACACTGGCGACCAAAAGAGCCAGTGGGAGTCGCGCGATGGCGACAAGGTCAAGGGCAGCTACTCCTTGAAGGAGGCCGATGGCACCACCCGCGTGGTGGAGTACACAGCCGACGATCACAACGGCTTCAATGCAGTTGTCAAGAAGCTGGGCCACGCCCACCATCCTCAGGTGTACCAGAAGGGCTACGGACACGGCGACATCTATGGAGCGGACTACGGCTACGGACATGATGTGGCTCATTACGGCGGCTATGGACACGGCGGACACGGCCATGCCAGCAGCTATGTGAGCGTGAAGCAACTGCACTGATTGCCGAACATATACGAGCACGATCGAACACACATATTTATCTGACCAAGAACAAGCCTTTTTTTATTTTACACATACATACACAGTATTTTTATTGAAATACATAAGCAAATCTTTTCATAATCGAAACACACAGTAGGAGCTATCCTATCAGAAAATGGTCTTTAAGTACGAAAATCTTGAGGAAATCTCTCCAAGATAAGCCAATAATCCCGTCATGTTTTAGTCGCCCTGGGAAAATTTCGCCATGCTTTAGCAAAGCCCCACCAATGATCATTGATCAAATGCTGTGTTATAGTCGGAGCGACTTGATTTTAATACGGATAACTAGGATTAACTGGCAGAGCAGAGACACATTCGCAGAGCAAATCGCCATTAATTTATGTAAAGTCGAAACGTAATGCTGGCAGATATAAATTTTATAATGCCATTAGACAGCTGCACCGAAGCGTTGACGACGACAACGTGGTAACGGCAACGGCAACGGCAACAGGCGCAGGCACTGCCACTGCCACAGCAAAAGCAACGGCGACTTTTACTTGCGGCTGAAACCAAAAGTTGAGATGGCCAAAATTGGTACGGTGTGGCGTGGCACGGAATGAAATGAAATGAAATGAAATGGAAGCCGGGCGACCGTCCAGTCGTCCAGTTGTCCAGTCAGGGAGCTAGTGGTGATAGCGGAACGGGTTTCCGTGCGGAGAGCCTCAGAGCCTGAGAGCCTCATATAATTGTCAATTAGACTGGGCTTAGGAAGCGACAAAGCCGACCCACACCACCAGCAGTGGCATATGCATCTGCATCTGCAGCTGCTGTGGATGCGGCTTCGGTTGCCGTTGCCGTTGCTGTTGCTGTTACTGTTGCGGCTCATCGCAGTTGGTTGCGCGTCTGTCTGTGGCAGGTTGGAAGTGGAACCGGTGAAGCCGGAAAATCGTGTCGCCGGGAAAACGAAACCGAAGCTTTTGTGCCGGTCCAGACTTCGTCTCCATCTATAAATACTTTTGCAATGCCGCGCAAACGCTTTAATTACGGTTTTGTCCTTGACATTGACACCACGACGAGGAACAGCAGCAGCCACAGGCAGCCGAGCGACTGCAGCGCGTTTTCCTTGCGTTTTTGAACGCCAAGTGTTTTGTGCAAGTGTTTTTTAAAATAATATACAAATTGAGGAAATCGTTGCAAAATATGAAACTTTATGTAAGTGAGGGTCAAACAATCTTTTGAGGAAAGGTTGCGTTGCTGTTGAACAATATTATTTGTTGATTTTTTTTTTTTTTTTGTCAAGCGAAAGTTAAGCAAACGAAAACTTTCACTTTTGAGTGAAAGTCGTGCAAATGTCCACGAATGCAAATCCATGAAACTAAAGGCGATATTGCAATGAAGAAGCCATTAGGACAAATCAAAATTAACAGTAGATTAAATCACTAACCAGAACAGAAGTGAAACATCAAATACAAGAGCAATTGGGAATCAATTTTGATGGATGAAGACTCAATCTTCAGGCAGGGAATGTTTTTTCAACAATTTTCTATTCATGTTTCTGAGATTAGCCAAAAGGAGACAAATGAGACTCAATCGTTTTCAATCTTTCATGGTTTCCGGTCGTGTTGCTATGCCGAAACGGATTCCACATCATTCGTTAATCCGCATTTCAATCGAAATACTACCAATGCTATTCTCAACGCATAAGCACTTGCCCTGGGGGGCTCTGTCAGTGTGCTAATTAAACCAAGTCAGTGGCAAAGTCCCCAATCAATTCCCACCGAATGCAGAGCAGAGCGGGACACATGCCAGTCGAGGCTGGGGCGATCGGATCGATGACTGCTCTCGCAACTGAAAATCGAATCAAATCAAATCGAAAATGTCCAAAAAAATATTTTGCAATTTGCAAAAGGAAAAAACAAATGCGAGGCATAGCAAGGCAAGGCAATTGCAATTGCAATTGGGAAAATTGAATTGTACGGTGCAAATGGTCGCCATCCTGCCAGACCCGTTTCCATCTCGAAATCGAGACTGGACCACTGTCCAACTGTCTAGGCGGGACGGTTCGGAGAGGCTCGGAACGATACGGGTACGGAGCAGAGCAGAGCAGAGCCGGGCAGAGCAGAGCCGGGCTACTGGTCTTAAGCAAAGCCATCAATCTCCAAAAGTTTTTCGCCGGGGCCCCGGACAGGCATTTGCTGTCATATGCGCGGTACAAATGTGCCTCGGTGTTTATCTGTCTGCCTAATTTTGGACAGCAAGGTGTATTTTGCCATTACCATTTGACAACTGTCACAACGCTGTATGACATGCTCTGGGATGTGGTTTCTGCTGGGACCGCTGCGACTGCTGGGACTGCTGGGACTGCTGCTCCGACTCCGTTCGTTGTCCAATTAATTTTTGTGCCTCCTTTTTTTTCGCTGCTCCCCTAGATTTCCCCCCAGATTTTCTTTTCTATGGGCCGGGCCGTAACAGGCCGGGACAAGCTCGCGTAATAATTTTGTAGGCAATTTATTAACTGTTTCGTATGTTTGCTTAACTCGTTTTATCGCTCCGTTTATTAAGCGCTCGACTGATAAAAACGCATTCATATTTCTCTTAAATGCCTTTTTGCAGATAACAAGCCATTTGCCGCCCCTGCTGCGGGCCCTCCTCCTACTGCTGGCCCTGGCCTGCCTGGGGACACGTCCCGCTCCCGTGAACGCAATCCGGGGCGGGGCACCTGTTGTGGTCGCCGACGACGATGACGAAACCATGGAGTATGCCCCACAATATGTAAGTGAACCACATCACAGCAGCTCCCAAGGAAATATTGTGTATGTCTATCGATCGAGCAGAATGAGTTTGTACGAGAAAAACATCTAGTGGAGAGAATTCTCTCCAGTTCCAAATTACAGATTTTGAGCTCCCAAATGCCATTCCCATAAATCGTACGAGTATTTCAAATCATACTTTCCGAAATATTTCTTAAATGATTAATCAATTTTAATCCATTTGCTTCATTCCGCTCTTTCAATCAAAGAAAAAAATGATCGCCTAACGACTTGTTAATCAAATAAATCATGACAGCTCACAGTTAATTAAATATTTGATCAATCTATCGGAAAATGGACCGGACTAACAAAGTCAGGCAACGATTAATACATCAAAAGCGATCCATAAATACCTTTGATAATCTGTGGATCATGGATAACGCATTTTCCGCCATTGAAAGTGAATGTTGTTCCATGCGACTCTACTCGTACGAAATGTTCAATATCTCTCTCGATGCCGCCCACATAAATCAACTTGTTGGCCGGCCTGGCCCCCGACTGCAGGCCGACTCCGACTCCGACCCCAGCCATTGTCTTTTCCCGGGGAGGGACAGAGGACAGGTGGGGCGGTAGCCGAAAATGCGTTTTGCGTGCACACACGATCGGTCGATTCGACAGCCCGGGGGCGCCATATATGGCTTGCTGCACCTACGATCTCGATCTCCGTCCCAGCACCGAAGCGAAACGAAGCGAAAGGAGGCCCCGTGGCAAGATTGAATTCTTTTCTTTTGTAACTGTTCAGGCTATGACAAGGTGCGTTTTCGTTTTCAGCAACAAAAAATGCTAAAATGTTTTCCATGCTGTCTGTCTGTCCCGTCGATGGGGTAAACGCCTTTGGAACTGTCGGGATTGTCAGAAATTTATTTTTGATTTGCCTGTTACCTGTTGCTCCCACGATCTGTCGTGCGATTTGTTGTCAAAATGTTGACAACGCTGCGTATGCGTAATTTGCATGTAATTGTGGAGTGATATTGCGCATACGCCCAGTCGGACAAATCATAAATTGTTCACCCATATATACAAATATAGCTATATATATTTCATAAATTTATGAGCCAGAGTTCACATGCACCCACAAAAGCGCGCACGAAAATTGACCACCAGCTGGGTGGTGGGACTACAGTGCGCGCTACTCTCAATGATCTCCTGGGTGGCCCCGCTGCTCTGACTTATGCAACTCTTATTAAAAACTATATATACCATGTGTACAGGTATATACGCACATATATCCATGCGTATATACAGCTGACTGACTGCTCAGGTTACACTCGCGTGTAATCATTTGTTTTGTCCGGACAGCGACAGCGGCCAGAGAGTTAAAATTGATAGGCAGCGAACAACTGCAGCAGCAGCAGCAGCCACAGCGACCAGCAGGCACCACCAGCGGCTGAAACAGCGCACTGCATTTGTATGCGTTTTGTGCGTGGCCATTTATGGACGTCTGCGCTTAATTGAAGCCAGCGCCAAAGCATGCGAAAAACTTTTGCAATTTGCCTTAAAAACCAAAAGGTGCCAAAAAAGAAGGGGAAAACACAGAGAGACACACTCAGAGAGAAACACACAGCGACTTGTCCGAAATGACAACGAATGCTCTACATTTTTATATTAATTGAATTTATGTAAATTTTTATTTCGGTTATTTAGTTGCTGGCTTTATGGGGCTAATGCGTGGTGAGCTGCCCATAAATAACAATCTAAAATGTCATTTAAGATTTTTCCAAAGCAATTTGCGCTTAGACACAGTAATTAGCGTTCTGATATGATTACAATTTTCATTTCAATTTTGACTCCTCCTATAAATATCAGCAGAAACATACCACTGAAGGACGGGTACTTGGTCTTTTTCAGATTTTTATTATCTTATATATCAAATATTTCTAGATTGCTGGCAAAGCCTTACTAGTGTTAGGGTCCAACTAAATACTTAATTAATACGTGTTGCCTTCAATGGCGGCTTCAGATCAAAAGAACACCCAATGCCGCATGCATCCAAAAGCCGTAACCCAACCCAATGCCTCCTTTCAGTGGCTCTCAAACTGTGCACAGCGCCGATTTTTGCCTTGACACAAAAAAGTTGCATTTGTTTCATTTTTTATTTGGAATTTTTTTCTTTTTTTGTCAAGAAAACTTTGACATAGCCCCATTGGGGTTTTGCAACAAAAAAAGTGTGCGTACAGTTTTGAGGCGCGGTTTCGGGCCATGGGAGCGTTTCATGAGGCGCGCACGAGTTTCTTTAGGGCGTTTTTTTCAGTGCCTTTTGCAAGCGTCTTTTGGCTAATCAGAAATTTCTTTCAATTCTCTCTCTCTCTCTCTTTCTTTTTCTCTTGCAGGAGCATCCGGGGTATGCGTTCAGCTATGGGGTCAAGGATCTGCACACGGGCGATGTAAAGTCGCAGTGGGAGTCCCGCGATCGTGACGGTGTGAAGGGTCACTACAGCATCCTCGAACCAGATGGCTCCATACGGACCGTTCACTACACGGCCGATGCCAAGAAGGGCTTCAATGCCATTGTTAAGACGGTGGGCGCCAATTCGCACCCCATCACCGAGGAGACGCCGGAGGGCAGCAACCAAGTGAACGATGACACTAGCCAGTCGAAGATCAATCACTATAGCAAGGACCAGGAGCACATCGTCCTGAGCTCGGACATCAAGCAACAGAAGCGGCCCATTGAAGATCTCACTCACTCACACCCGAAGATCCCCAGCCTGGTGGAGATCAAGCCCCATGCCCGCATCAAGCAGGTGCCCATGGAGCTGGAGCCAGGCATCCGGGATCGACTGCAGCAGGCCCGCGACAACTACTACAAGGAAATCGCCGCTGCCCACAAGCTGGAGCATGATTACGCCCACAAGCTAGAGAGCGACTACGCGAAGAAGTTGCAGCAGCCCAGCTATGCGGTACAGGAGGGTGACTGGAAGGCGGTGATAGTCAATGAGCCTAAGGAGTACCGTCCACACTACACCACCAGTCCTCCCCAGTCCCAGTCGCAGGCCCAGGCCCAGGCCCAGACCCATCACCAGCACCAGCATCCGTACTACGATTACTACAAGCCCAAAGAGCTGCCCCACAACTATATTCACAAGGCATCGGCGCCCCACCAGTCACTGCACACCAGCTTCTCGCCCTCGAAGCCGCGCCCGAGCATCCCGGAGCCCATCTCCAACCACATCCACCAGAAGAAGGTGGTGCACACCACGCCCGGCCTGAAGCACTACAAGTACAAGGGCGTGTCCAAGACGTACGTGCGACCCGAATACTCCAGCTACTTCCAGCGCAAGCCAAAGAAGCTGAGGCCGTTCCCTCCACAGGCAGGCCTGGGTCCCAAGCACCGTCCCCAGCGGCCGGAAAAGGCGGGTCCCGTGCTCTTTCCCGAACTGCTAGAGGACGAGTTCGAGGAGTTCGTGGAGGAGGACGACGATGAGCAGGGAGTCGCCTCGGCCAGTCTCGTTCAGAGCATGGTGCGGAAGGACAAGAAGCATATGGTGCCCATGTATGCGGGCGGGCACAGCTTCAAGACGGCCGCCAGCAGCAGCCACCGAGATCTACGCGGTGTGTAGGTCGGGGATTTCTCAGAGATCTGTAGTAGTGTTTCCTTCTCTATTTATTTTTTTTATTCGACTTAATTTATTTTTACGTTTAGTTTTTGTGTTTTAAATAAATGAAGTTGTCTTTAATGAACGCTCCCCGAAATGGAATGGAATGAAATGGAAAACAAATCCCCGATTTCGCGCAGCTGCACTTGTCAGGCCCAGGCCCAGGCCTAGGCCAGGCCAGGCCAAACAATTATATTTAACAATACGAGTACCCAAGAAATTCGTGGGCTGACAGGAAATTGCTAACAAGCTAATCCAGCGATCTCTGACTTCTGATCTGACTCTCTCAGTGGGCCCAACCTCCAATTGAGTTTTGTGATTATGCCATGCGGCGGCAACGCCATCCGACAACGAAAGCGACAACCATAAATTAACACCAATTCGCATTAATTATTGCAAGTCGACTCGACAACGCAACTTCAGAAACGCCCCAAAAGTGTCCACGAACGGCCCGAGACGATGTTGGGAATACTCTATCCCATACTCAAGCTGTGTACCCATACACAATCAAAGCATAGGCAGAGCGAATATCTAGCGATCTCAGGTATCTATATACATATCGTACTGACTATAGCTTTGTGTGCATGGTACCTCTTGTAAGAGTGCAGCAGCTCCTAAACGCATACAATTTGACAGCGAATTATGCCAATGCAATGCCTGTCTGCCATGGAGGCATTTCGGAGAATTGTCTCACATTTGTTTAGCCAGCTAATTGCTCTTGGCCAACGTTCTCTGCGCGGGGATCCTTAAAAGGTGTGCGTGTCAGCGGGCAGCTTTTCCACTGCCTGCCACTCAGATTGGATCGGATCGGATCCAACTACTGCGGTAAGCCGCAAACCGGATCCAAGTCTCAAGAGTCAACCAGATATGAGTGCAGCTGTGAGTCATAACTACGTTCAATGTCGGCTATCGGAGGCGGCGCCTAATCTAGAAGATTGTAAATTATTTAATTGGGAGCGTAAGCGCTAGCGTTTCCAACGCCTCTGCCCACTAGATGCACTCTGTGAATGCGCCGAGTGAGTAGGAATCTCACAACCTGAGCATTTTCTATTGCTCTATTGCTATTCTCAGACATTTCTCACGCGACCATAAAATGCGCAAAGTAATTCTGATCGCCGTCTATGTGCATCAAGTTGGAATCAACTTGGTTTTTATTGGATTCACAGTCGGAGTCTGAGAAACTGGTTCGCCTAGAATGCAACGAACGGCAATGTGGGAGCAATTTGCATATAAGCAATCAATTTTTTCCTTTTTTCTCCCTCTTCATTTGACACTTTGCTCCCTGAAACGCACTCGCCAGTCGGAGTCCATGTCAGAGCCAGGCCAAGACTTCAATTTATGCAACGAAATTGCAAGAAAATATCAAAAATCCAAGTCAATGCCATACGCAAAACATACAAAATGTTGCGTTGACAAAAAAAGTACGAGGCACCCAGTAATTAGAATACTCGATCTCTGGTCGAACTAGTTATGCCAGAGATTAGCTAAATTGGATTAGCCGCGACTACGACTATCTGGCGATCCGCAGGTGGGAGCAAATGCAGCAGAGCACTCATTGAGAATGCCGAACGAACCGAATGCCTAATCTGTGTTAATTATGACAAATGTTTATGACACTCGAGACTAACTGAAAGTATGTTGCGAGGTTGGCTCGAAGAGTTCCAACTGAGGAGGATGTGTACGAGTTTTTTTCCAGCTACCCAACATTGTTCCTTTATTTTATTTCTGATCGAAACAATAAAAATCATCAAATAATCACTACTATTTTATTTTATTTTATTTTGCTCAAAAATAATTACTATGGATAATTTGGTGGATATGCTGAGATTATCCTTATAGCAGTATATTGCTATATTTAATTCCTCCGTGTGGCTATTTATTTGTTCGGTCTCTGGTTCTAAGGATATTCCATTTTAAAATTATTTGAATATATAGAATATATGGCTTCCCAATAAAAGGTATGCAAAATAATTTTTGAATTAAGGAAATAAATATTGTGTGCTAAAAAAAACCATAAATACTCTTGTAATTTTTAATTCAGAAATAAAAAAATTATATACCCCGCATGGGAATTGGTAGAGCTTTCTTCACTTAAACTCCTTCATGTTGCTGTCCCCGTTTTGATAGGCTAGTCTTAGGACGAATCCTGCTCCAATCCAGACCAATCACCATCACCGCCAGCTGCCCTAACAATGCTGATAAGATGACGATCCACGGCAGAAGGAGGCATTTTTCTTGTATTTTCTAGAGAATGAAAAAATAAAAATTCGAGTAGCTATTCGCAGTTTTCCGATGGTAGGACTTTTGTGCATTCAAAGTGATCTAAAAACAAAACGAAACTTTTACGTATATATTTTGTGATTGAGAAGAATCCAGCAAATTTGCCACAGTTTGTGTAAAAGATTAAATTATAATTGAGACATCCTTTTAAATGTAAAACCGATCCTACACCAAAGCTCCATTTAATGAATAAGCCTGTCCCCAATCGGCGGTATCCACCTTAGCTGTCATCGTCCCTCAATCGCTGTGACCGCATTTAATTAGCTGTCTGCAGAGTCTGAGGTCTGCCACATGTGTATGGTATGTATGGTGGCACCTCTCAAGCTGCCATCGCTGCCACGTTGTCCCTGACTTGCGGCTGACACCGCACGCCGGTTAAATCAATTAAAAACCACCAGAAAAAAACACATACCCAAGCGAAGTCCAAGCGACTCCTGGCCATATAGTCAGATGTGAAATCTAGGCGAAGCTTTATCCAAAATAAATCCGGCCATAAACGTTGGCTGGAAAATTGATTGAGCAGCACACGCGTTGACATTTCAATTAGAAGCCCAGACGCAACAAAAAATAAATGAAAAATCATAGAAAAAATAGAAGAAAAACGAATCGAAAACCAAAACCAAGACACGCAATCGCCTCCAAAGTGCAATTGGAAAAGAATGCCGATCCAGATCGAGAGCTAGTGCCGCTAGATAAACCTTGTGAAGCAATTAAGTCCGCCGGACAGTGGTTGCATGCGGCGATTCGTATCGGAGCATCGGAAAATGTGAGTGAGAGTGAAAGGAGACATTGAGTCCTCCTCCTTCATGAGCCCCCAGAGATTTTCCATACTTTTTCCAGCGAACTGCCTGCTGCTGTTAATTGAACATGAAACATGTTTCGGGCTGTCGGCCGCAGCTTTTCTTTTTATTTTTCCTTTTCGCTGTATGCTGTATGCTGTTTCTTTTTAGCCTCTTGCTCGCAACAGTTTTCGCAATTTGATTGAATTTTAATTTTTCAACATTTGCAAATGCAAAGGCACACAGCCGAAAATCGAGTGACCAGTCAGCTGCACCGATTTTAACCTACTTCAGAGCCATTGCTGGACGAGTTTACTTTAGTTTAGGCCACGCATTTGTCACACACACGCACCGCATAGATCGGCCACTGCAACTGCAACTTCCACTGCACTGCACTGCAATGCACTGCACTGGGGTTGCGTAAGATTTTGGAGGAACGAGAGCCGGAGATTTTATAGAGCCACAGATCTACAGCTCAAGCTACAGCCACAGCTACAGCTGGCCATGGCGCTGTCTCACGACCATGCCTACTTAACATCATGACGAAATCCATCGCCCAAACATCGCCCCGACACTCCTCCTCCTCCTCCTCCTCCTCCTCCTCCTCTTCCTCCTCAGCTCCCTCCCTTTCCTTTCGGTTTTTTAATTGAAAAATCTTGATATTCGCCCGAGCCGGACTCGGACTCGGATCATTTACATATGGCTTTGTACGAGTATATCACCATCAGCGAATCCTAAATCTAGATGGTTTGTCGTTCATTCAATATCGCAAATGGGCCCGAAAAGCCACTACCAGATCGTGTTGTACATAGCCGCTGCGTAAACATTTCAAAATTTGCCAAACATATTTATAAAATTGCTGATTTTATGTTTCTTGCTCTCGAATCTGGAACCTCAAATCTGGACTAAGAATTCTACATGACTGGACAAATAAATAAACTGAAACCAGTTTAGTTTAGCTTAGTTCGAGTGCAAATAACGCTACGAATATTGCGTGTATTCTCGTAAAAAGTCGTACAATATTTTGAGAAAGGCCGTTGGGGCTGGGCTGGGCTGGGGCCGGGCCGGGCCTGGCCTGGCCTGGCTTGGGCCTGGGTGTGTGTGCACAACATGGCGTATGCGTGCTGCCAGCGGGGCATTCACATGGCAGTAGCCGCTGCTACAGGATTATCGAGAGCTGAAACTGAAACTGGGGCTTGAAATTATGACTTTAGGTAGCTTATGGCCAGTGTTTATGAGTGGAAAAGCATTTCCCGCACCTCATGGGAAATTTATGCTGTCCATGTATTCGCTGGTGGGCGATGCCGATGGCGATGGCTTGTCTTGGCCCAAAGGCACAGTCTGTGAAAGAAGTGGCCCAGTTATATAAGATGGCAGGAGGAAGAAAAAAAATGCAATCTCTGGTTTTTAATTGCTTCAATGGCTTTAGGTTTGAATGTTTCTTTTGGAAAAACATAGACAGATTTAAATGAAATTCAGGATGACCTCTTTCCATGTGCCTATGAAAAGCAAAAAATATATATTTTCTTCCCAAGAGACACTGCAACAATTCTGTGCCCATTAATACTCTGCAAGATCGAAATGTCCAGTGAACAGATACCATTAAGAACCATTAAGTCTGCCACACACAGTCACACAAAAACACACACACACACACACCCTCGCACAAGGTGACACTGGGGGCATAGTGACCCTAATTGCCGACAAGTCAACACTTTGGCCATATCTCCCAGCTATTCTATTAGTTATATATTGTATCATGTATTATGTGGCAATGCGCCTAAGAGCCGAAAACTAATGCACAACCAAGGCGCACTCTCAGACGGACAGACAGACAGACAGACACACGCATGATTGCACTCCACCACTCCACTCCACTCCACCACGGGCCACGAAAATTTATTGATAGCGACATTAATACCACAATTCTTGTTTTATTTCTCAGATATTCGCTGCTCTCTATTTTTGTGTGTTGTGTGCTGTGCATTTTTGTGGCTGGGCTGGGCTGGGCTGGGCCGGGGGGGTCTAGCAAATTGCGTATGCATTTATTTTTTTTCCAGAGCTACACGCAATGGCCGCGATTAAAATCTAAATAAAATTAAGTCGCTTTAAAAGCATACGAGTATGCAAACAAAAATGAAGTAAAAAATCTAAAATATCACAAAAAATTGAGCCAGCAAACTAAAAAGGCGACTTGGCCAACAATGCACCACGCGCGATTTCTAAGCGGCTGTGTGTGTGTGTGTGTGTGTATGTTTTTTTTTTTTTTTTTTTGATTTGATTTGTTTGAGCCGAGGCGTTTGACGAGAGTATGATCTAATAAAACGTTACCAACTGTGTGTGAGGCTGTGCTGTGCGGTGCGGTGCTGTGCTGTGCGACCGAGCGAAGGTGGGGCCGGGCCCAACAATTGGCCAGGCAGGTTGCAGGTTGCAGTTGGCGCAGTGTGCGAGAGAACCCCGAGACAAAGCTGCCTCCGAACAAGAGCTGGAGTCGGAGCTGCAGTCATCAATTCTTCATCTGCACGCGCCAAAGTCGCAGCGCACCCGACTTGGTCTGGCCTGGCCCGATCCGATCCAATACGATACGATACGATCCGATTCGACTCATTCCTTGCAGCTAGATCTATTTTGTTTTTTTTTTGTTTTTTTTTCTGCTATAAATATAGTTTGTGTGTTTTTTTTTTGTCGCTTTGTCGCCAAACTGGTGCGTGGCTGCGGCGCATGCGTGCGAGCTTTTTTGTGCGAGTGTTGGCCAACTGACCGAACGTATATAAGCGATTATAGGGCCGGGCTGGCCAACAGTCCAGTCCAGTCGGCCGCGCTGCCTTGCTCTACATCCCCGAAACGTACCGAGCGTTCCGTACCGTTCCGTTCCGTTGCGTTGCGTATCAGTCCGTTTCGTGTTGCGGGTCTACTTCGAGTCCGTGGCGTCTGATCGATTCAATTGAGTCGTTCGTCCCCCGTGTGTGTGAGCCTGCTCCGCGAGGCAGTACCTCCCGACCTCACAAAGGAAAACGTAATCCTTTGAGCAAGCTTGTGAATTCTTTTTTTGGAAAAGTGCAAATGTTGTGTCATTGACAGAAAGGATCCATACAGTTTCTTCGTTAATCCAGAGCCAACGAATTTTTTTAGTGGAAATATGAAGGTGGGTCCTTGAAGAAATCATGCAAAAAACACGGACCTATATATTAAAAAGATAACTGATGAATTATGTGCTGGAATGAGAAACGAGGAACTCAAATCAAAGTGAAGTCAAAAAAAGGATACTGTGAAAATATTTATAATTTTTTTTTTATCTTGAAATGAAAAATATGTGTTAAATATTATTATTACAATTTACTGCAATTTTTAAATAATAAAAATATATTATGTTTGAAGTTTTTATTTGAAGATTGTTGGATCTGAAACTTTAGCTGATTTTTTTTTTTAATTATTTCTAATAAATAATTCGATATTAAATAGTGGACTGTGAATTTCCAAATTAAGGATATACATAGGGTAAATCTTCAAGACACTACAAATGTTTTTGGCTCAACTCAGATCCTTCCAAATATGTTGAATTTTTTCTATATTATTTCAAATTTGTTTATATTTTTTTTAAACTTTTTTTTTAATATTTTTTACTATTGAATATTCGGATAAAGAGTGATGCAAACTTTTATTTTAAAAATATATTGGTTCTTGGAAGCCCTTGAATGATTTTGAAAGTATTTTGTATGGCGATTAACTAAATCGATCTGAATCCGTAGTCTATTCTAACTTTCTTCTACCCACTTTCTTTCCCTCGCTTTGCAGTTCCATCTGATAGCACTGCTGGGCTTGCTCGGCTCCGTGCTGGCCGATCCCTCAGCCCTACCCTCGCCCACACTGGCACCACCGCTGCCCCCCTGTGTGCATGCCGCCACCACCGGCTATGCCTATCCACCCCCAGCCGAAGTTAAGTTCTCCATATCACCGGGCGTGACCAAATACAGCCAGTCGCCGGCGATTTCCACGTACTCCGAGAACGGGAAGCTCCTGCACACATCGGTCGGGAGCTCAGGGTCCTCCTACGAATCCAGCGCGGGACTTGTGGGCCTGTCGCACGGTGGCATCACCCAGATCGACAAGTACATAGCTCCGGTCCAGAAGGCACTGTTCGCGCCATCGGCGGAGTACGGAGGAGCAGGGATCACCTATGCCGAGAAGTCACCGGCGGCCAAGTACGCGACTGTGGTGCCATCAGGCATCGAGATCAAGAATCTGGTTTCTCCAGCTCTGACCAAGACACTGCTGACGGCCCCAAGGCTGGACAATGGCTACTTGCCGCCATCTCCGGGTCTGACCAAGGTGGCCACGTACACCTCGCCCGGATACAGCTACAGCTCCGCGACGCCCGGCATCTCGAAGGTGGCCACGTACTCATCCCCGGCCCTGGCCCCGGCCCCGGCCAGCGTGCCCTTCTATGCGCCGCAAGTGACCACCAAGGTGGAGACCTATAGCTCACCCGGATACACCTACTCGAAGGCCAGTCCGGGCTACTCCAAGGTGGAGACCTACAGCTCGCCCGGCTACAGCTACGGCCAGCTCTCGCCCGGCCTCTCCAAGATTGCCACCTACTCGCCCTCCGTCTCCTACGCGGCCCCGGCCATCGCCAAGGTCTCCGCCTACGTCGCACCGGCTGTTAAGCTGGCCACCACCTCATCCCTGCTGTCCTCCCACGGCACGGGCTACTCCGCCAGCTATGCTCCAGCCCTCACCAAGTACAGCCAGGCGGCGGATGTTTCCCACCAGTTCATCTCGAAGCCCATCGTGGCCGCCTATCCGGCAGCGGCTCCAGCCATTGCCACCTACTCCTCGGCTCCGGCAGTCACAAAGGTCGTCGGCGGCAGCTACGGAGGATCTGCATCCGGTGCCGTCTCCCATCAGTACGTGTCGAGGCCAGCAGTGGCCACCTATTCCTCAGCTCCTGCCATCGCCAAGGTGGCAACCTATGCGGCTCCAGCACTAGCCACGTACTCCTCGGGCCCCGCCATCACCAAGCTTTCGACCAGTTACGGAGCAAGTGGCTCCGGTGCCATTTCCCATCAATATGCTGCAGCTCCTGCCGTCGCATATGCCTCCCCGTCCATTTCCACATACTCTGCGGCTCCCAGTCTCACCAAGATTGCCACTAGCTATGGCAGCTCTGGCCACGGCGGAGCCGTCTCCCACCAGTATGTGTCCAAGCCAGCGGTGGCCACTTATTCGGCCGCTCCCGCTATCGCGAAGGTGGCGACCTATGCTGCTCCAGCGGTTGCCACCTATACCTCTGCCCCCGCCATCACCAAGCTATCGACCAGCTACGGGGGAAGCGGATCGGGCGCCGTCTCCCACCAGTATGTGTCCAAGCCAGCTGTGGCCACATACTCCTCCGGTCCGGCCATTGCCAAGGTAGCCACCTATGCGGCCCCGGCACTATCCTACTCCTCGGCTCCTGCCATCGCCAAGGTGGCCTACGCCGCTCCGGCTGTTTCTAGCTACTCCTCAGGGCCGGTCGTAACCAAAGTGTCCACTGGCTATGGCGGCCACGGCGGAGCCTATGGAGGAAGCGGCTCGGGAGCCGTCTCCCACCAGTACGTGTCCAAGCCGGCTGTGGCCACATACTCCTCTGGTCCGGCCATTGCCAAAGTGGCATCCTACGCTGCTCCTGCCATCTCAAAGGTGGCCACATATGCTGCTCCTTCTTTTGCAACCTATTCCTCAGGCCCCGCCGTTGCCAAAGTGGCAACCTACAGTCAGGCGGCGGATGTTTCCCACCAGTACATCTCGAAGCCCATTGTCGCTGCCTATCCGGCACCGGCTCCGGCCATTGCCACATACTCTGCGGCGCCAGCAGTCACAAAGATCGTGGGCAGCTATGGAGGATCGGCATCCGGTGCCGTCTCCCATCAGTACGTGTCAAAGCCAGCGATTGTTGCTGGTCCAGCCATCGCCAAGGTGGCCACCTATGCTGCTCCAGCCGTTGCCACCTATGCTGCTGCTCCGGCCGTAGCCGTAACCAAAGTGGCCTCTGGCTACGGTGGAGGAGGCTATGGGAGCTACGGAGGCAGCGGTTCAGGTGGAGCCGTATCCCATCAGTACGTGTCCAAGCCAGCAGTGGCAACCTACTCCGCCGGTCCTGCCATTGCCAAGGTGGCATCCTATGCTGCACCCACCTTTTCCACGTACTCCTCGGCTCCCAGCCTCACCAAGATCGCCACCAGCTACGGCAGCAGCGGACACGGAGCCATCTCGTATGGTCCGGCCGTCACCAAGATTGCCAGCTATGCTCCAGCACTGTCCAAGACCTATCTGCCAGCTGCTCCGGCCATCTCCCTGCCAGCACTGTCCAAGACCTATCTGCCAGCTGCGCCGGCCATCTCCCTGCCAGCAGTTTCCAGCTATTCCTCTGGTCCGGTCGTGGCCAAAGTGACGACTGGCTATGCAGGACACGGGGGAAGCTATGGGGGAAGCGGTGCAGGAGGAGCCGTCTCCCATCAGTACGTATCCAAGCCGGCGATTGCCACCATCTCATCTGCTCCGGCCATCGCTAAGGTGGCCACGTATGCTGCTCCGGCTGTTTCCACGTATTCTGCAGCTCCCGTGGTAGCCAAAGTGGCAGCCACTGGCTATGGAGGCTACGAAGGCCATGGAAGTCATGGCGGCAGCGGATATGGAGGCGCCGTTTCTCATCAGTTTGTGTCCAAGCCGGCACTGGCAACCATCTCAACAGGTCCTGCCATAGCCAAGGTGGCATCCTATGCAGCCCCCGCCATATCGACCTATTCCGCTGCTCCTGTCCTCACGAAAGTGGCCGCTGGCTATGGAGGTCATGGAGGAAGCGGTTACGGTGGTGCCGTCTCCCATCAGTACGTGTCCAAGCCCGCCATTGGCAGCCTTCAGGCTGCTCCTGCCATAGCAAAGATAGCCACGTATGCCGCGCCGGCTGTGGGCCACATTTCCACGGGTCCGGCGCTGGTCAAGGTGGGCTCTCCCTCTGGCCATGGCCTGGGATTGGGTCTCGGCTACTCTGCTAGCGGACATGGCGCTGTGTCCACTCAATACGTGTCCAAGCCCGCAGGAGCTGCTCTTCTGGGTGGTCCGTTGACCAAGCTAACCTCTGGTCCGGCCTACGCTCTGGGAGGAAAGCTGACCAGCAGCACAGCCTACGGCATAGGTGCGGGTAAGTGGATCGATTGCATAGAAAGACCCCTATGAATATCAACACTCCTTTCCAGGCAAACTGGGCCTTGGCTCGGGTCACGATGGCAGCTACTATGGAGCCATCTCCTTGGGTCACGCTGGCGTCTCTCCGGCCCTCAACTATCAGGGACTTCTCGCGCATGGCACTCACGGTAGTCTGTCCCACGGTGGCCTTACCCATGGCGGTCTATCCCTGGGTGGCTTGGCTCACGGCGGTCTGTCGTACGCTCCACTCACATCCTCCCATTTGGACGCCTCTCTGAGTGGCTATGACCATGGTGTTGGAGGCATCGGACCTTTGGGCGCCGGCTTCTATCGCTATGCTCCGAGTGTGCCGGCGTTGAGTGCCCATGCCCCACTGCCGGCTGCCGCCTACCTGAAGTCGACGCCCGTGGCCCAGCCAGCACTGCTCAAGGTGGTGCCGGAGAAGCATCTGGAACACTTCGTAAGTGACGGGCAGTTCACGTACCCATTGCGAAAGTACTTAATCGCAGAGAATCTCCCATTTTCTCTTGTTCCAGGACGCCCATCCCCGCTATGCCTTTGAGTATGCCGTGAATGATCCGCATACGGGCGACAACAAGCACCAGCGCGAGGAGCGGGACGGAGACGTGGTCAAGGGAGAGTACTCCTTGGTGGAGCCCGATGGCAATGTGCGCACAGTCAAGTACTATGCCGACTGGGAGACGGGCTTCCACGCCGAGGTCATCAACAGTCGCGATCAGGGCAAAATTGTGGCCAAGCGCCAGACGGCGGCCAAGTCGTGAGGTGAGCCCTTCCCCGCACCCGAAAGTTCGCTTCAATAACCCCCCCAATATCTCTATCTTATTCCAACATCTCAACATAGCTCCAACAGTCACAATATTGTCTTGTTCGTTCAGCAACTGTAAATAGCCTCAAATTCAATCTTCTTCTCATTAAACATTAAACGTATTTATGTAAAACTCCACAACGATAACGATGCACCACAACCACGATGCCACACGGCCCGCCACTCTTGCCATTCTCTCTATATGTGTGTATACTTATCCACTCCACTTCACTCCACTCCACACCACTCCACCTGCTCCTGTCTACTGATCCCCGATCCTGATCCAGATCCAGATCCCTGTGCTCATGTGATAGGCGTTTCGTATTTTATTGAACTGCTTGCGCTGCTCTCTCAACCCTAAATGCGCGTTTCTTATGCCTAACTATTTGTACATACCTAAACGGATTGATTGTATATTGATATATATTGTAAAATGTTGACTTCAAATAAACAAGATTTAAGAACGCCACAGTCGAGAGTGCTCGACAAAGAGATATAAACTGAATTCCTAATTGGCAAACACCACCGAGTGGGGGGTATTATTATCATTATCACTATTGCACTGCCCACCGGCCAGTAGGATTCAATTCAAAAGATTAGATGCAAAGGGGATCTTTGGGACTTCAATTTTTCTGAGTACGAGTACTGTATATTTTCTGTAATATCGAATAAACAGGAAATGAACTAAATAACTGTACATTTTTCCATACATCTGTATCTGTATGCATGTATGCATGTATATAAGCAGCGAATCACCTTTGCTATGATCGAAATTGTGTGTGTGTGTGTGTGTGTGTGTGAGTGTATGTATAACATTGTACGGATCAGCCATGTGGGCACCAGCAATGAGGGTGCCCTCCTACAGCAGAGACAGCAGGATCGCATATCGACGCTGTCGATGCTGCCCTTCTGGAATGGCAGCTGACCAAGAGTGCAGGTCTGGAGATGATTGGATACTGGCTGTACTTCCTGGGTAGGTTTTGGTTCCCCTCCTGCAGGCTTTGCCTCATCCTCGGGTTGCACTTCCCGACCAACTGCTGGCGCCAGGTCTGTAGACTCCTCTGGAAGCATCTGTGATGACTCTTCCGTTTGCGGCTTTTGGTTCTCCTCGGGCTCCATCGGATTCTAGAGATGTACTAATTCAATGAATATATTGGATTCCTTCATACTTTGCCATACCTTGGGAAGCTGCAATGGTTGCTGTTGGGCTGCCAGGAACTTGCCAGACGTCTTGGCCAGGGCCTGATCCTTTTGGGCTTGTCCCGGCGCCACCTTTGGCCTGTGGTGGAGCGATGCTGAAGAGGTATTTGGAGGGGTGGTAGCCGCCTTAACTTTGGCAGATGTCGTGGCCAGCTGCTCTCGCTGGTTGTCCTGCATACAAAAACAGCACTTGATATACTTTAATTGTATTTTCTTTGCTTTGATTACTCACCTGCTCAGAGTTCTCCACGGCGCAGACTCGAACAGTCGCTGGGTGGTAGCTTTGGTGGTCCTCGTAGTATACGTCAGCACGTGGGTCGAGTGTGAATGTAAACTGGTAACTGATAATTTTGCAAAGGTTTCAATCGCTACTCATTTCTGTAAATCCATCTGCTAACCACGGCGCCCGCCGTGCCCTCCGCGCCCGCCGCGCGCTCCTCGTCCTCCGCGCCCTCCGCGCCCTCCGCGCGCTCCTCGTCCTCCGCGCCCTCCGCGCGCTCCTCGTCCTCCGCGCCCTCCGCTCTCAGTGCGTGCAACCTTTGCTGGCGCCGGTTCCAGGCTGTCAAAATGCTCCGTGGAGTCATCCTCCTCCTGAAGCCATCCCACCTTGGCATCTGCACTAGTAGGGCATATATTTCCTGCACTACTTTCGTTACGAACCTCTTCTAGATTTTCCTTAGGATTCTCAGCCTCAACTAGTTTTTCCTTAGGATTCTCAGCCTCTACAAGATTTTCCTTAGGATTCTCAGCCTCTACTAGAGTCTCCTTAGGATTCTCAGCCTCTACTACTTTTTCGCTGCGATCTGTCTCATCCTTTACCATATCCGTCATGGTCTTGCTGGAGCAAGGAGTTGCGCAAGAGTCGCAATCGCACTTGCTGTCGCATTTCTTCAGTTCGTTGGCTTCACGAGCCATAATTAAAGCGCTGTTTCGCCTCCACATGAGATTTTTCTTCGGGGCCACTTCATATTCGCTTTTATTGACGGGTTGCAGGTCGCTGGACACTTCTCGCTTGCAGAAGGGGCATTGTCCGATTATTTCGAGAATCTCCTGGTCAGACATTATTTTTGTTGAGATTGTATCGATTCGAAGTTTAAAATTAGAATGCTGGAAACTGTTCCACAAAGGTTTACTAGAGTCTAGAAATGGTGGAAGTTTTTGGGCAAGGTTACTTGATCAATCAATCATAGCTTGAGCCTCCTTTGTTCTTTGTGAAATATAATGTACTACTATTAACTTTTAACTGATAATTTAATAAGAACGGGGGGCTATTATTACTATCATTTGAATTTTTATTGGAATTTATTAAACTTTTTTCCTAGTGCGACAAGAAATTAAATTCTTATAAATTAATGCACTAGTCACATAACATAATCACCATAATAACCACAGGCCAGTAGGACTCAGGCTGTTGTTCAGGCTTTTAATGAAATGAACCACTTTGGCGGGTCTTATTTCCCAAATCCTGTTAGGAGACCAAATGTTGAGATCTCCTTCTGCAGAATGCATGGCATTCACTGAGGACATGATCTGATGCAGGGCCATCGAGGGGGGGAGGAATCCTCCCGGGCCCGGGAATTGTGAAAGTATACAATGGCACTCGGGGACCCAGCCCAGCCCAGAATACACTGCAAATAATATTACGATCCGACATGATGGCCCGTGACTATGTTTCCTGATGTTTCCTGCTCCATTTCACGGAATCTACAGGACCATCTCCACTTAAAAAACTTAAAAGATTAGATGCAAAGGGGATCTTTGGGATTTCAATTTCTCTAAGTACGAGTACTGTATATTTTCTTTAATATCGAATAAACAGGAAATGAACTATATAATTGTACATTTTGCCATACATCTGTATCTGTATGCATGTATGCATGTATATAAGCAGCGAATCACCTTTGCTATGATCGAAATTGTGAGTGTGTGTGTGTGTGTGTGTGTATGTATAACATTGTACGGATCAGCCGTATGGGCACCAGCAATGAGGGTGCCCTCCTACAGCAGAGACAGCAGGATCGCATATCGACGCTGTGCCCCATATCGATGCTGTGTGTGTCTGTTTGTGTGTGTGGGGTGTGTGTGTGTGGTGTGTTTTTGTTTTTGTGTGTATGTTCAGAAACTTGGCCCAAATGCTCGACGCATATCCTCGCTTATGAATAGTCCAAAGTCCGTGTTCTTGGCCCGGTAGGGATGCTGTGTGCAATATGTCTGGAAGATATGTCGCAGGACACGGCTGCCCTGCAGCTCGATCTCACTGCGCCTCTGGCTGCCGGCGGGCCCCAGTTCCAGATGCGCCAACAGCCACTGGTTCTTCAACGAGCGCAAGTCCTGCTCGAGGACCAGCAGCTGGCTGCTGCTGCTGCTGCTGCCACTCGGCTGAGGCACATGCAAGGGCTCCAGGGAGGCGAAAGTCTTGCGCATTTCGCTGCCCTGCAGCTGCACCCGAAGCTGGCGCTCCTGGCGCAGGGCGTGATGCAGCATATTCAGTTCCCGGTTGCTGCTTAGAGTGGAGCTGGTCACGCAGGCGCTGTCCGCCTGCTGCTGTTCCCGCCAGTGCTGCTGGGCCTGCTCCAGGGTCGCAATCTTTTCGGCCAGCATATTGATGGTCTGGTTCAGGGCCGCCTCTTTGGAGAGCATGCACTGCTCCAGATGCTCAGCGGCCTCGGCTATGCCAGTGAGCATGTGGCACTGCTTGCTCAGCTGCTTTTCGGCCATCTCCTTGCGTATCTGAAGCTCCGAATAGTCCTGCTGCTTTATCTTGGCCGTGTACTTGAGGGCCTTGATCTCTTTGTCGCGCTCCCCCACCGTCTGCTCGAAGCTCTTGACATCCTCGTAGTGACGCTTCACCTGGGCGGCCCGCTCCTGCAGCGTATTGGTGGCCGGGTGGCGCACATACTCCGTGTTGACATCGGTGGACTCCAGCAGGGCGAAGAGCTCGTCCAGCTGCTCCTCCAGCAGTTGCATGCACCGCTGGCTGTAGGCATCCACTTCCTTCAGTTCGTCTGCCTCCTGAGTGGGGGCAAACTTATTGTAGTTGAGGACCAGCATCCGCCAGAGCTTCTCGTGGGCTATTCCCCCATTCGACTCCTTGCTGGCCTCGCGAGCTGTAGCGCCCAGGATGGTGATCAGTGCACCGAGTGCCTCATTCGCCTCCAAGATTCGCTGATACCGAGCACACTGCATTCCCGTCCAGGCGGCCGTCTTGCTTCCACTCAGCTTCCGCTGCAGCTTCTTCAGCTTCTGCTTTTGGCTGCAGCTCTGCTCCATCAGCATCTGCATACAGTGAAAGGACGCGGTCTGCTCGTGCCCCAGTTGGATGATCAGCTGGATCAGTCCCGCATTGGCATTCACCGCATCCAGCCCGGCCTCGTACACCTCAATCAGTGCCGCATACAGCTGCTGTTCGTCCAGCAGCTCCACCAGAGCCTGCGGCGGCATTAGGTTCTGGTGCAATGCGTTCACATAGTGCAGCACTCTCTGAATCGGTTCACAGTTGGTGTGCTCATCCAGGTGGCCCGTCTTCAGCAGGCGCACAAACTCGTCCAACTGCTGCTCCTGGGTCTCCAGGTCACTGCGATAGATGGCCGCATGGGTGCACAGCTCGTAGTCGCAGTGGTCGAGGCCGTGCCGGAACTGCTGCAGTACCACCTGAAGGCTCTTCAGCAGGTAGATGCACTGCGAACGGAAGATGAACCGCTGAACGGAGTAGCCCTCGAATATGGCATCGCGACCTATGGAAGGATAGTATGTAATGAACAGTTTTACAGAGCTTACAGAGCAGAGCTTAAGACGTCTTTCTCTCTCCCTCTCTGATATCGATTTTGACTGCACTCACCGAACTCGCAGGCCGTGGGAAACTTTTCGTTGATGGCCTGGCAAACGATGGTCAGCTTCTCGTTCATTCGTTCCAGCAGGAGCATGACCAGTACCACGTCATGCTCACCGCCGCGCAGCAAAAACTGTTCTGGGACAAAGGCCAGGACGTGGTCCAAGTGCTGGCCCTGCAGGCGTAGCTCCACGGCCTTGATCTGCTGTTCCAGGGCCCGCCCGTAGGCCTTGCTCACGCTGAAGATGTGCTGATAGTCATTTTGGCTCTGGTTCGAGGCCTCCTCCTGCTGGGACTCGTTGGCGCTGCTAAAGTCCTCGATGGACAGAGTGCCGTCGGCCCTCAGTTGCAGCTGTTCTTGAAGCTGGCGGACCAAATCTCTGAACTTCATGATGGTCACGTCCCGATCGTAGAGGCTCTCCATGGCTGCGTGCTTTTGCTGGTCCAGGACTTTCACCTGAGAGCCCAACTTGTCGATCTCCTCGCGTAGATCCGTCTCCAGTTCCTGGTTGCTTTCGATTAACTGTTCCTGGATCTGTTCTAGGGCCTCCAGTTCGTTGACTTCGTCCTCCAGCAGCTTGACGCGGTCTTCTAGCTCCAATTTGAGGCTGGCCAATTGGGTGACCATGGACTCGGCTCCCAGAGAGGCATCCACCTGCTCCTTCAGGTCCATTAGCTGAACCTCCATGTGGTCCACGCGTCGACTCAGCAGTTCCTTGATGCTCTTCAATTCGTTTATTTCCGAGTGCTTCGTCTCCAGTTCCTTGTGCGACCGCTGGGCCAGCTGCTTCTCCTGGGCCAGGGTATCCCTCAGCCGGACGACAGTCTCGCGCAGCCGCTGATTGTATTGCTCCAGACGTAGGAACTCTCCAGCGGACTGGGGAGTGCCACCGACGGCAGCTTGTTTCTCAGTCTTCTCGATGCGCTGGCCCTGGTGCTCCTCCTGCTCCGCCTTGAGGATCTCCACGTCCAGACTGAGTTCGTCGTTGCGCTCTTGCACCATCTCCAGTTCCATTTGCAGTGTTTCCATGCGCTCCTCGGCCATCTCTTTGTCCAGCGTCAGCAGTTCAATGCTTTCGGCCACCTCGTCCAGTTCCCGCTTGTACTTGGAGACCGTTTCCTGGGCCTCGCGCAGTTCGTGTCGCGATCGCTGCAGCTCCCTTTGGAGCAGCACATGCTGCGCCATTATCTGGGACTTGAACTCCAGCAGCTGTTCGTTCTGTATGCGAGTCCGCTCCAGCTCCAGCAGCCTCAGCTTGTCCTCGCTTTTCTGTCCTCTCAACAGCTGCAGCTCCTCACGCAGCTGTCGCAGCTCTGGATTGTCCACTGGGGGCGCTGGCGGCGGCGGTGCCATTGTGCTGGGCGTCCGAAGGGCCGGACCTGGGATGAACTGTGGTCGCAGTATCTCCAGGAAGCCGGGCTCCACAAAGGCAGCTGGCACCCCTCGCTTCACAGAGCTGGTCGGACAGATGCTGGTCTTGCTGCGCTTCGGCGCCAGAGCCAGGGGCACCGGCATGGCAAGGGTCAGCTGTGCCGTGGAGCTCTGCGCCTGTGCTGTCGTCGGCTTGGGCTGACTAATCCTCGTGGGTCTCAGCTGGGTGTACGAGGTGGAACGCCGCTGGTTGCATGTCATTGGCGGTGGCATCAATTGAGCGGCTGCGCTGTCGATGCTGCCCTTCTGGAATGGCAGCTGACCAAGCGTGCTGGTCTGGAGAGGATTGGATACTGGTTGTACTTCCTGGGTAGGTTTTGGTTCCCCTCCTGCAGGCTTTGCCTCATCCTCGGGCTCTGTGGACTCCTCTGGAAGCATCTGTGATGGCTCTTCCGTTTGCGGCTTTTGGTTCTCCTCGGGCTCCATCGGATTCTAGAGATGTACTAATTCAATGAATATATTGGATTCCCTCATACATTGCCATACCTTGGGAAGCTGCAATGGTTGCTGTTGGGCTGCCAGGAACTTGCCAGACGTCTTGGCCAGGGCCTGATCCTTTTGGGCTTGTCCCGGCGCCACCTTTGGCCTGTGGTGGAGCGATGCTGAAGAGGTATTTTGAGGGGTGGTAGCCGCCTTAACTTTGGCAGATGTCGTGGCCAGCTGCTCTCGCTGGTTGTCCTGCATACAAAAACAGCACTTGATATACTTTAATTGTATTTGCTTTGCTTTGATTACTCACCTGCTCCTCCCCAGACCTGCCCCCACTCCTGCGCAACAGCTTGGCTCTCACCCCCTCGTTGCGTTGCATTTCATCGGTTTTCTGGTTGTCTGCCTCTTTCGGTTGGTCCCCAATCTTCAGCAGCAGCTGCTGGCCACGCACAAACAGACCACAATTACGGGGGCACTTGAAGTAGGTACTGCCTTGAAGGGTGCCATTGTTCTTGCCCAGCGGCTCGTCCAAAATCACACCGTACCACAGACCGGCGGCGAAATTCGTTCGTCCCACATAGGCCACACGGCCCTGGAGATTTTTACCCGTTACCTCAACACGCTGGCCAAGTTTTGGTTGCTTGGGGCTCATCGTACGCGGGGGCTTACGTCATTTTGTTAACTTTTAACGCCCGTACAGCGTTACGCTGGACAGCATTTGGATGAGCGTCCAATGGCGTGCCTAATCCCAGTTAGCAGCTTGCAAACTGCACTGCAAAAACCGATGCGATGGCGAGGGCGATGGTGAGAGCGAGGTCGAGGGCGAGTCAGCGTCAGCGTCAGAGTCATCATGTGTTTGTGTGCCCCACCCCAGGCGCAGAGTTCTCCACGGCGCAGACTCGAACAGTCGCTGGGTGGTAGCTTTGGTGGTCCTCGTAGTATACGTCAGCACGTGGGTCGAGTGTGAATGTAAACTGGTAACTGATAATTTTGCAAAGGTTTCAATCGCTACTCATTTCTGTAAATCCATCTGCTAACCACGGCGCCCGCCGTGCCCTCCGCGCCCGCCGCGCGCTCCTCGTCCTCCGCGCCCTCCGCGCTCAGTGCGTGCAACCTTTGCTGGCGCCGGTTCCAGGCTGTCAAAATTATCCGTAAAGTCATCCTCTTCCTGAAGCCATCCCACCTTGGCATCTGCACTAGTAGGGCATATATTTCCTGCACTACTTTCGTTACGAACCTCTTCTAGATTTTCCTTAGGATTCTCAGCCTCTACAAGATTTTCCTTAGGATTCTCAGCCTCTACTAGAGTCTCCTTAGGATTCTCAGCCTCTACTACTTTTTCGCTGCGATCTGTCTCATCCCTTACCATATCCGTCATGGTCTTGCTGGAGCAAGGAGTTGCGCAAGAGTCGCAATCGCACTTGCTGTCGCATTTCTTCAGTTCGTTGGCTTCACGAGCCATAATTAAAGCGCTGTTTCGCCTCCAAATGAGATTTTTCTTCGGGGCCACTTCATATTCGCTTTTATTGACGGGTTGCAGGTCGCTGGACACTTCTCGCTTGCAGAAGGGGCATTGTCCGATTATTTCGAGAATCTCCTGGTCAGACATTATTTCTGTTGAGATTGTATCGATTCGAAGTTTAAAATTAGAATGCTGGAAACTGTTCCACAAAGGTCTACTAGAGTCTAGGTATGGTGGAAGTTTGTGGGCAAGGTTACTTGATCAATCATTTTTGCGTATATTTATACATAGCTTGAGCCTACTGTTTTCTCAGTGAAATATAATGTGCTACTATTAACTTTTAACTGATAATTTAATAGAACCTTTAATTTGTGAATTATTTACAATTATAAAATATTCAATCCCTTCTCTGAGAACATACAAATATTATAATAATTTCTGATTTACACTTTAAGGGAATCCTGAAAGTATTGCCTAATGGTTTGAGTTGTGCCTTTTGATTAATACGTGTTTTAGCTGATGTTTATTTTTATATACATATACGATAAATATATATATATATATGTTCCATCTAGAAGACGTTGCGACAAATGGGGCATGTGGACTTGCTGCTGGTGGTGAACCATTTGTACTGCGAGAAAAGGGGAAATGTTTCGCTTTAGCACGGACGGAGAAACTTGATTCGATTACGCTTACCAGGCATGGACCGTGGAACTTCTTCTTGCAGGTCTTACACGTCAGCTTCGGCAGTTGGCAAGTGTCTTGATGGATGACGGTATAGCACACATAGCACTCCTCCACGCCCTCGAACTTCTTGTCCAGATTGTTCTTCCACATGGTGAGGCCATCATAGATGGTACCATTCTACGGGGCATACGAAAAATGATGCCTAAGTGCTATAGACTATATGAACTCTTCCCGCAAAACCCACCTGGTGCGTCAGAAAGATGGTCAACTGCATGCCCACATTGCGCGAGGAGGCGCGCCCACCAATCTGCTTGCCGCACTCAACCTTCACGGCGCCGAGGGGATAATTGGGGGCCAGAGTAATGACCAACTCCATGCGCGCCTCATCAATGGCATAGACGGCCAGCACTTCACGGGTAGACGCGTGAACAGTGACCTGCAAATGTCCGAAATTTAACATTTAGTTGATAGGAGCTAAGGATCATAGAACTCTCTGCCGTTTTGTGCATTTCAGAAACAACAACAAAAGTATTTATTCTAAACAAAACCAAACCAACATGATTCCGCTTGAGATCTTTCGCAGCATTGTAATCGTTCTACTACTCATCAGCATCGCTGTGACTTTTGTGCTGCGCATGAGTGCTGACGAGGACGCGTAGAAGCACACACACACACACCCACTAATCACAGACTACCAAACGGAATCGAATCGAATCGTATAAAACCTCACCTGCATATTCTCGTGCTTTTCTTTGCGATTGACGATTGCCTTCAACTCCTCGCTGCAGATCAGAGAGCTCACATAGTTTGTGGTGAGGTTGTCCACAAAGTTCTTCTGCCTGGACTGGCACGTGTTCCACCATTTGCGCACTACGGCCGGAAGTTTGCGCAGCACTTCGGTGTACAGGTGGCACACATAGCGCTCCAGTGGCAGTTGGCGATCTGTGGGTAGAGAGAAGCAAAGGAGAAGTTCAGACAGATGGATTTCGAAAAAGGAAAATCCCGTTTCGTTCGGACTCGTTATTCTTTTTTTTCTAATTATTTTTCTTTCGTTTTGCGCGGAAAAATGTCCAAAAAGCCAATACATTTCAAGGAGCTGACCGCACAGCCAATGCGGGGCATCAAGCTGGAGAGCGAGATGGTGACCGTCGCGGAGGCGCTAGATTGCATGAAGCTGGCCTGCATGCGTCTGCCAGAGGATACTCAGAAGCCCAAGGATCCCGAGGGTCCCACAGAGACCGACGAACTGATTGCTCGACTGGGCATGGTCTACACGCGCGAGAACCAGGCCAAGTGCATCAAGCGTCTGGTCAAGTTTCCCACAAGCGAGCAGCAAGCATTGTACAAGTTCATGTGCATCTGTCCCCGATACCATCCCCGTTACGGGCCCTGCCAACACACTGGCCAGATCGTATTCGATCGCGATGTGGTGTCGCGCGAGGAGCTCATCTGTTTTTTGGCAACGCCCAAGAAGAAGCCGTTCTCACCCCGGTCACTTAAGCAACTTAAGCCAAGCAACATTGAACGCCTGGCCGATGCCCTGCCGTTCCGTAGCGAGGACACGACCAGGACCTACAAGAATGTTCTCGGGGCCCGCCAATTGGCCGTCTTGCAGAACGAGATGAAGCCCAAGCCGCCCATCGATGTGATGACCATGGATAAGGCCCTTGAGTACTTGGCGGAAGAGATGCGACGACGGCGAACAACCAAGCAACTGCACCGCCGACGCTGGAAGAGCCTGAAGAAGCGAATCGACCTGCGTCAACGCCACCAGATGCAGAAGATCGGGCGTGTGTTGTTCGAGGAGATGAAGGATTTCCTGCTCAACGGTCACTTTATCGTTGATAAAAATTCACCGATCTGTGCTGTGATACTGGATAAGATAAGAGAGTGTACTGGTGAGTTATATAGCATTTAACATTGTTAGCCAATTCAATTACTATTAACATATATGCTATTTCTGCAGACCAAGAGTTCTTTACAACCAGTAACCTGCGCGAGTATCGGAAGATATTTCCCAACAATCTAACCCGTCGAATCAACAAGTCCATCTCCAACTTGAATATTTACAAGGCCCCACAACAGATCCCCGTTCGGCGCACGATGATAACCGACGAAGATCCGGAACAGTTTGTGCCTGTGTCAGACCACATTTCGCTGTCCGAAGAACAGGAAGAGATGACATCCGACACTGGCCACATTGGCTATGGCTTTGAGGACGATGGCAACGAACTATTCGACTAATGCCGTCTCGGACAATACGCTGACAAATGGCAATTAATCAGTTCGGCGTAGCTTACCTTTCAGTTGAGACCAAGTGAGCTCCTTGTAAACACCGTTGCTGTGGACCTTGGCTCCGTGATTCTTTAGTATGTCCACCGGCATCGCACGGAAGAGGAAGTGCAGAAAATTCTATAGTATAGTGTACAGATCCAAAATTGAAGTGTTACAATCCAAGTCAATAGTAAATTGTATAGTAATTTGTATCCTAACCTCTTCGTATCGGTTATCGTTTAGCCAGTTGGTGTAGACGGCACGCAATGCCACTGGGGACTTGGCACAGGCATTGATAATGCAATCCCACAGGAGCAAGTAGCTGAGAGCATCGTGTCTGTTAATGGGCTCCAGATGATCCAGTTCCGTCAACTTGAAACTGAACTCCTCCACATATTTCGTAGTCAGGGCCTCGTATCGGGTTAGATAGTCCTCGAAGCGATTGAGAAAGTGCCACTTGGAGATCGTCGAAGAGGCATCCAGGCTCTCGCTTTGCCGCTCATTCAGTTCAATGTCATCGGCCACAAAGTGCTGGGTTAGCTGTTTAATGCCATTGACGGCACTGAGGCGCACCGAGTATTGTGAACTGTGGAGCTGCTTGAACAGGAAATTGCATAGATGGTCCAGGGTGATTTTACTATTGGCCTTGCAAAACTGAAAGAAGAAAAAGGGGAAAATAAAAGTATATTATAATCGAGCGGGAACATTTTATACCCGGCACTCAGTGACTAACAACTTATACAATATATTTTATATGTAACTAAACGTAAGCGATGACTGCTGCATTCTCTCTCTCTCTCAGATAGTTCAATAATGTTCCAATGTTCGATTTCTTGCACTTCGTTTACCCACCTAATACATTATTTTATAAAAATTTTAGGATATCTTTATCTGCTCCCATATTTCCTCTAGTTTTTTATTTCGCTACTTCTGTCTCTCTCTGTTTCATCTCTCAAACCAAAACGAGAATGAGAGATAGAGAGAGAGGGCTATAATAATGATCCAATCTGATCCAAATACCACAATCTGATGGATATGCTCATTCAAGCCTGATACCACAGGAGTCTGCCCAGAAAATATGGTTTCTTTAGCTATTATAGTTTCTCGGAACTATATCGCTTCCGCTATTGATGCTGATCAAGAACATCCACATTCATCACATTCATTCATATGACCCCCCAAATTCCTCGAGTACCGGCTATAAAATATAAAACTGTTTTCGTTATACCGCATAAACGAAACTGTAGTCCAGAAGCTCCAGAGTGGGAGTTAAACGTTCCAGCAATGCCGCGTAGCACGTCCGCATATCGCTCTCCACGTTAGCATCGTGCGTTAGATGATAGTACGACTTGAAGAGCACCACATTAACTTCCTTGGCGAATACCGAATCCCATTCGTCAACCATATTCTTGAGAACTTCCGTGGAGCTCTTTTGCTTCTCAGAGCGTATAAAGCTAATCAGGGCGGCAAACAATTGATAAACGGCCGCAATGAATAGGGAAGTCTGCAAAACAGAGAACAACATTTGCCAAAATGAATCTAAATTCAACAAAAGGATGCCAGTAGACGCACCTTTGGATCATTGTAGTGTGCCACGGATTTGGAGACAGTCAACACCCAAGAGCTGAGGCCAATGCGTATGGCATCCCAGTTCTTGATGCTCAGCTCGTAGGGAAAACGATTCAGTACTTGTGTGAGGAGTTTTATAAACTCCACAGTGTTCAGAACAGACTCGTAGGGCTGCTTGAGTAATTCCCTGCAAGATGGAAGCATAATGTGCATAAGATGATTAAGCCTATACAATGTGAAAATCCCCACTTACACATTGTAATGGAGGAGATCCTTTTGGCTGGCCTGCTTCTCTCCAACGCTGGTCATGAACTGAACTGCTGACGCAATAATATTCCGGTCCGTTTGCTCATTCACCTCACCTTCGAAATTGTTCAAAAGCAGGCAGTGAAAGACGGCTGCCTTCACCCATATATCACCTGGTTCGGTCCGCATTATAGCCGAGCTCAGGCCAATGGCCTTCTGCGAGAGCTTCGGCAACAGATACTGCAAAGGGATTTTTTTTATAGACTTCTCCTTTACTTAATTAAATTTTCTCACCTGAAGTGACATCACATATGCTTTAAGGGCTCCCTGGGTTACCAGCAGCTCAGCCAGATCCTCGTGCAGCAAAATGGTGGCACTTTCCTCGAAGACCGCGTACTGGGGACAGAAAGTCAGATAGCCCAAGAGACGACAATCAATCACACTCGATTGGCGCGCTGCTGCCATCTCCAGCCGCTGCTTGACTATGCCGACCAGTTCGCTGCTGTTCCCCATAAAGCTGTGGACCTTCTCCGACAGAAACAGCACTAGATCCTCGGCGGAGGACTCGAGCTGTGAAACCTCCAGCAAAATCTCGGCAGCTCCCGCCACTCGAATGCACTGCAGGAGCTCTGATATCAAGAATTCGCTCCATTTCTTGAGAACATCGGCATTGGGATCACAGTAGTCCTCGGTGAGTTCGTCGTCGGCCTCGTCTGTCACTTGAGGGGGAGGGAATTGATATACGAGCTTGTACAGTGTGGAAAAGTTGAGAGCGGTTCGTTGCAGTAGAGGCACAATTTCCTCTTTCGTCATGGATGCACTCTCGAAAACAACGCCTGCACTGACAGATCCCTCCAGGGCCTGCAGAAACACACAATGGTTCTCGAATTGAATAACCTTCTCCGAGGTTTTCAGGGGAGAAGTGAGAAGAGCCAGAATGGTTTCATCTATGTGGGCCAAACGCTTCTCTTCATCCTCTATATTCTCGGTAGAGCAGATCACAAACTTGGCCATTGCCTCGGCCATGCCCTCCAGGTTGTCGGCCTTCAGTTCACTGGCGTTGGCCAGATCTTCGACGATTTTTGCACAACTTTGCAGCATACCATCATCGATCTGAATGTCCTTGCTGGACAGAGCATCCTGCCAGCAGGTGGTTATCTCCCACAGCGTGTCCTCCGATAGATAATCTTCGGGTCGATGCTCCAAGCTGAACTTGTACAGCTTCAGGAAGATCTGCTGACGCACAACCAGCGAGGAGTTCTCATTGCCACAAATCACTGGCATAATCTGAGCTATAAAGCTGCCGCAGACTTCCACCATTTCATTGGTCAACGGCTGCTCCAATGGCCCGCACATGGCCAGCAGTATTCTATCCACAGTGGCAGCATTGATTAGAATATCGCCCGAGTCCGTTTGGAAGAAGCATTTGTGTAGCAGATTAAGCTTCTCCCGATTGTTGTCCACGACAACCTCTTCTGCTATGCGTGCAATGACAGCACACGTTTCCGGACTGCTGAGCATCTGCCGCACAGCAGGTTCCGTGCACAGCGGATACGAGAGCAGGCGATGGAGTAGCAAATTCTGCACGCGATGTTGTGGAAGCTAGAAGTACAGATGGAAGTACATTTAATTATTAATTAACTTGGCAATTGCTTCTTTGTTGCTTTCTCCCACCTTCAAGAGAGTCTTTTCAATGTACTCAAAGCGCTGTTCCGCCGACAGCAGGGGCAGAATCTCGAACACGATCTCCACAACAGACTCGCTGGCCTCGTCGTTCAAGTGTCCCAGCAGGGCCACAAATTTATCCAAAGTCCCGCATAGCTCCGACAAGTCTGTGAGGCTCTTGTAGAACTGGGCATCGGTAAACATTTTGGTGAGGGTGCGAATTTGTTCGATGTAGCGCGAGGAGGAGTCACCGCCGGCACTGGCCTTGTCCAGGCAAATCCTCACTAGCTTCACAACCAATTGCTTGAGCTCTTTCTGTATGAACGCCGCCGACTCTTGGGCTCTTTTAACTGGCGTGGATGGGGACTCCTTTGGAATATTTTCGCCATCCTCTACCGCAAACTTTACGCTCGGCGACTCCAGGCTGGGATTGGCCATATGCAGGTCCTGCACCAGAAGCAAGATATGGGAAAGCAGCTGCTCCTCCACCTGCTCGACAGCCAAGTCCTGGGTGACCAGCTCAAAGACGCGTGTCCAGAACTGGTTCAGCAATTTGGCATACAAGGCCCCATGGTCCAGGCCGTTGTTGATCTGGCGATCCCAAAAGGCGACCAGGGCAGAGCTGTGCTGGAAAAAGTTCTTCACATGCGCACTCTCGCTCTTCAGCAGCCATCCAATGGGCTCCAGCAGATTCCTCTGAAGCAGTCCACACGCGAATTCGTCCACCTTTGCCTCAGGCTTCTTGCTGCTGTTGTTGATCTGCTGGAGCAGGAAGCGCAGGCACTCGAAGTACGAATTGTGGATAACAGTGCAATCGGACTTGGACAGCGCCGGATCAAATTTTTCTGTGATTGCCAGCTTCATGTCGTCGAAGAAGCGCTGATAAAACTCGTAGATGTCCAAATCCTGGAGACTGGCTGGTGTAATCTTGGACAGAAACGGTAGCAGATTCGGGCAGATCGCCTGGGCATTGCGATTGAAGCCATTGCGCAGCAGAGTCGACAGCTTGGGCAGCAGAGCCTTGCGAATGTTGAGCGGCACATACCTGAAGAGCACTCGAAAAGGATTACACTCTGATGGAATCGATAGAAAGGTATGAACTTACCAATCTTCATAGTTGCTTTGCAGCAGCAAGACGCATCCCCAGACGTGGGGAGCCACAACTGGATCGGCTTCGTCGATAAACTGAAAGCTCAGTGTAATCACCTGCGACTTTTGAGGAGTAATCACGTCCAAAAGGGCCACCGACTGCAGCACATGATAGATGCACTCAAACCAGGCCGCTCTGCGGGATTTCGAATGGTTTGCGAGGACTTACAATTAATAAATAAATTATTTACATACTTGATGGGGGGAACCTTGTGCTTGGCATAGCTCCAGAACTTCTGATGGGCCACCAGAGCGGCGAGACCCTCCTTTACTTGGCCGAGGTCCTCTGTGAGAGCAGTTTGCTCCATGAAGAAGCTGAGAAGCTTCAGGCTGCTGATCACAACGCGCTGGTACTTCTGTTCCGCCTCCTCGGGGGTAAGGTTCTTCCCCAGCGATAGAGTGGCTGGCGTGTGGAAGGTTAGGTTGCGTGTGGCATACTCCAGGATCTCCGTTTGACAATGCAGGCACACCTCCTTGGTACGATTGGCGTTGCCGGCAAAGGTGTCGCGGAATGATTGGCTGGCAATGCTGGCCGCCGGGGCATAGGTGTCAAATCGACTGGCCACCCACACGGGCACCAGCAGTTTAAGATACGGCGCCATGGCTCGCTTGCACTTGGACATGAGCAGCTGCAGCACCGTCTGGCAGAGCTCCCGCACATTGTGCTCCGGGTCGCTGGCCAGATTGTGGTAGTATTTCGGCCACAGCGGCAAAATGTTCTTCAGCGTGTCGATGTCCGACACCTCAATGAATTCTTGAATTTCCTGCAACGCCTTCTTCTTGGTCATGGGATCCTTTTTGGACAGCTTGCGTAGTATAATCTGGGTCTGTGGGCTTATGTTGGCATCGAAGCTATCTGGCATTTGCTCCGCACTGGCAAAGCCCGGAGCGAAGGGCACCAGACCTCCACCATCAGCCTGCGCCGAGAAGCCCACGAATATGGGTGTGTTGCTGCCGAGCAGCTCGGCCGTCCGACTGCTGCTCGATGGCTGTCGTCGAGGGGGGGTGAGGCATGTTATATTTTTGAAATTATATATAATTACTGCGTCTTACTTTGGCATTGTTTTTGGTGCGCGGCGCTTGTTTGGTCTTTCCACCCATTGCAAAATTTATTAGAACAGTGTTGTGAAAATAGCTATGTTGTGTTTATGTTCGATAACACGTGGCACGAACGCCAGTGCTGGACAAATTCCTTGGCTATCAACCGATAAACTGGCTGTAAATTCCACTGTACTTCAAGCTAAGGTTTTCAATTTACACTTGAAAATTGGGCAAAAAATAACAGAGAAAACGTGTTTCTTTAAATTTTTGTATAAATAATATCCAGTAAGCAATTCCACAGATTAATGAAATCTGAAAAATGCGATTTTCTGCAGCCCTCATGTCCCATATTTGGCGTGAAAACGGCTGACCTCACAACACTGTTGCTCGATCAGCTGTCCCGCCGAAACTTCTTCTTCTATTTAGCCGCACGTGTTGCAGTTGTTTTTAGTTTTCAATTATGTCCAAATTTCTGTCCTACTATAATCTCTTCCCCATACCAGACCCCAAGGAGTTTCTGGGCCTGGCCTCAGACAGAGAAAAGGGCAACGTGGTAACCACCTTGGCACGCAATGTGGTGGTAGTCCTAAACGTAAGTTTCGATAATCGAAATTCGAACCAAAGAAATTGATTTAATTGGAATTGAAATGGATTTCCTTGCAGATAAGCACACAAAAGCAGTTGTTGAGCTGGTCCTTGCCGGAGAAACTGTCGGCCAAAGTAATATACGATGCCAGCAGCCAGCATTATGTCGGAGTTTTTGGAAATCATTCCCTCCGCATGTGGGATGTGGATACTGCCGATGTATCCAAGTGCAAGAAGCTAAAGGTATTTGGATACAAGTCCATCCAATCATATATATATATATATATATATAACACATTTTATTTGTATACAGTTCCAAAAAAGCATTGCCCATTTGGTGGAAACAGAGCAAGAAGCCCTGGTCCTCTATAGCGATGGCGTCTGCCAAACCCTCTCTCAGGCCTTGGCCTCGCGCAAGGATCAGAAAGAGGATACAGCCGAGCAGCTGGCCCTGGCTGCCAGCAAAGCCCTGAGCAAGCCAACGGTGTACACAATGCCGCAGGGCCAACAGGTGCTCACATATTTCGAAGAAACCAAAGCCACGGGCGTACTTCAACTCATCCGCCTGTCACTGGCCACCTCCAACAGACGGGAATACACGATTGAACGGGAAGCGGTGAGGCTTACCGGCTACGCAGTTGTAGAAGGCGATGCTGCACCGCAAATGCTGACCATTTGTGAGTAGTATATCATCCATTTAGAAAACTGTTTTAAGCCGAACATTCGCAGGGTCCGACAAGCGCATCTTCATGCTAAATCTCGCCGAACGCACTTCAGAAAAATCACCCGGTCAATATGTGTCTATGCTGGCCGATCTGAACGTAGAGAAGAAACTGTCGGTGCACGGCGTCTCCCGAAACTTTGCGGCCATCTATGGCGCCAACTATGGCCAGGAGGGTGCCTCGCTTCTGGTCTACAACACCCAGTTCAAGGTGGTCAATGCCAAGCAGTACTTTAAGATGTATCTGGACTTCTCCCGCTTGTGGGCACGCGATGAGCACATCCTCCTGGCCATGGGCCAAAATATAGCTGCCGTTCGGTACCGCATGAGCAGTGAAATACTCGTGGACATGCTGGGCTCCCAGTCGAGCGATACGCAATTGAACACCATTGAGCTGGACCACATCAACGAGGAGGACGCTCTGGAATCGGCCATCAAGTTTGCTGGAAACAAGAAGCACCAACAAAGCTATGGTAAAACGAAGGCCCATCTTCAGAAGGTGCCTGCAGTGGAAATGTCAGTAGCTGATGGCAGACAGGTGGCCTACGATCCTCCGCAGTTGTTCGATCAAGAGATGAGCGAACTCATCAAGCAGCATGTCCATGGAGAACTGATCAACTGCGAAAATGGTCTGGACGATGTGAGCGTTACCTTGATGACAAACTATTTCGATGAGGGTCCAATGAACACGGCGGTGCAGGCCTTGGTGCGCCAGCTAGAGCGGAGCGGAGCCGGCGAGGAGGAGATTATAGAGAAGATATTGACGTTGTTCATCAAGACCAAGAACACGGAGCATGTCCTAATGTGCCTGAGACGTTACAGCAACATATCGGAGAAAATGTTGGCCTGGTCCTTACGCTACGCCCTGGATAACACACCGAATCACACTAGGATCAATGGCCACTCGAAAGAAGAGCCCATGCAAACAGATCAGACCAGCAATGACCAGCTCCTCAACGCGGTGCTGGCCTGCAGCTTCGACCCGAGCGCCATTGAGCCGCATCTGCAGGAGCGCCTGCAGATCACACATGTCCAGCATCTGCTGAACCACCTTTATGTTCTGGCCAGTGAACCCACCGCCCAGCTAGAGGAGCGACCCAATCGTGAGGCCTCACTGGTCCAAACGGAATCCCAAGCCTTGCAATGGTTTGGCTCACTCCTCACATCCCACTTTACCGTTCTGACCATCTCCAAAGATGAACAGCTGCTGGAAACCCTCACCAAATGGTCGGATCTCCTTTCCTTCTATCGGGAAAGCCTATTCGACATGGCGACGCTTCTGCCGCTGCTCACAAAGATTGTGGAGAGGCGTGAGACGCGGTCCATGTATTCCACAGCTTGGTACGGCGTCGAGGAGATTGTCTTATACTAGGACGCAAGCAGAGATGCATCATGGTTCTCCGCTATCGTTGTTTCTTAGTGCATAAGCTAAATAAATGTAGAATTGACAAGAAATACGAATAATTGGAATTTAATCAAGATTTTGGTCGAAAGAGTAGGAAAATGTGTAAAACCTGGGTACCAGCGTGGTCTTAACGACTGCGATTTGATGTAGATTTAAGCCCGGTTGTGTTATCTACCATTACCTACCATTTGTAGACCCTGAAAACGACATCAACTGACCACAAAACTATCTGCTTACAAGTATCTTCCATTATAAAACTGTACCATCTGCCATCCGCAGATTAATACGAAAACTTTTCCATCAATCGCTAACGATGCGAACACATGCGACCGACCGACCGGCCATCACTCCTTGGCCCCCATTTGACCAGCAGCTTCAGCACAATGACAAACCACTTGACTCAAGTCCATCCAGCTCCAGGGACTAGCTGCAGCTAGCTCTTTACCACTTTCTCTGCACCTTTCTCGAATCAATCTCGGCTCGACGCGAACCACTTGAGAGCGATGACCAGCCAAATAAAAGGAAAAAAATGATAGGAGAAACATAACGAATGAGTTGAGTCGACGCTTTTAAAAATAGCCCCCCACCCACTCGCTACGACTGATTCAATTGGGGAGTTTTGAATCAGCGTGGGCTGGGCCTCAGTCTGGGGATAGATCTGGGGTACTGCTCCCCTTCTGGTTCTGAGCATTAATTGATAGTGGTTCTGGGACTGGGGCCATCGCTTTTATGGCATTAGAAGCGCGGCGGTGTCCATTCAAATTACATGCGACTTAAAAGCATCTTATTGTGCGTCTTGTGTTCACTCTTTTTTTTTTTTATTGTAAGCTGGAGATTTATCGCGTGCTCAAAGCGAAGCTTGATGGAACTGGGAGGGGGAAGGGGTTGGAGAATAGGGAGAAAAACCTGCTTGTAACGTCATAAAATCGAGATAAATTATTTAATTTTCGATTTCCTAAAACCATTAAGCAAAAGGCAGAAGTGCCCAGACGCCTAGCTGGCCCATGACCAAGACCAAGTACCCCTACCGCTGCCACTACCCCTACCCATGTCCATGGCCGGTCCAAGAGCAAGTTGCCAAGTCATACCAAGCGACACAATCACAATCTGTTGGCCCTTATATAAAAGGCTCCCTATGTAATACATACGAGCATAGGGAACATTTATGTATACATACATACATATATAATAATGAAGGTTTGCTGCTGATGCTGCGCTGCCTCTACTGACCGCTTTGCTTGGCTGCTGCTGCTGCTGCTGCATCCATGGCGGAGGCGAAGCAAAGGATATAGATACAGATACATACATACATGCATACGCCTACCTGTGCGCAGGTAGCCGCAGCCAGAGCCAGAGCCAGAGCTACAGCCACCACCAGAGCCGCACAACCGGGCAGGTAAGCAAGAAACTCTTTGCCAGAGCAAACATAGTGCCGCAGATACACGGATACACCACACCGACAGAGACAGAGACAGCAACAGCGACAGTGTCAGCGACAGATACAGATGCGCGTTACTTGTTGCAAACAAACGTTAAGAGACGGGGTACGGGTACGCCAACTACTCCAACGACACGCTACCCCCATGCTGGGCACTGGGCACTGGGCACGGGCACAGGCACGGGCACCACCTTCCTCCATCCAGGCACATTTGGCAGCGTCATGATCATCAGGGCCCTGGGACGGGACGGGACGGTATGGGACCCGGGCCAGTCCGTATAGGGTTGGGGTTTGGGTCTGAAGGTCTAAGATGCAACATTAAACAGCATCAGGGCTGCAGGGGAAAATCACTGGGAATGTAACTGAAAGGGAATCACAGCTTCTTATATATAGTTCATATCTGAAATATATATTGGATATTTCTGGATTCAGTAATTTGTGTTTAAAACAACATTTATATAGAATGATAGTATATCAACCAAGAATGATTCCCTATGGGTGTACAATAATTTCTATATCATACCAATAAAGATTGTTTCATATTAGAGTTCGATCCAAAAGCAATTAACATATATCCATAGAATAATAATCACATATTTCTATAGATATGAGCTGTACAGATGATCTCATTAATCTCTCATTAATCTCTCATTGATCTCTCTAGTTGTAGTTATAGTTCTTCTGTTGGATTAGAATTACCCTCAATTACCAAAAATTCCCCGACAAAATCACTGCTTACGAAATCACCTGTGATTTCTGTGGCAATATCGCAGCCCAGCCCTGGACGGATTGCAGCTGCCTGTAAGCTGAAACGAGTGACTTGGCACTTGGCTCTTGGGTCTTGGCTCTCTGACTCTTTGGGACTCTTGCATCCTTTGTCCGTTCCTTTGAAATGTTACTCATTTTGGTTATTTTTTTTTTCTTTCGTCACACACAAACAGAAACGAGAAGTACAACATCTATAGAGCTTATCTGTGTATGCATGTTGGGCCCACTCTTTCTTTTCGTTTTCTCTGTTCCTTTTTGATTTTTTTTTTAACGACAAACCGGCCGGCATTATTTTTAGAATTTTTCAGTCAAACTTGTTACCAGGCTGAGGCTGAGACTGAGGCTGGGGCTGAAGCTGAGGCTGGGGCGAAACTGGCTCCGAGGCAGCAACCAGCCAGCAAGCAAAAATGCAATGATCTTGTTCTCATTCCAGTGCCTTTTGTCTCCCCCTTGACACAAACCAAAAGGTAACTTTGTCTCTGCCTCTGCTGCCACACTCTCGAGGGGGGTTGGGGGAACCATTTTGCATCAGTATCTGTGTAGTATCTCTAAAGCTGTGTGTCTGTGTCTGTTTCTGTGTCTGTGTGTGACTCGGCATTGTTACTGTTCTCTGACTTTTTAATGCCCAAAACCCGACAGCAACGAAACAAAAAATTGTATCGATCTTGGCCATTTGCCGGTTGAACTTCGGGCTGGGGCCCCGCCGAACCACCTTTTGTATTCTGTTCTGTTCTGGGCCCGTACGCTTTTGCCCGCCTCTTCCACGCAGCATCATCATGACCATCCATCCAGCAGCAGCAGCACCACCAACACCACCACCACCATCCACCGATGCCGATGCTCTGATGCCGATGCCGATGCCGAACAGGGGGGTACAGTTTCGCCTCGAACTGAAAAGTTATCATTTTATTCTCTCTTTTCGGTTGACTGTCGGTTTGGTGGCTTTCTTTGGGGGGCTCTGGCTCTGCTCTCGACGCTGCTTAATTTATTTTTATTTTCATTTCATTAATTTGATTTTTGTTTTTAATTGAACGACGCTTCGTTCTCATTCTCATTCTGGTTCTGTTTCTGTTTCTCCTCCTTCCCGCCATCAGATTATTGACTTTTTTTTTTGGTTATTTTTTCTACTTCTCCACCTTCGCTTATATGTGTGTATACTCCCCATAGTATATCTGTGCTGTATCTGGATCTGTGGTGGAGATTATTCCAACTGGGAATAGGCAAAAGCCTTCGCTTTGTTTGAGCCAAAACATGTTTGGTTTAATGAGTTTTTATTAGTTCTGGCTGTGGCTCAATAGAGCCCAATAGAATAGACCCCAAGAGCGGGCCAATATGGTCCAAGCCAGGTCCATTGGCTATGCATATTGGCTTAGACGGGAGGAGGAGGGGGCGAGGGTAAATTATTGTCTCCCCAGGGGCTTGGCTAGTTAGGACAACTGGTTTCCGCTGGCATATGCTTATTAACCCGGCCATTTGGAGCTCTGGCGGACAATGGCTCTTGGCAGGTCTTTGAATTTTTAAATGATCTGGAAACCGATAGATAGATAGACAGATCGAGCTCAAAGAGAATGGACCATGGTAACACATTTAACGTGGCTTTAAGCTCTTAAGGAACTTAATTCAACAATAGCATTATCGATTTTAACTTCCATTCAGTCGCTATGGATATATTTTGATGTAAATTCGCTTGATTCATTATGGATTGTCTAAGGGTTACTTCATTTCAGATTATATGCATATTCTAAAGACTTCTTTCAGTCGAACTTTACTTGGGGAGAGTGAAAATGTTCCACGGAAAAATGTGCACGAGTCTTATAAAGATTTAGCCAGCTCAGCCTCGTTCATCAATCCTTTTTGTCAGCTCAAAGATCGTCAAACTTAATCAATAAGCTGTCGGATAGAGAGAGGAGATACGCCCAGAACCTCACACTTTCCCACAATTCCCGCCACACTGAAAGGCAAACACAAGGCATTTTTGACATATTTATACATATATCCATATCTGTATATAGGCATAAAGAGTCAAATATTTTCTCTGCACGTTGTTCCCAGGCAGTACGAGCCGGCAACGAGTACATATACTCATAAGTTAACTCCGAATCATCTCACGTTTGCTTGCCGGGCAGACAGACAGTTCGGTAGGTGGAGGGGAGGAGGGGGCTGGCCTAAACGTTGGCAAACAATGCAAATTTTTAGGCAGAAATAGAAAAAAGGAAAAAAACCCAATTCGATGCAAGTGAGAGGTGGCTCGAAAGGGAAAGAGCGGGCGAGCGACTGTCAATACGTTTGAGAGAGACGACGAGGTTCGTTGCCTAAGTCTTTCGATTGTCCGCGCTTCGTCTCCACCTAATCACTTAATCATCTTTTCCAGCGAAATTCAAATCCAAGCGAACGGTGGGCGAAATGTGAAAATATATATATGTGCATGTATGTGCATACATATATCTATATATATGTGTCAGAGTCGGAGTCAGAGGCTGTGGAGGCACTCGACATTGGCTTTCTAAACACAAATTACTATCCATATCCGCCAGCAAAAAGCGACATTTCAATGTCTGACTCACCTCAAATGGAGGGTGGCTTACATTCGTATCTGTATGCCGTTTTTTTGCTTGATTATTGCGGTTTTTCTTGCCTACAATTCAAAATTCCTGGTCCTACAAACCAACTGCAAAAAAAGCGTCCCAAAAAAAGCCCAGACAAAGCAAAGGCAATTTGATCTTTAAATTTAAGCACGTTTAAATCAAAAGAGCAACGGACACATCTACACATGGGATATACTCGTATCTTGGTATAAAGACTCAAAGCCTTGCGTGCCCGGGCCTTGTACATGAAATATATACCTACATATAATATATACAAACATACGTATATACCAGATATATATATATATATATAGACTTCAATCCCACACAAACAACAAAGAGTTGGAGGCCCCCACAGCAAAAAAAAAAAAAAAAACCACTCGGATGACTTTGTGAAATTCGAAAGGCGGCAGCGTTGCCTTCACCACTCTCTGGCCCGCTCTCCCCTTAAGCTTCCCGCCACCCCACCTCTCATCTCCTTCACTTGGCCATTATGTACTTTAAATTTAAATTCAATTGACTTCTTTTATGATGGCAAACGGGCGTCGTCGACCACGCCAAAAACGAACAAAAAAAACACTGAGCACTGAACACTGAAGAATAAAATAAAACAGGGAGTGAAAAAAAAAACCGAAAAAACGTGCCAAGGCAACAGCTCACGTAGATCTCCCCGAAGGGGGGTGGGGGGCTGCTCCTCTGCTTCTCCTGGAATATATCGAGGCGATATCTGGGGGACTACGCCTCTGACATTTTGCCATTTGCCTTTTGCCTGGCAACTTTAACGGCCATTTCTTTACTTTTTGCTGTCGCTGTTGCTGTTGCTGCCACGCATGCGCAGCAGCAGCAGCAGCAAGCAACGATCCGTCCGTACGGCCTACCTTGGTAACGTATTTTTCGTTGTTGTCTTTCTACCAGTTTGATCTTTGCCATACAAGTGATTTTTTTTCCATACTGTTGCGTGGCCATTGCGCTACAGTTGATTGTGTGCTGTACTTGAGTTCCACTATAGGTCCAAGGGGACGTTTATGAAGAATCGCTTTAGGCAGGGCATGGATTAGTGAGATGAGGGTTGATCCGGAACAGCTGTGATACTAGATCTTTGAATCTAAATATGTGGAGGAAGGAAAGTAAGATGCCTTTGTTGCATTATTTATTTTGTTAGGATATACAGAAAAAGTACTACGTTTAATCACAAGAACCTGCAGATAAATTCGGAATATTTTGTAAGAACTTTCTTATTCAATTCATTTAAAAGAAAATAGAACAGAATATAGGATATACATACAATATAAATGAATGAAGGTTCAACTTTCTATTTTATTTTCCTAAGCACTTTGTATTATATTCAAGTCATTTCCCATTTAAAGTTTTGCTGGCATCAGGTCTAAGATATTTTAAGAGTTCTCCAGATGAAGTAAGTATAATGTTTAGAATATAAGAAATAAATCGAAAGATTCCGCACCTTCGTTCCCTCAAAGATCATTCTACCAAATGCAACCATTTCTCTTCCAGCTATCATCTCATATCATTCCTATATAGTAAGGGATCCCCTCTGCCGTATCAATATCTAAGATCAGCTGTTAATTTTCACACTCGCCTCCATATAGAGGAGTCTGTGGCCCGGCCAAGTCAGAAGCGAAAACTTTCTGCCGACCTCTTAACTCTTGATCAAGTTTCTCCTGATATTTTTCGGTCTTCTTTCATTTTATTTTTGGCCATTTTTGCTCTTTTGTGGTTTCTTTTACCTTTTTTTTTTTTCGTTCGTTCCTCTTATTTTTTCGGCAAAAGTCAACTTACCAGGCAACAAATTTGCTGAAGACAAACATGAAAAAAAAAAAAAAATAATACATACATACAACAACAAAAATCGGCAAGAAATCGTCCACGTTTATGTGTTTAACTGGTTTTTGGTTTGGTTTGGCTTGGTTTTTTTTCGGTTATATCAGTTTAAATAGTTTAAACAGGGTGTCTAACAAAACGAGGTGCTTTTAAAACCAAACTACGTGAAAGAATAGAAACTTCAGTTTGGTGGACAGATGGTTAGGAGAGAATTCGGTTTGGTTTCTTTGGGTTTATCATTGGAAACAGGGTTTATTTATCATTGCTCGAGAAGCTACCAGAAGGAGCTATCTAATCACAAGATATGGATAGATATGATCATTTTGTAGTGGTTTTATCGCATCGGTTTTGTCTGGCAATCACCCTGTATGGGCATCATAATGTTAGCTTTGATAATTTCAGCTTTCGCACAATATAATTTTGAGCATTTTTCACCCGCATTGTTGAAATTCAAAATCAATAGCCATAGACCCATAGACAATCATTAGGCAACCGCTCCGGACCCGCTCTATGTACACCTTGTCGCACACACACACACACACTCACAAAACAGTCGATCTGTGTGGAGAGACTTGTCGTCGGTTGAATGCATGTGTGTGTGTATGTGTGCGAGAGCTCGGTCTCTCATTTGGCGGGAAATCATGGCTCACACTCGAAAGGCAAAAACAAAAACCCGAAAATCAGGTAACAACGCTGCGGCTGCGGCTGCGACTGCGACTGCGGCTTCGACATCAGTCAGCGTCAACGTTAACGTCGCTGCCGCTGTCGCTGTCGCTGTAGCTATTGCTGTTGCTGTTGCTGCTGCTGCTGTCTGCGTCGGCGTTGCGAGTGTCGGCTCTACAGGTAAGCGGGGCCGGGACAGGTAAGCGATCGGATCATCGTCGTGGGCCACACCAACGCAAAAGCGGCTCACACACACATAGGCCGGACCGGAGACAGGTCTTATATACAGGGCGGCATCGGTCTGCGGCAGCGCTGCCCGCGTCTGACGTCTCAAGAAGCTGATCTGGAGCTCGTTTGTCGCATTTTTACCAAAACTGAATTTAGTTTAGAAGCGTTTGGCGGCGTGGAAGGTGTGTGCAAGCAAGAGCAATCCGGTGCCGATGCCAAAGCCAAATCCAAATACTTTGGTCATCTCCGGCGACACAGAGAGAAAGATATAGATATAGAGATATATACATATAGAGAGAGAGAGAGTCAGTCATCGTCATCTTATTTCTCTGACTTAGGGTCTGTCTGTGTCAAAACTCAAACGCATTTTCTAACCAAGTAAATATCGAGCAAGTGTTTCGCAGTTCAAGTGTTCAATTCAATTCAGTTCGGATCGGATCGGATCGGAATCACGTGTGCAATCATATATGGCTTATATCATTCGTATATATCCTACATATATGTATAAATCAACTCTACACCTAAATTTATCCGGCATTTTTTTATTTTTTTTATTTATTTTTTTTTTTTGTCTTGATTCTGTTTCAAATTTGAAATTCTGCAACCAAGCCAAACTCTGCTCTCTGGGTATGTCATTTACATTCGCAGCTGTACAGACACTGAAATCTACATAGAAGGTATGTATATTTACACTAAATCGTGAGCAAATTCTTTATACATCCGGCTCTACATACTATATACGTACATATAAGAGAGACACACGCTTCCAGAATTTTCAATAACGTTATCGTCATCGCCAGCGACCCCCTCATCTCATATGCACAGACAGCTAACTCTTGATTTTTTTATATTTTTTTTCTGCCTCCTCCGTCTTTGGTGTTCGGGTTCGGGTCGGTTCGGCTCGGTCTCTGTCTCTGGAAACGTGTTTTGGGGCATATATAGATACGTATACATAAATCGATTTGGTAATCAATTTCCTATATACCTGCGAGTGTATGTATTTCCAGACTGATCTAGGGATAGGCCTACGATTTCGGCTCTTTTATTTTTATGGGCCTAATCAGCATCGGCATCGGCATCGGAATCGGTATCTCTCTCAACGCATTTGAATATGCTGATTTATCTCTGGCCCCCCTCTCTCTCTCTCTCTCTTTCACTCTCTGTCACTCTATCTCTGTCACTCTTTTCCCCCATCGCAATGTGTGATTTGTTCTTGGAACTAGCCTTTAACTTGCGGTCAACACAAGCTGGAGAATCTCTATACATGGTATGGACATTATGTTGATTCAGTAATTTGCGTCATCGGCTTCAGGGTTCAGGGCGTAGCGGAGAGAGAATTAGTTGGTGGGAAGGGGAAGGAGATTGGTTAATGGTTTTTCTAGTAAGTGTGAGAAAAATTGTATAAGGGGTATTAAACAATTAGGAAAAACCCAGTGATAAATCCCAACATGCTTTTTTTGAGAAGATCTTTTGATCGTTTATTTGTTTTTTTTTTAGAGAGAGAATTCTGAAGGTCGTCTGTTTTGTACATAAAAGAAGCTTCAAAAATGTTGGGATAAGTCCAAAGAATTACATTTTATATAGGTGGACGCTTGGCGAGAAAGCCCCTTCGGAATTCAGTAGTTTGCTGAATACTGCTCTAATTCTACAGTAAACACTTTGTCATGATGAATTTTGGCCCAAAGCCGAAGTCGTCTATTACCGATCTTATTTGTGGCATTGTGTAAGCCCTTTTTCGAGAACCCTTCATTAAGCCAGTGAGCTCTCAACTGGATCCAGGCTGCACCTCAACCTGCGGCCCACAGTCAAGCCTCGAACCGTCTGCACTTACGGTCGACTTGACTTGAATAATATCTAATGAAATCTGCCTATGGCCTCAGACTCAAACTCAGACTCAAACTCAGGCTCAGACCCAGACTGGGACGTAAGTGGTCGGTCGGTCGGTTGGTCGGCTCGGCTACTGTCGTCATACAGACATACTTGCACATACTCGCATATATACATATATATATATTGTAGATAGCTATATCCATTGCACAATTTGAGCAAGCGGCGCGAAAGACGGCGTACAAAATAGTAAAGTGAAGTAAGACATTCAGAAAATTTGCTGCTGCTGCTGCTGCTGCTGCCGTTGCTGCTGCTTTTCAACATTTTCCGCCGCTTTATGTTTCAACGATTATTACAATGAGTGTTTGAGTGTGCTTGAGATAGTGTGTGTGTGGAGTTGTGGAGTCGAGCGAGGCGCATAATTGTGGGAACTTACGTTACGGAACGATCGTCTAGCAGTCAGCAGACATGGCATAGCTATAGCTATAGCTAAGGCCAAGACAGCCATTCACTTGGCCTGGACCCAGCCCAAGCCCCGGCGCTATAATGCCAATGCAGGCGAGAGTCCACCGACCAACCGACCAACCAACCACCCAGTACCCAGTTCAGTTCTGTTTGGTTAGGTTCAGCGCTGTTCTGTTCAGTTCAGTTCAGTTCAGTTCTGTTCTGTCGTCGTTTGTCGTTCCAGTTACAGTCACTTGACCAACCGAAACATTAAGAATACGAATACGAATAAGAATAAGACGCGGCGACGGCGATGGCGATGGCGGCCACTACCACTGCCACCACTCTTCGCCAGGTTTCGTTTTGGTGGGCATAATTGTTGATCGTCGTAGCGTGCATATTTATGGGAATATTTTTCCAAGCATAAGGAAAATCATTGCAGTGTGCGCCCCTTCTTCGATATCGCTCTCCCATGGAATCCCACGACGTCTTGAAAGTTCTGGACGAACGCGCGCTCGCCCAACTTTGACCTTTTTTCCAACGGCAATGCCTCGAAACACCCTGCGCTCTACTCCACTCCACTTCGCTCTGGACTGCGGTCCAGTCCGGTCCGTTTGTCTATGCAAAATGCATAAAAATTCCACGTAGCATTTCTCAATGCAGTCAGTCAGTCAGTCAGTACGCCTGCGCAAAAAGATATACGACCAAAGCCGACAATGCCGACAGACAGACGTCTGTCTGTGAATGTCGGTCTGTGTGGGCGCAAGAAACGAGAAATCGAGTGAATGTCCATGGGGTATTACGAATATCTCCAATGGAAAAAAATGTGAGAGAAAATCAACTAATTGAAAGTCCAAATATAGGGCCAAATATGGAAGAAATTTCAATCGAATCAAAGGAAGTGTCTCGTAAATTAATTTAATGTATGTGAATATAAATATAAATGTTAATTTACATAAATGTAAATGTGAACATATCAAATCAAATATGTACTAAAACAGAGGAAGATAATTTCAGATCGTGTTATTTAAAGTACTTCAATCCAGGGTGCTATGTTGTCTTTGGTTATCTAGCTGTATGAGTGATAAATAACGTCATAAAGCTAGCTTACCGAAGTTAATATTAGCGTCCGTCCAGCGAAACCGAAGAAAATCCACATTACGTATTGTGAGCATATCCCAACATTTCGTGTGAAAGACCAGACCAGCTTTGAGACCTACAATACAACTCGTACCGTACCGTACCATACCATTACCCATACCCATACCCATACCATTAACCCACAGCCTCATCGTTACGTACATACTATATGTTTATTATTTTGCAGTTTTGCTTTATGACCAAGTGCTTTTGACCGTAAGTTTTAGTATTTAAGTTTTTTGTTGCTGTTGCTGTTGCTGTTTTTGTTTTTGTGTTATTTCTCACTTCTTCTCAGCGCTTTGCCTTGATTTATAGCCACCACACGACCTTTACTTTTGTGAGCTTGAGTTGAAGCTGTTTTTAGCCACATTCAAACAGAAATGGATGGATGGATGGACGGATGGATGGATGGATGGAGATGGAGAGACACCAGATGGCAGCAACAGCACAGCACAGCACAGCAGAGCAGAGCACAGCAGAGGAGGAAGAAGGTGACACCACAAAGCCCAGCCAGTCAATGACGTTGCTAATGAGCAGAATCAATGATTCATTGAAATCGATATGGAGGTTGGGGATCATTTCGATTTGGAGGCTGCGGGTAAATATGTAATGGAAATGTGGCAACAAGTTGTGGCAAAGAAATACCAACTTAATGAGTGCCCCAATTAAAACTAGGAAATCGACAATTCGATTAGTCGAGCATGCCGTGAGCATATGGTTAATTGATCTTGTGTGAAACCAAAATGCCACAAATGCCTGCAACAACAGAGGCAACTAAATGAGAGATGCGTTTCATAAGTCAAACTACACTGATTCATTGATATTTACATCTGCAAACTCAAGTAATCATTCAGTAATTTAAAAAAACGCAGAAATTTTGTGAAATTTGCATTTCGTTTTCCTAATAGCGAATATTTCCTTACCATGCATTTTTTTATTAGCTCGTAACTCGAATGTGCATGCGCTCTTGATCTCCATGTAACGATTTTTCATATTTCTACTATTTTGATTGTAGTTTCCCACCAAAAAAAAGTAAAAATATATTTGGGTAAGTGCCGAACTACAAGTGTGTGTGCTTCCCCAACAAAAATTACAAATTATTATTTTAAAACAAAATAAACTTAAAAAGAATTTCTTTTTACGAATTCTTTATTAAAAATATTTCTTATAACAATTAAATGTCGAAATATACATATACCTACTAAATAAAATATTAAAGAATTGTTCACCAAAGTCTAACAAATTCCCGTACTTCACAGATCAGTGGATCAAAATCATTATCCCCCCCACCCCACTGCCAACAGACGAAAAGTTGGAGGAAAAGTTGAAGGTTTCCCCTCTGAGAAGATCTTCGCACACTTTCGATGCCAAGTTGAAGTTCAACTTCGTTCGACACATGGCTCATAGGCACATGTAATCGTACATAGACTCGCACACGAACTCGCATGACTAATAACGGCTATGCAAATTAGTTTGGGCCATATGCCCGGCTATCGCAGCCGCCACTCGACGCCGCACAACATCTGTTCGGCTCGGCTTTGGGGGCCAGCCGCAAATTGCCCCGGCCGACTCACACGATCCGTATATCGTATATTATATCGTATAATGAAACGACCTGGCCCCGGCGAAAGACGGCGAAACCTCCACGTAGACGTTGACGTAGACGTAGACGTAGACCTATACTTACGCGGTCTTGGGAGTACAAGTATGTTAGTTAGTATAGACTGGCGACGATCTCTGGCGCTGGGGCAGTTTTTTCTTGTTTTTTTGTATAGCCGATGATGTATGGTGGGAATTTCCGTTACTTTTGCCATTCGATTGGCTGGCTCTGCTGTCGTCTGATCTCTTCCCCGAGTCGGATCTAGGCGTTGTCTCCGAGAGCGAAGTGAGCGAAAAATATGATATTTACTATATGTGTACCTATATGTAAGGGAATGTGTATGTGTATGGGAGAGTCAATTTATATATTATACAATAGTCGAGAGGGTTCGCTTTTTTGTTTGGTGGAAGTAAACAGATTTCTTTATTTATTTTATTATTAATTTTTAGCTTTTCCATTCTCGGAGACCCGTGGCAGAATATTTGTTCTTGTTTGTTTGTTTGTTTTTTTTTTTGTATTTGTTTTTGTTTTTCGAATTACATATCACTAAAAATCAAAAACAGAAATGATTTCTTCCTATTGATTTGCTCGTCTCCTCTCCTCTCCTCCTCTCTCCACTCCTCTCCATTTTCGTTTACTTAATAGATTGGTTTTCTTTTAGAATATCGCTACGAGAGTTGGTTTTAGTAACCAAACACCAAATGTGTGTGTGTGTTCTTCTTCTTGGTTTTTGTTAGTTTTCGACTAATCGTAATCGTTTGCTCTTGTGTGCTTTTTTCTGCACAATTTTCGTTAATTGCTAAACAAAAGTTCGTTTTTCTTTGGAGTTTTTTTTAAAAGATTCCTTTGCATTTTTTTTGTTTGTTATTGTTAAGAAATTAGCAGGCAACTTAGAGAGTTTGAAAAAAAATAGTCAACACCATCAATTATCAACCATCACTCATAGTCATAATCTTCATAATTAGAGTAATAATAATAAATTTATCATACATACATACATACAAGCTCCATATTTATGTTTTTTGTTTTTCTTTTTGCTTTTTGGTTTTGTAAGTTGTTTACTTGAACTAATTTTAAATGTTTGATTTGTAATTTAGAATTAATTAATATACTTTGAGTTTCTGTTAGAATTTGCTAAGAGTTCATTCAGTTAGTTAATGCTCCAATTCTTTAAAGCCTGTCCTACACACACACAAACGTACACGTACATATACATATTTAAATAGGGGTTTCCTTTTTGCTAACTTAGTTCTTGGAAGAAAGTTCTTTATTCATTGTGTAATTTCAATAAATTTTGATTAGTTCATTTATGACATTTTCATTAAGAGACAGATGAAAAACTGAAACCTTTTTTGCTATATACTCGTAGATGGGGAAAATCACACGAAAGGGCGAAACGAAACGAATCGAATCGAAACGAAAGGGTATACGGAATACGCATTTATTTGAGTTGAGTTTAAGTTTGCTGATGAGAAACCATATAGGGGACAGCCGATGAAGATCAATACCTACTAAACTACGGACCATTTAAAAAAAAACACACGAATTTTTAATAATAGTTTTATAATTTTCTCCTTTTTTTCCTACTTTCTTTCTTTCTTTCTTTCGCACTTTCGTACTTTCGTTATATTCTGTCTTCTATATGTTTTTTCGTTTCCTTTGCTACACAAATCATTGGCTGTTAAAATCTGTTTATTGTGTTCTTTTTTTTCTTGTTTTTAATCTCTTGTCTTTTGTTTTTGGACCCCATGCAACTTGCTTGAGTTTCCTCCCCTTCCCCCCACCACCTCCAGCAGCATTCTTCCACTGGCACTTGAACTCCTTTTTGTATCCAATCCCCTGGGTATTCTAGTACTTTCGTCCAACTATATTTTTTGAATTCTATGCTATTATTTATGTTCACATTATTAAAACATACACGGTAAATTCCTCTAAAATGCTTCGGTTTCTGTTGTTTCATTTTGCTGTTGTCTTGTCACCTAAATAAAGTAAATAGTGTTGCATATATTATCGTATTATCTTATTATTTTTATTATAATTATTATTCGGTTTATCTTTTTTATTAACGGGTCCTCGCTAATCAAATCCGACTGCGCCGCCGCCTACAGAAACTGGGTTCGGTCGGCACTTTTTTTATTTATTTGTTATTTTGTGTTTGGTTTTTAATGTGCTTTTTTTACATTTTACACATTGAGAGATGTTTGCACTTGAATCCGCAAATGTTTATCGTTAATTAAATATTCTTTCTTGTTCGTTAAACTCGAAAATCAGATTTTAGAGATTACACTTGTGTTTTTTTCTTTCGATTTTAGTTGTAGTTGGGTCTGTCTTTCTTTTTCTTTATCTTTTTTGGCGACTACACATACACACGCACACATACACATACACACACACAACACACACACACACACACATACAGGACAATGTCTACAAACGAATTCAATTTCAATTTAGTTTAAAAACTTTTCAAGTTAGACTAAACATAAATCAACTTGTTCTTGATTTGGATTTGGTTGTGAATGCGGATGCAAATGCAGATGCGGATGCGGATGCGGCTGGGACTGCGGCTGGAACTGCGGCTGGGACTGCGGCAGATGCTGATGCTGATGCTGAGGATTGGCCGTGTGCTGGCTCAGAACGAGGCCTCCACCAGATAGGTGCCATCCATGGGCTGATTGTTTTGGCTATTTTGAGCATTGCTGGCAGCGGGCATATACTTGCCGCAGGCCTAAACACGAACGAGAACAAAGCGGAAATGCATTAGGGCTTCAACATATTTCAAAGCTGTACACTATTGGTTAATGATGGCTGTATAACGTATATGTAACTGATAGTATAGTATGATGAATATGGCCAAGAGACGAAGCGCGCGCCCAAAAGCAGACTTCACTTTTCGTCAGGGTTGCCTGCGAGCCTGTGTCTTTTAGACTGCACGCTGCAAACGGTGTTTGTGTTGTTGTGTTTGGTTGTTAGGAGGGGGGGAAAGTACACACAAATTCATACACAAGTACGTATAACAAATTGAACACACAAACTAAACTAAACTAAACTAAACTATATATAATTAGTATACAGTATACAGAGGGAGTTACAGAAAGCGGTTGTTAGACCCACCTGCAAATGCACTCAACCCCCAATTTTAGTGAGGAGTTGAGCCAAGTTGGGGATCATATTGGGTGGGAAGGATATGTATATACAATAGTGCTTACCTGATAGCGCTGGGAGCAGCAGCGACCGCAGCAGGACTGCAGCAGGCCGGCAGCACTGTGCGTCGAGTGGGCGGGACTGGCCATGGGCGAGGGCGAGCCCGGCCGCTTCGGCTGTCCGTTATAGGGTATATCTAACTCGACAAATTCTCGATCCTTTAGTGGTTTGTTTGGTCAGAGTTTTTTGAGCATTGAGAGGTGTGTACAGCCAGAGAAGAATTTTACAAAGAGAAACGAAGAATACATAGAGTACAATATCTTTTTTGATGTTTTTTCTTTTCTTTCTTTTGTTCAGAGGTTTTTTTTTTGTTCAACAATTTTACAATAAAGAAGGGGTATAGAGGGGATCTTGTGGGGTTTTTGGGAAAGGTTTGAGGTGGGGCTTACACACACGAACATAGAACACAGGACAGGGTTAAATACATACAAAGAAATATATAAATACTTAGAGCGAGAGCTTTCCATCTCTTTCAAGTCAAAAACAACAATTAGAACATTAAGCGGGGTTTATGGGTACGGGGGACTTAGGGGGAGAAAGGGTGTTAAACATTTAAACGCTTAAAATTCAATAATGGAAGTAGATATTATGTATTTTTTTTCATTGTTGCGGCTCCTAAGCAATGACAATTTTACAATAACACAATAAACACTATAAGAACATTTTGTTAGACAGCCAAACGGATGGGGGGTGGAGGGGCAGGGCGGTGGCTCGACAGCGGGCAGCATGGTGGGCAGAGCTATAAATGCGGGTTTGGGCAAGGGCAGGGCAGGGCAGGGGCAGAGCCGAGCGGGACGAGGTAGAAGCAAGCGCCAGCGATTCGTTTTTCATTCGTTTTTCATTTGCTAGCTGCTAAAAACGGGTTCGAGTTGAGTGCGATTTTTCGTTAATTTTTCCAGATTTCATTTGCAAGCTGTTAAAAACGCGTTCGCGTTTTATGCGTTTGTTGAGTGCAATTTTTCGTAAATTTTTCCAGATTTCATTTGCCGCTATTAAAAGCGCGTTCGCGTCTATGGCCGCCCAAAACGATTTAGATTTATGACGGATCCTGTTTTATTTATTTGTGGTTTTAGGTGGGATTTTGAGTGCTCATCAAGTGGTTTATGGGCTAGTCTACTGCTCCGGAGCATACATAAGAATGGCCATGAGCCGTAACGAACCGAGTATTAGGTAGTATTCATTTTAAAAATAAACAGAGTACACAACACACAACAGAGTAGCTTGGGCTTAAAAAATCACCAATCCACCAGTTATAAAACAATTAGATTGGTTTTACAGGAATGAAATCAACTTCAAAATTATTAAAACACAAAAGTTATACGAAAACAAATTTTTAACACAATTAGAACACATTTAAAAAAAGATTCGTTTTCGAATTGCTCTCTAATCAAATGTATAAAAATAAATTGAATAGTTAAATGGACTTTTTACGAGTTTGGCCACTTGAGTGGATTTCCATTCCCCCAATTTTTCCCACTTGATGAGCCAGCTCTCAGCAATCCGACTTGTTTATATTTTGGGATGGGGTTAAGTTTTCAGTTTTTAGTTTCTCGATTTTCGTTTTTCGTTTTGGGCTTAATGTTGACAGCAATCGATTGCATATGGCCAAATGGTCGTTTCCGAATTTTCATGATATCATGGGGGGTGGGCGGGCTAGAGCATTCTCATATCGTTCGGTTCAATGCTGTTCGGTAATGACCTATTCAAAGAACTTAAAACAGAACAGAGCGCATAGCATTCAACACACAAATCGTTTGCTTTCAACAGAAGGAATCGAAAAACAACATATGTAGATATGTATGTACAACCAAGAAAGAAACCAAAACAAAAAAATATAAAAATAAGAATTGAAAATCATAAAAATTAATTGCAACGCATAAACGAGAAATAGAGATAGTGAGAGTGAGAGATAGAGAGAGCAATAGATACAGAGATACAGAGAAAGGGATAGAGTTAAAGATAGAGAAATATGAAGGAAGAAGAAACAACGGAACTTAAGTACAAACCGAAAGCACTTACTTTTCTGAATTTATATTCGTTTATCAAAAGGTATAGACAATTGATTTTAATTGCGTTTTTTATTGCTATGCATTATATTTGGTTGATTCTGCTCTTGAAACGCTTGTGCGAAAAACATGACACATATGGAAAACTTAGAACATATTATATCGTACAACTTAAGAATTGTACCCCCACCCACACATAAGAACCGAAAATATGTAATAATAATAATTATAACAATTCGTAAACAAAAGTACGCGGATCTCATACAAATGATTGGCATTTCAGTTCAGTTCTCTCTAGGGTTTTTCTGTTTAACGAGTTTCACGAGCTTCATAAACGGGAGACTCGCGCGGTTTCTGAATCCCAATCCCAATCCCAATCCTTTTTTTTTTCTTTTTTGTGTGACCTCATGACAGGACTGCACTGGGGCTCGCTGGTTGTTGGTTGTTCTTGCTGCGGTTGTTGTTCTGGTTTGTCGGGCTGTGGTTGTTGTGTGTGGCTTTGTCATTGCTTGCCCAACGAGCTTGAGGCAAAGTGTATAATTTTGGACTATTACAAGGATGTTAAAATGTGGCTACATCTGTTCGCGGGTAAAGTCCAAAAGAAACAAACGGAAAATGTACAGAGAAAGTTTGTGATAAGTAAACGAAAATCAAATGATAAGAGCAATTAATAAATGCGCGATAGAACCATAAATATATTTATATAGAGAGAGATATATATAGAGAGATATATATGTAGAGAGAGAGCCAGAGAGAAAGCCTTGGATTGCCACATCGACTATACGCACCGTTGTCTTCTCTAGACATCGCAACAAATGATGGTGCTGCAGCTCAAAGATATCCTCATCCCTATAGTTGTCATCCAGCTCAATGCCCGACTCCTGGGCCGCCCATCTGGCCTCGGCGGCCTTCTTCTTGTTGACAAAGGCAGCTCCCGACGAGGCCTTGGCAATGCGGATGCGCGCCAGTCGAGCTTTCTGCAAGAACATCCATTCATGAGATTGCCCGAACTCTGCGAGGAAGATTGTCTAGCATATATGTATGTAGGTCTTACCCGCTGCGCCTTGCGCTTGTCCGACCGCTGATTCTGGTGATAGATTCTACTAAAGTTCGATACGATAACAGGTACAGGTAAGGCGATGACCAGCACACCGCTGAGCGAGCAGACGCCGCCCACTATTTTGCCAGCTATTGTCTCCGGCACCATGTCGCCATAGCTGGAATGGTGTGGAAAAGTGTGAAAAGCTGAGTGGAATGCAGAGTGAGGTGGGGCTTGGACTTACCCGAGCGTCGTCATGGTGACTATGGTGTACCAGAAGGCCGCCGGAATCGATGTGAAGTTTGTGCCGTTCACATTCTTCTCGGCATAGAACATGACGGTGGCAAAGATGATGATGGCCATGGCAAGTGAGAAGACGAGGAAGCCCAGCTCGCTGGCGCACGACTTGAGCGTGTAGCCGAGGATCCGGAGACCCTGCGAGTGGCGGGAGAACTTGAAGATGCGGAAGACGCGGAAGACTCGCAGCGTGACAAAGGCACCGCTGACGTCATCGTTGTCGGTGATGCCCAGACCGATATAGTAGGGCAGGATGGCCACCACGTCGATGATGCTCATCACGGAGCGGACGAACTTGCAGCGATCGGGGGCGGCGAACAGCCGCAGCAGATATTCGGCACTGAAGATCATCACGCAGGCGGTGTCCAGGCAGAAGAAGACGATCTTGTAGCGCTCGCCGCACGGCAGGGTGCCGGCCCGGCCCGGCCTGTGTCCGCACGGCACCGTCTCCACCACGTTGGCCATCACAGAGACGGCGATGAAGAAGCCGGTGACGTAGTAGAAGACCAGGGCGCTGGTCGACGTGTGCGGATTCTCGAAGGCACGCCACATCTTCTGCCGTATGTTGGTCAGCTGCTGCAGGTTCTGATCCCCGTTCTCCGACAGTTTGTCGTCCATGAGGCGCTCGGCATTCTCTCGCTTCCGGTCCCGATAGTCCTCATAGCAGCAGTCACCAATCACGTCCGGCATGATGCCGAAGAAGGCCAGCTCCTCGTCATAGCTGGTGAGGCATTCGTGTTTTGGATAGTGCAGCTTGCCCGTCCGGTAGTAGTTCAGTATGTGGCGGAATATGTCCGGATCCCGGTCGAAGAAGTACTCTTTACAGTCCTCGTCGTAGAAGAACTCACGCTCATTGGAACCGAGCAGCGTGTCCGGGTACTTCTCGAGGGTGTTCCTCCAGGTCTCGAAGCGGCGGCCGGATACATTGATAAGCAGCTTCTCGTCGTCCGTCTTGCGTCGGTCCTTGGGCACGGGGGGCGGTGGCAGTGGAAGGGAGGCTATCGGCACCCAACCGATGGCCGCCGCCCGTGCAAAGGGAAGCCAAGCGGCGACCGAGGCCATGCTATTGGGTGGAATGTTTCAGTGTCCCGGTTGTCGTGCAAAAGTGGGTGGCTCTCGCGGGCTGTCTATCACTTTCTCTCTCTCTCTCTCTCTCTCTCTCTCTCTCTCTCTGTTCCTTATTCCTTTGCACTCTGCTCTTTATCGTCCAGCACTGTTATCCTTTTTCAGGGCTATATTCTCCTATTTAGTTTTGGCAGTTGAGTTTTTGCAGGTTGGTGGCGGGGGCTTGGAGAGCGGGGGGACTTCACTCTATCTCGTTCTCTCTCTCTCTCTCTCTCTTTGTCTCTCTGTTTCTAAATATGATTAACTCCTAAATTAAAGCTTTTTGTTCTGTTGTCCAGCTCTTCGTCGGCTTCGGCTTCTTCTGCTTCTCCTTTGCTCTTGCTTCTGCTTTTGCTTTTGCTCTTCTTCTTGCTTATCCTTGAGGTCTGCTTATTGTGTGATGCGTGCATTTTTGAACTGCTTGCCAAGCAGTGTTTTATTGCTTAAACTTATTGCTGTCATTTTTGCTCTTATTGTAGTTGTTGTTGCTTGTGCTTCCACTGCTGTTGGCTGCTGTTGGCTGCTGGCGCTGCTCCTGCTGCTGCTTTTGGCTCTGCTCTTGTTTTATTGTTCGCCGCAGGGATATGAAATGTTTCCTATGTGTGTACTCTATCTAAGTTTCGTTGTGCAGCAGCACTGCAAAAGAGAGACAGAAAGAGAGTTGAGTTGAAAAGTTTTGCGGGAGTTTTAAAACAAGTTGTCACTGGGGAGAGAGAGCAGGAGGATGAGCTCAACGAAAAGTTTCACACACACACACTCACACTCATACACATACACATTGAAAAATGTAATTACAGTTAAAAGTTTGTCTGCCATTTCATAGTGTGACCTTATGTTGAACAAAAGTTGGTATTTTTAATATTAATTAAGAAATCTAATGGACACAAAATGAAAACTAGGAATACATATTGAAAAACATCAAATGGCTGCGTTCTATGGCTAATTTATGGCTTGCCAATTTTAAGTATTTTTAGTATTTATTCACGATTTAGTAGGATAAATTAGAATATCATTAGTATTTCTGATCTGCCTGAGATCCCTGCCCTGGTATCTTAGTGATACAATTTAGTTTGTTTAGCTTTTCAGGCATTTAGGGAAAGAGTTTTCTAATTTCGATTTAAACAATAGACCATTTATACTTAAATTACCATCAAATTCGTGGAAGCCATTAGCCCCTTAAGAAAAGAATTCAAGTGTGGGCTGGCCTTGGGAATGAAATACACTCACATTTGATTTAATTTCAAGAAACTGTTTGTAATTTCACTTCAATCGGATTGTAAGGTTTATGGGGAATCCCAGGCAATAGAATTTCGGACTTTCTCAAAGCATAAATATTATCATAAATCTGCGGCAACAATACAATAGGAACACACACACGCCCAAAACACATCGACCCACTCGTCTATTTCTCGCTTCACTTGTTTATATTATCAATTTATCGCAGCCCCCTCATGGAACGCCATTCCATTCCCTCTCTGGATGTATGTATGTACATATATAATGATTCACAGCAGCAGAAATCGACAGACAACGCCATTCAATGCGTTTTCGGGCATCGTTCTGTCTAAATATTTAAACGGGGCAAACACAATCGGAACTGGGGGAATCGTAACGAAGGGTTCTGGTTCTGTTTCTGGTTCTGGTTCTGTTCCTGGTTCTGGCTCTTGCTTTACGATTCCAGCAGCTGAGACCATTTGAATGGGTCGAACGTACCGACGGAATGACCATTCGACTGTCTTCCATCTGCCTAGCTCTGGATGGCTCTGGTGTGGTTTGGGTTCTGGGTTCTGGTTTCTGGGCATGGGCACGGGAATGGCCCGCCAATGAGTGGAATGCGTGGGTGTCTTTGTTGGCTTGCTCTGCCGAGCACAAATTTATGTGCATTTCTCTAGACAGTAAACACCCTGCAAATTTCCTTTAGGCCACAAGTCATTTTGCCAACGACAATTAAAACGCAAAAACTTTTTGCCATCGTCTGTGTGTGTTGCCTCATCCCATCTCATCGGCCTCCCCCCCCCAACGCCCAGTGGGGGAGGAACTGTGACAAAAAGTCATTTGTTTCCATAAATGTCAGGGCATGGCATGGCTCTTGAAGTCTATATAATGTGTGTCTTTGATTTATATAATATTTATGGCTATGCCACTGGCACTGTCACTGTCACTGGTAAGATGGTTCCTCTGGCCAAGTGCACATCGAACTTCATCCCCTTGGGGTAGCAGAAGGACCATCTATATCACCAAATGGTGTGCAAAAGCGTTTCCATATTCATGGCCGCCCGTCACATCCCTGACGGTGTCTGAAAAGGGGTTCAGCGGGAGTCCAGAGCAGGAGAAGATATTGCCGTAACAATAGCCATTAGGAGTTATTAGTTATTTGATGGCTGAGAACCGCTGAGACATGCCACGGCCACAAGAAGGAAAGATAAGGTTGGACAAGGTTATTCCTTACTTCAGGTGGATTGATGGGTATGGGTATGGGTACGGGTTGTTTGTTTTTCTTTGGATTGTTTTTGGTGGTCTACTTTACATGCGAAATGCATATTAACGATTGTAATTCGATTGATGGCTTGTCTTTGGAAAAGTGATTATTGTTTTGGTAATTTACTTGGTTTTTAGCAGTGTATTGAATTGAATTGTATTGAATCCACTAATGTCAATTATTTCATTAACAATTCGAATTGATTTTCCAACATTTCAGGTCTGTCGTATCGTTAATTATTCAAGAACTCAACAATTGCATTCCGTTAATTGCTTTTACCTTGTAAATAATTGTGGGAAATCCATATACTCGTATACTGTATGGTATGTATCGTCCATATACGTTTTTGAGTACATTAAGCGATGAAGAGTCAAACATACTGACAGTTTCCATCTTCTTCGGACCCACACCTACACCCACGCGCAGTAAACGTCCTGCTGCCGCCCCAGAAGGCCCACTGGAACCACTTCAGCACACACCCACCAATATGTATATGCTATCGGATGCCAGAGAATGGCAGACAATGGGCCATGGAATCGCCCCAGAGGTCCGTCGTGTCAGGCCTTAATGTTTTAATGCCACATTATCCTATCAACAATTTCCCACTATGGATTGACGTTCGTCGTTGTCGTTGTCGTTGACCTTGCCTTGGTTTTTCGCCGTGGACGAAATGGAAATTAATCAATGCCGTTTGCTCTGCCCCGTCTTCTGTCCCCAGTCCCCTGTCCTCTGTCCCCTGCTGACGTTGATGTTGATGTCTGGATGTCGTTAGGTTATACAAGGACCAGGATCCATTCACGTATTCTGTGCGTGTTGTGTGCCATCAAAATAAATTGTCAAACATCAAATGGGTGCAGTGGCGGGAGGAGGAGCCCTCCAGCAGCCCTAGAGGCAGTGGCAGAAAGAGAGAGAGAGAGAGAGGCAACACCTAAGGGCCGGGCCGCTGGCAGTAGGCCGTAGGCCGTAGGCAGTAGTCAGAGGGTCAGGGATTCAGGGGCTGACGTTGACTTCCGCTGGACTCAAAACAAAGGCGCCACATGTCCTTATTATATTTCTTTTTTCGTCTTTCTGTAGGCTTTCATTAATTATTTGCATAGTTTATTTTAGTTTACGAGCAGCAGGCCAGAGCCTAATTATTCGCCAGTTAGTTGGCTGCTGCTGCTGCTGCCTTTTGGGAACAGTCTCCGTCTCAAGGTTACACTTTGTTGTACCTTTCCACTAGAGTGGGCGGCGGAAAAATGGCCCTGCATCTCTCATCTCTTATCATAATGATTCGCATCCATCTGTCTATCCATCCCCACTGCGCCCCCATCAGCAAACATTGTAGATCATACTGAGTGGGAGGATTCGGACGCGGTCTTGGCTCTTGCGACAGGCATAATAAACATTTCAATCAAATTGAAATTCAATTTGAAGGTGAATTGAATGAACTTTTTCGTGGTTCATTATTGTCTACATATGTATGTGTGTGTATGTGTGTATATTGTGTACAAGATAACGATTGAATTTCCAGAATTGAACTGAGTAAAAGTTCGTTTCGTGATATATTTTGTTGATGAAAGAAGTTCAACAACTCAGAAGATCACTTTTTCTGAACTTTAAATATTAACAAATTATAAAATATATTAGACACGGAATAGTTTTGAGCGATTATATATCAGATATTTTCATTATTTTCCCCAAGGAAAATTCTAATTGATGTTAAAATAACTCTCATTCAATTTTCGCACACACATTTCCATAGCATACTTATCCGAACTGAATAAACACCATAAATATTGTATGAAAGTATTCCCTCTTCCCCAAATTCATTCCCGTAATTATCATCTGTCTGTGCCTTTCAGGGCATATCAACTTCTTTTCCTTCTCATTAGAATATTTCCCTTCACTTTCACTCTTCTCTGTTTCCTCTGCTCCTTCATTTTTTAGAATTTTGTTGTTGTTTATTATACGTTTATGTATGTATGTATGTATATATGTATATAAGGTACGTAGGCAGGCCTCAACCTCCTCTCGGGACCATTCCATCCAATTCGGTCGGCCCCAAAATGCTAGTTAGGCATTAATGTACGAAATACACGAAAAATCTACGGAAATCCTGTGAAATTTTCTCCTGCTCTTGCGTGGGTTTCAGTTATTATGATGACTTGACTTTCCTCTCTCTCTCGCTCTCTCTCTCTCTCTCTTACTCTCTCTATGGCACTATCTCTCTCGCTTTCGCTCTTTCTTTCTTTATGTTGCTCTCATTTTGCTAAAAAAAAAATTTATATAAATAAAACGGAAGCTATTCCGAGGTACTATATGGAGAAGTCAATTCCAGTTAGAAGCCAATTGCAATTTTGAGGCCAAATACTACATTGGCAAGCATTTCCAGATCATAAACGCAATTTTATGGCCTGTGGGCGTGTGTGTGCGTTTGGGGAGGGGGTATTTCCATTTTGTATTTTTATTGCCAATAAGTTAACAATGTTTACTTTTAGTTGTTCGTTTTCTATTTTTAAACAATCACAACAGAATCTCCCCTGCACACCCCCAAAAGCCCCGATCATCGGTCCAACATTTTTCCATATATTTTTCCTTTCTTTTCTTTTGTTTACAAGCCATTTTTTTTTTTTTTTTTTTATTCTTTGGGTTAAAAAGAAAAATGAGAAATGTCCGAATATATGTGTGTTTTCAAAGAGAGATAGCGGCAGAGAGAGAAACATTGAAACAGCGAGTCTAAGTGTGTGTGTGTGTGTGTGTGTGTGTGGGTGAGAGTGAAACAGAGAGAGAATCTTGCGTGTGTCTCTGCGCCTGCTCATGGGACCCTGGGCACCCGCTTGGGCTTAGGCTTTTTGGGGGTGGGGGGGGTGGCCTTAGGATTCAGATTGGGATTGGGATTGGGATTGGTCCGGGTCGAGTCGAGTCTACGAGTGCTACGTTGTCTCGGCTCAACATCAAACATTTTTTTTGCCTTATGAGCAGTTTATAATTTTCTCTTGCCTTTTTACCAACCATCGTACCAGGCTTCTTGTGTCTGTCGCTGTCGTACAGGTCCTAAGTAGAGGCTTATGTGTGCCTGTCCTCCCACTAAGCACTCAATTGAAGGTGTCTCCGGCACGAATAAGGTGTCTATTTGGCAAGCATTTCAAAGGCATTCATTTGACTTATTTGCCGATTTTTGCAGCTTGATGGAAATTAATTAGCTTCCATTTGTAATTGCAATCAATGGGAAAATTTTATTGCTGATTCAATCATACATACGAGTATGTACATACTTGTACAGGTCACGTATACTTCTATGGCATCTATAAATAAGTTGATATCGTCTCTTGCCTAATGTAACCAATGTTACGAAAGGTTTTCTTTGAAATCGAATGAAAATTTTGACAACAGAGACAACAGATATCCAATATCCATCTATATTAATTCATTCGGATTCTTTTTTGCATAAATTCAGAGCAAAAATATCTACAATTTTGGAACTTTTTAATGTACAACAATAAACCGTATGTATGCCTATTAATTAAAGACATTATTTGTTTGACAATGAAATCAACAAAATAAAGGGTTAATACAGTTTACATTTCAACACCGAATTTATTAACCTTCTGCAATTATTCAGCAAATTAAGGAGTAAAAGTAATTTGATTAATTTAACTGAAAATACTTTTAAAAATTTGCTACCTTCATATTTTACGAGTGGTTCCACTTCTTTTTTACATTTCATTTTATTACATTTTTAATATGTATATGTATGTATGTTTATTTATGCTGCGGCGGTAGCACACTGCGTATGCTTATTATTAATTTAAAACATTTCCCATACGTCATGTGGTGCCAGAGGACAATGCAGGAAATTGGGAGAATTCGATTACTCGCACAAGTTGATTTATTATTAAAATTGCGTGTACCGCACAAGAGATCGAAAGCCAAGCCACGTGCAACGTATTGGCTTACATAATGAATGGCCGATGGGGATGGACAATGCGGGAGAAGAACACTGGTCGAGACTTTCGTTTTGCTATTCAAATTAATTGCGAAACTCATAAAAAACTTTAGAGAGTTTTGGCTATCGGACCGCCAGCATCGGCAGCATCGCCAGCATCGGCAGCTGGAGCCAGCCCTGTTCCCTGTGCCCTGTGCATCCCATAGAAAAACCACCCAAAAAGTTTTCTAATGGCGGCCCTGACTGGAGGGCGGTCTGAGAACGTGCAAGTGACCCCAAAGGGCGGACGGATGGGCGACTATGCCGTACAGGATATGCTTGCTGAGGCCAATGGGGTAATTTATGTGGGCCCGCTAAGCCCTTCCATGCGTGAAACGTGATTATATCTGCGTATAAATACGCAGACAAGTGTGACCGTTCCTATGTGAATGTGTATGTGCATGTGTGGGAGAGAGAAGAAGAAAAGAGTGAGAGAGACAGTAAGAGCATGTGTGATAGCCGATAACCAGAGATGCGAAAGCTGTTTTGAAAATCATGCTGGGCTAGCAAACGCACCCGATACGGTGCATTGAATGGGAGGGCAAGGAGAAACAAAAGGTTAAGTCTATTTTAAACAAAACATAGTTTTTGTGAGGGTAAGAGAGGGGAAACCAAGATATGGATAAATAGGTAGTAGTTTAAAATAAACAGACCTAATTGGGCTCAATCAAGGCACTCCGTCTAAGTCCGAAAACCCCAACCACAGAGCACATAAGAGCAGTCGTGAAAGCCTTGCTACCGAATTCTACCCAATTAAACCACTTTCCGATAACTCAAACACTTCGAAAACCGAAAACCACATCTCAAAATACATAAACCAAAGGACAGCTCTCCAATAAAATTCAAATCTTTAACCGCAAAACCACTCCGAGGTCCTTCGAGATCTACACAAATAACCGTAGAATTGTTCGACCATCCACCTTCGCACAGAAGCCTCCTCCTCATCCAGAGCACTAGAGCACATGGCCATTCCCTGCTGATAACAACAGAAAAAACAAATGCAAGCAGTGCTGCAGGCTGCAGGCAGCGATGCCTTGTCTTCTGCTGCTGCTGCAGCTATGCATTAAGCGCGTCATCACACACACACACACCATCACACCCACACTCACGGACAAACACAGAGCTGTGTTCGTGTGTGTATATCTGTAAAACAGTGCGGCTTTGTTGTTGCGCCAAAAACCAAGCCAAGGATTTTTCGCACGTTTTGCGCCAGTGAAATGGACCGACAGATGGACGAACGGGCAGCGCTGCTGCTGCTGCTGCTGTTGCTGCTGCTGCTGCTGCTGCTGCTGCTGCTGCTGCTGCTGCTACTGCTTTCTCTCTTTCTCTCCTACAGACGACCTTCACTTTAGCATAACAAGAGCGAGGGAATAGGCGACGGACCATTACTGATTTTCTACCTTTGCACAGAGGATTAAGATTTTAGACAGATTTGTGCAACTCTTAGAGGGAGGGGGGATATCCTTGATAAACAGCAATATATGTACATACGAGCGGTCTTCCTCTGTGGAAACTAGACATCAGCTACTAAGCTATCTCTATGAAAGTTTCCATAAAGAATAGGTATGTATTTATGATAACAAAATATAAAACGTATATCTTTTAGATTTGTAAATCAAAAAAATAGCCATGGCTACGATCGTTCGAATAGCTTGTGTGATTATTGTTTTCAAGCATATATATTTCATTTACTTATCTGTGGATCCACTATCTCAGCTATATTAAAACACCATATCACATGTGTACATGTGATATATGGAGCTGCCATAGGACCAATGTATCTGCAAGGCTATCAGAATGCTTTGGTTCTCTTGCCAGGCTTTAATTTCATCGCGACTTGCTGGCTGGTGAGATGGATGGATGGATGGATGAATATATTAATATCATAGGCGTGGGCGGAGTGGGAGGCCTTAAATAGGCCAGATATGCAGCTAAGACAACTTCAACAACAACAAAAACAACAACTTGTTGTTTTTCCTGACTGCACGCCAAGCAGAGCAATTAAAACATGTTTTTTTAAAAGCTTTTTTTGTCACTCAACAAGGACATCATGGGCGGCATTTCAAATCAGTTTTACTCTTATATGCATGTGTACATACATATGTCTGCATGTATGTATGTGTAATTTTTTTGTTGTTGTATTTTTTGTACACTTTTTTGCTGGTTGTTTTTGTATTTTTATGGGATTGTCGTGCGTTCGCCAGCAGCCAGCAGCAACATTCGCGGATACACACAAATGAAAATTCACAAATCAAAAAAAGCAAAAGAATATTGCCACACACACACACACAAGCACAGACACAGACACACTCCCACCCACAAACATACACATACACACACACGAAAGAGAGACGGCGAAGCAGGCAGGAAAAATCTCTCGCGAATGCCTGCTTTTTTTATGGATTTTCTGGCCAGGCAATATGCTTTTCCTCGTGTTTTTTGGTGGATACAAAAATTGGTTTATTATTTTCTATTTTTCAATACTTTTCTACCAGCAGCCACTCGTTTGCTGATCCTCTCTGTCCGCTCTTTTCAAAGGAGGCGGAGGCACACGCTTACATGAATGGGGGGCATACACACACACATACACACACACACACAATCACACAGGCACACACTTCTGGGGCTTATTACATTTTACACTTGTCGCCTCTTACACTTGCTTCGCCGTTCCGTTAGCCGCACCACACTCGCCTCAACACTATTTAAAAAAACATTTCTTGTACATTTTTCTCTCTTTTTCAGCTTGTAGCTTCTTTGGAACGTTTTTGCCAGCTTTCCTTTGCTTTCCTTTTCTGTGGCTATTTTTTCTTTTCTGGCTTTTCTATTGCCTGCACGCACGATTGCCACAAAACTTTGGGGCACAACTGCGTCCCGCTGTGAGCTCTGGGGGCGCTGCTCCGAGTTCAAATGCTCACGACAAACTGAAAGTGAAAAGCGACGGCGCCTCCGACGATGAGCATCCGAATCCGGGACACAAAATGTACGGCGGAGTCGGCTCTCACCGAGTCGGCGCTCTCGCCCGAGCAAGTGGTGGCCACCGAAACGAAACAGATGTTGCTCGATTGCTCGGTTGCTCGCTTGCAATGTTATTAAATGCATTTGCTAGGCGGAACACTGCACATGTATTCATAAAATATTTATTCCATTCATTTAATACAAACTAGCTTGAGTTTACAAATATCACTGAATATCTACCAAGGATGTGGATGTGATATACCAAGAAATAAAAAAAAAGTCTATAAATATCTCACAATTCCATTTCAATCTAAACAAACTTCTCAAAGAAACACAAGAAATAACTAACAATTGTGATATCTATGCGAGTGGGGGTGGTTTTCTTTTCTATTTATGTTTTCTATTTTGTGGACGCCGGGGCTGCTCCTTCTCCCTCCGGCTTGAGCTCATTGAACTGCTTGTGCCATTCCAGATTCATCTTGGACACGGACTCTCCTCTTTTGGCCGCCTGCTTGCCGCTGTAGACCATGATGCCGCAGCCGATAACGGTCAAGGCGATCATGATGTTGGCCAGGCGGATGCGCATTTTGTTGCGAACACGTTCCATCTCATCCTGGCTGCAATGAGTAGTAATAGTAACTAGTATTAACCACCTGTTAGTGGACAAGCACACATACCTGACGAAAGCTGGGACCTCAGCCTGTGACTTGTATTTACCGCTCCATACCAAGAACCGTTTCTCCATGTTGTTGGGCTGGTGGTTCTTAATCGCCTGTCTCAGGCTGTTGGTGGTGCCAAAGGAGCGGCGCACAAGGCTGCCAATCAGCGCAGACTTATTAAACATTTTAGTTTTTAGAGCAAAAAAAAACAACGACACTTTATGCAATGCGGCTAGAGCTGGCAATGCAGTGGATGTAGTATACCGATAGGATATACGGTCTGAAGCTCAAAAATATACCGATATATACTGTCTAATTTCCAGAATACCCTCGAACTGTTTGTATTCATATTCCTTGATTTTGATATTCGGTTAAATATTATTAGCTAGCTAGGACCTTTAACCGTAAAAACACAATTTTATTCTATTGATGAATCAATTGCCTACAAGTTGGGCTAATTTAAAGTACTATTTTTCATTTGATTGTTTATAAAATAGGATTTAAGTAAAAAAGATCAGCAGCCATTTCCACTACATTTATTTTGTATATAGTAACTACACGCTAACTACACATTTACTACATATCAACGAAATATTTATGTAGGATGAGCAAATGCATACCCTATTTCTTTTAATTCGTATTAGAATTCGGCTTCCAAGGTGCTTTGAAACCCAAGTAATAATGTATTTTTCTTGTACTGACATTTAATTAGATTCATGTACATATATGGGCAGTTCCTTAAAAAAAAAATTTAAATTAATAAAAACTGATTTTCAAATAGTTTTGTCCCGGTATTATTTTCTAAATCTATTGAAAGTTAACTGATTTACCCCATTGACATTAAATATTATTAACTTTGATTTTTGTATATTTTTATATTCATGTTTTCCTTTACTATTATCTCTCATAAGAAAGATGGTTCTTGATCAAAGTTTTTCCTCAAAGTCTTTCCAAAATATTGAACTATCTAAAAAAAAACCAGAGAATAGGTCCAGTTTCGGCTAACGGTACATTTGTAAACTTTTAATACCACGGAATTATTTAAGGTAACGGCAGTAACGTACATACGTCAGATTCCTCCAAGGATTTATTACAAAAAACAGGAAATATTTTGACATTAAGTAACTTGGAAAATCAACGCTCAATGCTTCATATACTGGCACAAAAAATTATATACAGATAGTCCTACCCAATTCGCAGAGCTTTGCAACTTTGTAACCCAACACCAAAAACCACTTGTGTTTTATGTAACGTCACATCACGTCATGTTGAAATTTCTTTTATATATAATGGTATATATTATCAATTTTTCGCTATATCTATACCGTATATTTCAATATCCGGCTAGGATATTATCATTATATAAGGCTAAGAAATAGTTTAAAAATTATTAATATGAGATGGAGGTATAGCTACTGAGGCCTCAAGCAGACTAAGATATATTACTAATGTAATAGTATTCAAATTAGCTCAGATAATTTTCCGTCTCCAAAGGCTTCATGTAAGAAAACTATCAGATGTAAATTAGAAAAAAAATAAATTAAAGAATACCTAAAAATATTTCAAATATCTTATGTGTAAGACAAGAACAAAAGTTCTAACATTTTGAACCGGAACAAGAAATGCTTGTCCAATATGCCAAGGAAAATACCTGTGATAAAGTTAGTGATTAGTGTAATGTATGTATGATAAAGTGGTGCAATTTTCGGATAGAAATCTAGTTGTAATTCTTCTTGACATCTAAATGATGAATTGATCCAATCATACCCTCTTGGCCGAAGAAAATGGTACAAGCTTTCCTTAAAACTAGACATATAGACGGACTATAGAATAGTGCTATAGAATAGCATGGCTAAATTGATGAGATCTCCTATTCCATAAATAAGCATGAATGTGCAAATCAATATACCCATGAACATTTTTTAAATAAATATTTTAAAACAAGTAGGCCGGAAATGGATATTAGATATACTGGAAATCTGTAAACTAAAATCAGTCTTCGCTCCGAGTTGCTCCTGGCAACACCTAAATTTATTTGGAAACAAAAAAATTTAAAAAAAAATTACAATTCAAAGGTTTTGAAATTACTTGTGTAAAAACTTTCGATTATAGTGATTTCTAAAATACGTGACAAGTGCAAGACTCCAAATTGGGCAATCTTCGATGGTGACCACACGGATGCCTCGTCTTACCGGAGAAAAACATTTTTTGAAATAATACAACTTTTGAAAATAGTGTCAAGCCAAAAAAAGTTTTGTTTGGAAAACATTTAAAAATTTTAAATTCTAAAACCAAGTGAACTAAGACGAGCCGTTGATGCCACAATCGGAGCGTGTACGTGTAACCGTTGCTAGGAGCGGTACGTATCCAATCGATAGTTTTTCCAGGGCAAAAGCAACACCTAAGACCAGCATGCTCACTGCCCTTCCAGGTCCAGTCGGCATACAAGCGCAGCTGCCTTAATTGGAATTCCTATGCCATCCCAATGATCTGGAACCTATTCTAGTGCTTCGGTTCATCGTTCAGACAGTGAGCCAGGCGCAGGACGATCGTCAACGAACATTCCTCGTGCAGTACGTCAATGGTGATGCAAGTTCTGGGAGAATCCAGGATTATTCTCCAGTAAGGAGAGGCATTCCTGTGGCCAAAATCGAAGATTCCCAATTTCGAGTCATGTACTTGATACCAAATTTATAAATCACTATATTCGAAGGATTTTACACATTTAGTGTCAAAATTTTTGCACTGTAATTTTTTTTTTAAATTTGTTTTCTTCCAAATAAATTTAGTTGTTGCCTGGAGCAACTCGTTAACCAAGAAAGAAAATAATGTTCTCAAAGTAGGGAAAATACGGTTTCGTTACTATTCTCATTGGAATATTTACGGTATCTGAGTACTAGGTTTATAGGCTATTCACACTGGGCACCGTTTACCGTATTTTTCCTAGATGGTGCGTAAGGTTTTGCCGTTCCGAAAATTTCCCTGTTAGTTCCCTGGATGTTCCTAAGCCGCACGTTTCTATGCGATATTTAGTCTATTGTTTTCAAATGCAGCCCTAAAAATTTGGCATTCACAGTGAAAAAAATGAATTTCACTACGAACTTGTAAACAATGACTGACAAGAAAAACAATAAACAACAACAAAAAACACAGCACATTTCAATTTCAATGTAGATGCAGGAGTTAATAAACAGCTAAACTAAATTCCAGATCGATCTCATGAGTTTTTTAAAGGATGGATAAATAAGCCGTTTTTATTTATTTTATTTTTTATTTTTTACGATTTACACAATGTTTTGCTATTGCAGATCGTATCTATTCTCCTGACTGGTTATAATTCAGAAGTTTTGCCGGTATCGGGTTGTTCTCTCGCACATTCAACATGTGAAAAATGCAACGGCACGATATTATTGAGCCTATGTTCTTATGGTGGCTGTGAAGACCTTTTCATAAATTATCCCAAATCGAGCCTTTAAATGACCAAACGCCTCGTTGTTTTCAGGCACATATTCCTCTCAAAATATCCCGAACAGCTTGTACACAACATAAGACCTTGTACTTAAGACTTTGGTTGGATTTAGTAGAAAGTACTCACAAATGACCACAACCTTCCCCTTCATGCGTTTATTTTTTTTATTGCAGATACCCAGTCAAGTGACTCATCCTCGTCCTAGTCGCAGCTTTCACCTTCTACTTCATCATCAATGTCACCATTCAACAACGTGAATAGTTTTTGCATCAAAATATTTTGCTGTTGCACCACATTTGTTATCCATTTTCCAAAAAATTAAAATTATTGTCATCAGCTGTTAGACGGTAGACGGTGCCAGTGTGAATCGGAGTTTCACCGTCTGTCAAAAATCCCAACGTTCCCCGTGACGTTCTCAGTGTGCTGAGGGTATTATATTTTGAAAATGTAGACGGTATACGTACGTATGCGTATTTGCGGTTATAAAAACGTGTGACCGTATTTGCGGGTATAAAAACGTATGACCGTATTTGCGGGTATAAAAACGTATGACCGTATTTGCGGTTATAAAAACCTTTTCCCCAACTTGCAGAGAGAGAGTATTTTTATCGATATGTCACATTCTCTTTCTCTTTTGATTTCGCTTGCGATGGTGTAAAAAAAAATCATTAAACCAAATAAATCAATTATTTCTGCGTGCCGCTTGCATTGGATATTGGGTATAGTGATAGCTGTGATCAAGGTCAACTGTAGGATCCAATTGTCCACCACAACACAAGCGAAATGAGCGAATACACGAAAATTCTGCAGCGTGAGTTCCCAGCGATAGACTCGGAATTGGTGAGCTATGTTGTTGGAGTGCTGGCCGGCAGCGTGGAAGATTTTGAAACGTGCGATGACATCTTCGACGCCGTGGGCGATATCCTGCAAAGTGTGGCCGGTGACCGGCCGGAGGAGAGTATACGTGACATTTGCGAGGAGTTCTTCAACATAATGAAGAACAATACCACAAATGTGGAGCGCAAGGTGCTGAATGCCCCCGTAAACATAGAGGAGATGGCCAAAAACATGGAGCGTATGGACATGGATCTGCAGAGCATTTGGGTGGTCAACAAGGATGGGGCCAATGTGAGTGTGAAGCCAGCCAGAGTCGAAATCTAATTGTCATTGCCAATCTCAATATCCCTAAAGAAAGTGGACTCGAAGAAGCTGGAGAAGGCGGAGGCCAAGCTGCAACAGAAGCAGGAGAAGCGTCAGGAGGTGAACAAGCACGGCATGATTCCCGTAGCAGTAAAACTGCAAACGGCCACCGCCTCCCAGGTCACCAACAAGAAGAACACCAAACTGGATCAGAAGGGTCTCAATCGTTCCATGGACATCAAAATTGAGAACTTTGACCTGGCCTTTGGTGAAAAGTGAGTCCAAAAACAATCCCCTAGTCCCTAAGTTCATAAATCATAATTTTTTCCCACAGAGTTCTCCTGCAAAATGCGAATCTGCTGCTATCCTTTGGGCGCCGCTATGGTCTGGTTGGACGCAATGGTCTGGGCAAGACAACTATGCTGAGGATGATTGCCGAGCGCCAACTGCAGATCCCCTCACACATCTCAGTGCTGCATGTGGAACAGGAGGTGGTGGGCGACGACACGACCGCCGTTGAGAGTGTCCTCGAGTGTGATACTGAAAGAACGAGGCTCCTGACAAGGGAAAAGGAAATCCTGGCTGCCCTAAACAATGGCGTGCAGGATGCGACCCTGTCCAATGAGCTGAGCGAGACGTACGCTTCCCTGCAGAACATCGAGGCGGACAAGGCAGTGGCCCGTGCATCTGTGATACTTAAGGGTCTCGGCTTCGACGCTGACATGCAACTGCGGCCGACCAAATCGTTCTCTGGTGGCTGGCGCATGCGCTTGGCCCTGGCTCGTGCGCTCTTCTCCAAGCCGGATCTGCTGCTGCTCGATGAGCCGACAAACATGTTGGACATAAAGGCCATCATCTGGCTGGAAACTTATCTGCAATCGTGGCCCACCACGATCTTGGTTGTATCTCACGACCGCAATTTCCTGGACGTAGTACCCACGGACATTGTACATCTACATTCCCAGGAACTGGAAGCATACAAGTAAGATATATATATATATATGTGGATATCGGCTGGCTAACAAATCTCATTCTCATTCCGCAGGGGAAACTATGAGCAGTTCGAAAAGACCAAAACGGAGAAGCTGAAGGCTCAGAGACGCGAATACGAGGCTCAAATGGCTCATAGATCTCATGTCCAGGAGTTTATTGATCGTTTCCGTTACAATGCCAATCGTGCCTCATCTGTACAATCCAAAATCAAGATGCTAGAGAAGCTGTAAGCCTCAAATATAATCAAATATCCTGACAGTCTGAGATATACCCATTTTTCCCTGCCATACAGACCCGAACTCAAGCCCGTTGAGAAGGAAACGGTCGTCACGCTCAAGTTCCCAGAGGTGGAGCCACTAAATCCCCCTGTTCTCGCCATTTCTGAGGTCTCCTTCCGCTACAATCCCGAAGATCCGTTGCCCATTTTCAAGGGTGTCAATCTGTCGGCCACCTCGGACTCGCGAATCTGCATTGTGGGCGAGAACGGAGCGGGTAAATCCACGCTGCTCAAGATCATTGTCGGCCAACTAAGCACCATTCACGGCAATATTGTCCTGCATCGCGGCCTGCGCATTGGCTACTTTGCCCAGCACCATGTGGATCACCTGAATATGAATGTGACGTGTGTGGGCGTCCTGGCCGAACTATTTCCGGGTCGCCCCGATGAGGAGTACCGTCGGCAGCTGGGAAGCTTTGGTTTATCCGGACCCCTGGCACTGCAGAGCATTGCCAGCTTGTCTGGTGGACAAAAATCACGCGTGGCCTTAGCAAAGATGTGCATGGGTAAGTGGTTGATTATTAAATTCATCTCAATCTCACAATCCTAACAATCATCAAATGGTTCAAATTGATTCAACAGCGGAACCCAATTTTTTGGTGCTCGATGAGCCTACAAATCACTTGGACATCGAGACAATTGATGCTTTGGGCAGGGCCATCAATGCCTTCAAGGTAGTTTTCATCAAACTGCGAGTATTCAAATATGTGAAGCCCATTAATTGTTATACTTTCAGGGCGGCGTCATCTTGGTCTCCCACGACGAGCGTCTGATTAAAGTTGTTTGCAAGGAGCTCTGGGTGTGCGGCAATCGCACGGTTCGCGCCATCGAAGGTGGCCTGGATGAATACAAGCGTGAGGTCTACAAGGAAATTGAAGCGAATAGTTGAATTGTATTGTATTTTATTATCCAATGAATTTTTGAAGCAGTATAGCACTAAATTTATAACAACATGTCCGTGACAAAAAAAAACACATCGGAAATGGTTTAACAATGTTTCCAAAGAAAAATCTTCATTGTGGTTTTCCTAAACTTGGTTTTTTTGTGATCCAGGCTGATTCAGTTTCCGGCGCAACTCAAAGAGCAACAGCGTCAGCGCGGATGCCACATTCAGGCTATCAATGCCAGCTGCCAATGGTATGTACACGCACTTTCCCCTGCGTCCCACCAGGTTCATGAAGCTGTAAAAAGCCGTATGTAAGTCTTGACATGACTATCGAGATCAACAGTCTCTTACCTGTAGGCCTCTTCACTCACACCATGGCTTTCGCCGCCAATAATGAGCAAGTTGTGGGATCCAATCTGTGCGATGTCTGCATAATCGATGGCCTGGCGATCTGCCAGCTTCTCCTTATTGCTCTCCGCTATGAAAACATGACAATCATCAGCTTCATCGGCAGGAATGGTCATGGAGAGCTCCTTCCATGAAACATCGTCGCGTATGGGTACGCGGAACTGACCGCCACAGCCGCCGCGCAGGGCCTTCGACTCCCAGGGATCGCAACAGCCGCGGGTGACTACCACTTGACTGCAAGGCAGGGCGGCACAGGTCCTAATAATGCTGCCCAGGTTATTGGGCTCCCTGATATTGTCACACACGACTGTGATGGGCAGGGGCTGGGTGCCCAGCCGCTGTTGTTCTGCCAGGTTCTTCTCCAATCCCAACTCCGAGGGCCGATCGAAGACGGCCAACAGGCCAGGGGGCGTCACCAACGAGGACCAAGTCTTAAGGTCATGTTGTGGCACTTTGTAGATCTTTGTGTGGGTCTCCTGCTGGGCCTGAGCCACTTCCTCTTTCAACAGGGCCAGCTGATCTTTCTGACTGAATATGAGGGTACTCATTTTGAGACCACATTGCAGGGCCTCCTTTATGAGGCGCCTGCCCTCGATGATAATCTGTCGGTTCTTGTCGCGCCGCTTCCTGGACCGCACTGTGGTCAGTAGAGTGCTGGTCAGCGGATCCTGCAGTGTGAGACGCACAAACTCCAGACCCAATTCGCTGTCCTTAATGACTGCAGCTGGGACTGGTGTTGGCCGTGGTCGTGGTGCAGGCGGAATGCTGAACTTGGATGGTGCCGCTGAGAAACTCAGATCTTTCACTTTTCTTTGGGGTTTAGCTGTTTCTTTCAAACGATTCTTGCGTAAAGCTTCCCGCGTGCTAACCGGCTCATGCTTCAAAGAGGAGTTCTCAAAGAGATTGGCCTCTATATCCAGTGCATCTGTAATGTCGTTTTTGGGAACACCTGAGCTGCTCGATCGCAGCCCATTAAAATTGTTCACATGCCTTAAATTTGACTGAAAAGAGCGTTTTAAGATATTGTAAAACATTATCGGGTTTTTCACTTGTTGTTACTGCTGCCAATTTAGCTTATTTCAAGCTAGGAAGAGAAATGTAGCTTTTTATTCATTTCAGCGCTCAAAAAGACAAGAGCTAAAAAAGAGATTGCAAACTATTTACGTTCTGCACGTTTACATGAATAGGCTAAATGGATGGTCCTCGAAAGAGAGCATAGATGATGACGACGTCACCTTATTACTAAATTCAACTTGGTCACAACTATGTAATATTTACATTTAATTTAAAAAAGTTACAAATGCAATAATCGAATAGTATATAGGATGTTGAAGTTGACGATGTTCTAAATTGATCGCTAATATAAAGATGTAAAAGCACTAGAACCACAAAATGTATGCCTAGTTTACAGCTTATTTATTTTCGATTTTAACAATTCTTTTCATATAATTTTTTGGAATCTAGCTTGTATTGACTTGGAAATTCTGGCAGCACTGGTTCTTGTTGTTGGATATAATATTGGAGCCAAAAGCAAAAATCAGTGCTGCGAAGCGACCGCTTGACAGCATGCCACCACTTTATAGCCTTATGACATTAGATTTTGCCTACTTGGCTGCGACGAGAGAGAGATGGCATGAGAGACAAAACGAAAAATTAATGTACGTACCCGTCTCCAAAAAGGTCTCTCGGCTATTGGTCGAAGAACTGAGACACTATCCGGTACACTATTTCATTTGATGTTTTTCAGCACGCACAGGCAGCCAGCGAGCAAAATCGAATCTGAAAAGTGTAACATCCATCATTTCCGCCGCAGGCTCTATTCCCAGCTCTTCCAGAAAGCTAAGCTGACGCATATATCTCTCTCGCTCTCACTGCATGCCTTCCCATAAGGCTTTCTCTGTTTTTTTCAGTTTGTGTGCAAAGTCTAATGTTATACACTGCTATCAGCAACACTCTGGTACCAATAGGCCCTGTTGAAGCAGCCTTAAATCCGAATGGGGGGGAGATTTAAAAAATTTGCATTTTCGGAAATTTCAGTTGTAATGAAAATATACTTTTATTTCACTTTCAATATTTGTGTTAGCAGTTAATAACAATTTCAAATTAATTAAAAACTAATCGCGCGTTCGGTTCTTCCTTTTGGGTGTTTGCGTAGTTTCGTTAAGCATTCATTCATAACAAAATACAATAATAATTTAAAATAACAATTCAAAAGTCAAACGCCTTAAATTGGAAGGAGTGCGGTGAGCGGGAGGGGGTGTGTGCGTGTGGGGGGGGGGAGCTATGTAAAACAAGATTAATACGGAAATGCGATGTAAACAATTAAAACATAAGAAATTCTTCTAAATTGGGCTTCATTCGGTTGTGTAAATTAAAGGATATAAATAAGTCCTTAACATATTCATCACTTAAAAAAAATTATTTTTCATAATATGCTCCATTTTAGCCATTCTCCGAGGCCCGTTCTTCACGAAATTTTGTTCATAACAGTCTAAAAACTAGAATTACTACTATCACCGCTGCGATTTATGTATGTACATGGCTACGGGCTATTATCTGTTAAGTTATGTTCCATAAATATTAAGCAATGCCTCTAAATGTAAGCATGTACATGGTATATGTACATGGCTGGAACCTCAGCGCAAACTAAGCGCTAGGCATGGCCGAGTTCGAGTTGCTGCTGGATTGGTTGTTGGTTTTGCGCTGCCTGGCCCCTCGGCCGGACCACAGGTACGACAAATCAATGGGTTGCTCCTGGGCCGTCGTAGCATCCATACATTTCAATTTTACGGTCTTCAAAACGTTCTCCAAGCGCGAGCGCTTCTTCTCGAGGACCTGCAACATGGAAAATGGTATAGATAAGCATTTGGTGTAATTTCATTCGGCTACGGACTTGCAGTACACGCACCTGTCCATTGGGCGCCACTGGGGCCATAACATGTACCGTTGTTGCTCCTCCCGTTGCGTCTGCGGCTGCCGCACTATTCCCACGTTGCTTTCTGCCTCCTGCTTTCTGCTGCTGCTGCTGCTGTTGCTCCTGTCTTCCTGAAATCTTGTGCATCGTTGCGGGCACAGCTCCTCCTACTTCTAAATCAGTCTTTTGCTTCTTCGTTTTCAGCAACGAGGGATCCACATCATGGGGCTGTAGAAACAAAGAATCATTAGCACTTGCTCGACTTTGTGGCGGCACATTTGCACACTCGTATTTTACATACCGCATAGCTTTTGCAGATCTTCAGCTTTTCGGGGAATTTGCGGAAGGCGTAGCTCTTGGTGCAGGCCGGATGGTTGGCCTTGGCTTTGGAAAAGAACCTGGCCGTCTTGTCCACCCGCAGCTCGCAGATGAAACAATGATCCTCGTCGGTGCACTCCATTGGACGGCCCTTGCAAAATGTGGTGCGATCCAGGACCCAGCAGCGACCAATGACTAGCTCAATGGGCACCACCTCGTAGAGGGAGACGCGAACTACCTCATTCGGGTAGAAACGGCGCGAGGGCTCGTGGAAGGTCTCGTGGGGTCGCAGGAAATGATGGCCGAAAATGAAGCGTTTCCCTTCATCATTCTTCCACAAGTGCTCCACTCGAAAGATGTCGCATTCCTGGTAGTCAATGGCCCCGATTGTCTCGTAGGTATGCTTCTGGCTGGGTAGAATGTTGCCGGCCGCATCCTTGATGGGTATATCGCGGAGCACATAGACAGCGTCGCCCTGCCGGACCTGCAGGTTGCCCCGCATGAGGGTGAGGAAGTAGCGATGGCCCTCTTCGGTGTATTCGTCCAGGGGTATCTCGCGATCCACTTCCCGCGGCTCACACCGCTCGCACTGGTAGTTGTCCGCATCAATGTCCGCCTTGGTGCACTCCGTATGCTGCCAGACCATGCACTTGGCGCACTGAATCATCAGACCCTCATCTTTGTAGAGGCCGCAAATGCAACGAATCACATCCTCATCGGGCGAGGCCTCAATGGCGGGCAGGGGCACAGGCACAGGCACAGTGGCCAGAGCTAATGGAGCCACTTCTGCGGTCTCTGGGGGCTTCTCCTCCACAGGTGCAGCCTCCGCCTTCGGCCTGAAGCTCTGCAATGACTCTGACTCGCCCAAAATCTCCACCAGATTTGTATAGCAGGCCACCTTTTGTTGTTCGTAGCACTCGAGCAGCTTTTGCACCGCCTTGGACTTGCCCTCATCATCGCTATGCTGTTGCTTGGCCTCTGCAAACAGTTGCAGCATCTGCAAATCGTATTCCAGAGGCGTCTTATAGTGTCCCTGCTCGACATGGGCTTGAATGGACTTGAACTCCACGCGGGCGGCCGAACCAGTGCCTGAGCCATGAGTCTTTCCATTTGTGTTTTTCATGGCCTTCTTTTTCTTATTGCTGGACACAGTCATCAGGAGTTCGGACATCTTCAGGGCCTCCACTGCGTTGCAAATGTCTCTCAGAATCACGGCCATTTTGGCCATCTTGTCCAGCTCTGGATCCTGGACGGCCTGGGTGAGGCCGCGGGTTTTCATGTTTCTTTGTGTGCATAGAGCCGAGATCTGGGTAGCCAGCAGCGAGTTGGAGGATGGCGTAGAGGGTCGACTTCCCAGCAATCCGTCCCCATTGGAGGCCGCATGTGTGGGCGAATCAGATGCTGCCGCGCGCTTGGCCTTCATTTTTCGAATCTGTTTGAGAGAGAGACAGAGAGAGAGAGAGAGAAAGCATTAAGAGGCAATCCTTTTTGGGTTTATTAGATCGAAACATACCTTTTCAAAGTTCCGGATTAGGAACGCATTAAACTGTTTGACCAATTTCTTCTCCTTCTCGGAAAGTGGCTGCATCTTGGCCTTGGCCACTGCCACTGCAGCTGGGCTCTCCTTGCCCGTCATCCTCTGGGCATGCTTCTTGGCCTTGTGCTTCCGCTGGCGCCCGTTGCGGGCCGGACAGCCCTCCACGGGCTTGGCCTCGACGGCAGGCAGAGGCTTCACTCGCTGCGATTTGCCACCAATCACGCCCCTGCACTGAGGCATATTGCAGCGACAGGGCTGACCCTCAGAGGGATTGAACAGCGAGAAGTTGTAGTCGTAGGTGAGCTCCTCGCCCTGCTCGATGGCCCGCTTGGCAAACAGAACCATGCGGGACAGCCCGTTGACGCTCCACTTCTGCATCTCGCAGTTGGGCTCACACGAGTGGTTCACAAAGCGACAGTCGCTGCCCATGCGCTGGCCATCGATGACGAGCCCACCATCCAGATGGAGGCAGTAGTGATGCGTGTCATTCAGATAGATGCTGGCCATCCGCTGCTTGAACTCGCGCTCGGTGACCACCTCGCCCACGTACTCGAGTATGTAGGTGCCCTTGGCTATGGGCAGCTTGGTCCGCACACCCCAGCCCTTGTCCAGCGTCATGAATCGCTCAACGCCGGGGGCCACCTCATGGCGTTGGATCTTTTGGTTCCTGCACTTCTCCGCCGCCGGGCAATTGCTGGGCGAGCACTCAGTGTAGACCATGCGGTTCAGACAATTGTCCAGGCAGGCCTTCTCCCCCTGGTTCTTGCAGTTGCAGGTGGGGTGATCGAACCCGGCCAGATTCGGACGCACCGACTCCGCATAGACATTCGTGCGGATCTTGCGATAGTTCCACGAGGGGACAATGTGCCGCGTGGGTAGCTTATCGTTGGTGTACGCCCACCAAATGTCGTAGGGCAGTTCGAAGTCCATTTCCGTTTGTCGATGATACTTCTCGCAGTAGGGCGGTGGCGGCAGAAGGCTGCCGCCTGGCGTTGCATGCTGCTCCTCCTGTCCTGCGGCTCCTGCTCCTGGCTTCTTGTGCACCTTGTTCCCTGGCGGCGGCATCGGCGACTGTTTGTAATAATTTGAATACAATCCGGCCACCAGGTAGTTCTTCTTCACCCGCGAATACTTGCGCTGGGAGACAGATGCTGCTGCAGAGGCAGAGGCCGTTGAAGCAGTCGAGGCCTTGTCCTCGCTGCCAGCATCACTCAAGCTGGCGTTGTCGTGCGGCAGGGGATGGAGCGATTCACTGATGGGCAGAGGATCATGCTCGATGGGGATTCCCTCCAGGCGCTTGGCCTCTGCCGCAGCATCGATTTCCTCCTGCGTGGCATGTATTTCCATGGGGGAAACCACCTCCACGGGCACTGGCACAACTTTGGCAGCCTGTGCCGTTTCCACGATGGTGGCCTGCAGATTCTTCCTGCGCTTCAAGCGAATCTGACAGCTCTTTAGGCCAACGCCTGCCGGAAGCTTGATGTTGTTCAGCGTCTGTGGTTGCTTCAGCTGTGGCGGCGCTGCAACGGGACTTTCCACCTCCACTTTTGGCTTGGGCTGGCGTCCACGCTTCTTGGCCGGAGGCTTCACATCCAGGACGGGCGGGGGAGCGGCTGGAGTCACCACAGCGGGGAGCACCTCCTTTTCTTTGGGTCTTCTTCCCCGCGGTCTGCCTCTGGGTGCTGGGGTCTGCGGTCGCTGGAGACGCTCTAGGGCCACCACGGAGAGACGCGGTGCCCTCTGATTGCTCCTGGCAACGAAGGTCTCCCTGGCCTCGCCTGTTAGGGGAACACGCTCACAGTCCAGCAGCGGATTGGCTGTGATTTGGATTTGGGCACTGCTGGAGCTCCTCGTCTCCCGAATGGGCTGCAGTGGCTCCTCGTCAGCTTGCTGCATGCCAAGAATGGGATGATCATCCATCACGACTGCCGGCTGCTGTTGCTGTTCCGCGCTGACTTTCCTTTTCTTCTTTTTCACCGTGGGAAATCCAGTGCGATTGATTTTCTTCCGCTTGCGCTTGAGCAGGAGATTGCCGCCGGTCTTGTGGAGCAGTGTCTCCACCACCCGCTGACCGATTTCCTTTTTGGTATCCTCTTTGATGTCCAAGGCCGAGAGCAGCGGCGACTCCACCTCGGTCTTGGTAATGACAGATTCGTTCAGCTTCCCCATGGGAATCTGTATTTCCAGCTCCACTGATGGCTCGAATATGCCCGGCGGGGGATAGCTTCCGGATGGCGATTGCAGCTGGATCAGGTCTCTCGCCGAGTGGGGCACCTTCGGCTGCTTGGCTGACCCGCCGCGCCGCTGCTGCTTGAGGGAGCACAGGGAACTGGGACTGATGTCCAGCAGCTTTCCGCCACTGATCGAATTGTTGTCGACCACAATCCGCAGCGGAGAGTTGCTTGCGGACGAGGCAGCAGCGGCAACGCCTGCTGCCGAAGGTTGCTCCAGCAGGTGCCGCTTCTTGGGCGTCAGAGCGGACTTGCCGCTCTTGGCATTGAACTGCGCCTGCGACTTGGTGGAGGCAGTGCTCTTGGCCGTCGCAGCAGCTGCCGCCCAGGCCTCGGCATTGAGTTTGCCATTGGCAAAGGCCGCCTCGGCCAGGGGACGTTCGCCGGGAGTGAGCAGATAGTGGCGCTTTTTCAGCGGCAGCTTGTGATCGTCGGGACTGGAGCTGGAGTTGCTCTGCGATTTCTTGTGGCGCCTCTTGGCCGTGCCGTTGCTGCTGCCACTGCCATTGGGGGTTCCACTCGCGCTCGCACTGGCGCTGGCCGAGAGCATGGCAAAGTCCACCAAGGGCTCGCTCAGCTTCCGCTTCTTTTGGGCCCGCTTGAGCGGCTTGGACAGTGCAGCGGCACCCGACGATGCAGAGCCTCCTCCTCCGCCGCCATTGAGGACCAAATGCTGTGCGGCATTGGGCGCCGCCAGAGTCGCCTGCAGTTTTGTGGCCTCGGCCAGCAGCTTCTCCTTGCCGCTGCTGCCAGTGAGGCGATCGTCCTGGATGCGGCAGCGGGAGTGGAAGGTGCTGGTGATAATCTCGATCTCAGTGAGCAGCTTGGAGTCAATATTCAGCGACTTGTTGTGGCTGAAACTCTTGCGCCGGTGACGGCGACGCACGCGCGACACTCCAGAGACGTAGCTGCTGCACATGCTCGCCGCCGAGGAGCGTCTGGACTTGATCTTGCAGGATGACTTGCTGGGTGCAGGGGTTTCCTTGCGTTGATTCATCATTTTGCTGATAAAAATCTCGGGATTGGTCGTGGGCAGGCTGCCGCTGCCGCTACCACTGCAGCTGCCGCCGCCACGACCGAAATACTGTCCTGTGGTCACGTATCGATTGATTTCCCCATACTTCTTGCTGGCACTCGTCGTGGGCAGGCTCTGGAGACTGGGTTTGCTGATGTACTCGTTGCTCTCCTCGCTGCTCTGGCCCAGGGAGAGGCCGGCCAGAAGCAGTATGTCCAGGTCGTCGGTGGGGTCCTCTTGGGCCGCTCCACCCTTCAGCAGCATCGAGGCCCTTCGCTTGCGCCGCATCCGCATCCCGGACTTGCCCGACTCCTTGCAGTCGCTGCGATAGCCACAGCTCTTGGCCCGGCTGCGGCGACTCATGCAGCTCTTGGTGCTGTAGCGACTCTTGCAGCTGGCATCGGACTTGTAGCCGGAATTGTGGTTGTGGGAGCTCCTCTGGTGCCGCACACTGCCGTAGTCCGAGACATAGCCGCTTTTGGCGGCCAGAATCTTGCTGCATATTGTGGTGCTGGCCCCACCCGCACCACTGGCCGCACCCGCACCCACACTCACGCTGCGCAGCCTGAACTTTTTGTTCACATCTATCTCCCGCCACAGTGGGTCCAGCTGCAGCTCCTCCTTGTTCGTGCTGGAGCTGGTTTTCTTGTTGTTCTGCCGGCGCTTGTTCCTGGGCGAGGGATACAGGACTCGCTCTGTCGCATACATTCGCTTGTCCAAATAGGCCATATCGATCTTGGGCTTGTTGCTGGCCGCGGCGGCTGCAGCTCCAGCTGTGCCACTGGGCACAATATTCTCCGTTTGCATTTTGGGCGAGGGCGTTGTGCTCTGTGTGGTGCTGGTCGTGCTTATGACGCCCGAGTCGGCCGATTCATTGATGGCAGGACCAGAGTTTCGAGAAGGCGGCACAATGGCGGGCGTTTTCTTGGGCCTACCGCGACGCTTGCGTGGAACGTTCGCCAGCTGTTGGATTTCCTCTTTCGCTTTCGGTGGCTGCTTCTCCGTCAGCTTGGAGTTTCCGGTCTGGCCCAGCATCTGGGTCTTCTCCATGAAGTCCTGCAGCAAGGTGGATTGATATTGGGGCAGATTCTTCGATTTGGCAGCCTTGCGAAAGCTGCCCTCGACGGTGGTGTCCTCGGTGTCGCTCTCCACTCGCTTGATGGCCGCCTGCACCAGATTTGGCAGATCATTGTCGCTCGAAGAGATGCCAATGTCGAGAGGTTTGCTGGCGGACTGGGCTGCCTGGCTTATGGCCGTCAGCAGGAGACGGGGGGCACGCTGCTGGTGCACCTTCAGTGGCAAATCATCCTCCGAGTCCGAGGAGAAGGCGGAGAGCATCCGTTTCTTTGACTTTGCTGCGTGTTCTGCGTGCTGCTGGGTTTTGTTATGTGTGCTGCTGCTGCTGCCGCTGGCAATTTTCTTGCGTTTTACTTTGATTTTTTTGCTAGCTGCTTTATTTTTAGCCTCTGAGCAGCCGGATTCCGTGTCCTGGGTGGACATCTTTCTAGACTTTAAGGGGTTCTTGCAAATGATGCTCTGATGATCCTTTCGACTGGGGGCTGTCGCTGTTGATGTTGATGTTGCTGTTGCGGGAACTGGAACTGGTGCTATGATTTTCGATGATGCGGGTACCAGGGGGCGAATGGCTGAGATTCTCATGCGGAGTCCATCAGTGTCCGAACGTTGCACGACACTGAACTGTGTGGCTGATTTCGCAGACTTCGATTGGCTCGATTGATCCGTAATGGAGTCAGTTTCCTGTCAATTTCAAGGTTACTTAGACATTGCTGCACTAATATGATGTGTATCGATGGAATGGATATGCACTTGCCTCATTTTCACTGCCGGATTCTTGTGTACGTTGCGTTTCCAAAACCTTTGCTGCTGCTGATGTCTCATTTTGGCCACTGCTCATATTTTGGTGTCGCGTAGAAGCTGCAAGATGGTAAGTGCGACGATTAGCTGCGGCCACAAATGAGAGATATAATGCTTTAAATTTAATCGCATTTAAAGTAGGTCACACCGTAGGCGCTCTGTTGTGGGACAGCGGGACGCGCGGGCGGTAGGCCGTCGTCGGAGAGGGCCCCCGCGCCAAACCAGCACTAACACCAACAACAACTCTTTTCACACACTTACGCTTTGTGATTTTCTCGCTAGCACTTCACCTGCGGCTTTAGTTCAAGTGTAAAGAGTCAATAAATAACCGAATTATTGCTTTATTCATTGCTTTTGCAGTTTTTTGTTTGCCTCTTGCTTGTGGCTTGTTTTGCTTCTTAAAATGGCGCCGTTTTCACTTTTGGTGCAGTCGCTGCTGCTGCTGCTTCTCTGCTTTGTTCGACGACAACGACGCAACGTTGCAATGCTTTTCTTTTCGCATGCAGCACATTCAATTTCGATTCACTCTTGTGCTGCACGCGTGCAATGGGTGGGGGCGCGCCTCAATTAATTAATTGAATCTTAATTTGGCGCAACAACAAAAATCCAAGCAACCAAAAAATTTACGAACATAAATAAATAAAGAAATAGTGTTGGGTGCAGTGTGACCGCGGATTTATTGAATCCAGTATGTGTGTGCAGCAGTGTGACCGTATAAAAATAATTACGCCCATGCAATGAAATACTGAAATCTGAAGTCAATAAAGGCATCTACATATCGAACTGGATCGATAGGCCAGGGCGGCAAAAAGTTCAAATATACCTTTATCGTAATATAACGCGTCTTAAAAAATACTGAACAGGTGTGTGACCAAGAGAACGAACAAAATCGTTTTCACCTATTTATGGGGTGTGTTCACTGAACCAATTTTTTGTTAGAAATAGGATTGATGAAATAAAGATAATATTTTAAGCAATCCAATACAAGGGGGTCCTTAAAATTGAGCCATTCAAAATTATCAAAATTGTCGAATATGTTATATTTGTGATATATATTACATATATACGTTTCAAAACGATGGTTGTAAAGTATTTTACACACACGCTTTTCAATTACGTTCCAATCCATTCGCGCTTACGTATTCTTACGTTCTATACCGTTATGGCCATGTCTTGGCTGTTGGCTGCCTCGATGGTGAACTGGTGGCTGTGGCAACAAGAATCGCACATGGATCGGTGGCCATTACACATTGCGAATCTCTTTTGGCTGCCATTAACGTAATTAAGACGCAGTTCGCTGCCCAAGTCTTTCGTTTTGCTCTTTACGGGCTGTAACAAAATGTGTCCCTGCATTATGAATCCATCTCCACCACTCCAGTGTCGCAATGCCAATGTCTCGCCAGATTGCATGTCTGTTAGGAGCAGCTCCCAGCCCAATGCCACCGAATCATGCGTTGCCTAAAAAAAGTAGTCGCTGGCTCGCTCTCTCTCTCTGACCAGATAAATCCCACACATTGAGTTGAAACACCTTCATCTGGGCCAAGCCATCAAACGCAAGTGCACGGAGCTGGAACAAATCTCACAAAGATTGCGCTTGTTATAAATTGATTCATCAATCGGATAAAATTATATGTTATTTATTAAAATGTATTTTTTTGAATTGGCACTTGTTCGCGCTCATCAAATCAGGGATGAAACCGATACCAATCAACCATAGTCCAGCTGTTTTAAAATGTTTGAAACGTACGTATGCCCGTATTTGCTGTATGACCGTACTTGCAGAGAGAGAAAGAAGAAGAAGACAAACAATCCTAGTTAGAAAATTCCATTAATAAATATCACAGAAATTAATCACATATTGGTAAGCATGAGCGGAAAGCTTACAAAGGCAAGCAGCGCCTCCAGCAGCATGCTGTACGGCTCCGTATACTCTGCGGAATCAATAAAAGTGATTGCCGAGAGCATCGGCGTGGGCACATTGTCGGACGATGCAGCCAAGGAGCTGGGCGAAGACATCTCCATCAAGCTGAAGCGCATTGTCCAGGATGCCGCCAAGTTCAGTAACCATGCGAAGCGGCAGAAGATCCTGATCAGCGACATCGACATGTCGCTGAAGGTGCGCAATGTGGAGCCGCAGTATGGATTTGTGTCCAAAGATAACATTCCATTTCGCTTCGCCACTGGCGGCGGTCGCGAACTGCACTTTACCGAGGACAAGGAGATCGATTTGAGTGAAATCACAGCCAACAACGCGGTGAAGATACCACTGGACACAACGCTACGCTCCCACTGGTTTGTGGTTGAGGGCATACAGCCCACAGTGCCGGAGAATCCGCCACCGCTCTCGAAGGACTCGCAGTTCGTAGACTCGGTCAATCCGGTGATCAAATTGGACCAGGGCCTGAACAAGGATGCTGCCGGAAAGCCAACCACTGGAAAGATTCACAAGCTCAAGAACGTAGAGACCATCCACGTCAAGCAGCTGGCCACGCACGAGTTGTCCGTGGAGCAGCAGTTGTATTACAAAGAGATCACCGAGGCCTGCGTCGGCTCCGATGAGCCACGTCGCGGCGAGGCCCTGCAATCTTTGGGCTCTGATCCTGGCTTGCACGAGATGCTGCCCCGAATGTGCACTTTCATAGCCGAGGGCGTCAAAGTCAATGTGGTGCAGAACAATCTGGCTCTGCTCATCTATCTGATGCGCATGGTGCGTGCCCTCCTGGACAATCCATCGCTCTTCCTGGAGAAATACGTAAGAGATCCGAAGGAGCACCCTTTCCATGACTAATATCTCGCTTTTATCGTTGATAGCTTCATGAGCTGATACCATCGGTGATGACCTGCATTGTGTCCAAGCAGCTTTGCATGCGCCCCGAGCTGGACAACCACTGGGCCCTGCGTGATTTCGCCTCCCGCCTGATGGCCCAGATCTGCAAGACCTTCAACACCTTGACCAACAATCTGCAGACTCGTGTGACGCGGTAGATATTCAGCATTGCATTCCTTTGATCAGGGCACACATTTAATTTTCCCTTTTCGTTTTCCCCCCTCGACAGCATCTTCAGCAAAGCTCTGCAGAACGATAAGACACATCTGTCCTCGCTGTACGGTTCCATTGCGGGCCTGTCGGAGTTGGGAGGCGAGGTCATCAAGGTGTTTATCATACCGCGGCTCGCATTCATCTCGGAACGCATCGAGCCCCACCTGCTGGGCACCTCCATCAGCAACACGGACAAGACAGCCGCGGGACACATACGCGCAATGCTTCAGAAATGCTGCCCCCCGATACTGAAGCAAATGCGTCCGCACCCAGACATTGCCGACGAGTACAAGTCGGACTTTGGCTTTCTGGGTCCGTCGCTGTGCCAGGCCGTGGTGAAGGCTCGCAACGCTCCAGCCAGCATGGTAACGATCTCATCGAACACCATTAACACGGCGCCCATCACGAGTGCCGCTCAGACTGCCACTGCCATTGGACGCGTCAACATGCCCAGCACTCAGCGCCAAGGGTACAGCAATAAATAGAGCTCTGCTCGCATTATTTTTCCCTATCTTATTCCCCGATCTTCTTCCCGACAGAAGTCCTGTGGTCTCGACCCTTCCTCAGATACGTGCCCTTCAGTCCAATCAGCAGCCGCAAAAGTTCGTGATAGTCACACAGAACGCACAGCAGCAGCAGCAGCAATCCCAGCAGGCAAAGGTGGTGCGCCGGGGCAGCTCGCCCCACAGTGTTGTCCTGTCGGCCGCCTCCATTGCGGCGAACACTTCCAATTCGAATTCGAACTCCTCGGGTAGCGGCAACGTCAGCAACCTGAACAGTGGCGCCAGCCTGCTCTCCTCGCGGAGCAACGACAATGTGTGTGTTAGTGGCGATGGCGAAGGCCAAGAATTGTCGGGTATAACAGTTGATTCTTTTTAGAGCACCCTAGACGCCAACTCGCTGATCATCGAGACGGAAATTGTGCGCGCTCCGCCCGAACTGGACGATCTGACCCATCTCGAGTGACACACAACCATTCACGATTCCCATTCATAGTCGTTCATAGAAATTCGCTTAAGAAACCCTAATAAATACATATATTTTAAATACAATAACCTGAAGCTTTTGGAGTACAACCTACCCCAAATAAAAAAGCGCCACGCATGCAGCATGCAGCACGCAGAACGCATGTGCGGGAATGTCAAGTCAGTCAAGTGGCAGGCTATTGATTTTTCCACCACTCCACCACCAGTCCAGAGGTATACACGCACAAAGAGCAGAGCTCACTGCGGGAAAGAGAGCATACACAACTCATTTGTAGATACCCATCGCAGGACAAAGGCAAAGCTCAGGCCAGCAGCACCAGCAGTAGCGGATTTCTTGGAATTTTTTGTAGAGGAATTTTGGAATTGAAAAGCAGAACAGAACAGAATGCATGCCAGATTTGCCGATCCTGAGCCAGTGTCTCCGTCCCCGGACGGCGATGACCGCGTTGAAACGGAGACCCTGGAGTATCGCATCGAGGTGTTCAAACAGAATCCCAAGAACATGGCCGCACTGCACGAGATGCTCGATGAGGTGGTGCTGCGCGCTGAAACGGAGGCCAACAAACGGGCATTCGATGGCCAGAAATCGCAACAGGTAAGCCAACATCGATCCAATCCACTTTATACTTTATTGGTGCAACTTATTTCTTTTTGTGATACTAATGCATATTCCGTGCTACCACTTTGCAGGGCAAGGAGAAGCGTCCGAGTAAGTACACACTGCACACAGGCAGGAATTCAACGAATCCTTTTTGCTTTTTATGGGAACAAGAACTTGCTGGGATCCACCTCTGACATGCACTTGGTCGTATAGAAGATCTTTTCACACGAATCCTTGTACGCTTTCTCTGCGAAAACAAAAGCAAGCGAGACCTTCACGCCGTGTAGTGGTTTTCGTTCAATGGCACTTACGCGTATCCTTGCATGCATCTATGGACGCCATGCCAGCCTCCAGAATTTCCGGTGGCAAGATGATTGGCAACTGAGCGTACGCCTTGGCGGCGCTAAACTCTCCCTTCTTGGTCACCGTGCCCGCCATCTGGGCAATGCATCTGGTATAGCACTGCAAGGGCACACATCAGTGGTATTAGGGCATACCACAGTGGGTTCTATTCCCGACTCACCATCAAATCCTTCGTGTGCTCCATGGTAAAGTCCGCTGCCCGCATGCGATCCAATACTTCGGTGGTCACCTTAAACTTGGGCTGACAGGCGCCGCGTAGCATTTCCATCGACTGCATCATCTGTTCCATGGTCACGGCCGCTCCTTGGTGCGGCAGCAGCCCCAGCTGCAGGACAATGGCCAACACCAGAGACGACCTGTGCTTCCAGTTCTTCATGTTGCCAATGAAAGAAAAAATGACTCGACTTTCCAGCCGGCTGGGGCCTTTATATGTGGCGCACATTGGATGGGAGGCATGCGGCATGGGGCAGGTTACCCTGGGGAAAGGTGATCGGGTTGGACCAGCAGGTGGTAATTAAGCGGAGCCTCTAATTAAAACACGCTTTCGCACGTAATACTCCCGATACTCCCCCGTATTGCATTCTCCTGTTCTGTTGTTATTTTGGTTCGATCGCATGCGATTTGTGCACTTTAATCCGTACTTTACTTTGGCCTCCCACACTGATCTTTGGTTATTTGCTTCTCGAATGCTTCTTGCGCTAATCTGTCAGGTTTCGCCATACCAGATTTTAAGAACGGCAAGGTGGTGAATCGTGCTCGAGGATTCGTGGTTCGTATCTTCGATGCCATCTGCAATTGCGCCAACACCAATGCGGCCGCAGCCACGACGCGCTTCAAGCTGAGAAGCAACAGCGGTGGAGCAGCAGGAGCAGCGGGAGGAGGAGGTTCATCTGGTAATGGTAAGCGTCAGCAATCCCAGGACGAGCCGGAGACCCTGGCCCTAACTAAGAAGAAGCCTTCGGCCGATGGCAAGAAGAAGAAGGGCGTCAGCATGGCCGACGATGTCCAGGCGGGCGTACGACTAATGGATTAGGCAAGCAATAATAATAATAATCCAATCTTGGAATACACATATAATCAAAAGGAGTGGTGGGCCAGCTCTGGTATACCAAAAGGAGCGAAACCTTCATAGGGGAAATCAATTATGTATCATCCTGATCTGATCACAGTTCTCGTTCCTCCTTCATCAACTTTACACTATACCGAATATCGTTTATACACTATACAGTACTCTTTCTTATGGGGCTATTCCCAAAATGATTTTCTTTGCTCAAAAATCGACAAACGCACAACAACAATTTGATGATGTCTTCCCCCTGAAGACCAAAATCGTAGAATCGTCTAAGATTTATTCGGAAGCTTTAGCTTTCCCTTATCATTTCGTATACATATATCATTTCGTAAACCCAAATGTGATCCCAAAGATAAAAAAACAGAAAAGAGAAAGTGAGCACAATGAGCACATGAAAGCTTTAGGGAGTTGGGTTCAGAGACAGCTCTATCCATCCTCCCAGATCTCCAATACGAAAACGTTCTCGTTCTCCCACGCACAACACAATCAAATTGCATTGCATTGCATAATAAAAATAACAAAATAATAATATCAATAATAATGGCAAGAATATCAGAAAAGAAAACACTACAATGTCAGGTTTAACAACAGGTCTCTGTCAGCACTCCACCTAATTATAACTGTACTGTAGGATAAGTATAGTATATTTAATTACATTATACCAATATACTATACCTATTTAGATGTGTGTCTACATGTGTGTTTATTGTTTTTTTGTAGGCAGTTATTAAAAAAAAAAAAACCCAAACCAAACACAAAGGGCTCATTAAAAAATATACAATTATAAATGTGTACTGATTTTATATAAAAAAAAAAATATATATATATATAGTAACTACTAACTAAATTTAGTTACATCCGAAACAAAACCGAAAAATCATTTCTATATGCCGCGCCGCATAGGTTTCCTTCATCGGACATCATTTATCATTAAAAAACAAAAATCAACCACACGCTCTATACACATATAAATATATTTTTGTGAGGCCCCTTTTTGGATGAAATGGATTTTGTATCTACACCCACTATACCTGATTCTAAAAATCCCAACTAAAGAAATAGCTAAAGAGAGAAATTTGTAAGCATATGGTACTATATGTATTTGCAACAGGCAATAGATATAAGATTTTGCATTTATTTTGTAATCACCCAAAAATGCAAAGATCTCCCTTAGTTTGAATTTGTGGCTAAAAATCAATTGAATATCTATATATACTATACATTATATAGCAACAACAGCAATAAAAAGTGTGCATAAGGCAAGAAGAGAAATGTTGTATTTAGTTAAACAGTCCATCTCTTCGGTGGCATATAATTTAGGGGTTTATCAGTAAGCCTTGGACATCGCCATTGCAATGCCATTTCCCAGCAAGTTCCCAGTAAGCGATACCGGTTCTGGCCTTTAATTGATTTATCCATTGTGCTGATGTACAGCCGTCCAAATGCAATTAAATATGTCTATTTATATAGACGAATATTACTTTTATGGAATCTTTATCAAAACTCACCGAACCGCATCATTAGCCATGCACATCACGTTTGCCCCCAGTTGGATCCCCCATGGTCTGCGTCATCGGATGTGTTCCCGAGCAGCGGCTGGAGCAGTGGCTACATTCAGATAACATTCGAAACTGGGTCTAAGCTCATAAGCATTAAAGGGGGGACCGGCATGGAAATGGCTTGAATTGGATTGGATTAGAATGGAATGGGCTGGGCTGAGCTGAGCTCTCTCCCCTTCAGAGATAAGCCAGTCGCAAAAAAGTCGCAAAAAATACATATTATTTGAGCAGAGTTTAAGTAGTAGCGATGGTATGGAGTATATAAATGTCAGTGCTGGGATCTTGGCGAGTAAACATGTTTCGAGCTCGGCTTTAAAGTACGCGACTTGCCTGATCGACTCATCATTATTGTAGCTAGGAAAAACCAAAACTGTCGACGCCACGAACACCAGCGAACAAGTGGAATAGCGTCCGTCCAGACCGTCCAGTCCGTCCGTCCGTCCGTCCAGTCTACAAGGTGAACGGTAGGCGAGAGTTGTTCTCAGCTCGCTCTCGGTTCCCATATCGAGACCGACGCTCGTCCAGAGCACTACACAACGGCACAACGGCACAACGGATTTGACTATCAACGGAAGCGACACGCGATTAAACATTAAGCCGAAATTGCGAGAAATTGCTCACAATGATGCCACCGCAGTGGATATTCCTGGCTTTTCTGGGCTTCGGCTGCCAGCAGATCCTGGCCAAGAGTTACTCCAGCGATTACCTAGGCAAGAGCACACGGATTTATAGATCCAGCATCCAGCATTAATCTTAAGCGCACTATGATCATCTCACAGATCTTCTCGACTTGAAAGACAACGACGAATTCCAATGGGGTGTTTCCGAGAATCAGCTGCAAGGCAATGACAGTGGATTGAATTTTCTGTCCCGACATCGTCTCCAGAAGCGACAGGCACCGGCTGATGACAGTGGTGGAACCCAGTTGCTGGTGGGTAATCATCTTGTAATGTTCAGTCCCTTCTGCAAACCACCAATCTCTCTTGCAGGAGAACAAGGATTACGGGCCCTGCAGTACGCCGCTGGGCGAATCGGGACGCTGTCGCCACATCATCTACTGTCGCATGCCAGAGCTCAAGAACGATGTGTGGCGTCTGGTCTCCCAGTTGTGCATTATTGAAAAAAGGTGAGACTCTTCCGCGATCTGTTGCCAAAGCTGCTCTGCTCTAATCCCCCAATCCAATGCGCGGCAGTTCCATTGGCATTTGTTGCACTGAGCAGGCGAGCAGCTCCCACCAAAGTCCGCAGATTGTCACCAATCCCGACAAGGAGGAGTCCCGCATTCTGAATCGACCGGAGCAGCGGGGCTGTGGCATCACCACCAGGCAGTTTCCCAGACTTACGGGTGGACGTCCAGCGGAGCCAGACGAGTGGCCCTGGATGGCGGCCCTGCTCATCGAGGGCCAGCCCTTTGTCTGGTGCGGCGGAGTACTAATAACAGATCGCCACGTCCTCACCGCCGCCCATTGCGTACACAGGAAGAAAAAGGAGGAGATATTCGTGAGACTCGGAGAGTACAACACTCACCAGCTGAATGAGACGCGTGCCAGAGATTTCCGTATTGCCACTATGGTTATCCACATCGATTACGATCCGCTTACCTACGAGAACGACATTGCCCTCATCAGGATCGACCGGGCCACGCTGTTCAACACGTACATCTGGCCAATTTGCATGCCGCCGGTTAGCGAGAACTGGGCTGGACGCAATGCCGTTGTCACGGGCTGGGGCACTCAGAAGTTGGGTGGGCCGCACTCCAACATCCTCATGGAGGTGGGTACCCCAGACAGTCTCCAAATCTTAAGGCTCTAAAGCGATTTCGATTCATTTAGGTCAACCTGCCCGTGTGGAAGCAGTCTGATTGCAGGGCTGCCATGACACAACGTATTTCGGATACAGTACTTTGTGCCGGCATGCCGGAGGGTGGCCAGGACTCCTGCCAGGGCGACAGCGGCGGACCGCTGCTGGTGCAGCTGCCCAACCAGCGCTGGGTCACCATCGGCATTGTTTCGTGGGGCAACGGCTGTGGCGAGCCTCGCCATCCTGGCGTCTACACGCGCGTCGATCGCTATCTCGACTGGATCCTGTCCAATGCGGATGCATAGATTCGGTTTATGTACATTGGCTTAGGTTTAGCAAATGCTTCTGTATTGTCTACATACACTAATTAACCTGATATCGATGTCAATACAACGATGCAACCCCCAACCCCTTAGCTAAGACTACGATTAAGGCCTGAATGGCATGGCGCTGGCCGCACTAGCCACGCTGGCCACGCTGGACACCTTCTTGAGGGACTCCTGATCCGGTGGCGGCAATACTTCGGCCTCGTCTTTGGTGGGTTCGGAAAAGGCAATGTTGTAGACATCCTCGTAGTTGGCCGCAAAGTGAACCTCCAGGCCTTCGGTTATGAACTTTGGCAGCTCCTCGAAGTCCTTCTTGTTGTCCGCGGGCAGGATGAGACAGTTGACGCCACTGCGACGTGCCTGAATGTGGAGATAGATAGATATCGAATCAAGCTGCATTCACAAAGGACACGCATCTACTTACGGCTATGGCCTTCTCCTTGATGCCTCCCACAGGCAGAACTTTGCCCTTGAGCGAAATCTCGCCCGTCATGGCCACATTCATACGCACAGGCTTGCTGGTGGCCAACGAAATAAGGGCGGTGATTATGGTGACGCCCGCACTGGGTCCATCCTTTGGTACAGCGCCCTCAGGAACATGCAGGTGGATGTTTCTATAATGGGGAAAAAAGGCAAACATCATGAGAAAGAGTAGCAACGAATAGCTTCCATGGGGACTCTTACTCAAGCTCTAGGTAGTGATTGTCAGGATCTCGCATGTGAATAAAGTTACGCGCCACAGTGAGGGCTATTTGCGCCGACTCCTTCATGACGTCTCCAAGGTTTCCGGTTATATACAAAGTGCCTGGTCCGCCAGCACCGCTGCCTTCCGATTTGATGCCCAGGCTTTTATATTTGTTCCGCGCCGATGTCTCTATGTACAGCGATGAGCCACCCATGGCCGTCCAGGCTAAGCCCATGACCACGCCCGCTGGCGTCGTCTCGTACATGCGGTCCGATGTAAAGATCTGTTTTCCCAGGAATGTGGTGAGGTTTTCAGCATCCACTGGGAAGTTGGTGCCCTCCTTTTTGACCAAAAGGAAGGCCACCTTGCGTACAACCTTCTCGATCTGCTTCTGCAAGTTGCGCACTCCGGACTCGCGGCAATAGCTGCGTATCAGCATAGTCAGGGCTTTCTCAGTTATGCTGATATGCTCGTCGCTCAGGCCACAGTCCTTCATGGACTGCGGTATCAGATACTGGCGGGCAATGGCCACCTTCTCCTCGGCCACATAGCCGGACATCTCAATCAGCTCCATGCGATCTCTCAGTGGCTCTGGTATGGTATCAATCACGTTGGCCGTGCAAATGAATAGCACACGCGACAGATCGATGGGAACATCCAGATAGTGGTCCAGGAAATTGGCATTCTGCTCGGGATCGAGTAGCTCCAACAGCGCCGAGCTGGGATCACCCTGATAGCCCCTGTGGATAGGCAGATTACGAGTATGTTTCACTCCGAAATTTAATCAAGTATTTGTGCCACGTACTTGCCAATCTTGTCCACCTCATCAATGAGCACTAGAGGATTCTCAGTCTTGGTCTTTTTCAAGCACTGTATCAGCTTGCCAGGCATTGCGCCCACGTATGTGCGACGATGTCCCTTGATCTCGGCCACATCCGTCATGCCGCCCACACTGAAGCGGAAGTACTCGCGATTCAGGGCACGAGCAATGGACTTGGCTATGCTCGTCTTGCCCACACCAGGCGGTCCATGGAAGCACAAGATCTTGCCCTGCGTGCTGCCCTTCAGAGCACTGACGGCGATAAACTCTAGGATGCGCTTCTTGATATCCTCCATGCCATAGTGGTCATGGTTTAGGATCTCGCTGGCCTTGTCCAGACAGAGATTCTCAGTGCTGATGACGCCCCAGGGTAGCGAGGTGAGCCAGTCTAGGTAGTTGCGGGTTACACTGTAATTAACAAGAGCAAGATACATTAGGATGGTGTCAAGGATGTTTAGGAGCTCTCTGAATGGATATCCGATCTCTAGCTTACTTAAATTCAGAGCTATGACTCTCCAGGAAGTTCAGTTTGGTCAGTTCCTCATCGATGACCAGCTTAATATTTTCTGGAACGATTTTGTCTTTGAGCTTATCCATATACTTTTCACCGATGGCATCCTTGTCGTCTTTCTCAATGCCCAGCTCCTTTTTGATAACCTTCAGCTGTTCCTGCAGTATGTATTTGCGGTGCTGCTGCTTGACTTTTTCCTCTACCTCGCGTCCAATTTTCGCCTGCAGTCTCGATAGCTCCTGCTCCTTTTTGAGCAAGGTCAGGGACAGCTGCAAGCGTTTCGGCATCTATAAAAGAGAAATTGTATTGTCATACAAGACAATTCTGTCGACACTATGAATGGCAAATATTTACATCTTCTTCCTCTAGGATATTTTGCAGCTCCTCTGGGTCTCCGGCCGACAGGGAGGCACCCAAGTCGCACAGGTAGATGGGGTTATCCACAACTCGTTGATTCTGATGCAGCATTTGATGGAGACTCTCTCTATGGGAAAGCAAAGCTAGTTAAGCCGGGAAGCTTCTTGTGCGATGATTTTATAGCTTACCTATACAGGGGATTCATGGTGATAATGTCGCGTAGAGTCTTGATAATCTCTTGTGTCAGTGCCTTGACCTCTGCGGTTTGTTTGTAAGTCGGTTGCTTCACATTCTCCACCTCTACAATGAGCACGGGCGATGATGCGTCTGATGCAGCAGACTCGGCAGCAGGGCCACCTTCTGTACTCTCATCAGCTTCGGTAGCGGCTTTGGCTGAACTTTTGGCTGCACCCGATTCTTCCACTGGGTTTGTGGTGCCAGCGGATGCGGCAGCCGCAGCCGCAGCCTCTTGTAGCTTCTGCCTAATTGCGCGCCGCGTTTTACGCCGTTCACTTGACGACTGTGGCGCTGTCGATGGTTCGTTGCTTGTTGTTTGATCTTCAGCTGGGATGTTTAATTTAATATTAAATAGTGGATAATGCAAAGTTGTCATTTTCACTAAGATCAAGAACATTTGTCACAATTTGTATGGGCTTAGTGTGCGTCTGTAGGTGCTTACCTGGGTTTTTTTGTGATGGAAGATCCTCGACCACCTGTCCTGTTATGCGTATACGACGATGTGCCACCACCACCATGCGCATCTTGTCGCCCAAATCCTGTACCTCTTGGATCTGTGCAAAAGTGCCCAATTGATAGATCTCGTCCAGATTCTGGACGACCTCCTCCTCTCCATCGGTTTTCTTGAGGAAAACCCCAACGTAGGGCTGATTAAGGCTTACTTTGCGACGCAGCAGATCCATAACAATCGGATTCGACACCTGAAAGATGAGTTGAGTCGAAGTGTAAATGTAGGTGTAGGCCACTTTAATTTGTTATCTGTCCCAGCATTCGCACTCACCTCCACAATCTTCATGAAGCGCGGAAACAAGGGATTCTTGCGCATGGCTAGCAGCGGAACATGTGGCCATACGTCGGGCACTGCCACTGTGGCTGGCAGTGTGGAATCTCGGTCGGACATCATATCTGGATCCGCTGGCGCTTTCTTGCCGTCCGGATCATCGCTTTTGCGACTGTAGAAGCGCTGAGCCATCACCATTGTCGCACCATTGAATCTCTCCAGGCGCGTCACCTTCTCGGTAAAATATTTAGTCAAAGCACTCTGTCCAGGGCGATTGCGGGTCCATACAACTGTCGTGGACAGGGCGCGCATTAGGTGCCGCCCTCGTAGAGCGTGAGCAATCATTTTCAAACAATTTAAGGATCTATCAAATTAAGAAACGCCAGCAAACGCACAAAACAATTTCGGGTAGACTGATTATGTGACAAGCCGGACTGATGAAATGAACCGGAGCTAGTGTTGCAATGTGACTGAAAATGAACGTTCGAAATCATATGAAATTTGAAAGGAAATACAGAGCACTAAAGTTCTGTGTTGTAAAGTGTTGTGCGAAAGAAGGAGGAACAGGAAGACGGGCAGCAAAAAAATACGTTTCGTTGTAAAAAGTTGTGTTTAATTGCATTTAACGATGGTTTCGCGTTTCGATCAACAAAAGACCAAGCACCAGCTCTTCCATGTGTCCCTCAGCCTGGCCACCATATTGATATGCATGACATATATGCAGTACCGCCGCAACTGGGCCTATCTCGGCAACTTCTGGGACTCACTGGTGGTTCCAATTGTCTTCATCGGCGAGCTACTGAAAGTCGTTCTGGCCCGTTTCTATGGGCGCATTGAGGATGGTGTTCTGACGGTCAAGCAGCGGCAAAAGAAGGCGGCATATTTCACGGCACGCGAACTCGCAGGAGGATTCACGCTTCAGTTCCTTTGCACGCTGCTGTATGCCTTCATCTGCATCATTTTGGGAGCACCGGTATTGGGCAACTACGAGGAGACTTTTGTCCTCTCACTGCTGATGACACTGCTGACGGTGTCGCCCACGGTGTTCCTCTTGGGCGGCGGCGGTGCCCTGCAAGTGTGCTTCTGCGAGAAACCGGACTTTGTGACCAAGTGCGAGGACACGGCCCTGAATCTGTTCAAGTACAATGCCCTGGGCGGCATCCTGGGGGCCTGGGCTGGCAGTGTGGTGGCACCCCTGGACTGGGGACGCGACTGGCAGGTGTATCCCATACCAAATATCATTGGAGCACTGCTGGGCAGCGCCATGGGCAATATTTATGCCTGTACGCATGTCCTTTATGCCACGGCCCGTGTGTACATGACCAAGAAACGCACTTAAAGATATATAACAATAAATGCTATTAATCCTGCCACCAGATTATTACGTTGCGCTGCCACAACGCCCACAACTCCCACATCCACACTGACCTCGACATCCACACACTGATCTGATCTGATTCTGATACACGTCATCATCTCTCTCTAGTCAGCAGCTTAAGAACTACCAAAAAGCAATTAACATACTTTAATGTTACATGTTTAAGCATTTTATTAGAGTGTAAAACATATGAATGAATTCGTTTTTTAAATCAATCAACTAATAAACTAACAAATCATTAATTTAATCACAAGCGATAAAGACACAAAGGTTCCCGTCTCGTCCATCGATCGAATGAACCCCATCTGAAGTAAGAATAAGAATTACAACACGAGTGGAAAATGCTTTCGGTTTAAAGCCGATTACCTTCCTCTTTCCCCAAATAAACAATGAATTGAAGACACAAAACTGTTTCCGTAGGAGCTCGATTATCATAAACGATCCGAAACAAAACATATTTAACATATCGTGACACAATTTTAGACACAATTTTAGAACAAACAAGGTTAACCCTTGGCAGCCAGAACAAAGCTCTCGTCCTCCAGTAGGCAACGTTGGCCCACATAGTTCTCATTGGGCTCCCAATAGTCCTCGTCTTCATCATCGGCCAGTGGCTCGCTGGCCTTCTCATTGCTGGGCGCCACCTCAGGCAGCTGAAACTCTCGATGTTTGTTCGGTGCATTGTCCGTGGACAATCGTCTGCGAAGCATTGCCTCGGCCGCCGTGGCTGGACAGTGGCCCGTCTCGTAGAGTTTATACAGCTTGACGAAATGCAAGCCACTGGCAAGCCGTGGTCCGCCCTCCCTGGCCACTATGGCACTCCAGCTGAGGGCAAGCGTGACATGGGGCACATAGCCCGCAATGCTGGCGTTGAACTCCTCGGTGCTGATGTTGGTATTGAAGAACACCGTCTCCTCGTTGGTGAGGAAGCTGTGCGGATCGTGCAGCGACGGCATATGCTGCTCCGTCTGCTGGGCATGCTGCGCAGGCATAATCTTCAAGTGCGAGAGCCGGGTTTGCAGCAGAGTTTGAATCGTGGGAATGTCTTTGAAGTGTTCCTTCTGTGCTTTCTCCTGCAGGCGGAATTGTAAGCTGCAGAATTTGGAAGACCTGAGGCACTGTCCACCCGCCTGTCCCGCACTGACTCCCATACTGTCCATAACTGCAATCATAAAGAATCGTCATCAATTATCATCATTGGGGCCCTTCCCTTCCTCCACTTACTGTACAGCTTCTCAGGATTCAAATCGTATTCCTTGGAGTACAAGGACAACGTGTTGATATACACTTCGGTCGGCGGGGCTGCGTGCTGATTCCGCAGGTTGAGCTCCAGACCTAGTTCGTTGGTCACTGCATTGCTCACGAAGCACGTGGACTCCGCTTGCAGGCAGCTCTCGACCTGCAGGTGCCAAATGTGACGAACCAGCCGATACTTGATGGGGGAATTGGCACCCACTGGCAATGAATAGTAGAATAGCAAGCGCAGCGTGAAGGGTCCATCCTGGTGGGGTGCCTGCAGCCACATGGAAATGGTATGCCCCTGCTGTGCCTCTAGGGCCGCCTGGTCGGGACGTTGAAGCAGGCGGAATACACGCTGACCCCGAATTTCCTTGTCCTTGACGAGCTTATCATTGGACAGATCACGCAAAGCTGTACAGAAGACAAATACTCATTAAATGTAAATGATATCCGATTTAATTCCATTTACTTACAGCTCTTCATGGCCAGCGGCATTTGGTTGTGCTGCTCCGACTGCAGCGACAAGCAGCGCGGCGTATCGCAGCCCAGATAAATCTCCTCAATGGGGGCTATGCCCAGATTGCGGAGGGTAATGGAAACGGGAAGAATCTCACCAGCCAAGAGCTGGGTGGGCACCGGACTGAAGCTAACACTCATGGCGGGCAATTGGGGTACCAATTTGAGGCTCAACCGGTTGTCCAGAACGGTCTGCGAGGATTGCTTGGCCGTGGCAGGTCGGATCATTTGCGTCTCAAACTGCAAGGAGCCGAGCAGACTGGCCGAGGGATCTGCCGTGGCTGCCACACGGCAGACTACACCCAGAATGAGGAGGCGTCCGGTAAGCTTCGGCGTTAGCTTGAAGTAAACGGTCTTCTCGGCCTGTTCGGCCAGCTCAAACGATGCCACGCAGCTGGTCTTGATGGCTACTTGCACGGCTGCTTTGCTGGCACTGTCTGCAGCCTCCTCGTAAATGCAGGCATTCGACAGCACTTCCTCGTTGTCCAGGGTGAGTTTCCAGAGCAAATCGATCTCGGAGAGGGCTATGCTGCAGCGGACACTGTTCGAAAGGGTCACAGCCAGCTCAATGGGCTCGCCCTGCACAGCCACGGGCATCTCTAGGGCCGGCTGCTGCTTGGTATACAAATATCTGGAGGGCTTAAACACAAACGGCTTATTGGAGGCAGCCGTGATCACCAGCATCTCCTCAATCTTGTTCCAGATCGACTCGTCTGCCGTCAAATTGGAATTGATGTCGATGTTGGTGGCTGGCAGATGTGGCGCCTGAGCTGAAGGCGATTGAACCAGGGTCAAGACGCGCACCGAAGATTGCACCACCTGGGGCAAGGCATGAGGTAGTAGTCCCACCTCTGGACTACGTTTGAGGAGCTCCTGGAATATAGAGATTGTCACTAGATCGGACCGGGATGGGATGATCGCTACTCATTTCCACTCACATTCTGTGTCTGTATGTACTCCTTCAGGAAACTGCTCTGCTGCGCGGCACTCTGCAGGCTCCCAGGACGCAGGAGATGGGCAAAGGAACGACTGGCCTCATCCAGCTGCTTCAGCATATAGGCCTGTTTGGCCACCGTATACTGTATATGATCCTCGGCCAGGCTCCACTCACGCTTTTGGAATACCTGGTAAGCCTGCCGATAACAACGATACGCATGCTTTCGCTGTCCGGCACGAGAGTAGCGATTCCCAGCCAGGACAATGTGAAAGGCATACTTCCTGTGCATGGCCGGTTGGGTCACCAGAAAGCAGTATGCCGCCTGCTCCAGCAGCAGGGCGGAACGAAGGTCAGACTCCTCGCTGGTCATGCGTATCAATTGCTTGGCCACGTCGCTGTAAAGACGCGCTGTTTTCAGGCACTCCATGCTGAGCAGCGTTGCCCGTGTGGCAAATGCCTGCAATCTGCAATCGAAGATCATATCAGAAATAGATTTAATTTCAAATAATTCAAAGGACAGCGGAAGGTGAAGGGGAAACGGAAACCCACTTGCACACGGTCAGATAGCACACAATGGCATCCTCCATGTAATCGTATGTTTTGCGGTGCGCTGTGCCCAGCATGAAGGCGGAGAGGGCGGCCATTTCGAGGGCACCCGCATAATATTGCCAGGCCGAGTCCGCATTGAAGTCCCTCTTCGCCTGGTGGTAGGCCTGAAAGGCCAGATTATAGTGTCCAAACATGAAATAGAGATCGCCCAGCTTTCTCGTTTGCAACTCCGCGGATTCGTTTGTGTAGATGACTGCATTTTGATTGTTTGCTCCCGCTCCCGGCTTGCTGGTGACGAACCAACGCTTCGTGGCACTCAGCAGGGACTTGCTCACACCCTTCTTGTTGGTCACACCCTCGCTGAGAGTGGCCACCAGGTGCTCGATGTAGGGTATCAAGGCACGCACCGCATAGTCCTGCACAAAGTGTCGCACGTTGTCAATGTCCCGCATGGTGAGACAGCCGCCGTGCGGTGCATCCGCCTCCAGATCGCTGGCCCACACATTGGGATTGATGGTCTGCGAGGCAATGCTCTCGCTGCTAATGCTGAACTTGGAGTTGATGGCCTCGGTGGCGCTCTCCTGCATGGGACTCAGGGGATGCAGCATGGTCAGGTCGCTCTCCTGGGCATTGACTCCCTCCAGCAGCTGTGACATCTGCATGGAGGGCATGCTGATGACCGACACCGCCTCCTGTGGCGATTTCGGGGCACTCAGGTCAGTGGAGGTCAGTGTGGCATCGCTCTTTGGCTGCCTCTTGATGTAGGAAGCCCAATAGTCCTGCACCTCTGGGGCAGCCTGGCCATCCAGCGAGTTAATGGACACTAGGAAGCATTTGCTATCGCCAAAGGTTGATTTGAGCAGCTCAAATCCCTGCTGGGCCTTGGACAGATCCCCCTGGCTGGCCTCGTGCAGCACCACATAGCTGTTGAGCACTTCGTTGGGCTGGAACCACTTAGGCAGCTTCTGGGGCTGCATTTGCTGGACTCGCTGGGTCAGCTTGTGCGCCGTCTCTACAATCTGGGGATCGGCACTGGAGAGCACCAGCAGGCAGCTGAGCAGGTGGCGGGTGAACTCATGCTCGGCTGGGAATTGCACAGTCAAGAACGTCTCGCGCCATTGCTCAAACCAAGGTTCCGACGTCGGCAACTCGAGGTCAATGTCCGCTGAGGGAGAAAGTGGTGTGGGAGGGGGGAGGAGTGAGTATCGCAACATTCAGGGTGTGTCCTCAGTGCGTTCTTACCTATTGTAGCAACCTTGGTCTTGTCATTGTGGGCATTGGTCACCGATTCATTGAGCATTCGGCGGGCCAAGACTGTTTGCGGAGGCCGCCAGTCCACATCGCAAAAGTTGAGCCGCAGTCCCCGCACCGAGACGCTCGTCCCAGAGACATCGCGGAAGTGTGCTGGGAGACGGGAACAAGATTAAAGATATATATATATTTATTGTTTACACCCACCGCCCCCCTCCCCGGAATAAATCTGCTTACCATCGTTCGGCAATTTGGCGAAGGGCTGGAGAAGGTCTACAAAGGAAAGATTGTTGCGATGGCAGATGTCATCCGCCAGATTGCTGCTCAGCACGCCGATGAGCGGTGAGAAGATGTTTTTGATTATGTCGCGTGCATTGTAATTCTGGCCCGTCAAATGCAGCATTATTTATTTTATTGTCACTATTTTGCTCCAAATTGCCCCCAATTGCACCTTTGGAGCGTTTTATTTCGATTTATCGAACCAGTCGATCCAGTTCCGGAACCAATCGCCTATAAACCAGTACGGCCACACTGAAGCGCGGGAAAGAGTGTCAGCTGTCATAAAATTTTACACTAATCCAAGTAGTACACAAAAGCAATATTCATACAATTAACAACGAAAAACTGCTCAAACACATATTCTTGAAGTGATCACCAAAAGACGTTTCATTATATACTAAGAGTGTCGCTGGCTATTTCATCAGCGCACGCCATCCAAACGGAGAACAAAAAAAAAGCCCGCCGCTTGCAGCGTCTGAAAAAAAAAGTCTGAAAGTCTCGCAGTCTCCAAAAGAAAGAGAAGAGTCCCAAAAGTACAGTCATGGCCAAGGTGCACATCACAAACGTTGTGGTCCTGGACAACCCCAGCAGCTTCTTCAATCCCTTCCAGTTCGAGCTAACATTCGAGTGCATCGAGGAACTGAAGGAGGATCTTGAATGGAAAATGATCTACGTGGGCTCGGCCGAGTCCGAGGAGCATGACCAGGTACTGGACACCATCTACGTGGGCCCCGTGCCAGAGGGTCGTCACATATTCGTCTTCCAGGCCGATCCGCCAGATGTTAGCAAAATTCCAGAACAGGATGCCGTAGGCGTCACTATTGTGCTGCTAACGTGCTCGTATCGCGGACAGGAGTTTGTGCGCGTCGGCTACTACGTAAACAACGACTATGGCGAACAGGAGATGCGCGAGAATCCGCCGACCAAGCCCCTGTTCGACAAGCTAACGCGCAACATACTCGCCAGCAAGCCGCGCGTCACCCGCTTCAAGATCAACTGGGACTACGGCCACACCAATGGCAATGGCAATGGATTGCCAGAGAACAACGGGCACAGCGATGAAATGATGATCGACGGCCCAACCACATCGCAGGCGGCCCAGGCCACTGCCCAGCAGCAACAGCAGCAGCAGGATGATGACAACAGCCTGGCCATGCCCATCGAGAACGGCATCAAGGCCCTCAACGAGAACTCAAATTCCCTGGCAATGGAATGTTGAGAGAGAGAGAGAGAGGGAGAGATCTTTCTGGCAGTCCAACTGCAACAAACACACACTCTTGAGTGGGCACAGACTTGAAGGAAACTCCACCCCCGCCCGACCTCGACCCCTTAATTAAGCAAAATGTAATTTAAACGCAAGCAATTAAATATATATGTATACATTAAATCTACTTTATCTAAATAGTGAGACTTTGTTTGTTTTGTAAACAATTAGCAGCCGTTTGCTTCTCTGTCAACTTTCGTTGTTCGATTTTCATTATTTTCCATGAGAAAGCGAAGGGAGTATGTTAAAATCCAAAGTGAATCAGAAGGGGCTCTCCTCCTCGTACGGCATTCCCAGCGGCAGTCGCCTGCGGGCCACCTGGAGCAAGAAACAGCCCACTTGCAACAGGTGAGAGACACAACACACATGTCAATTGTGGCACCCCACATCGATACCACGTTCCTTTTTAGCTATTTCAGCAGGTTTGAGTCAACGCTCTGCCCCAATCAGTATGCCGCCAATCCCCTGGACAAGCCCTATTGTCACGAGCATTTGTGGAAGTCCTGCAAGAAGCGCAAGGACCAGGCGACGCGCATCAAGAATCGGGCGGATGTGGAGGCCGATTCCATAGGCGTGGCCGTCGGCATGGTCTGCTCCGAGTCGAAGATCGCAGGACCCACGTACTTGGATCGCACGCAGTACGACGACATCAATTCGCGCTACTTTGCCACGTACCTGAAGGCCTTCGCCCTGGTGTATGTCCTGCCGGAAGTGGAATGGACAGCGGAAAAGATCGACATGCTACTGCAGGAGGGCGTTGACCTGTTCGAGGAGAGTGAGGCTACGTGCAAGCAGAATGGGGACTTCCTCGACCCGCCACTTCTCCGGCCGCAGATTTACACGGATGCCGAGAATCGTATCAAGCGGAATTTCAGCTTGGAGGGTCACACCTTCACCGTGGCTCTAGAGTCGCGCTATCTGGGCGATCCGAGGCAGCCCATTGAAACGCAGCTGCCGCACATCATCAAGAACCTGCGTGACGTGCTGCGGACCTTCTTTCGCACTGCCCACTACTGCCTGCTGCTGACCAAGATGGGCCATCTGCTCATCTGGAAGCGGCGTAGCGTGTTCTTCGTGCTGGATGTGCAGGGTAGGCGCAAGGACGATCTCGTCAGCGACAAGGACAGAGGCGTGGCCATGCTCGTTTGCCTGCACACCATCGACAATGTCTTCTATCTGGTTAGCCAGCTCAGCGGCATCTCGCCAGACGACGAGTTCATGCTGCGGGAGCTCGTGGTTGTCCGCCTGGTGACGCCCGACGGCACCCTCTATCTGAGGGACACCGTCCAGCGGGACATGGAGTTTGAGGTGATCAACAGCAACTACGCCTATCTGAAGGGTAATCTCCACCTGTCCCTCAACACGGCCGATCCCCTGCGAAGTCGCAGCAGCATAATGGTGGCGGTGGGCGCCATTATGGCCTCCAAAATCGACCATCCGGCTACCTGGAACCACACCATGTTCGATCGCCTCATCTGCTACGGCGTCGAGCTCTGTCGTAGCGCCTGGGGCGACCGTCTAAAGGACCAGCGGCCCATCAACTTGAACGAGTTTCCCACCCAGCTGCGTCTGGGCCAGTTTGTGGTGGAATTGCAGCTGATACCCAACGTCCGGGCGGGCAACTGGCGTGCCACTTTGCGAGTCGCGGACTCCAATTTCGACCATCAGGTCCGCCAGACCCTGAAGGAGTTCGGCAATGCCATCTTTCAGATCAACAGCCAAATGTACTCCGTGTGGACCAAGGGGGATTTCTACTACCTGCTCGATGCGTACCGCCACACGATTGCCGACACGGCCGTGGAGAAGGACAAGGGAGCCTGGTCCACAGTGCGCATGTTTCGCGATCCTCTCACCCTGATCAGTGTGTTCCACCAGATTCTCAAAGAGTCCAACCGGCCGTCGCCCTATCACCTTCATGCGGTGCGCATCAAGAACCTGGCCGAAGTTCCCGAAGGCTACGCCCTGCTCCCCTTGCCCGATGGCGTCGACACGGAGGTGCAGTCTATCAACGAGAGGATCCTGTTTCACCAGCACGCCACCAGCTCCAGTCACGCGCTGGCCGCGTTGAGTGACTACGAGGAGGACCTCAGCAGCCACGTCGAGAACGCTTCCGACATCGAGAACTTCAAGCTGCTGGACAACATCGACGAGGATGAATCAGATACCGAAGTCGATGACGACGATGAGGACGAAGGGGACGAAGGTGAAGAAGGCGAAGATGAAGGAGGCGAAGGGGAAGGAGGCGAAGGGGAAGGAGAAGGAGAAGAGGGCGAAGGTGACAAGAAAAAGCCTAAAAAGGGCAAAAAAATCAAAGGCGTCGAGGAAGAAGCAGATCTCGACAACGAAGAAGCGGGCGAACGGAAACAGAAAACGAAAGGACGTGAAAATGGTTCCCAGCTTAAGGCCAAGATGGGCCAAAATGAGCAAAGCTTCTTAAAACCTGAATCATTCATCGGAGACCCGCCTGTCCAAGAGATGGAAGACGTGGTCAACGTGCGGCTTACTTCTGGAAGATCTCAGACCTCCTCTGCACCGAAGGGCAAGCCATCCTCCAGCAATGTGAGGGATCGGCGGCTAACTTCTGGAGAATCCCAGAAGGAAAAGCCACGTAGCCGTCCGACAGAGGTGCGGTCTGCACCTCCCGGTAGGACCCAGCACCGCCTCGTCGTGCCAAAAGAACCGTCTGTCACACCTTCAAGAAGACCTCAGAGCTCGCCCAAGCTAACCAGCACAAGAAGGGACGCAACAAAGCCTTCTACAAGGCAATCGAAAGATTTGGCGGCATCCATGGAGGAAATCAGGGCATACCGTAAAGGCATTGTGCAGAATTCTCGGACTTCCGTGCCAGACGGCCGGATGTGTCCCAATCAACCCGTCAAGGTGGCCCACTTCCAGGCCAAGACGTTCAAGCAAAAGGCTTGCCCTCAATCCTGCTGGTGCAGCGGCGGGGAAGAGAAGAGCCGGGAACCAACTGAAGCGACCAGTAAGCAGGCGATTCGGGCACCACGGTTTCCCAGCTTCTGTCGCCAGGCCCATATGCTGGCTGTGGCCGGGTCGGAGAGCGGTACCATGGAGAGCCTCAAGCGTCTGCTCATCTCCTCCTTTCAAGCGGCCAATCGGGTGCTCACCATGACGCCCTGGGGCAACTATGTGGTTTTCAGAGTTGACACCACCCCCGAGTCGGAATCAGGCTTTTATGTCTTCGACGGCTGCACCTGCAGCATCGATCGCTTCCGCCATTTGGATCTGTCGCGTGGCACGGCCGGACTGTTGCCGTTTGGCAAATTGTCGGAAGTGATTTGCCACATGATCGACTCGCGGGAGGTCAAGGCTTTGAATGCGCAGCAACCTCGTCTGGAGGCACCCTGCAGGAGACTCAATAATCGGTTGGCCCGCAAGGCGTAGGCGAGAATTCAGTTTATAAATTATTTACAGTGTAATAAAAATTTCAAGTGTCTTTGGATATTATCTGCCAGGTGCCCAGAGATTTACTCATCGACAGTTAGACCCCAGACAATTCCACGCCCGAGAATCCACAAGCACATGCAGATGGCTCAAACAAATTGGCAATTGGTTACCAATTAATTGTCAAATCTATTTAGAAATGATTAAGTTTTAGAGCAGAGTCTTCTGTTGTAGCGTTTCTTGTTTGTTTTCCATTTATTATTATTGCTAATTCGTATGAGTCGTTAAATTTAAACTTAATATTGAGTACATTTACATAATGTAGAGAAATGTCGCCCCGGGTGGGACGACGACGCATCTTACGATAGCTAAACATCCAACTAGTGTATAAATATATATATGTAGAATATATATAATATATATATTTTAAGTGTATATAGAATTATTTTTAAATTTGTAATTCATTTTGCAGCTGATGAACGCTTTCCAGAAAATAGAACAGACCGACACGAGACCAATATTTTAGATGGTTTTCTGGAAAGCATTCATTGGCCGCGTCATAGCCGCGGTCAGAATTTTACCAGGATTCTCTTTCAATATTCTTAAATTGTATTTCATTTTTCACTTATTCTGTTGTTGTTTTTATATTTTGCATTTTAAGGCACTGAAGCTTTGAATTTTGTGCATACCGAAAGAAAGATTTTCTTCTGGATAACTTCTCGCTACCATCCATATATCCAAATGCGCGACTACAAAATTATACAAATCGCTTCTAAAAGAAACATGCATCTTTCGAGAGTTCTTTAGCAAATTTCGTTTATATAAAAAATATCCCTGACTATTTTGTCTTCATAATTCCCTTTCCGTTCTATCCATCTATTTCCTATATATGTAAGTATTTTTTTGCCTGAGGCCGATTCTATTATTTTGTTGCTTTGTAGGTTTTGTTGTTGGGTTTTGTTGTGTGGTTCAAGCTCTTGGGATCGAAAAAAAAACTATGCTATGCCTAGGCCCTATGATCTAAAATACATATACAATTAGGTAATTTTTTAAATATATTACAAAGGCAGCTCTCTCAAAGGACAAGTATCAACTAGGACTAATGCAAACAAAAAATAATATATTCAGCAACATAGGAAATGCATGCAATACGAGTACGACACGAAGAAAAGATTGCCCCTAACCCTGTAGAAATGTTCTGTTTGGTTTTGCGTGTGGAGTGGAGCGGAGCGTGCATCCCGAAGCGATCAACGCCTGCAGGAGGCGACTCCTCACGCACACACGGACACAACATACACATACAAATAAATTATAGATTTAGATAGATAGATAAGATAGATCTGGACGTGAACATAGATAATACCATTAAAAGTGGGGGGCGATTTCCCGGTTGAGTATATATATAGTAGAGATAGTTGTTGTACAGAGACGGTGTACAACTGGTTATGTTTAGGAGCTCTCTCGCTTAGGCTAGGTTAGACCATGTTAACGGCGCCATCAGCCTCGAATGTGGGTATGGATATAATGTCGCCGCTGCGCACCGCCCCCATGGGTAGTGTGGAGCCCTGGGCTTTGGCTTTGGCCTGATCCAAATCCTGATCCACCTCATCATCGTCGTCGTCGCTGGAGCTACTCGAATCGTCGTCCCCTTCCTCGGGCTCGCTGCAGCTGTTTGTGGAGGTGGATGTGTTTTGGGTTTGCTTCATGGCCGACGCTATATCCGTATTGCTCTCCAGCGTCGAGTGCTGGCTGGACGGCGAGTGACTGTACTCGGAGGTATTCTCCTCCTCGTCGGAGACAATCACCACATTGCGTTTGTGGTGTATGGCAATCTTTTGGGACATCGGTGCCTTGTAGCTGCGACGCGGACGCATGCCTCGGGCAATGGGCAGGCGACCAATGCTGAAATGAGAAATGTCACAGATGAAATTGGAATTTGGACTCGGGTTTTTTCCCGCTCACCTTCGTCTCCGCAAGGCGTACTTGCAGTCCGTGGTCTCGCCCTCCTCATCCGACCAGCTATCTTGAGCATTGGCCTCACCGCCATTGGCATTGCCCCCGATCGAGGAGGGGCCATTGGGCCCATTGGAATTGTCTCCTTGAGGCTGCTTCCTTCGCTTGCTCTGCGTGCTGCTGCACCGACTCAGGCACGGACTGTTGCCAGCTTCCCTGCGATCCTCCAGCGGCGAGCCTCCTCCTCCTCCGTTCCCATTCTCAGTGTTTGAGTTCGAGTTGGTGTTGGACTGAATGGAGAGGCGGTTCTCGTTGATGAACTCGATGACTTTGCGACCCAATCGATCGAGATTCTCATTGTCGCTACAACAGTCGGTAATGTCCAGGCGCTCGTTGCTGTTCATCACATCGTCGTTCATCAGCTGGTCCGGACTAGAGCAGGCATCCTGGTACGTCAACTCGCTGGTACTCAACGAATTGCCATTCGACGGACTAGTGGGATTCACGGACCCTACTCTGCAGGCCTGGGCCTGCGCCTGAGCCTTGACCATTTTCTGGACTCGCTGCAATTGCAGCGGCAGCTGGCGATGATTCGGGGGTGGCACATCAATCGGCTGAGTGCGGGGCAGGTCGGCGCTGGGGCTTATGTCCGTCTCACTGACATCCATGGCATCGGTCTGTGTCTGTTGCTCCACCAGCTGTACCTTTCGGTTCTCCGGCTCGCTCTGGTAGCGACGATCGCGCGTCGGACTGTACTTGGGTGGCGCACCCAGCGATCCAGAGCCATTGCGTCGATGCCCGCGCTTCTTGTTCTTATTTGCCATGCTGCTGCCCCCGCAACCGCCACCGCCAGGAATAATGTTGCCCAAATACGACTTTGGCTGGCAATTCCCGTCCAACTGGGCATAGAGCACGCACTTTACAGGGGACTACGATCAAAAACATTACATTATTGCTATTACGTATAGAACAAAATACGAATTTCTCACCTCCGGCGTAGTCTCTGGATCTGGTGTGGTGGACGTCTGCTGGATGGCGGCCGGTGGACCGTTCAGGCGTCGGCGGTAGTGTTGCATCTTTCTGAGTGTATTGCCAAGGCGTCGCGTCGGCTTATAGCCACTGCCAGGCAGCTTCCGTTCACGCCTGAAAAGTGAATTCAAGAGTCAAAAAATGGGATCGGATCCTTCCTTTGGAGAGCAGAAGAGAGCACTTACTCGGCAATTTCCTTCTCCTTCTCCTGCAGCTGGGACATGCATTCGCTGAGCTCGAAGAACAGCTGGTTCGTCTTCTGCAGCTTGTCCTCGTAGACCATGCGTATGTCCTGGGCGTGTCGCCACTCGGCTGTGCGCCGCTTGATCAGATCCTGCTCGTACTTGTGTATGCTGGTGCCGTTCTGGGTGATCTCCTTCAGGTGGGAGCGCACCTCCTCCTTCCACGACTTTTGAGTCTCAAAGTACTGCTTCTCCGTCTTGCGAAGCAACTCCGGCCCAGCAATGTCCAGGTGCGACAGAATCTGCCGGAATGACGGACGATTCCTGGGCTTGCTCTTCCAACAGAGCTTCACCAGCAGCTTAAAGCCCTCCGGACAGGTGCTGGGTACGAGAAGCTTGAGCGAATTGTTGCCCACACCCCAGATAATGGCCGAGGAGTCGACATCCTTGTAGGGTATCTCGCAGGTAAGCATTTCCCACAGCACAACACCGTACGACCAAATGTCCACCTTCTCCGAGCAGGGCTCATTTCGTATCACCTCGGGGGCCATCCAGGCCACGGTGCCCGCGAAGCTCATCTTGGTGCTAATCTCGTTCCACTCGCGACTCGTCCCAAAGTCGCTAATCTTGACCACTTCATTTGTACTAATCAGTATGCTGAAATGATTCCCCACAGAACAGGATGTGTTAAATCAGATGTGTTATTTCGAGGAAATCTATGGCTGGATTGGGATTGGGGACACTCACTTGGGACTCTTCAGATCTCTGTGTATGATCTTGTGGGAATGCAAATACTGCATCCCCTGGGCGATTTGCTTGGCCCACGAGACCAAGCGGGACGGCAACATGACCTGCTCCTCCTTGAGTATATTCTGCAGCGGACCGTACGGACAGAACTCCATGATGATGCAGAATACCGGCGACTGAGTGCATACTCCTCTGCAAGATGGATCGATCGTTTAGGTGGAATTACACTTATAAGGACTGCTGCCAGCACACTCACTTGAACTTGATGATGTTCTCATGGTCCAGCTTCCGCAGATGCTTGATGTCCGTTTCCTTCAGCTCCTTCACCTTCTTCACGGCCACAATCTCGTTCTTCAGCTTGCCACTGAATACGGCGCCTTGGGCCCCACTGCCCAGCCACTCGAGATCCGTGATGGACTCGAAGGGTATTTCCCAGTCTTCGCTTCGCTGACTCTTCACCTCGATCACGCCGCTCTTGCCGATGAACGAGAGCACTGGCTTCATGCAACCCAGCAGCCCATACATCCATCCTATGGGCTTGTCCGGATGCCCGAACGCTGCCGCCGCCCCGCCAACGTTGTGGGGCCAGCGCTGTTGACACGTGTTCTCTGCACTGCTGTCCGTGATCTCCGCATAGTTGGTGTGATGCTGCAGATGCGGCGGAGAGTCGAGATCGGGTGACTTGAATGGTAGATCTGTGGCCGCCAGTCCTAGGTGTCCGAACTCATCCTGCAGGCAGGCCATGCTGTACAAAAAAACACCAAGGAAAGCCAAACATCATTAAAATTGGTAAGTAAACATGTCAAAGAATCACTATTTCCCTACTGTCTTCAATTCCCGCTATTTACTTATCGATATTTAACAGTTATGTTTTCAAATGCGATAATGAACATTGGGCCAACGCCAACGGCAACCCCCCCTGTACTATCTGATAATTTCTATAAATAAATGTGATTCCCCACTCAACTCTAGCAGACTTTCCACATTAACCATCTACCTCCTGACAAAAAAATTACAATTCCAATGATCTGATTCAATATTATCGGTAGTATCTTCGATTTCCATAAAGGAAAATATACTGATATTGTATTTACATATGGTAGATACATAGCCTGATAATCAAACTGTTGTTTCGGGATTTTGTTTATGTTTACACACGTCGCAATACTTTGTTGTACCCTTTCAGAGGGTACTTTTTATTGCGGCGAACAGTTTGTCAACCGACTTTGTAAAGTTTATAGTCGCACATTAGATCACTACATGATATATACTATATGCCATATGAACGCCAAAATATATAACAATAGATTCATTATTTTTATTTTATATCTGTATGTATCTGTCCATCTCCAAGGGTATTCAGAGCTTCGGTATTCGAAAGTCTAGTTTTCCACTCTCTTGCTTTTCATGCGGCCGATACACAGCGAACGTGCAGAAAAAAGAGCGTATAATTGATAAAAAGCCGTGCAAATAAATATTAGTGAAGTGATCGCCCCACCCCTCGCCTTTATTTGAGTTCTGGAAACTGGAAACACACATACACGCAAAAGCCTTCCTGTTGCCGTGCTTGGAATTCGTGTTTGCATTGTGGTGCGATAAGATAAGCAAACACAGGAGGAGTAGAGTAGACTCTGGGGAGCAGGACGGACGGATGGACGGACGGACGGGTGGGACGGGGAGCAGAGAGTAGCGACAGCAGCCGCAGGTGAAAAAACATTTATCGCAACAACAACTACTACAGTGCCAACCGACAGACGCGTAGAAAGTCTCTCACGGGACCGAACGACAGGCAAATCACCTGTTACCCACCACTCACACACATACAAACAATCAGAGTATCTACCGTTCTTTGCAGATTTATTTGGTGACTGACCATATAGTCATCTCACTCTCGCGAGCGCCCAGAGGGCACCCGTGCGACTAATAAGTGTCAAAAACCTTTTATTTGAGCATTGTGTTTATTTATGAATTTGTGAAAAGTATTCATTAAGTCTCGAAAGTATATAAGCCGCTAAGCCGCCCAGCACGTTTTGACCTTTGCCTTGGACGCGTCGTAGTTCATAGAACGCGGAAATTTGGCGGCATGCTGCGGTCTTCGCAGTCATTCCTCGCCTCATTCGTTTCGTGTTATTGTTTTTTGTTTTTTGCACAGGTCAGCGTGAGTGCAACGCACATATGTGACGGTAAATGGTGTGGCTGGCTGCAGTGTGGTGTGACTCAGATGAATGTAATTTACCTCTTTTCGTTGGTAATAGTCTTGTCCGGCGGATCGTTGTGGCCAAAGAATGATATATAATAGACCATGGCGAATGTGCTTTACTTTCCCTTTCCCTCTTTCCCACACTTAATTACAATTTCCACGGCCAATTGTGTTTGTTTTTGTAATTAGTTGTCGCGCACTAAGAATTTCATTCATTCACACATAACGGCGATGACGTCGACGACGCTGCATTAATGCAAATTTTTACGCTTGCTTTTCACTGGCAGCTCTTTTTTTTTTGTTTTACGCACGGCACAGAAGTGGCAGCGGGCGGAGCGTCGTTACAGTAACAACTCTTGATCGGTTCGTGCCAAGCACAAACAGCCACCGCGCACACACACACACACACACGCACTCAGGCTGGCCGAGTTGCTGCTATTTTTTGTCGCCAAAAAAAATGAAATGACGTCAAGGTAAGTTGGTAAGATTTTGTTGTTGGACGTCTGTGTTAATTACAAGACCAAGACCAGAGCGCGTAACACTTTCGTTGGCTATGTGTTGGAGTGCAGGCGGATTATTTAAGAAACTGTAATAATTTTACGTATTTTTCAAATACTGCGTCACAACAACCACGAAAAAAACGGAGACAATACAATAGACTGTCAACTGATTTGGCGATAAGCAGCACACACACGCACACGAACGAGCGAACATTAAGGCAGGCTCACGATTTTTGCGACAACCGTCAGAAACGATTGATTTTTGCCAACTAAATGGTGAGCGGTAGCGTTGGAGCATGGCCCCAAAGCTCCCTATTATCAGTGTAGCTTTCGGATGTTGTGTTCGCTCTCTGGGCTCCAACAACTCTCTTTCTCCCTCGCTGTCGGTCCGGTCCGGCTCTCATCTTTTGTTATCACGGCCTTTTGTTGTTGTCAAAGTGACCAAATTCGCTAATGCCTGCAGTTGGCTGCAGTCTGTCTGGCCCCTTTTCTATGCCGATGTGCTCTCTGGTCACACTCGAAACCAGTTTTTGTAGCGGGGCCACATGATCCACACAGGCAGGCAAACAAATAGACAGGTGTTTGCATGTATGTATCTATGTGAGGCTTTGTGTGACAAGGAAGTTTTAGTCGCACGTCGGCCCCCCAGCAAAGATCGGTTTTCTCTCTTCGAGTACGTTTGCTTTTTATCATTTCACCACAATTTATTAATAGCACGTGTTTATCGAAAGCCATTACTATACCTTTGTTTGGGGGTTATTTTTGCATAGATTTCAATCTGAAATCATTGAACCCAGGTTATTCTACGGAAAAAAAGGAAACTATCCCCCTAATTTGGTATCTATGTATCTGATTAATACCTAATCTAGATTTTTTTGTTATACCCTTTCAGATGGGTATCATGATGTTTCGGGTCAATATTTAAGTGTCCTGTCTGTCTGATTCTATGGAAAATTGGATCACGATTCGAAAACAGACAGCAAGTCAGACAAAATTGCACATTTCTATATAAAATAGTATATCTCAACAAAATTAAATAAAAACAATCGATTCGCAAGGGTATATTAAGCTTCGGCCCCCGAAACTAGTGCTACATTGTTATTGTTCTTATTTGATATTGAATTAAATCAATTAAAATGTTTATGGGCCGCTGATCGATCGACCTGTTGAATATTTCCGAGCCCGCGTTCAGAATCTAAGCGATGCGCACTTGCGTTTTTTTTCAGTGTACATACGTACGCTGAAGGTCGATTACCTCGCACTTGAGCACGATCTGACGGAATTTTCTTATAAAATGAATCAAAATATACAACATATTTTCAGGGTTTTTTTTTGTGTAAATCGTGCGAAACTTACCTTCTCCGCAGGTTATCCGTCTGATCCAGCGAAAGGTTGGGACTACTGCCGTGGTGTCGCCTCCGGCCGTACAATTGCTGCCGGGAGGCGGCAGCGGCGGCGACACTGACCAAATCATCACGACTCTTGCTCAGACTGTCGCTAAATGGTTGCATTGTCCGTGAGAGATAGTTTTGAAGTGGTCTGCGGACCCCTTACGACATGCTGGGGTGGTTGGTGGGTGGGAGTATATCTGCGGAAGGTCAAGTGATTTGGTATCAAAGGTTTCAGAACCTCAGTGAACTCCACACACATTCGCGCGCTCGCGCATTAACCTGTAATCTTTTATCAATGAACAACGCCAAAGCACACAAAATCAATAAGAAACGACGTCAAACGGCAAAATGCGCAGGATGTGCTGTGCTTACGAGAGCGAGAGAGAAGGCAGGCGGCGGTCAAAATCATTCGTTCCTTGTCGTCACGGGGAGAGCCCACGCAAATTCAAGCAAGCTTTTTGTAGTCTACTAAAAGATACCCTCTACGTAGATTGATTGGTAATGATTTGGTAAAGAGTGGGGAATCCCAAAGCCAATTTCATTCTCATTGCTAACTACAAGAGTATTTGGATATTTGGAGTATACTCATCAAATAACATTTATGTTGGCTATATAACCCATACATACATACATATGTATATGTCGATTGCAGGTACGAAGTGAATCTTTCTATTCTATAAAACGGCTAGCCAAGATAATCCTGTTAAATGCTTTTGAATAAATATACCCTCTACGAGGTACCGTGCAAGCCGTAAAGTCAAAGCACCAAAGAAAGCGTGAGATTTTGTTCGTACGAACAGCGATGAAGAAGAAGAAGGAAGAGTCGGCCACCTTTCAGTTCAATAATTACATTTGTCAATTTCACATTCCGCATAGCGTTAATTTTTACATATGTATGTATGTACATACATCTGTACATGTGTATACATACGGTATTTCTTTCACTTTCAAAGTGCAGTCTGAGCTATTTTTATGATGTCTTTAAAAGGCAAATTGCACAAAAGAACACACTTGAACCAACACCATCAAGTATTTCTGCATGCATGTGTGTGCACATACATACGCATGCATGCATGCACATGTGTAAATCCACTTCTTCTGCTTTTTGCCTTTGCCGTGCTTTGGTGCTGCTGGCTCTTGATGTTTTGTGGCTTTTTTTTAAACTTGGCTAAAGCTAGAACATAACAAAAAAATGACATTTTGCCACACACACCAATACACTTTTTCTCTATTTCTGTACTCCTCTCCGACTCTCTCACAAACACACAACACACACACACATGGCGCACACCCACACGGACACACGTTGGAAACCTTACAGCGCAGCTTTGTGCTGTTGCTGCTTCCTCTTCTTCGTTGTGTTCCCTCTTTCAGAGAAAATCAATATACAATTTTTTTATTTGCACATTTTCACAGTTTTGCACAAGTTTTCAAGACATTTTCCCCATGGAAATTGTATTGTGTATTCATTTGCTTACATTTATTAGGTCTTTGCGGGTAATTTTAATTGATTTTTTCTTGAAAAAAACAAATTAAAGACTGGTTTCTGGACTCCCCCAGTTGCGCTTTAGATAACGAAACGGAGAACGCGTTATTCCGACCCAACCGTCCGCACCAAAGGTAGATACAAATCAACTACAAAAAAAGTGGCCGAAGCTGGCTTTAGGCCGAAACCGAGACAGCCACGGAGAGAGCACAGCGCACAGCACCACAAAATTGGTATGTACCGCTGTGAGCTAAGCCGATTTCCTCCCTCGAAACCAGTTTGGAGCGCAGGTTGCACTGCGCATGTGTGTGCCCAGAGAAACACAGAGAGAGAGAGAGAAAGAGAGCATGAAGAAGAGAGCAGAGCCATGGCCAACCACCAAAGCACTTGCAAGGTACTCAGGCTGTCTGTTGTTGGTATTGGAAACTGGAGCTGGCTCCAAAAAGCTTCGATCCAAACATGTCCGATCATGTTTGCAGGCCTAAAAGCTTATGCAGCTGTGGCGACAACAACGAAGCTTTTGGCGTCAATACGATAACTGATAAACAAAACGCGACAGAGACCGATGATGATGATGGTGATTCGAATTCGAGATACTATTTACTTTGCTAAGAAGTAAAACATCTTAGGATGGCAACGTAACCGTGATATTATGTATTTACATACATAAACATGCATATAAATGTATGTACATATTTATAGAGCTCCTGGCGTTATTACCCCAATCTGTAAGAGCTGGAAACATCAAATATGGGGTCTTAACTACAACGTCTAATATCTATCTATCAATAGTGAGCTTAAGGCCTCAGTAACTATAGCTCCAACGCATGTTAACATTTTTAACTAAAATAATAATAGTTCATCTACATGATATTAGTCCAAATAATTAAGTTTTTAACTGTTTTATTCTGGAATTTACTCATTAATTTTACATAAATGTTTAAAACGTGATTAAACTTCTCCCGGCGACATTTTTAATTAAGAAAATATCATACTATACCTTTTCATAATGATTCTTCTAGCTGATAAGAGTCATTCTGTCATCAAAGTATTATTGTCATACAAGAATGGAGCGGAAATCTGGGCGATCCCCTCGCACTGCACAACAGGTAGAAAGAACATAAGAACGTAATGCAGCAGGTAGCATAATTTCTATGTAAACAAAGATGACTCATGGGCACTGCAGACCACACTATATTTATGGGACAGCCACGATCCCATTGCCTGCCCCCACTCCGTTCCCTTGTTAGAGCAACAGCCATCTTGTTGGTTCAGAAAAAGAGTAACACAAACAACAGGTCCAGTAATTTGTTATGCCGCCTGCGTGCCTTTCAGGCATTTTCATTTGGTCCATTGCGCATGAGTCATTGGGTTAAGAAGGTATTTGTAGACGGACAGGGTCCAGGGTTCCAGGGTTCCAGGTCCCAGGTCCCATTCCCGTCAATCAGTGCCGCAAAAGGGAAAGGGGATAGAATTACGTTGCCCTTATCGAGTGTTGTTTGGAGGGGATCATGATTTAAGGATGCTATCTTTAAACGATCGTTTTCAACTAAATTGTACAAGTTCGATATATAAAAGGATATGATGTTGGCTTTGTTATTATAACCGGTAAACGACGAGCTTAGGGATATATTCGTTTTGTGGTGTATGTGGATGTCTGTAACACCCAGTAGGAACGCTTCCTTTTCACCCCGTAAAGTATAGATATTCTTGATCAGCATCAATAGGCGAGTCGATAAAACCATGTCTGTCCGTCCGTCTGTCCCGTCTTGAGTAGCACCTTAATCTCAAAGACCAAAATATTGTATCCAGACTAATGTGATATCACACTGTTACAATTGTATTTCGAAATTTCGGCCCGCTCCTTTCCGCCCCACAAAGGACGAGAATCTGTGGCATCCACATTTTAAAGATACGAGAAAACCGAAAACGCGAACTCATAGCGCATATCCAAAACTGGATCTTCCTCATTCTTTCTCTCTCTCTTCCTCATGTAGTGTGCGCCCACTGGCGAAAAGGAGCGAGATAGATATAGGGGCTGTTGTTGGTTTGAGACGAGAGAAAATGTAAAGCAAAAATGGAAACAGATCCAATAGGTCGTTACGTGGAAAGAAAATAAACGAATTGCAAGAATTACCATTAGAACATAACTAGCTTTCGTGGTTCCTCGCTTTCTCTTTATATCATGAAGGAGTCTCTCATCTCTCATGAAAAGTTTCGTGCCTCTTACGAACAGTCATACACAAGACAGACAGAGAGAGAGAGAGAGAGACAGCATGCGGCAGTCATCGGCTCCGACACCATTTCATCGGCCCTTGCCGCGACTCACGTTCCCCCGTGACAACGTTCGATCTTAAAAGATGGAAGCAATTAACATCGTTTTATTGAATCTTTATACTTACAGGTTCAAATCCATCCCATAATTATTTAAAATAATATACATAAGTTAGGTAAGTACACTTGACTGAATACTACATGTAGTTCCATCTTTCTTTTATTCGTTTCGTTACGTTCCAAACATAAAACACATTCAAAATGTCTTAGGATCTAAACAATATCATCGTTTACATATATATTTTATGTATGTAAGGGTATCTGTTTCACAGGATATACATATGTTTCATTAAGCCATTTCTTTCTGTCTGACGTTCCTCGCTGTAGGGGGGTCACAATCTTTTAAATACTGAATGAATTAGTTATACAATATTTGAATTCAAAATATTATGGAAAAAAATGCTACATCGTGCTGTTAATAAACAGCGAGTGCTGCCGCTGTTCAGAATGCGTCTGTCTGCAAGGCATTTCTGTGTGTGGTTGTGTTTTGTTGTTTCTTCTCGTTATATGTATGTACCATACCATTTGTTATTGTTGAAAAGCTAATTTGTTTTATTAAGTACGTATGGTTCATTCTTTTAGAGCTTCCACCAGTTGATAGGCTAATAATATCATTTAGACTAGATGGTGAATATGGTCATGGTATAATGATGATATTATCGCTTTAAGGTCAGTTTGGTGGTGGCGAAATCGTTATCAGTGTCCTTATTGTGAAGGAAGCGAAAGGAGATTTTGTTGTCAATGAAAAAGCTATGTTCGAAACGATGGTGTTCCCATTCCCCTGGATGATCATTAGAGATAATAATAATTGTTTTCTTGATATTACCGGGATTGGGGGTGGTGGTTCGAAGTTGGAATCGAGATACGATTTTCAGTAGAGCTTTAGGTATATCGTAGATATTAGGGAAGCAACGAATACACATTTCGCTGTTAGAAGTAATGGCGGGGTACAAATCGTAAACGAATCTATAAAATAGTAGTCGCAAAATTGAGATTATTAATGCCGGGGGAATAATAATTGCCATTGCATTATCATATATACAAAAAATATTTTTGTTTGTTGGTTCTTGGTTCCGAACCTCTCTATTCAAAAGTCATTTCATGGTTTTAATAATAACTTAATGCATAATCATTATATTTAAGGCTCACAGAACGTTTTTTTGTCTAACACACTTAAGGTCGACTTATTATAATTTGGGACACTCTCTCCAAAAATTCTTTCCTTCAATCGATTACGAGTATATCCAGATACTCTCACGTATATATTGTCGTTCTCACTACTATCTTTCTTGGTGGATATTTCTTTCTTTCTGCTCGACAAAGGAGGTGTTGTTATTTATATTGAACTCTTTACGCGATATAATTTTTAGTATTATTTACAGCGGAATGGTATGGTTTTTTTTTTTCTCGGCTTTTATCAGGGATTATCCGTGTTTTAGGAAGTACATATATACTGTGTTTGTGTATGTGTGTGTTTTGGCCATTAAATGTATTTTAAGATGTGTGTAAATTAGTTTGGCTTGACATTTGAAATATATGTATTTCGTATTTCAGATAATTCCCAATCCAACGCATCGAACCCCCATTTGATATAATATAACATCTGATTGAAGGAATATATGTTTTGTGTGATGTGTAGTTTACCCTGTAGACATATTCTATCTTTTATGTTCTGTTCTGCTCTGCTCTCGATATATATATATCTGCTATATATATAGTCAGGTACGCGCTGCATTTCTCTAGTTAACATTCCTTTCAGTTTTTTAGTGGAAATCTGCTACAAGGAACATATCTTTTCTTTAAGTGTATGGGGGGAGATATAATGGGGGATATAATGTCTAATTTTTTGGATGCATGTTTATAGTCCATGGTATTTGCCGTTTGGCAGCGTCTCGCTTGCCTCCGAATCTCTCGATTCCGCATCCACCTGATCTACATTCGGTTCTTCCTCGTCCTCATTCTCGTTTTCGTTTTCATCATCATCACTGGAGTCCGCATAGGTGTGCAAGGTGAGCCTGGCCTGGAAATCGTTCAAGGCCTGCTCGATGAGATCGATGGTGTGCTGGTTGCTGGCTATCACCTGCTGGGTGTTCAGCAGATCCTCGGTGGCGCTGAACAGGAGATCTTGGATGGAGCTGGAGTGTGAGGAGGCAAGCGAGCGCGTTGTACCTGCACCTGCTCCCGGTGCTGTTGCTGCTTCTGTTTCAGTGTCCTGTGGATTGTTTGACATGGTTTGCTCACCGCTGCTGCTGCTGGGATCCTCGCTGATGTTGCTAGCCGCAAGTCCCCGCGTCAGCTCATCCGCATGGGCCAGCGTGGAGCCAATGATGTCGCTGGCAATCCGTATAGCAGCGTCTGTGGCGGCAATGGTGGAAATGAAGCTGGATGCAGCTGCTGCTGTGGTATTGGTCGTCGGTGGGTTGGAAGCTTGTCGGCTGAACACGGTATCGCTGGTCACCTGATTGCCCTCGATCCGGAGACCGGCCACTCCCTTCTTGGGTATGGTGGCCAGATCTCTTTTCACGCGGCGGCAACGGGTGGGCTCGTTCTGACGCTGCTGCACGAGCTGCTCCAGATCGACCACGTAGACATAGCCAGCCACAAGTATGGAGCAGGATTTTTCGCCTTTTTTAAAGGCCTCCTCAATGTCCTGGCTGGTGCGGTCATCATATTGCCACCAACCTGAAGTTACATTATTGACAAGAATATTTTTGGAGTGGGACCTCCTTGAGGTCTTAAAATCACAGTTTCGTTTCGTGTTCTTTGGAAATGTTGCATGTTAGATGGGGGATGGGGGTTGGAATGTAGGATTAATTTTTCGTGGAAAGGGGAGAGGGCGTGGGGTAAGAGAGGTGGGGTTTAGGTGGAAGTGGAGGGATGGGAAATGCCGGCCACGCCTTTAAAGTTGGGAGGTGGTGGCTCCGCGAAACTGCGGCGCTGAATAGTTCGATGCTTGATTAATCTGGTAAGACGAGACTGGCGCATTTTAACAAAGTCGATGAGATAGTTGTTTCCGCAAATCATTTGGATCATACGACTGGGATGCATATCGCCTTCTGGGTAATCCTCACTAGCGGTGCTGCTATCATCGTCGTCAAGCGGTATCTCACGTGGAACATAGACAAGAGGCTCGCCATTATGCCCGCCCTGGGCTACGTACTCGTACTGCTCATAGTAGCCCAACCAAACGGCCAAGCCATCAGGATTATTGAGAATCATCACATCATTTAAATGCGGTTCAGCATCTTCTTCTGATTCTGATTCTGCAGCGTTGATTGTTATTGAGACAATTGGCGGCGGCGGCGACGGCAGTGGCGGTGGCATCACGTCGTTGGGATTATCCTTCTTGTAGGCCTCGTATTTCGTATAGCCCTCTTCGATCTCGGCGTTGGTTCGCCTATCGTAGGCCCACCAGCCGTCTAAATTGTGGTGAGTGGTGAGTGTTTTTTGGTCTGGGTTGATGGGTTATCGTCTGGGGAATGCGGGGTGCCCGACACCAGAAATTATGAATGCTAGACTTACCGTTGCGCCCCTCGTAGTACCATTGATAGCCATCCTCAGTCGCACGGGTGACGCAAATGTCCTCGATGCCATTCACCAGCGTTGGATGATCCAGAAATTCAGAGGGGATCTCGCGGCGGCACATCGCGCAACGACGATTCTTATAGGCAACGCCCTGCAAAAAGCGACAAGCGGATACCTCTTGTTAGATAATTTCTGTCTTCCCCCCTATACGTAAGCCACTGCCTTTTGATCCAGTTACAAGCTCTCCCAGCAGTCAACTGGAAAATGCATTCAAGTGCTAATTGAAATACTTTTCCAAGGCCCAAACTGGTTGGTCTGGCGATTGGTCGGGGCAAGCGACAATGATCAAAATTTCAAATTGGACAAGTTTCCAGCCGGAAGCCAATCGAAACATGTATCTGTGCTGTGCTGTGCACGATTGTGCCACCTGGCACCTGGTGGCAATGCTAATCAATCGGACTGTTTGCCTGCCTGCCTGCATACCGTCGTCTTCCAGCAGGCACCAAAGGGTTCAGAACAGCCTTGAACCTGGCTACGTGCTCCACAATACTCGCTCGCCAAAAGCGAATATTTAAAACTCGCTTTGACGACGCGCCGCGCATAGACAAGTGGCTGCGGGGAGACTTCCGCATTTTGCGGGGCGGGGATTACACTACGCACCTTAATACACAAGAAGCAAAAGATGTGGCCGCAAGGGAGACGGGCTGGATGGATGCAAGTCTGTAGACAGATGGCGCACTCCAAGGCCGCGGCCCCTGTGCTGGATGCATCGCCATCATATGTTGGGGGACCTATAAGGAAAAGAAAAACATAGAGCGGATGAAGACTCGATTGACAGTTGCCTGGGCTGCAGGGGCTCACTCGATTCCCCGTTGGTGGTGGTGGCCTTGGCAGAGCCTCCTGTCTGAGGAGCAGCGCTAACAGTGCCATTGGCGTCACGGGCTGCTGCAGCAGCCGAGGTGGACGGCATGTCGAGAGTGAGATCAATGATAGCGGGCAGAACGCTGCTTGCCCCCGAGAATACTACATCGTCGTCGTCGTCGTCGGAAATAACGATGGTGGCGTTATTTATGTCTTCCTTCTTATACGACATTTCGCGACCAATTAAAACTTAGTTAACAATACAAAAACAACGAAGGCGACGTCTTGGACGTCGTGTTTTCGTTTTTTTCTCCAAACAACAAAAAAGTTCAACTAAAATGTGTTCTCTGTTGGGGATGTGCAATTAATATATTAATATATCGATATATATGTATTGTGGGAATATATTCTTGTGATATTTTTAGCACAATACTTTTGTGTCATTTACAAATATTATCGGCTGAGTGTGACCAGGTGCGCATGCCCTGCGGTAACACTGTGTATTACATTATTATTATATGGATATTATTATTATATAATGCTATTAAATAGTTTAAAAAAATATTAATATAAGGGTGAGGTATAGCTACTGAGGCCTCAAGCAGACTAGGATAGAATATTATTAAAATTAGCTCAGATAATTTTCAGTTTCCAAAGGCATCATGTGAGAAAACTTTCAGAGGTAAATTTAAGAAATAAATAAAATAATTCCTTCAAATATTTCAAATATAGGAACGAGTTCGAACATTTTGAACCGGAACAAGAAAAGCTTTTCCAAAATGCCAAGGAAAATAACTTTGATGAAGTCACTGACTTCTTAAATTTACCTCACATGATGCCTTTGGAAACTGAAAATTATCTGGTCAAATTTTCGGATAGAAATCTAGTTGTAATTCTTCTTGACATCTAAATGATGAATTGATCCAATCATACCCTCTCGGCCAAAGAAAATGGTACAAGCTTTCGTTACAACTAGACATATAGACGGACAGACCGAATAGCATGGCTAAATTGATGAGATCTCCTATTCCATAAATAAGCATGAATGTGCAAATCAATATACCCATGAAAATATTTTTAAATAAATATTTTAAAACAAGTAGGCCGGAAATGGATATTAGATATACTGGAAATCTGTAAACTAAAATCAGTCTTCGCTCCGAGTTGCTCCTGGCAACACCTAAATTTATTTGGAAACAACAAAATTAAAAAAAAAATTACAATTCAAAGGTTTTGAAATTACATGTGTAAAAACTTTCGATTATAGTGATTTCTAAAATACGTGACAAGTGCAAGACTCCAAATTGGGCAATCTTCGATGGTGACCACACGGATGCCTCGTCTTACTGTAGAAAAACATTTTTTGAAATAATACAACTTTTGAAAATAGTGTCAAGCCAAAAAAAGTTTTGTTTGGAAAACATTTAAATTGAAACTTTAAAAATTGTAAATTCTAAAACCAAGTGAACCAAGACGAGCCGTTGATGCCACAATCGGAGCGTGTACGTGTAACCGTTGCTAGGAGCGGTACGTATCCAATCGATAGAGTTTTTCCAGGGCAAAAGCAACACCTAAGACCAGCATGCCCACTGCCCTTCCAGATCCAGTAGGCATACAAGCGCAGTTGCCTCAATTGGAATTCCTATGCCATCCCAATGATCTGGAACCTATTCTAGTGCTTCGGTTTATCGTTCAGACAGTGGGCCAAGCTCAGTGGGCCGCGCTGTTGATGCCACACTCGGAGGGTGTACGTGTATCCATTGCTAGGAGCGGTACGTATCCAATCGATAGTTTTGCAGGGCAAAAGCAACACCTAAGACCAGCATGCTCACTGCCCTTCCAGGTCCAGTCGGCATACAAGCGCAGCTGCCTCAATTGGAATTCCTATGCCATCCCAATGATCTGGAACCTATTCTAGTGCTTCGGTTCATCGTTCAGACAGTGAGCCAGGCGCAGGACGATCGTCAACGAACATTCCTCGTGCAGTACGTCAATGGTGATGCAAGTTCTGGGAGAATCCAGGATTATTCTCCAGTAAGGAGAGGCATTCCTGTGGCCAAAATCGAAGATTCCCAATTTCGAGTCATGTACTTGATACCAAATTTATAAATCACTATATTCGAAGGATTTTACACATTTAGTGTCAAAATTTTTGCACTGTAATTTTTTTTTTAAATTTGTTTTCTTCCAAATAAATTTAGTTGTTGCCTGGAGCAACTCGTTAACCAAGAAAGAAAATAATGTTCTCAAAGTAGGGAAAATACGGTTTCGTTACTATTCTCATTGGTATATTTACGGTAGCTGAGTACTAGGCTTTCCGCTGTGACCAGTGTGACCAGATTTCCATGCTCTACGCCAACACTGTTTTGCTTTTGTTTATAAATAAAATCAGCTAAAAATTCAAATTTTGTATGAAAGCAAGCTGGAATGTACTATTTCTGGGCTCTGTGGCGTTGGATAACGACAATGAACATAGACAGCTCCGCAATATTGGATAAATCAGTATCTATCAAATTATAAATACATAAAATGAGTATCGGGTATAAAATTGATTAATTACAATATATATCCATATAATCTTCTTCAATGAGATTAAATTTACTTTCATTATTGCAGTTTTCTAGCCGACTGCCGGCAGAACTCCGCCAGCCGCTTGCTATTGGTCTTCATGTTGATGTCGATAAACGAGTGTCGATGATGACAAAACATAGAAAATTTATATTTTCTACTCAAGCCCAGCAATCACGACCTTAAATTTCCTAGTATATTTCGTTGCCTTTCCAGTATTAATCGATACTTTATTTTGCTTATCTGAGTACTCATATGCAAAATTCTTGCGCAAGAAATTTCTGTCGCAAGAAATTCAGGCATGCATAGTAAATTCATAGTAAACAAATATGGGCATCTCGTCCATCTTCAGTTTATCTCAATCATTTTGTTGATATCCAAAACTTTTTTGCATATCTCGTCATTAAAAAAATAAATCAGAAAATCTCATGACGCATTAATCTGCGTTTTCCAATGCTAACGACTATTCTGTGGAGTTGCGTCTCTTCCGATATCGATGGAAAACGTGAGGCAGTGTAAAAAGGCTATAAACTTCTGCTGTTTCCACTGGACGCATACCACAATGGCAGTAAGTGTGTATGTGACATGTGGCTGCTTTGTAGCTGTGGCTCCTCCTTTGCCTACGATTCGCTGTCGGTTTCCATGGGATGAGCGATGTTGTCCGGTTGATCGTAGAACTGGTTCAGTGTCGGGTAGAGCGTGTTCATGTGGGCTCTCGGTTGTCTAAAGCCAGCACTTGGCCCGTTCTGGCGCTGGCGTGGTTGAGTTGCAGCCAAACGGCTTGGCAGAGCAGCTGAATGTGTTCCGTGAGGATCGAATAGGCTGCGACTGTGTGTGTATGTTCTGCGTCAAGATTTGGTCAAAGACACATCTCGGGGTAGATCCTTGCGATTGGGAGACAGAATGAGCACTCTGGTTGTGGTTGATTTTCCAAATTTGGTTGGTCTAGCTTTCGCCAGACGCAATAGTCTGCGGCTGCCAATGTAAACGCCTATTCTGCGTCATTGCGTCTATTCCGATATCAATAGCAAACGCGCGAAAGTGTAAACTGGTAACAGTGTTGAAAAATGTGGTGCAGCACAAATGTTGGCGGCACTATTTGAATTTGAATTCAGGTTAAAAATAAAAAAAAACTTTTTAAATATTCTCGACTTAATTAGGCTTTATGTATTCCATTGGTTGTCTTGGTGGCTTCCACATTAATAATGCTTTATTAAATTCAACAAAAAAAATCAATTAAAATTATGTGCTTCATTGCATGCAACACCTTTTTCCACGGGATGTGCCATCTCTCTCCCATCCACCCATCGAAGGGGCATTTAACTTCATAAAAATTGACAGGCCTTGCCCAGAGGAGCGCTCGGACAGGTGCGAGGCAGCATCACGCACTTTTTAATATGCAGCCAGCATGCCATGAAAGTCCCCGAAAAAAAGTAAAACACAACAACAGTCAGATGCAGTCCTGGACTCATTACATAAAAATCAATTTTTGGTTTATTTTTCCTTTCTCCGTGCATGTCATTTTTTGTCAATTACACACACACACACACACTTACACCCACAGACACAGGCACAGACACAAGCACACAGTCGTCAGGCAGTAGCAGCAGTAGACAGACATTCAGACGGCAGGACTCTGCAGGGCAATTGCCTAATTGCGCGACAGACAAACGCGTTGTGAAGTCAACTGCCGACGAGTTTTGTAAATTACTGTCGTTCTGGCGATGTCCTTTCGGGCTGTTTAATGCACGTGTCCCTTCAGCGCGTTGGGGCGTTTTAAAAATGTGTTGCCTGCCCGGGGACCTGCTTTGCCCTGCTTCGACGTGATTTGCTTTTGGGAATACTCTCGTCCTCTTAGTCGTACTCTCGTATGCATGTGTGTTTTAAAATGCTCAACAGAAAAAATGCAAGAAGATATTATTCCGACCATAAGATACCCACTACAAAGACAGTCTACGTGTTATATACCCAGATAAAAAAAGGCTAAACCTTTCCTTTACGGATATACATTGCTTGGATATAGCAAGATGCTCTTGAAAAAAGAGAGTTGGAAAAAGAAAGTATTTTCACTTACATTTTACCATTAATATGAAAATATTTCAATATATTTCCCATACATTAAATGTATAATACATATTTATTTTAATGTTACATTTTAAAGTTAAAAAAGCTTTTTAGTACAGATATGTATGTTTAAATCAAAGTGAATTATATTTATGTTCATTACTTTTCTATTTCAAGCCCGAATAATTCGTTGAAATAAGATTGTGTGTTTTCTTCTTACTGTGCCATTTCTCTCTGAGTGGGGCTAGCCCTTCTATAATGATTGGTAGAAAATAATATTAATGTTCACTAAAGCAAGTCCTATATCATTCATTTTGTTTGTACCAAACTGATATAAATATACCTTTATAGGTATGAAAGAATTGTGGAACATACACATCCCCTGGATGTCACAATCATAGCCAGGAATATAATCGACCCTTTTGGATCAACATACCGCATACTGGGTATAGAATCGCACTATTTAGTATGCATGACAAGTCCTTCAACTCTCGAACACTCAACCCTTTATTTTTGATGCTCGTTTCTGCACTTGTTGTTTTGTAATTGTTCTATGAGTGGTACAATTGAATTTTTATTCCCAGCAAACCATCAACGAGGACATCAGAGAAGAAGAAAATACTAGATTGCCTCTTCATGGCGGGCGCTCTATGGCTCTATGACTCTTCATTGCTTTGTGGCCACAAAGAGAAAACCCATAAAAAAAGGAAAGGAAAACCTCAAATCTTAATGTAATTATCAAGCCAGAAAATATAACCGTTTATGGCGGTAGACGCCTCAAGATTATTAACACAAAAGAGGGCTGGCAATGGTCGTCATAAGCATAAAAATATTGCCCAATCCTCACACCCTTACTCACTGTTCACTGTTCTTTTCTTTTTTACCCCAAAAAGGGAGGAAAAAATGGAATTTTCTTTGCACCCTCTTTTTGTAATAAGCTACTTTTGCATCTTTCCTACTTGTATTGCTCTTTATTTTATCATTTGCTGAGGCTTGCTCTGTCCTATGTCCTGTGTCCTCTGTCCTGCCCCGGCCCCTGTCTCTGCTCTTTGCTGTACTTTCCCTTAAACATTTTATTATCGCTCTTTTTTTCTGCGCTCGGTAAATCCCCTTAATCAACGAAAATTGTCTGTTCACACATGCTAGGATGGAAGAGTACGAGGTTATCGCGCCTAAAGCTCTAATAAATTTACGAGACAAATTTCGCACGATTTTCCTATTAAAATGTTGATTTTCCACAAGTGCAAGCCATACCATACACACATATGTATAGTATAATATATCGAACCAGCTGGGTTATGGCTGCGTTAGGCTGGGCGTTCCCTTGATTGACAAATTTAAAGTCGGTTTCACTCTTGTAAATATACTTCATGCCGAGGTTGCATCTTGAGTGCCCGCCGCCCTGAAGTATGCAATAGATTCCAGTCGCCGTGTGCTCGGAAATGTGTCAATGCCTCTAATCAGTGAACTACTTTCCTTTCAGTGACCTTCCTTTTCTGCCCCGAAACGCCCCTGAAACTTCGCCCGTTTGCGGCTCTTTTTTAATTAAAATATAAAAAACGGTGAGGAGAACGTGCCGCGGTCGTTAGGCAATAAACTTGGACACCGCGCATCCTGCCGAGGACAATTACAAGGCGGAAAATGTCGCAACATTTTCCATCCTTATCGCTGGGTTCTGGGTGCTTTAAGCGCAAGAATTCCGGGGCCTCGACATAAAGGCAAACGAATTAACGACATTGTAATGCTTATCTGAGAGAAAGGTCCTGTTCTGTCCTGGGTTCTCGGTGGAGCAGAAGGGATATCCTTTCCCCATCGAAGAAAGAAAAAGGTGGGGGAAAAAATCTCTTGATTTTTTAATTTTAACGCTTTATTTAATTATGTGCAGACGAGACATCTTCAAGTTTTGCTAATAAAATGCTTAAGGAGTGTAGTGTCCTTTGCCCTCCACTACGGTCTCCCTTCTGCGCCATAAAGCCTCACAAAAAATGGGCTAAAAATTGCATTTTTTCCCCGGATACTTTCGCTCTCTCTCTCTTTTTTTTTTTGTTTTTTTTTAATAAAGACATCAACAGATGGGCGGCGATAAAAACCCAAAGATTATGGGCTGGACAAAAGGGACAGGGACAGGGACAGAGGCAGACTACGAACTACAAAGGAGCATGAGCATGAGCATGATCCTGGTCTTGGTCCTGGGTCCTGGGCCAAGTGTCGTCGTGTGGCTTTTGGCTTTTCACACCCTCCCTAAAAAAAGAAGAAAAAAAAGCATAGAAAAAGGCAAAAACAGGCAACAGTTTCAGTTCCATTCAGATTCAGATTCCAAAGTGGAAAATCGACAAAAGGCCAGACGCTGGAGATTTAGTTTTCCGCAGTTAACACTTGACCTCCGACCCCTTGCTGTGAGAGTTTCTTATGTTCCTTTTTTATGTCCTTAAAGATAAGAGATTTCTCCATTCGCTTTCTGGCGTAATGCAAAAACTTTTAATTAGCTGCCAAAGGAGAAGGTCCTTTCTTCCAGCTGTAGACTTGTACCATCTCCTGCCACTTGTACCATTCCCTTCTCTGATAGTCCTTGTTCGTTATTTCCCTTCAATTGATTTCCAATTGTTGTTCTACAAATTTCACACGAAGGAGTATCCAATGAAAATCAAAATCAAAATCAAATACAAATCGAAATTGTTTCCTTTCCATTACAATGAGGGGGGATGTTTATGGCCTACTTATAGCCATCGTTTGCCGATGGTTGACACCTGTTGTTGTGGCTCTCCTGTGACCTGTGAACTGTACCCTGCGCCCTGTGCCCTGTGTTCCATCTCTGGTTCTGGTTCTGGTTCTGTTCGTTGTTCGCTGTTCCCTGTCTTCCATCCTGGTCTCTGAGCTGATTTAAATCTTTAAAATCAATATGCCAAGTGAGAAGCTCAAACAGATGCGACAGCTCCTGGGTAAACATGGCCAAGGCGGAAGCTCCAGCAGGGGGCTGTTTACTGTGACATCCCTGACAGGTGTGAGAATGGGTGCGGAATTCGAAGTTGACTTCTGTTCCGCCTTCAGGCACCAGACAGTTGGGCAAATTGAAATGGTTTAGATTACATTTGACATTTATAAGCGGATTTCGGCAAGTAAAAGATGGGGGCATGGGCATGGGCATGGCTCTTTGAGAAGATACAGATTTCAGGCTGAAGGACGGTTGGGTCGAAGAAGAACAAGGATCAGCGTTCGCTATAAAAAATGTATATTTTAATTCAGACTTTACATCAAAACCTTAAAAAAACTAGTTTAAAAAAAACAAAAACTAAAACGATCTATACGGTCTGGGACTGCATTCTACATGGAAAGAATGGTCTTCTTGATGATGTCGATGCTCTCGAGCATCTGTGCCTCATTGATGACCAGAGGCGGGGCAAAGCGTATGATATCCCCATGCGTGGGCTTGGCCAGGAGACCGTTTTCCTTGAGCTTGAGGCACACGTTCCAGGCATCGTATTCTGTGCAGGGCAAATAACGCAAGGATTAGCTGGTGCGGAAGATCGATTGGATTGGTGCGAAAATACTCACTCTGATTGATGACAATGGCATTCAGCAGTCCCTTGCCGCGGACCACCGAGACCACATCCTTGGGCAGCTGTCCCAGCTCGTTGCGCAGGAGTGCACCCATCTTGTAGGCATTCTCGGCCAGCTTCTCCTCCTGTAGCACCTCCAGGGCGGCCATGGCCACACGACAGCCGAGGGGATTGCCGCCGTAGGTGGAGCCGTGCTCGCCGGGCTTGATGCAGAGCATCACCTGGTCGTTGCAGAGCACCGCGGAGACGGGGTACATGCCGCCGGACAGTGCCTTGCCCAGGATGAGGATATCCGGCTGCACATCCTCATAGTTGACGGCCAGCATGCGTCCGGTGCGGGCCAGACCCGTCTGCACCTCGTCCGCGATCCAGAGGACATTGTGCTTGCTGCACAGCTCACGGACCTTCTTCAGGTAGCCATCGCTGGGCACCACCACCCCAGCCTCGCCCTGGATGGGCTCCACCATGAACGCGCACACATTCGGATCCTTGAGCGCCTCCTCGAGGGCCGTGGTGTTATCGTAGTCGATCAGCTCGAAGCCCGGCATGAAGGGACCGAATCCCTCGTAGCTGGTGGGATCATTCGAGGCGGACACCGCCGACAGAGTGCGGCCCCAGAAGTTGTTCTTGGCAAAGATGATCTTGGCCTGGTTCTTGGGTATCTTCTTCTGCTCGTAGCCCCACTTGCGGGCCAGCTTGCAGGCCGTCTCGCCGCCCTCCACTCCGGTGTTCATGGGCAGAACTTTGTCGTAGCCAAAAAACTTGCTCACAAATTCCTCGTACTCCCCCAGGACATCCGAATAAAAGGCTCTATGAAAGAAAAGAAGCACACATATCAACCCTGCACTCAAAGAAAGGAGAAACACACTCATATTTAATAATAAAATATGAAATATTAAATATTAGATCGAAACATAAATGTACTAAGAAATATCTAATATTTAATTTTAATTAATTTAATTTTTATTTACTTTTATTTAATATTTACTCTAAGCCTAAATGACTTTAAAATAAATATAGTAGGTGTATTCAATTTTTAGATGATATTTTAGTGGAAATATACAATATACTTAAATGAAATATAAAGTCATCAATTACATATTTTCATATTATTGCCAAAATGTAAGTGAAAACTATTTCTTTTCTACCACTTCCATTCTTTGTGATGTGCGCACAAATCTTTCATTCCGAAAATATTCCTACCCTCAGCAGATCCCAAATCCCAGCCTTATCAACCCAGTTTGCTGTTCCAAATTTAGAAATCGCAAAACAACAAACTGAAAGCCAAAACAAGTCATTGATCAGGCTTTTTTCTTATCAATGTTTTTGCTCGCGACTTTATGGCCCCACTCAACCCAACAATCTGCCCCTGGCAACCCAAACCGAAACCAACTAAAACCGGCAAGAGCTGTCCCAGCTCAAATCCGTCAGGAACTCGAGTACAATAGAATAATTCAATAATTGTTATTCTGACAAGTGTCCCATCCTAATTCATTGGGTGTATGCATTTCACACTGATTAGATTTGAACCTGTTCCCGGTGGGGTTATCAGTTAATAAACTGATTTTATAAGGTCTAAATATATTAGTAGTTTGGGAAGTAAACAAACTAATGGATCTCGATCCTCAGATGCGGAAAATGGTTAGCATTTGAGAGATTTTCATCTTTCAAAGCTCTTAATAATTCGGAAACGAGTCTACTTAGAGCTCAGCTAAGACATTTAATCTTATCGCATCCAGACACATAAAAAACTCAAGTATTAACAAGAAGGAAATGGGCAATACCACTGACTAATAAGAATTCAGATCAATCTTTACTTTGACACCCACAGTAGTTAACAGCCAAATAAAGCCAGTCTCAGACCCAGTACAACATTTTTAATTAACTTTTTTGGTTGTTCTCTTATGAAAAATTAAAAAAAAATTGTTTTGTTCGAATCTATTTTAGAGTTAAGCATTTGATTTTCCATATAACTTAAGTATGTTACACCAAGAGATTTTAAGAGATTTTGTAATTCTGAAAAGCGGATGAATGCAGCTATCCATCGGGCCCATAAACTTTGTAACTTATGCTTATCGTCTGGGAAATATTAGGCATTATATTTTGATCGAAAATATTACTTAAAATATTCAGAAAAAGTAAGGAATAATTTTCCTTCTTTTTGTTTTAAATTTGATTCATATAGGGACGTTGATTGGGCGACACATTTTGCTGCTATATACACTTAAACCATATATTTGTGTGTTTTTGAACCTCCAAAGAAAGGCGTTTTCATCTGGAATACACAGACACAAAATGCCCAATCGACTGTCTGTGGACCACTTTAAAGTACTATAAAACCCATGAAACTTTAATGAACAGAACAGAACAGAACGACAGATCCCGCTCTTGAACTTGGAGAACCAGAATGCCTCTCCGACATTTCCGAACATATCTCTCTCTCGCGGTTTTCTTTACTTTTATTAAATCGAAAGCTGACAACGCTTCATGGAAGTGAAAAGCTTTTCGCGAGCACAGGGTTTTCTTTGTTTATCGATTATGGATAAAATGATGTTATTTCTCATCTTAAGTTCATTTAACTCAATGATAGCCTTACCTGGAGGTCAGAGCCAGCTTGGAGGCCTGTTCTGTGAGTGCCTTGACAATTTTGGGATGACAGTGTCCCTGGTTGACGGCGGAATAGGCGCTCAAATAGTCAAAGTAGCGTTTACCCTCCACATCCCATACGTAGACGCCCTCGCCCTTGGTCAGGGCCACTGGCAGTGGATGGTAGTTGTGGGCACCGTACTTCTGCTCCCGGGCAAAGACAGCCTCGGAGAGGTGGGATCCAGTGGAGGAGCCAGCGGTCTCTTTGGGTGCCGTTTTCTGGGCCAGGCAGCTCAGGCGGGTGGCAATGCCGCGTGTGGAAAGCTTGGAGAACATTGTGGCAGCACGAATGGATCGGTAATGGGGGTTCGGTCTGATACTCTCACTCGCGAAACGACAACTGAAAGTGTGCTGGCTATAGGCGGCAGCTTTTTATACTGCGGATCGGGAGAGGCGAATGCTCGCAGAGAGCAGTGCGTACCCCCAGCAAAGATAGCTCTCTCTCTCATTGGGGCGTTCTCTCTCTCTCTCTGGGATTTGATGTTTGCCTGGCTCTATCTTGCTTACATTCTCTTTATATATTATACGGAAATTATCATCTGATACTCGGGGAATATGATCCGTACATACTCGTATGTACGTCTGTTTGTTGTTGTTATTGTGCCTTGTGCCGGCAAATTGTAATCAGCAGAAAATTTTTCCACTGCTCGATTGATTGAAGCGTTCAAGCATGTGCGAGTCAGCTTTTAGACAAAAATTACAATTAAAAGCTTTCTCGGGCCTGGAAAGTAATATACTTAGGTACATAAAATATGATGGTCAACCCATAGCTTGCGAGGAAAATAGAAAGGGATTTCAATATGAGATGGGAAAATATTACAGAGAATAGATACATATGGAGAATACATAACCGATGCTTTCACTTGAGACAATTTCTTTATTGGCTTTACAGTTTAAACAGAAACAATTAGAGTCAGACCAGGTCTTTGTGTTTGTAAATATATATTTACCTATATATTCTTCTCTTTTTTGGTATTATATGTTACTCTCAAGCTAAACCCTCTGAGGAAACACTCCATACTTACCCAACAAATTATTCCATTATTTTATTATATGTACTCAAAGGGGAGGCTGTGTTGGGTATTGTTAATATTTTTATGTATTTATTTGATTTTTGTCATAAATAATTTATGGGCTTAAGAATTTACAACTAATTATTTGCTTACTGTTGAAACTATTTCTCATTTCTCGTATGTATTATGTTTTTTGTTTGTTTTTTTGTTTCTTTCTTCCGATCAATCAAATATTTAACAATTATAGCACGTTCAGGGAAATTACGAATACATATTACATATACACGAATCGGATATATAATGGTAAGGTATATTTATAAGACAGTTTTAAAGGCAACACATAAATTGCACTAAATATTTCCATTTAAAAAAAAAAAAAAAATTCCATATACATGCCGAATTTGTACAGAGCACAAAGAGGAGCGAGCCGGAGGGGAAGGTAGTGAGCAGAACCGAACAATGGAGGATGGGATGGGATGTGATGGGATGGGATGTGATGGGATGGGATGTGATGGGATGCCCAATTAAACACCAATTTGCTCGATTTTGTTGCTACGTTCCATTAGCTACCACAAATACTCGCACGATACATATTTTATTTATTAATTAATTTTAATAAATTCACGCTTTGATTGCAATTATCAATTCGACCTTTGACACCTTTCCTATTCCATGGCCTGGCCCACACTCTGCTGCGGCGACTGGGCCGGGGACAAGCTGCGGGGCGTTGCTGCTGCTGCCTCTCCTCCATGTCCTGCAGAGCCAGCAGCAGTCCTCTGTTGCTGCTGCTGCTGCTGCTGTTGTTGCTGCTGCTGCTGTTGCTGCTGCTGTTGTTGTTGTTGTTGTTGTTGGTTCTGGGCCTGACTGAGCAGCTCCTTGTTCAAGCGATAGCTGCTCATGACATTGGCACAGCTTTGATGAAAATAAAAGTTACGACCGCGCAGGAACGCATCCGTATTGAGATCCTTTATGCCTGTCTTGAAAGATATAGGAGAGAAAAAGTGGGGCAAGATATAGAAATAATTGCTGACTGCGGACATGCGGAATGTACTATCTGTACTATACATATGTGTATGTACATATGTAGATATGTGTGCATCATCAAAGGGGGGGAGTAGTGGAGTAGAAAGACACTTTTAAAGACAGTTAGAGAGCACAATAGACGGTAAAGGATAGAGAGAGATCGTGCTGGACTGGGACTAAAAAGTGAAACTGAAGCAAACTGAGAAATTACCTTACAAATGAAACATTTGTTTTCATCGTCCGGTTTTAAATCCGAACTAATTCCCACCTTTGTGTCCAATTGCGTTAATCCCGGCACTCCCATCGATGACAACTGCGACAGGCTGTTCTCCATGCTCTCCACATATTTTGAGTTTGGGTTGATGTTGTTGTTGCTACTGCTGCTGTTGTTGTTGTTGTTGTTGTTGTTGTTGCTGCTGCTGTTGCTGTGGGAGATGTCCATGGGTCCGGGATCGGTGCTGCTAACCTGCGGCTCCGAGCGGGGCCGCTCTTCTATAGGGGAGATGTTCTCCAGAGATCTGCATGAAAGGAGAAATTTCCGGAAACAGTGTCACTCTTTGCTATCGACAATTATCGATATACCTATGGTATATGCTTGTATGCTTATCGATTAGCTCTCTCACCTGCTGCTCCCCACATTCTGCTCCTCCTGCCGTCGCTGCTGATGCTGAAGCTGCTGCATTTTGTTGTAATTCATTTTGGCGTTCGCCATCTTCATGGCGGTGTTGTTGTCGTCATCATCCACAATCACATCCTCATCGCTATCGTTCTGGCACGAGGCCGTGTCCATCATTAGATCCTTGCTGCTGTTGTTGTTGTTGCCGCCACCGCTGTGGCTGTTGCTGCCGCCACCGCTGCTGCTGTTGTTGTCATTGACGCCCACGCCGCAGGAGTCGGCATTGTAGTAGTGATGTGTGGTGGATGACAGCTCGCTGACGTTTTTCACTGAAAGACCCAGAGATGGAACGGAGGCAGAGTAATTATTAGCATACTCCTCGGACGCGGCTAAGAGCGGGGCAGGAGCTGGGAGGATGGCAGAGGATAGCAGAGGAGAAGAGACCCACCACTGATATGTGCCTGAGGCGGTTCGCCCGTCGGCCAACTGCTGCCGCTGCTGCTGCTGGCGGTTGTCACATTGGTGCTCACATCCTGCTCGTCGGCGTGCACGTCCTTCTGGTTCATGACGCAGGCCGTGCGGTACAGGATCCCATCCAGCTTGCCCGGCTGGGCATTGCTGTTGTGCATGCTGGTGGGGATCGTCGAGACGCCGCCCGACGCCAGGGACGATCCAGGGCCAGTTAGCTCCGAGCCCGAATCGGGCACATCGTCGGTGCAGCTCTCCACATCCACCGTTTCGATTTCCTCCTGCGACTTGGCATCGTCCTCGGGGATCTTGCCCGTTTCCAGGGCATACTTCCGCTTGCATATCGGACAGCTGCTGCAGTAGAGACTCTCCATCATGTACATTTCGCCGTATTTACGCTTGCGCACTTTGAGTCTCAGGCGGTTCTGGCGATTGTTACGTATCCGCTGGAATGTCTGCACACACAAAGGATTGGAGATCTTAGATCTTAGTTCTGAAAATCGAGTGGGGACTCGGAGAAAGGACCTACCTCCCAGCGATTGTGACTGGTGCGTATGGCATTCTCTTGGGCCGGACAGGGAGGTGCGAACATATACGTCGCCTGCAGATTGGCCCGCTCGAAGCCCGCACTCAGCTTGTAGAGCCGGTCCAGCTCCGTGAGGAAGTGCGTGTGCCACTCCTCGGGGCTCAGCTTGAGGCCGCACACCGGACAGATGTCGGGTATGGCCCCGCCGGCTGCCGCTGCCTGCAGTCCACTGACCAGACTCAAGCCGCCCGGCACCGCCCGGAGGCCGGCCATGCTCAGGCTGGCCAGCGCCGCATGATGGGCGGCATGGTGATGGGACAACGGGTGCGGATGGGCCATGTGATGGTGTGTCGTTGCCACCGATCCTGGTGGCGCCCCCACGTGGTGGCCATGATGGGGATGCGAGTGCGAGTGCTGATGCTGATGCTGATGCGGATGGGAGTGCGAATGCGAGTGCGTGTGGTGCAAATGGGGCGAGGCGGCCAAGTGTGTGGCCATCGAAACGGCCACACTGCTGGTGGGCGTGCTGATGGCCGAATTGCTGGTCGAGCAGGATGAGGACGAGGATGAGCTGGAAGCCGATGCCGAGGCCGACGCCGAGGCCGAGGAGGTGGCCATTGCCGGGTGTCCTCCCTTACCCACATTATGCAGATCTGTAAAAGAATCGGACACTAAATTTTAGACATGCCCGCAATCATCAATCAACTGCAAGGCAATAAAAATTGGAAAAATTCCAACCCCCTGCCCCCAACCCCCTACTCGAACCCCACATTGATTTCCATTCTGCTGCCGCACGGGTGAGAGTGGGAATGGGAGTGGGAGTGGGAGTCCTGCCTGTCCCATAAATTTCTCAGGCATTTTCTAATTGCCTCCTCCTGCCTCCTGCCTCCGCCCTGCTTTCGCTGCTCTGCTGTGCGCATTTTTAACAGAGGAGGAAAAATTAATTGGAGCTCGTAATTCTGTGGAGAGAATCAGCGCCAGAAACAGCGGCAAACACACAACTCTCGGCCGCAGATTCCTCATGTCAGACACACGTCCCCACGTATTTCGGGAGCCACAGGAACAGGCACGGGTACGGGTGCGGGTACGGGGTACGGGGCACGGGGCACGGGGGCATAGGAAAAAAGAAAAACCACCGTCAACCACAATAAATACAAACTGTTTGCTGCCCGAAAACCCCACCAAACAAAATCTCGCTTCGCTCTCCTTCTGCACGTGACTGTTCGGTTGGCAATTAAAATAATATTACAATAAAATATATCGCAATATGGTGGAGACCAGGCCCACTACAATTGCTGTATTTTATATTTATATTCCTCTAAAATATGTCGGTTAACCGCGGCCAAACAGAAACACACACACACGCACACACACACTCACACATTCAGCGGTCAATGGCGGATGGAAACGGTCCATGGATATACAGGAGAGTCGTGACTTTGGTTCAAATTAGCTTAGATGTTGTGTCCTGTGAATGTGTTTCGGCTTTAAGTTCCGCCCTGGAATCGTTTAGTTTTGGACTATAATCATTTCCAAAGGGCAAACAGGATAACTAACCTTCAAGTAAGGAATTAATGAGTTATTTTTAGGGATTTCTGTTCTCTGTGTGTTTTTTATATATAATTACTCCAACTATGATTTAATCATTTATTATTACGGCCAGAATGAAGCTCTCTCTCCCGCTCTATTGCATTTCGACTGGTTTGCAATTGAATCTAGTTTCCAGAACACCCCACAACTAAATTGGATTCGGACTCAAATGCCGAATTCCTCCTCTAATATGGTATGCAAAGCCAGAACTCTGCGAATGCCTGACAAACTGACTTCTCCTGAAAGTTATTATAATATTAGTTATCAATGACCTGACCCCCCTCCCCACCACACTCCTCCAACCCCCTCGCAGTGTCACGTGTTCAGCGACAAAAGAACCCCCCTCCTTAAAAAGGAGGCGTTCCCATATATCGTTATATGAAATATGAGTTTCGTTCCTCTGGTTTTTGGTGCTTTTTTTCCGGGTGGATGTGGATGTGGATGCCCATTAATATTACAGAAATTAATATGAAAATTCCAAGTGTGCATTCAATATAATACATCATCGGAGTAACAAAAACAACAAGAGTCCCCAGGATATACTTGTAATAATAATAATTCCCGTCATAACAATAGCAAACAATGCAATCAAAGCGATTTGCAACACTTGCGCATCCTTTGAGGGAAAAAAACCATACTACGAGTAGAGCACCGCAATAAATGAGCAAACATTATGGTATCGAAAAAGGATGGAAGGCTGCCAGGATGGCAGGATGGCTGGATGGTGGTGGCTTCCTTATAATTGCCTCTAGAAGAGTTGCAACAATGTCGAGGATAAGTAATTAGCCCTGGAAACGGAGAGGAGGAAACGTCCGTCGTCGCCGTCGCCGTCTTCGTGTGCCGAGCACGAGCACGAGCCCTGGCTCCTGCCAAAAGGATGCGGTTTGACTTTGTAGTCAAGTGGCTTGTGTCCTGGTGTCCTGGTGCTCTGGTGTTCTGGGGGGGTTGATGTTACATTTCAATAAGGCCAACTCCAGTCAAGTCTCGTACTCGTTGTGCCATTTAAAACACTTTGGACACACGCACACCCTTCCCTTCCCTCCCTAACCCTTTTCTTTTTTCTCGTTTCTCGTTGCTCGTTTCTCTTTTCTCTGTGGAATGCCCTTTTGACTTTTGCCGCATGTCGCATCTCTCGCAGAGGAGGAGGTACATGGAATGGAACTCATGGAGAGGTGAGGGCACAACTGCCGGCTGTTTACCTTTAGTTAGTTTAACCCATTGATAGATGCTCGCCTTCCTATCAGTTTCAGCTAATTAAAAGTGTATTATTTATCCAAATTAATTTATGAGCCTCATGTCTAAGCCAAAAGTTAAACAACACCGACGATCCACATGTAGAGCGGCTTTCGTGTGTCCGTCCTGCTTTCGGTGGTGTGGTGTGGTCTGGTGTGGGTTGAGGCCGGAAAAACTGGTTTTCCGGCTTAAGTTGAAAGTCAAATAATGGCCAAAATAAACAGTTGGCGTATGTGTGTGTGTGTGTGTGTTGTACAGGGGTGTTGCCGCAAAAAGGGGCTGGTGAATTATGTGAAAATGGCTTCTAGATTTTTGGAAATACATAATAATTCATGTATAATCATTTTCGACTGCCTCTCTCTCTAAGACACGATGCAGCTCTAGGACCTCCTCTTCTGAGCGAGTATCTGAACGATTTCAGCAATAGAATAGGCAATTGACAAGAGTAACGGCCAGAGAAGATCATGCACTGAGAGCAATCTCGTAGTCAGTTCATGTACAGCCAAACAACCAAAACAAAAGAAGAGAATAATCTCAATCTTTGAGTATATTCTCCGATTCATTTAGTATTAATATTACAAAGCCCTTTGTATCCCCCTTTTTCAGCTGCGCCCCTGTGCCAAGCTCTCATCTATCCCCAACCCTTAGACGTGTCTGGTTCGTTTCCATTCCATATTTATCATTTTCATATGCTGCCGCTTAATTTGTATCATAAGGCGCTTAACTCGAACAGCTTTGCCGAGATGCAGGACCAATTAGCAACGCATTTAAGCCAGATTTGCTTAGCCTATATTCAGGAAAAGTCGAAACTCGACTTTAAAGCAAAAAAAAAAACACCCCCCAGGTAAATGGTAAATATGCGAAATTGATTTAGAATGTCTGGGGGAAGAGGCGAAAGGAAAAAACTAATAAAAAAGAAAGTAGAGTGAAGTGGAGTGGAGTGCGTTCTGGGAGTGGGTTCTGCGTCCTGCCTGGGGTCTGTCCTGTCAGCCTTACGCCTGCCAGTCAAAGTTAACCCACTGAAGCGTTAAAATTGCTCAGGAAAAGTAAAATTGAAACAAATACGAGTACGCCCAGAGAGATTTTTATCAGCAAAAATTGGGAAAAAGGCAACACAACTTTCTACTGGCAATTTTTTAGCAATTTTTCGCCATGCAAATTTTTTTTTTCAGATGTAAATTTGCTAAATAAATAAGGGAATCGGAATCGGAATGGAAATGGAAATGAAAGTGGAGATAGGCAGCAGCCAACCCTACTTACGTCTCAAATCCCTGGGATCCTGAGAATTATTACTGCGCGGACTTTCACCCTTTTCAACGGCATCGTAATCCTGTGATCCCTCCATGGATTCATGGGATGTGCATGTGGGACTGGCCGAATCCGTGCGAAATGATTCGCTGCCATTGAACAGATTCTGCTGGATAGAGAGAGAGAGAGGGAGAGAGAGAGAGAGCGAGAGAAATCGAAATCCCATTATGACAAGTGTCAATCTTCCAACGATTATCAGCTCATCGGATCTGCCGCTGCTCGTCCCATCCACACCCCACTCACCTGATCCAACGATATGCCAATATATTTCGGTGGCGAGAATGCCGACGGCAGCGAGAAGTTCGACAGCACCGACGGCTTCCCCAGCGGCGATCTGTCGCTGGCAAAGTAGCTCGCGGGACCCGCGCCGGCGGCTGCCGCGGCCGCAGCGGCCCCGTTGGCCACCAGCATTCCATGGTTGAGGGTCTGCAGCAGATGCGGATGGAAGTAGTTGCCGACTAGTGACATGTTGTGTAGATCTTTGGCGTCAGGTAACTGAAAGGGGAAAAACTAGAGAGTATCAGTATGATGGGGTTTGTTTCGCAACACTTTTCGAGTAACGCTGAACACTGAGCACTGAAACGGAATCTTTAAGGCCAAGGCATACTATTTCCCATAGCTATTACCCCCCGCCCCCTCCCATCATTTGAACAGTACATTTCCTATATCTACACCCGGGGAAAAAAACATTGTAATATTTACACTCACTTATATTTTCACATTAATTTTCAAATTATTGATTTAAAGGCATTTCATATTTAAAACAAATTTATTTCAAAGAGTTTTAGTTTTTTTAATATTTTTTTTCATTGAAAATAATGGATTTAAATTTATTTCATATTTCAAACAAATATATTTCGTATTTAAGTTGTGCGGGGCACCCGTTAAAGCTGTCCCCAAAATCTTAAAAAACGTAATTAAGGATTATCCTGGGATAAAATGTTACAAAAGAAAAAAAGCCCAATGAGACTGTGGATAGTCTCATTGAGGGCTAACAAAAAATGCCGCAGGAAAGAACATAAAGAAGAAGACTCTTCAGTGACACGGAATCCTGCTGCAAAGAAATCAAAGATCAGATTATGATCCGAAAATGATGGGAAAGGCTTGAAAGCCTAAAAAACTTGCGTTTGGGCAGTGCCAATTGCAACTGGCAATTGCGAACAATCGGGGACGAAATTCGAAATCAAGTTTTAAGTGTCGAACTAAAGAAAAATGTTTTTTTTAGCCTAAAATATACCTACTCTATTTATTTTGATTAAATTTGTATATCTTTTTTTGTTTTAGGTGTTTTCCAGTTAGATTAAATAAGGGTCGTATTAAAAAGAGTTTTTAATGTTGAAATCAAAGTGAATACTATTTATTTTTACTACTTTTCTCTTTAAAAACCGAACGTTTTGTTTAAGTATAAGTGTATTCCCTTTTTTTCTCGGAGTATATTCCATAAACAACTATTAAAATCGATGTAAAATCTTTGGTAATCTTCTCCCTAACACTTTTAATGGAGCAGATTCATGAGCAGATCGTATACTAAACTGCGTTCAGCTTATCCATTCTATCAACAGGCTTTTTGTATCCACAAATGAGTAATCTAAGCTCGAAAAAAATCAAGATCCCCACTTCCGCGGTGGCTCCCCTAATTGCAGTATTCCGTACCCACACGTACCCCCAGTACCCCGCCAAGTACGAGTTTTGACAGGCTAAGTGAGCGTTAAATTTAAGCGTTAAATATGCGCATTACTTGAGTCTAGGCCATGGAACCGCACAGCCGAACAAATTATGGTAGCTACATGACTTGGCGTTAAAATTAGCCAATTACGGCTACACCTTCCTTCCCGGGGAGCCCGGAACGATGCCCAGATACTGCTAGACAGCATAGGCATAGGCAACATGGGCAACATGGGCAACATATGGTGTATGGTAGGAAAAGTGCAAGAAATCATTGCAAAGTCCAATCAAATTCCGCAGAATCAAGTTTTGGGTAAGAACAGACGACACGACGCCCTTAAGTATGGGGGTATTTGCATCGATGAAAATTATGCAGGGGAAATGTTTAATTTACGACAAATAAATGTTAAATTGAGAGATTTTCGAATTACGATATCGAGACTCGCATATCGCATAAACTGTGTCACTCTGGCTGTGTGCTGGAGAGATGGGGTGTACGTTCCAATGGGGTGTAAAATAACGAGAAAAATGTTTAGCCCCTGCTACAAGCACCCACCCACACACACACACACACGCATAAAGACTTTTGCAAATGATATGGGTAAACCAGGGGAGGGTGGGAGTTTTCCAACTCCAGATAACCGACGGGAACGTAAAGCGCTCATAACAAATTGAGGCTGACGAGTGTTAAGCGGCGGTTTGGGACAGACAGACAAGATACGAGTATAACATAAGCGACGACATGTGTGACAAGTATTAACCCTCCAGCCCACCCACCCTCCACCTCCACCCTCACCCTTATTTCTATTTGCAGTAACGTAACCCCACACCATCCCACCCCACCCCTCTCCTTGGATATGTTTTCTGGGCACAAATTTACATACAAATTTGTCTGCCAAGGAAAGTTTTTTCTTTTTTGTGGCACAAAGTGTGCGAAAATGATATCGAAAATGTTTGAGTGGAGTTGGAAATTGTTGGTTTATTTATGGATGATCTAATTTAGGGATATTACTGAAAGTAAATGACTTTTAAAGATTGGAATAACTAACCAAAGAATTACAGAAGAGGGCAAATGCAGCCCTAGTTTCTTACAATTTCTGATTCCATGAATAATATCAAATAAGTACGAGTATGCTCTGCATTTAATTGCAATCTTTGTCGGACTGCAGATACATAGATTTCTTTAGGTTTTCCCCTAGGTCCTTGATCTTTAAACATTGGACAATCTTGGCTAATCAATCGCATCAATTAGACTGGAAAATCCTTCCTTCGACAGTTGCCTAATCCATGGCCAGTGGCCCTTGGTTAATCACCCCCTTTCGCCCCAGTCCCAAGGCAGAGCCAATAAATTAGGGCTTATCATCAGAAATTAGCACCTCGATTTGGGGGCTAGCTGTTGCAGCATATGTTGCCATATCAGCTTCATCATCATCATCATCAGCCTCCTCTGCAGCATAATGCTGGTAATGTTGCAAGTCAGACGTAATGGAAGGGGGTGTGGCATACAACCGCATGAGTTGCACTTTGTCTAAGTCTGCAGTTTGGTCAACAGCTGGCCCCGCCACAGGGGATAGGCATGGGCATTGGGGACTGGGATTGGGGGATTTTTTGGGAACCCCCCAAAAACAGAAGTGGTCAACCACTTGGCTGCGCCCTCTCTGGCGGGGAACCATCACGAGTTTTTAATGCATTACGTGTTGAAGAGTGTTTTCGGCGAGGATTCAGCCTCGGCGCTTATTGATTTATGCCTGTTAATCAGTGTTAAGCCAAGGACAAACCAGAGCAGGTGCTGCAGCCACCCTCCAGCCTCCAGCCTCCATCCTGCTGCCTCCAGGGTGGCTACCCCCGTTGTTGTTTGCTTTTCTATTAGAAGGCCGTCGGGCGGGTGTGGCTGCGGGTGCGGGTGCGGGTACGGGTGCGGGGGGTGATTTGTTATCCCAAAATAAAACATTCCTGCTCTCGTCTGAGATTTGCATAAATTCGTTCTGTGTTTGTTCTTTTTAACACTTGAATTATTGCCTCTCTCCCTCTCCCTCCTGCTACTCATCTGATTCCTCATCTGTATCTTTATTTGTAGCTGTATCTGTATCTGTAGCTGTATCTGTATTTGGTTTATTCTGTTAAGTTGCAACTCTCAGCTGCAGCAAGCGCTCTGGAAGAGCAACAACAATAACAGCTTAATTACAACAACACGATAACGAGTGGCAAATAGCAATTGTCTACATACAATTGCCAATTTCGCTTAACTTGGCCATAAACAACAACAAAACGACAGCCCCGGCGGAGAGCCGATCCGATCCGAATCGTACCGTACCGAACCGAACCAATCGCAACGACTTGGGGCCTCCTCAACACACCACAAATAAATCTCAATTTGTGGCACTAACACGCGGAGTAAACGGCGGGCAGGAGCAGCAGCAGGAGCAGCAGCAGCAGCGGCAGAAGCAGCGGCAGCAGCAGCCGAAGGGAACACTAAAAACGTTTAGCAATTGGCAATTTTCTCAAAGCAAATGTTTATGGGGCGAGAGTCCGAGAGAGTCGGACTGTCTCAACCTGTTCGACTGTTTGTTCGAGTGCTTTGCGGTTCAGTGAAGAGGAATCCCATCCAAGGAGATACAACTTTTTGTAGCATACGTTGAGGGGTCGTTGAAGTCAAGGGTGGGGGAGTATTTCCCGATTGAATATTCAGTCATTTCTCCATTATTTATTTTCCATCTCCATGCTACTTTCATCTTTGGTGGCTCTCCTTGTCCATTCACACAATTTGCATGCCTATTTATTTATTTAAATTTTAAATAAAATATGCCTATTTCCTTGGTGTTTCTTCGCTTATCTCAAATGTTTCTCTATCCTGCAACCAAAAATGAAAAGCATTCCAAAAAATCCTCTGTTCAGTATCTTCCGTCTTTAGTTATTCACCAGATATCTACTTCTCGCTAGTATCTTCCATCTTTAATGGCTCTTCTTGTCCATTCACACCATATGTTTTCCCTCCATTGTTCCATAGTCCCACTCTTCTCCCATCCTACTGTTCGGGAGCATACCTCAAGGCTTAAGCCAACTATCATTGACCATTTGTGCACATGATACTGGGGCACTCTTCATGAGTACTTCTTGTTATACGCCTCGATGCCTCTGCATGCCTCGACTCTACGTGTAGTTCCCGTCTTGATAAATTGCTATAAATTAAATTAAGCTCGCTCACACACACACACACACACGCACACAACTCACCTCCACATCTACATCCACATACTTTGTGGTAATAAGTGTGCAGGGAAAAAAAGGAATTATTTTTCATATGTTGTCCCCGCCTCAGAGACTCATAATTTCTCTCCCACCCTGACAGCGACCAAGGGGGTGCTCTGTTCTGGGCCTGACCATTTTTTCTGGTTCTTTTTCACTCTACCCCGACAGGACAGGAGGAGGGGTCAGCCGTCTACCTTTTGTTGGTGTGGTTACAAAATTGTTATGGTGTTGTCCCACCCAGACACCCAGTCGTGGAACAGGAGGAACGGGAAGAAGTGCCACGGGAGTACCAGTAGCAGTGGCAGTGCCAGTGCCAGTGGCACTGCCAGTGGCTGTGGCAGGGAGACATTAAACCATTTGACATTGCATTTAATATGCCTGCTTGGGTTGTTTTTATTAATTTTTATTGTTTGGGTTATGCTTGGTTATAAATGGTTACATAAATAATGGTAGATGAGCGATACAGAAAGAGGGAGCGAGAGGCAGCTAAGGAAAACTAGCTTATACCAAGGAAACTGGAAAACCATGAGCTATGTATGAAGCTCTTTATATGGAAAACTCTCCAATCAAAAGAGAAACGAGTATGTATCAAGGGGAATAATCGCATACGTAGAATGGCTCTGCTTTCACTTTATTGCACTTGTATTCCATTTAACAACTGTTTTGCCTCTTCTAGCTACAGCTACAGCTACAACTACAGCTACAACCACAGCTACAACCACAGCTACAACCACAGCTAGAGCTACAGCTACAGCTGCCCAGATCGCAGCTTCGATCCCTAAAACGGAGAACCCAACTCGCATCTAGAGGACGAGGACATATTGTTGTCATGTTTAACATATCTTAACGCTACTCAATGCTATGCACTGGCAGAGATATAATTTCAATTCCGATTCCTGCTGCCAGCTCGCAGCTCCATCTCCATCTCCAGCTCCAGCTCCTCCAATTCCGAATAACCAGTTTCGCCAGAAGTTAGTTATTCCAAGTACGTTGGACTGGGCTGGCTGCCTGCAGTCGGAACATCATCAGCGTTCGAGTTCTTCATCATTTGTAGCATCAGCGTCAAGATCATTGCTCATGTTTACAATGATGACAGGCAGAGGAGCAGCAGCAGCAGAAGCAGCAGAAGCAGAAACAGCCGAAGCCCCGAACCAAATCGAATGTGGAATTGTGGTAGTAGCTGCTGCTCTGCGGCTGCTCTGTGGGATCCGGGGGCTACGTTGCCTCCATCAGGCCCGGTTCAGGCCGAGGTTCGGTATTGAAGCTATCATAAATCTGTTCGTCGCAAAAATCTACACACAATGGGGCGTTTGCAAACGCATTCGTTGATCGGAATGCGACGACGAACTCTCTGAATCTGCCTCTCTCTCTCTTGACTGACTTCTCGACTGCGGCGGCAGGGGGAATGGGGATGGGAATGCGATCGTGACACGGCTCGCAACACGATCATACCAATTATTGGATGGTTAAACCAAAACACACACAAATATGGTAAGCCAATGGGCTCTTTTCCACCATTCTCTGCCAATTTATGATCGCGCTCACACCCTGCTCTCTAGGACTCTACTGTAACTCGAAAGCTCACTTGGAGGAAACTCAGCTCTCAGCCCGCGTTCGTTTTTGTGGCGTGACACGGGCCCCAATAACTGACAGATTCCATCATTGAACACAATTTGTTTACAGCGCGAAAAAGCATACTTTCTCTTTGATTCTCTTCTAATTTATGATCTCTCGCTCTCTCTCTCTCGCTGTCTCACGCTGCCATCGCTAGGCGATGCTGTTCTCAACTGGAAGTTCACTTGGAAGTTCTGGTTCGTTTTGTTGTTTTACAATGCGCATTGTTTTGCCTTTGCGGAGCCTTAGCGGTGTGCTGATTTATAGCATCTTTCGGCATTTCGGCTACTGGCCCCCAGGTTTATGATTTGTCATAAATATGTCCCCACCACCGCCGGACCCTGCCCTTCCTTTGCATCAGCTCCGGCATCAGCATCGGCATCGGCATCAGCATCAAACCCGATCCTGATCCCAATCCAAATCCAAATCCCAATCCCGGTTCCGATTCTGATCAGTGTGTGTTGGTGGGGGGAGGGGGGAACGGGATTCGATTGGGTTTTACTTACTCTCGATGGAAACGGACGTTGTCCACGTAGAGCCTCATGCAAACCGGAAGCGGCCTCTGATAGAACAACAAGCGCTTGAGATGGCAAATGGCTGCTGCCAAATGCGTTGCTTTCCATCTGCCAATTGTTTTTTGTTTTGTTTTTGTTTTGTTTTTGTTTCTTCTTTTATTTTTGTTTCGCCTTTTGCTGTTAACTTTTGATTTCAACTGATTTGGCACACAAATAAAAATACTTTCACTTTCTCCTCTTTATTGGCACATGCAAAATTTAGAAAAAAAAATTTGTATCGAATATCATTGGAAATTGTTTTACGCGCGGCGTCGGTAAATTAACGGTACGCTAACGGATGGTTCGGATCGGATCGGATCAGCTGACTCGGTCTCTTTCTCGCTCTCCACACAGGCATGCACCCGCACGTTCCCGTTGCAAAAATCCAACTGAGGCGCTGCTTTCGAATCCAGTTGGATTTTTCGTCGCTGGCTTCTCCTTCGCCGCTGCGCAGTCGGCGCTAGAGTAGCGCGACGGCTGCGATGCTGCCATTGGCCAGCGGCCACAACCGGTTTGTCTGCACTATAGACATCCCGCTCTGGCACAGGGGCATACCCACACCGTTCGCTGGCCTGTACATTATGTTCTCACCTCTTTTGCTGGCTCCCGTTTGTTTTTCCTGCTGCTGCATTATTATTCCAAAATGGTTGCATGTTTGTCTGTTTTTATCTCTGCCATTGTACGCCTGTTTGTCTGCCAGCACCTGGTGCCCCGGGATGGGGGATCTGGGACCCCGGCACCACGGGACTGGTACTTCTACTGCTGCAGCTAGAGCTACAGCTACTGGGGACTTCCCTTTGGCTCCCCTCCTTCCGCCATCTTCGGGCTCCTCACCACTCCTCACCACTCCTCTCTTCTCCTCACCACCCCGCTCCGGTCAACTTCTGACATTTTGTGTAAATAAACCGTATGAGAAACATTTTTTACTTTTGGCTTTGGTATTTTGTTGCCTGCCTTGTTGGTCGGACACTGTCCTGGACGGGAATGGGTATGGAACTGGACGGGACTGGACTGGGCAAAGTATCTTGGAAGTCTGTCTTTCTTTTTTTTTTTTGCTGCCGCTTCTGTTTGGTTTTTTGTTTGCCGGACACTTAATATAGCACATTACCGTGGTATTTATTGGGCACACTAGTGGAAAATTATTTGGGACATAAGAAGAAAAAACAAATTGGAAAATTGTGGTCCCTAATGTTCCGAAAATATGCATCAATATAATACAAGTTTATATTCCATCATTACACTATAAATTGCTATACTGTCGTGTGATAAATCCAATTTATTCTATTGTGTACCTATTATTTTTGGGTAATCTTTTCCTTAAAAACTCTTCCCGACCCCATAGAGTATATATATTCTTGATCAGCATCCATTAGCCATGTTTGCTTGTCCGTCCGTCTTGCTTGACACCCAATTATCAGAGATTATAAGAGCTTAAACAACCAAATTGTGGTGCAGACTCCTGTGTTAGTACCCTGAATCAAGTTTGTTTCCAATATTTTCCACGCCCTCTACCGCCCTACAAAGACATCTACAATTTTGAAGATATGAGAAAACCGGCAACGCAGAATCATAGAAAAATACCATATGTACGAGACTGCCGAATACGAATCTGAACAATTTGATTTGCAGTACCTACGCTACCCCTTTCACGTGCCAACGAATTCTCTGTTTCTCTCTCTCACACTCTTGCTCGTGCAGTGTGCGCCCCCTGGCGGAGGTGAGCTGTGTACCGGGTATAGGAGTAGCGGCAAGCGCCGCGGCTCACAACTTTCCCGATCGGTTTCATCTCGATTCCATATATGTACATACATATTTACTTACAGACTTACATGTATACTTCCGATTGTCAAAGTTTATGAAAGGATACGACATGCAAACTGCACGGGTAGCGAGATAGGTATTTGTGTCTGAAGAGAGAGGGAGAGAGATAGATGTAGCGGAATAAAAAACAATTGCGGAAAAATGGAAACAGAGGAAAATATTGTAATATATCTGATGAAATATGTCATTAAGTGAAAAGTGGATAAACGAGGTCCTTCCCCTTTCTCTCTATTTTTTCCCATCTCTCACGACAAATTTCAGAAAAAGTTTAAAGAGATCGCGGAGAGGTCCACCCTCCACGCATTAACCAACAAATCAATTCTTAATTTTTACGAAAAGCCATAAAAACAACAAAGAAATAGAGAGATAAATTATGTATAACATATTTGTTTAGGTTACATCAATGATAATGTCATATATAAGCCGATCGAGTATCGGGTGTAAATGTAGAGCCGCGGCCAACACTCCCTAAATTCTGAATAAATTTCCATATATTTCTATATGTTCTATAGATTCAAATCGCTTAAAAGAAATTTTCAAAATTCTTAAGCTAAACTCTTCCTGAAATCCTGATGTCCTTTAATGTGTTTTTCCACTGTAAACTTTTGTTCATTTTTGTTACAAATTACTTTTAAAGACATAGTCCAAATTCTGGCTCATTATTTTCTGCTCTCTTTATGTTCAAAGTTCTGGTTCTCTGAATTAAATGAAATAATTGCTAAGATCCTCCTGCGAATAGAGTCGTATTTTTCGCAGGTTTCAGGGCTTGTTCCCCACTGTAAACTGTAAACTGTTTGTGGAAACTGCCTACAAACTGAAATAGTTGTGTCACACAATATTACCAAAGCAACAACTGCAATTACAACAACAACAACGAATGCGACATGGACACACAGTGGACACTATAAAAACCTTAACCCGTCTGCGTTCATCTTTTTTGTTATTTGTTATTTTGTTTTTTGTGCGGCTCGAGGTTTCTTCTCCCTTTGCGCCTTGTTGTGATTTCCAATGTGTCTGACTAACTAAATAAAGTATTTTCCTTGCAATTTACTGGAGAAGATGGAATGGAGGAGCACTGCAGCACCACAGCAGCACCACAGAACCACAGAAGAACAGGAGCAGGAAGAAATTTGTGTAAAAAAAGCGGTGCAAACCTTTTCTGACATGTTTATGGGGACCTGTCCGTCAAAAGGAGGCAGTTGACACCACTTCATCGCCCGCACCGGCCCACAGGATCCCATGCCTTTAATTGGTGGCTAGTAAATTTTCTCTTCACCATGTTTGGAGGCCTCAGAGATCGCCTCGAGAACGATTTCTTCTAATTTTTTGCTCATTAAATTTACATTTTAAGCATTCCTCTGGAGCATAGAGAGAGAGCGAGAGAGAGGGGGAGAGGGAGAGAGAAAGAGAGGTTTGCACTTTATAATTTCCAGCAGCCTGCCCTCGGTCTGGTTTATTACCCACCCATCAGCGAGCGTGGGAGGGAGATGGAGAGGCCCTTAGTGGAGTAGAAAGAGTGGGGAAGAGAGTGAGAGTGAGACACAGATAGGAGATTGGATAGGAAATATTGGATACTTGATCGGGCGCATGCGCCGACGTTGGCGGTAGCCTACATTATGTGTCTATGCCGACTCCGACTCTGACTCGCAGTCCCAGTCCGAGTCCGCGCTCGAGTACATAGAACGTGGAGGCTCCCTGGCAGAGGTAACTAAGTCTTCCTTCGACTGGCGACTGCCAACTGGCGACTGCCGACTGGCGACTGGCAGCGACTGCCATGTACAGGACTTGTACTGCATTTCGGGTTGGCAGTAGATTTTTCATTTTATTTATGTGATGATTGCCATTCTGCCTCTGCCACTGCCACTGCCACTGCCCCATGCTCCAGCCTCTGGTTCTGGCTCTGACTCTGCCTCTGCCCTTGCACCATTTTCCTGCTCATCTCTTTGTCAGTTTGTCAGCTTCTCAGCTACAAAATTAAATACTTGTCTCTGGTCTGTCGTTTTTTTTGTTTTTGTCTCTGTCCTGTACTACTGTGGGGCGTGTGGGTGTGGCTCTAGCTCTTTATATAGCCAAGTGTCGTCTGTCTTGGCCTTCTGCTCCTCCTCACACACACACACACACACGCACAAGCATACATATGTGTGTATATACATCTTGGCGTTGACAACTAATTTATGTAGTGGCCAGAAAGCAGCTGCTACAACTTTAGCCTCTCACAGTTCTTTAATAATCTTTCGCATTTTGGTTTTTTTTTTTTTCTTATTTTCATTTTCATTTTCGCAAACAATTTCTTATAATTTAGTATGGCCAAGTGACGTGTGGTACGGTACAGCCTTATATACTAAGTGTTTTCTGTGGGTGCCTACCATATAAATTTGATGATGAACAGCAAATTAGATATTAATTGGTGGACATTTTGATGGCCTCTTTGTTGTTGTTTATTTTGAAATGTTCACTTGTCAAATATCGCATATGGGCAGAGGAATTTCGCAGTAATAACGAGTTGAGAGAGGATTCCAGAGGGGGTTTTCAGCAGAATTGAAAGGCTAAAACGTGTATATTCTTCAGCAGTGACTTTGAACTTAACACGAGATAAATATTGGGGGTGCACATACATATGTATCACATCCCCACACTTGGAATTAAAAAAAAATACTATTTGTTTAGCTTTTTCATAACATTTTCTAGGAATAAATACAATGCCTATACTCGAAGATATATCGAGTCGAAGTTGAAGTTATCGAAAGATGATTAAAAAATTAACACTAATTTCCCCTTCCCTAAGATGTTTTCGCTCTATATGTATTTAAGGTATAAATATCTTAGGAAAGAACTATCTTCAGACCGTCCTGTAACACTTCCTCCCCAGTCCACACAGTCCACAATACTCCACAGGAGTATTCATTATAATAAATAGACATTTTATGAATATATGTATTTTATTTTTTGAATATTTTATTTACGATTTTTGTCTAATTTGTACACATTTATATTGCTATTCGAATATTTACCAATCGAGAACATAATTTATCGACTGCCCGCACTAATCCTCTCCTGAACCCCTTGCAGAACTATCTTCGGGCCGTCCTGTAACACTTCCTCCCCAGTCCACACACCTGCTCCACAGGAATATCCCCTCGACAGATCGGGCAACGCCTCCGAATTAATTGAAACAGCATTACAAGTGCCAAACCCAAAAAAACCCATACCGGCTGGCTGTCAGATCTGCCACGACCAATCCCTCGAATGCAGAATAAAACCAACTCCCAAAAAAAGCAAAAAAAAAAACCACAGATGCGACTACTATAAAAAAAGAGAGGAAGAGCGAAAAGGGAGGGATGGAGGGTTTAGGAGGTCGTCGATCCAGCAATCCCCCGCAAATCCCAGACAAATGTGCAACCGAAAGAAAATAAAAATCCAGCAATACTCCTCGCTCGTACTGTGTACATTTTCCCATGTAAATATGAATGGAAATGAATTACAAGCGAAATAAATGTACGAAAAAAATTGGATGAAACAAAGCCAAATCGTAAAAAAGAGAGAAACAGCTAACAAATATGGCTTTTGGGGGTTCAGATTCGGATACAGGTTCGGGATTGGTATGGTATGGTATGGGGGCTTGTGGGGGGGTTATACATTTTTTTGTATTCGTTGTGTGGTTTCCAGTGGCAATGTTGACATGTTCCAAATGCAATTTTAACAGGATTTGCAAGGACACATTTGCACAAAGTGACAGAAAAACGCAACAGCCAAAGTCAACTCCCCTCTGAACCCCTGGCAGCAGTCCCCAGTCCCAGTCCCAGTACCATTCTCATTCCCTGTCCCTGTTCCTGTCCCTGTCCTTGCCCCTGTCCATGTCCATGTCCCTGTGTGATGTGCGTGGCTGGCATAACTTGCGGCTTAAAGGGATCAACTTGTCATGTTTTTGTCGTTGGCATTGATTTTCCACTTTCCACGAGACCAGAGCGACCTGCGACCCCAGCCGGAAACCCGGACCAGACCCTTGTCGGGCTTGGGTCATCGGTTGTGATGTGGTCTTAACGCTTCATCAATATGCTTTTCCCAACGTTGCTAATTTTAGTCGCTTTAGTCAACCTCCGAGAAGCATGCTACACGAGTACGTGTGGCAGATTTATGTCTCATCTAGGGCCACTCTGTCTCCGAAGCAGAGCCGCAAAAAACAAGTGGACAACAAGCATCCTTTGGGATGGTATGGTGTGGTGTGGTATGGTATCCTGTGCATGTGGGTGTGTTTAGTGTTAATCCGTCAATGATAAGCTCAATTTGTTGTGGTCACTCCAGCGACAATGGCCAGCAGCCCCAGACTTTTGTGTTCTGTGGCTCAGAGTGGGAGTTGGGATATGGCCATGGCCTGCTGATGGGATGGGAAAAGACCATTAATGTTGTATTAGAGATTGTTCGAGATGGCAGCGTGATTGAGCGAGGATATACATAGAAGCAATTAAAACGAGCAGGACACCTTCCTCGGCGCCTTGACTAGTTCGTACTCTTCCAAGTTGATCTTTTCTCGGGAAAGTGCAGCAGTTTCTCTTTCCACAAACTTTCCCCCGCCATTTCGGTGCTTTGCTCGTGAGTCCATCGCCAGTGCGCCGCCCACACATGCATCATCTTAATTTTACTTTGCAACTAGTAGTATTACTCATCTGCCACACATGTTCCTTCACGACTCCTTTGTGACAGCCTGTGAAGTAATTTAAACTTTGCCTATGACAACATCCCCCTGGCCCTTGGCTCTTGGCCAGGGCCTTTTGTCTTTGGTCTTTGGGCACCAAAAAGAATCCGTGAAGGATTTATAGGTTACCCTAAAAATGCTATACGACGCATTGTATGAGCGACTATATTATAAAAGTTTTCTCCCACGTTTAGTGTTAGTCGGATGCTAGGCTTGATGAACTTTTTTTCCGTTCGTTCCGTGTGCCCAGGAAAGTTTTTATTTATGCGCACGTGTCCTTGATGACATGTCATCCAAGCAGCCCCCCCTTGAACTGCGTGAAGGAAGAATACTCGGGGAGGTAGCGCGCCTTTAAAGGACTCTTTGTCCAGGCGACCGCAAATGAACCAAGAGCCAAGAAAGGCAAGGCCCTGGCCACTAATTGGCTTAGTGCATTAAAATAACTTGCCAATAGTTTTGTGGCCAAGAGCAGGACTCAGAGAAAGAGAGAGAGAGAGACAGAGAGATGGAGAGAGAGACAGAGAGATGGAGAGCCTGCTGACAATGCCCTCGCTGTCATTGGGATATTTATGACACTCTGTGGCTAATTTACCAGATAAAGGCTTTTGTTTGTCCTTGCCCTAAGCCCAGCAACTGCTGGGGAAAATTCAGCCAAAAGGATTTACCCCCGAACAAGAAGAAAGTGAGAGAAACCCAACAAGATAAGCCCCATCGATGGGGGTCCTGGCTCTGGGTCCTTAAAGCCTTCCTTCCAATTCGATATGGGCGGGGGCTGTTGACGTTGGCTTTTCCCGGCTCTCATATGTCAAATCGGCCGGACGGCAAGTGTGTCTAATTATACAAAATTATTTATAATAGCTGGGCCACAATGCTAGGCCTCTCCTCTCCTCCCCTCCCCACCGCCCCTCCTAAATGTTTTCCCTGTATTTACGTTTGGGCACCGAAACAAACAGATTTCGAAATTGTGTAAAAACCTAATTAAAAGCGAATTATTCATGTTGAAATTAGGCTGAGGGGGTGGCTCTTATGGGTGGAAGGGGGCCTGATGGCTGATGTATGGTAGACACACACACACACACACAGATACACACTCGCTCAATAGCAAAGCAAAAAGCAGTCTGTGTTCCGTTCCATATGTTGCCCGAATGAATTTGTTAAAATTTTCTTTGATTAATTGGTGGTCAAAAGTTCAACGGCAACAGCAGCAGCAGCAGCAGCAGCACCAGACTGTTTGAAGGGGTGTTCGGGGTGGGGCAAGTGAGTGGGGTCTTATGGGCAAAGGGGGGCAAGATTTTTGGAGCTGAGCTGGTATAGCGTTTAGGATTTTCTTCAATTCGTTGTCTTTTGTTAGATATGTTTCTCCGAAAACTATTATAAGCTCTCACAATATGATCAAAAACTGAATATACTCAGTGCAAATGTTTATATTTTATTATTCTACATATTTCTAACAAAAACTTGAGGAAATTTAATTAAGTTTTACGACAAGATAGACATTAATTAATGACATTAATGCAAAAATAATTGATTTAAATATTTTTCATATTTAGATTAAATATGTTTTTTACAAACTTAATATAATTAATTTTATGTATTGATTTTTAAGAGTTTTAATATTTAAATATGTGGAAATCCTAGGGAACTCTATTTAATTTCGTTCGCTATGTTTATATTTAACAACTAAATATTTATGGCAGGTTCCGATGGTTCCTATGGCAGCTATAGTCTATGCATATTGCTCTGATTGGATTAAATTTTTGTAAGATTTATAATATTAAAATATAATCCAGCCTGGAAAATTTCGATTGTCTAATATTTAAGCCAACTATAGATATATAGAACATTTGAGGATCGTGATCCCTATAAGAATTACACCTTTATAAATAAGCGCAACCCTAATTTATACTCGTGCCCATTCGGCAAACTGTTTCATACTTCTGCGACTAAAACTAAAACGACTCTTCCCAGGGGATAACGGAAGAGGGTCCTGCGTTACAATAACTGCTTTGAAAATTCCTTTAATATCCCATAACATTCCACAATATGTACATAAGTATGTATGTATATCCTCTAATTCTGTGATAAACACTCTGGGTACAAACTCCTTTTGGCATTTGAATCGCATAGTTAACCCCTGGCTGGATATTTTCACGCCAAATTGCCATTTTATGTGGCGTCAAACATTAAAGTCGAACACAACAACAGTTGGGCCTTAGAGACAGTCCAACAGTCCATCCCCTGCCCCAGGGATTTTATGTGGTGCGGCAAATTTAAGGCATTCAAACAACATTCAGCATTCAACATTCAACATTCAGTATTCAACATTCAGTATTCAACATTCAGCATTCAGACATAAAAACCAAATGCAAACAGCCGTCGAAAGAGTCGTCCGTTGTTGGTTCTGTGATGTGGCTGATGACTTGCGAGTCTTCCCCGAAAGGGTTGCACCCACCCGTCTTCTCCCCTTGAAATTAATATTACACCAATAATAATGAGTGCAATTAGGCGGCATCTGAGGGGAAGCAGCAGAGTGGCAGTGGCAGAGGCAGTGGCAGAGGCAGAGTGGCAGTGGCAGTGGCAAGGCTGTAACAGCTTAATGTGTGTCACTGTAAAATTAAATTTACGCTAATCGGGCAAGAAAACTGGAGGATAGGCCATGCCATTGCCATTGCCATTGCCTGACGCCAGACGAACAAATTAAATTGTCGTTTTATTGTTTTGCCCTGTTAAATATCTCAAATATTTTCGTCGTCTGGCCAATTTGGATTTGTTTAGATGGGGTTAAGACATTCCCATATATAACTTCACTAATCCCCCCCACTCCAGCCCCGGTTCTCTGTGGGTAGGACTTCCCCTTTTTGCCCCCTTTCTTTCGGCGGGCAGCATCCGCCCACGCGTGCTGCAGCAGGCCGGGAGTTGCCCCTTGGCAACGGGGAATGGCCTCAAAAAAGGTGGCACCATATGGCAGCACTCCACTGCCTCGGTTATTGTTGTTCTTGTTGTTGTTGTTGTTGTTGATTTGTGAGCTATATTTTTATACCCAGTACAGAGGGTAGATTGTATTAGTGGGAATGTATGCAACATGGAGAGTATCGTAGAACAAAGATATAAAATATTCACAATTCCACTATTAATTCTTTATAGAATGTACCTATATGTATGTGTTCTACCCATCTATAAAAATTCATTACAATCGGTTAAGTCTTAAAGCCATAATAATCTGTTTTCTTCTCATTCCAAGTGTATTTTCTTATACATTTCCAGCTTAAGGGGTATCCTATCGTCGGGTCTATTGGCAGACTCGTTGAATGTTGAAATTGATTTCCGATTTGGAGTGCTGTTGTTGTTTTTGTTGCTCTTGTTCCTATTGTTGATTGTTGGTTTGCCATTGTTGTTGATTCGATCAGCGGCAAAATGTGGTTGGCCACACGTCCGCGCCTTTGTTTGTTGTTCTTTCCATGGATACGGGGGCAGCCCCCCCCCCCCCCCTCCCCCACCCCCTTCTTGTATAGCTCTTTGTGCCTCCACTTTGATATTAGTGAAATATGATTTTGCTATTATGTATTGGTTCCTTTTGCCAGATGATTGAATTGTTGTACTCTTTAGCGCTGTTTTATTTGCGGGTGGCACAATTTCCAAGATACAAACACATTTCAAAAGTGCAACTTTACGAGTATTATGACTCTGGGTTTTGTTTAGATAATACTGCCGCATATGGCTGTCTGTTTACTCTTCGAAATTGTTTGCTATAAGGTCATCTTTTATGTTGATGCTAAGTATTTCACATAAATGTGAAGAGAGATGTGAAGGAAAGTTGTGCTATGTGCCCCCTAGGAATGGTTCCTTAAGGTTCCAACAGTTTCCCTGATTTCATCGTATCTTCTAAAGTGATTGCATTGCTCCTGGACCCAAAGTTAATTAACGCCGTGCACCCTTTTTTCCCTCATATCGATTATGGGAACACTTTATGTATATTATTTTAGCTCCTGCCTAGTTAATAACGTCTGAATGGCAGACGAGCTCTCGCCAATGTTGCCTGTTTATGGGGCATGAAGGCATTCAAAAGCGCAGTTCAGAGTCCTCCAGCCAGCAGCTGCAATCAGAGTCCTCCAACCATCCCACAGGCATCGAACCATGGCAACGTCAACCTCAACCTCAGCCTCGACAGCGGAGTGGCAGGAACCTGGACGCAGCAGCAGCAGCGCATTAGCGATGTGTCGTCAGTCTGTTGCAATGAGGCCTCTCTGCGTTCCGTTATTGTTATATTGTCATTAGCTTTGACTGGAATCTGTTGTGCTACAGGTCTCATCCCACCAGATCCTTTGGGAGTTGCATTTAGCAACAGCTTTGTCTGATTGCAAGTGTAACTGCTCTGATACTCATTCCCCCCAGCCCCCAAGTCCTGGGCTTCTCTGGTTCCATCCCCCGCCCCAGCGTAAGGCTCATTTTCGAGTGTCAATTTTCAACACCAACCCTCCTCCCCTCCCCACTGCTCCTTCGATAACTGACTACAATTCACGCCCTTCACGATACTGATAAAAACAAGAGATGAAAAAATGTGGAAAAAACCCCTAAATTTAACGCGCTTTGACCTTTTTTCTCTCCATGGTATTTACAAGTTTCTTTTCGCTCCTCGTTTTTTTTTTTTTTTATTTTTTTTTTTCAGTTGGTGATTTACCAAACATTTTTATCTTTACTGCTTTACACATTTAATTTGATTTCTTTTTGAAGTTTGATGCGAGTCTCACACTTTCTAAATGAGTGACGCCGTGGTGCGGGGTGGAGCAGAGCGTAGTCCAAGGGGGGCTGGACTGACCATAGATAGGTTGAGGGTAGGGTCGCAAGGTTCGATATGATATGACAGTCAAAAGATTCTTAAATATTTTGTTTATTACACATTAGAAAGAAAGCAAATAGCTATTATATTATAGTAATCCTAGCAATTCAAGACTTGGCTAAGAATTCATGTAATTTCCGATTATCTAGCTTTATCTTCTGCCTGCTCTTACTCATACTTATGCACACATCTCTCTCTCTTTCAATCTCTATCTCTCTCTATCTACCCATATGCGATTACCTACCTATACTATATATATATACTTTCAACCTTCTTCATTTCCGTATTCCTGTCTTTGTACAACAGTTTCAATCTCATTTTAGTTTGTACCCCCGCAGGCAGTAGAATTTTCCTTCCTACCCCTTTTGCAGTGCACGCCTCTGGCCGTTTAGGATACAAAAAAAAAAAAAAAAATGCCACAGGTGTTGCCACTTTGCCGCTTAGCTGCTCATTTAGATGTGGCCCCAGCTAATTGTCCGAGAATTCTCACAATTTTTTTCCACCCAACGTTATTTAATTAAATTTGCTGGCAAGACGGTCGACTCGGCTCGGTCGCTTCTTTATGCTGATTAAGTGGAAAACGGAAAGCGGAAGGGCCGAAAAATCTTTGAAGATTCGACAGCCACTGAAGTGTTTCCTTCATTCTTTTCATTTTCGAAAGGAAATTAAAAATTTCTCTGCCAGGGCTAAGGCCCATCCCCTACCCTCCCCACACATCTTCTACCGTATCTCTCCCCCTTTTGGCCACTCTGCAAATTAAGTAAGTCAACAGAACACTTTGCGGATTTGCCATCATCTCGCTGACTTATCTGCATAAAATGTCCGAAAAGAACAAAAAAAAAAAAAATCTTTAGCCAAATGGGACGGGAGACGGGACGAGACGAGACGAGACGAGGCGAGTCGAGTCGAAAGTGCCACCGATATGGGGTATGAGTTATTTTATTTCTCCAATCTCCATTCTATTTGCATTGCGGCCAGCACAGACAGACAGACAGACAGACAGACATCCATAGACAGAACAGGGTGACGGAGGAGCAGGGGGGTGGCAGGGACTGGGATAGATCATACCATTTGGTATGCGAGAAGCTAACGAACTCGAAATAATGCGTTTGAAATGTAAAAAACGTGCAATTTATGTTAAAAATTTACGCAAACAACAGCGCGCGCGAAGAAAGATTTTTAATTAATCATTTGCCATTTTTTTTTGTCCACGCCCTCCGTTTAATGCCACTCAAATACACATATACATATCGCATATATATGTATGTATGTGCATATATATACTTATATTTGACTTGTCTATGAAATTGGCATTAAAATCAACACGGGACAACACAGGGCGCCCACATCCCGGTGCCAGGAGCCAGGAGCCAGAAGCCCGGAGACCGGAGAACGGAGGAACGGAGCCCTCTTGTTGTACAACTTTTGTACTTTATTTTCTTGACTGCGGCCAGCCGACCAATTAAGAGGACAGGCCTTCCAGTTCGTATAAATCGCATTAAGCTGTGGGAGATGGGGGGCTGGGGGATCTGTGTGGTACGCGCCCGACCATGGACAGCTGTTCGATTTGTTTCGATTCGGTTTCAGATTCTTAATTGCCTCTGGAGGCCGCCAGTGCCTCCACTCGCCACTCCTTTCCTGCCTTCTGGTGTGTTTGCGTTTGCTGGACTTTTGCTTGAACGCATTTTAAAAATGGCTTAAAAAATGGTTGCCCAACCGAAAATGGTGTTTATTAAACGAATGAATGTATAAATTAATAAATGGCAGCAACATGAGCCGCAGACATCATCTGATTTATTATGTTTGCATTTTATTACGACCAAAAAAGAGTTGTATAAGGCCAAAGAGTTCTGGAGACCGAACAAATATTGAGAGTTTGACTATTTAAGTGATTTATTTATGCCATATTTATATGCTATTATTGGCATGGATAGACTATTCCGACAACATATGACAACAACGTATGAGCATGGTTAAACTATCTAAAAAGTGCCATTTACTTACGTATTTTGAAGCATAAAATATCATACCAGGCATCGTTTCTTTTGCGCTATTCTGGGATCGATGGAATCAAATGGAAGATCACGAATATTCCTTGGCCTGCGACCGTCAATCATCCTAAGTGATATTGATACCTTTGGAATGTGCTACCGAACTGAGGAATGCCATCCATTCATTCTGCCATCAATCCTTCTGTCTATCCATCCATCCATCCATCCCTACCTTCCGCCCTCCCTCCATCCAACATCTGTAACGATTGTTTAATTGCCCATATGGTCTGTGCTATTTCTATATGGATCCCCCTTTTGTGTCTTGCGTCTTGTGGCTTGTGCCTTGTGCCTTGTGGCGAGTGCCTCGTGCCCCCCTCGCTCACTGTCTGCTTACAGCCCTTCCTTGGTTCGCCCCAAAGTGACAGCGAACTCTTGAACTCCATACCGCATTGCCCCCCCCTCCGATTGTCGTGCGTTGTCTTTGGCTGATTTTGGGCTGCCTTTGCCTTTTCCTTTTCCTTAGCCTCTTAGCCGAAGACCGTTGCACTTTTACGTGCGATTGTCACACCACTTGCTGGCACAGCAAGTACATCCCCCTGGCATCCACTGGCAGGCACAGGAACAGGAGCAGGCACGGGCACGGGCACAGGCACAGGGCCTTTGTGTGAAGCGAAGCGTCTTTGTTGCGGCATCGGACACTCGTGTTGCTGCTGTTCTTATTGCCGTGTTGTGTAAAGTAACAAGTAAGAGCCTCGCTAGCCGATATACCGACTAGGGGATACCCATTACTTCGGCTGAACCACGCTCTCCATGTTTCAAACTTTGGAACTTCACAGCAAAGTTATACATTTCGGAATACTAATGAACATTTCTAGAGCGCAAGGAGGCGTGGCAATAATTAGAAATTATGCCCAACCTCCTCCTGGTATCAGAAATAATACTTACGACAGATGGACGAAAATATATCTATTAACTCCGCTATTTTCAAGGCTTATAAAGAATCAATAAAATCAATATATGGTTATATGGTTAAGCGAAACAAAAATTAATTTCTAATGCTTATTATTCAAATCAGAAATAACTCTTATTTTTAATGTATATATTAAAAATATCAAAAACAAAATCGTTTTTCAAGATAAAAAATGTTTATATAATTTTTTTATAATAATTATTTGAATTATTACATATTCAAATTTTATATTTTTATTTATTATTCATATACATATTATATTACGTTTTTTCTTGCTATTATATAAACAAGATTTGGGTCGTTGTCGTCGAGGACTTGCCCCCTAGTAAAAGTATATTTATATATTATTAATTGTAAAAATTTGTTTGTAAAGAAAGTATATTGTTCGTATATGTACATTTATTTTTAATCTAAACTTTAATATCTGTCGCTTGGTAGGCAGAAATGCAAAAAGTATCTATTTATACATATATATATGATAAGGACATTCCTCTTGCCTATCACAATATGTATACCCTTCAACTCATAGGAGTAGCGGGTATAAAAATGTAAACTTGCAAGCCGCCAAAGCGGCCCCAAAACAAGACTAACCAAGGCGATGGTAAATGGGGGGGGCAAAGGGGAAACACCAGGCCCAGAGCCGGCCAAGTCCTAGCCATAGCGACGTCGTCGTCGTTGTCGTTGTCGGCTCACGACTGACATGGAGATATTTGCATATAAAATTGGTAATATGCAAATATTTTGATTGTCTTTGACTTTGTGCCTGCGCTTATAAAGAATCTTTGAGCTTGGTCGGGATTCGGTTCGGTTCGGTTCGCTTCAGAGCTGGGACTGAGACTGCGGCTGTGGTCCGGCCGGGGTACGGGGGTCTGGGGCAGCCTCAACAATTGAGCGCACAGTTGGAATTCCTCGGATCGCCGATTCGTTCGCAACTGGACACTGGACAGTGGACACACAGCAGCCGGAGCAGCCAAAACTGGAGCAGACACACAAAGCTACTGTTCGGCTGAAAGGAAAGGAGTGGATGAAAACCAGGGGGGCTAGGGGTCGGCATAGTTGTTGTCAACTTGAAAAATTATTATCGAACACCTGTGTGTGTCTGGTGGATGCATCTGTGTGCGGTACAGTGAACGCTCTGTACAGTACATGCAGTGGCGGAGAGGTAATACATATATCAATTGTTAACACAATTCTCTACAAATTTGCATTAAATGTATAATTTTTTATTTTGTTTTAATTATTAAATTATTATTTTTTAATTCCCATTCTACCTATCCTTTTCCTATACATTTCGATGGATTTAGTGCCCTGACGATCTCCTTAACACTCTCCTTCTGAAATGCAATTCTTAAAATGCTTTCTCTCCATTTAATTCCAGAACCATAACTCTCTCTGCCTCCCTATCTCGGAGGCGGGCATCCCAAATGCTGTGTATCCTTGTGTTTCCCTGCCTGTAGGTTTCCACTGTTTTCGCATTTATTGTAGTTGTAAGGGATTCCTTTCGGTTGTTTTTTTTCCCAAGAAAAGCCAGAAATAATATTTGTCTCTGGCTGAGTTTTTCCATACAATAGAATTCGGGGGCACAGTATGTAAATCGATTTCTTCGTGCCTATGCACACCCGTACGTTGATAGTCCGGCAGAAAAGAGTGTTGCCCATGGGGAATTAATTACTTCTAGGCCATTCGCTGGTGCCCAAAAAAAAAACGATTTTGGAAAAGGTGAGTTCCCATCTTCCTCCCCCTACGCCTTCCATTCCCATTCATTCCCCTCTCCTCTGCTTGTTCGCGGTAGACACACTGACGACAGAAGATACGACGATGATGATGATGATGACGACGACGACGATGATAAAGATAATGATGATGGGGGCAAACGAAGTTGTTGACAAAAATTGAATACAATACGCGCACGAGGAGGGAGACCAACGGCACCACAGACGAGGCAAGCAGGCCATCCAAGTCCCCAACTCTTGTCTGCACAGTGGGCTATACATATGTCCTGTATGCACAGTACATCATTGCAGGACTTGTGCATTCCTGGAATGTATTTAATCTTTTATGAAATTTAAAATATCTACCATAAAATAATATACATATATGATATAAAGAACAAAAGTTATTGAGGTATGGATCACAAATATATACAATTATAATAAATTGAAAATAATTTAAATTTTCAGTATATATTTTCTAAGCTGATATATGATTTTTATTATTCATTTTACAAACTGCAATTTAAAAAAATTATAATTATGAATATTATTTCATAATTTGTATTATAAGGAAATATAATTCTTACGATTTCTGCAATACATAAAGCGGTTTGTTCGTTTGATTAATACATTGAAGGATTTTCGATGATTTTAAACAATAAAATATTCATATATTCAAATTCATATTCATTCCATCTATTTTTCATCTGTTTTTGGTTTCCGTCGCCTAAGTTTCACTCCTTTGCCCTAGCTGATATTGCTTTAAATGGAGTCCCAAATAAATATATACCGATATGGAAAATATTCCAGGAAAAGTAATCCCTCACTCTGAACCCTTTATGCCCACAGTGCAATGCGGCTTTCCCTCGCCCTTTCTCCCAGCATCTCCTGCCCCGCGATGCACCTGGCTGGCTGTCCAACTATCATCAGAGACTGCTTGGCTTGGCTTGGCTTTTGGCCTGGCCTTTTGACTTTGCCGTATCTGAGCATCGGACTCGGACTGAGCGAGGACTTTGGCGGAATGTTAAATGCTAAAAATGAACAAATAATGACGAATGCCGTCGAACGCTTTGCGTCCCCATCCAAGTCTGGACAGGAGTCACCGTCCCTGAGTCCCCCGTTCTCGTCATCGTCCTCGTCCTCGTCCTAGTCCTGGTCCCTGCTGGACGTTTGTGCAAAAGCCGCGCGCGATTTTCGCTGGAAATCAATGAGGGAGCGGGTAGAGCGCTGGACAAAAACGCTCGAAGATTTATGCCCGCGCCATTGCGCATCATAAGCTGTCAAAATGCTTTTTCGGCGATTTATTAGCGCAAATTGAGTTTTAAAAGAAGCTGGAAGCAGGGACCGGGACCAGGACCGGTACCAGGACCATCGACCAGCCACCGACTGAACACCATACTGACCAGCAAGGCAGAGGCTAGAGAGAGAGGCAGAGCCTCCGCTGAGGATTTATAGTTCGGCGACAAGTGTCAGGAGGTTTGCTTGGTTACACAGCCGCCTGTCCATGCAAAACACACACAATCTGTCCGCAGCCCATCTTTGACTGAATCTGAGGCCGGGGATCTGGACTTGGAGCTGTAGCTGGAGCTGTAGCTGGAGCTGGAGCCGCCCCAAGCGATTCGATTCGATTGTTGTGCTGTCTGTCGGGCAGCAGCTGCGCGAGACGATCGGACGCTCGGACTCGCGGACTCTCGGACATTTGAGTAGTAGCCGCATGTAAAAATTGTCCCAATGGAGCTCCGGTCACCAGTATTCAGTCTCCAGTATCCAGCATCCAGTCTCCAGCATCCAGTCTCCAGTCTCGACTGCCACTTGACTGCGAACATGTCAACAAATAAATCGTCATGTAAAAATGGCATTTTAAATTGTTCCTGACATTTGTACAGAGGCTGTCAATGAAATGAAATGCACACACAGCCGAATCTCCGATATGCCTACATGCCTATATGTGCCCCCGTCTGGGTCCAGTCAATACTTTGCCAATACTTTGCCTACCGACTTCTGACTTGTCTCTCTCGCTCTCTCACTCTCTCACTCTCTCGTTCTCTATGGGGCAACTTTAGCGGCACTTTCAATATCCATTACCCGGTCTCTGGCCATTTTGGAGGTGACATATCCAATTGCTATGCGGCTACCGGGCATCGGGCATCGGCATCGCCAGATGCCAGATGTCGTTTACATGGCTCTGTGTGTTGGCTGTGATCATAAACCAAATCAGCTTGAAAGCCCCAATTGCTCATTTCTGAGTTGATGCTGCTGCTGCCAGTTGCTAGCTGCTAGCTGCCATTGCAGTTTCAGTTGCAGTTGCAGTTGCAGTTGATTAATGATAATGATGCTGTTTTCGAGACAAATTTATGGTCGGGAAACCACTTGTACTCGTAGAATACTCGTAGTAGCATTGATTTCATTTGGAAATGAAATGCTCAAGGCACCAGCCGTAGCCTCCCCCATTAGATGCTTCGATTTGCAATCAAACATAGTAAATAATTTATACAGAAATTCTGTTAAATCTAATACTAAACCGGTTCGAAGGTAAGGCAAAAAGAATAGAAGGAAATCCGGCTCAGAAAATAAGTTGCACGCGCTCTCTCTTACTCTCTCTCTCTCCCAGTGTGGCTAAGGAGACTGACTGACTCTTTGGCTCTCTCTCTCTCTCTCGCTGTCACTTAACTACCGGAGAAAATCTATTGACTGAAATTTGTAGTCGAAGTATAAATATGAAAATTTCTGGGCTTCTTTCTCTGACTGTATGGAAAGTGAACAGCGAGTATCTGAATGTCGCGGAACGTGTGCCGCGATCGAAAACGTTGCAGCTGGTACATTTTTTCGTTTTAGATTATATTGTGTTTGGCAACTCTTTGCGGAAAACTCATGGACCACCTGAGCCACCTGAACCACAGACACTCATAGTTTTCTGATTTCCCAATGTGACCCAACCTGTGACCCTAACTAACTTACGTTTAAGGCTGCGCCCTGGCCCACTCATTTATCAGGCTTAAAGGACTAGCATGTAAATGTTTTGTGGGCCCCCCACAAAGCGAGCTCTGATTACTTGCCATTTTTTCGCACACCCAAAACTCACCCCGTACCAAAAAAAAGTCACATAAAATTAATAAGCAAGGATGTGTAAGGAGCAAGGAGTAAGGAGTATGTCAGGATGTGAGGATGTGAGGATGTGGGGCAATACTACTAGGATACTGGATGTGGAGGTGGAAGTGGAACTGTTTTGGGCGCATGCTAAATTATAACGATATGAATTATGATATTAATTTCAATGCGGCGGCGTTTATTAATGTGACATGTAATGTGCCTGTTATTGCCTTAAGATTATGATTACTTGCTGCTGGCCTGTGGCACGACGGCCCCTCACATGTGTGGAGATGTGTGGGCCCCTGGCACCGGCACGGGCACTGCCACCGGGTCTGGGGTGCCCCGCTGTGTTGCTGTTGGCGATGCTGCTGCTGCTGCTACTGCTGCTCCTGCGGCTCCTTGTGGCTTGTGCCTCGCTGCAATGTGTGGCATTTTCATTTAAATGGCTGCCCACAAAGGTAATTGAAATGTGGCCAGGGCTCACAGCCAGGAAGCCCTGAGCTTCAACGCTTTCGCCGTCGCCGCGCCGTCGCCTTCGCCTTCTCCTTAGCCTACTCCTTGACTTGTTTGTCTTGGCAACACCTTAAAGAGTTGAGCCTCCACTCGAAAAAGACCCAGCAAGCGGTCCGCTACTTGTTTTGTCATTTTGTTGTGGTTTTTTTTATATTTTTTTTTGTCTTTTTGTCCTCATCATCCTCGCGGACGTTTCACTTTTCGGTTTCAGTTTTCTGTATGTGTCTCCTTTTTTGCCGCCTCGCGAGCTGATTTTGCGCTGTGCCGCAACAAGAGAAAGAAATGTCTCGCCTAAGTGGCCTCATTTTGACATCTCTCTCTCTCTCTCCCTCAATCTCTGGGCCCAGAGGATCCATCCATCCGTCCATCCATCCATCGATCCAGCGATCCATCCGGCAACAGCGAGTGATACATGCGGGCCTTGTCTGCAATAAATACTTAATGCCTACCAAAAATACACACATTAAAAGTCGTACTTCAAAGCATTGACATCTTCATCTGCCTCGAGAATGTCCAGGGCCTGCCTTTCGGCTGATGGTCCAGTCCACTCCACTCCTTTGGCCGTCTTTCATTGCCATTTTTGGTATTTCAATTAAATTTTTTTATGACAACATCAAAACTCTATCATAATTCTAAATGGTTTGACATGAGCTTTTCGTATGTGCCTCTCGATAAAGATTCTTGGACAGTTTTTTGGAATAGAGGGTGGCCTGAACAGTTCTGAGATCTCCTTCGAGAGTTGGTCCTTGACGTGCGATAATCTTTACCACGACTTTGAAATAATTTCAATTTGAAATGGTCATAGAGCAGATTAAACGAATTAAGGACTAAACTGAACTTGATAATAATATCCAAAAATATCGCCACCTAACCGGACCCAAACATTGCGGATCTTCATTTAGAGACTTCTCTGTCCACCCTCCTGTACAAAAGTTTCTTTTTATTGCTACCTTGATGCTTTTTGTCAGTAATTGTAATGGCCTGGGCAAAGGCAGTGGCCAAAGGGGGGCACAGACTCGTTGCGGGGCGTTGCGGGGCGTTGCGGGGCAGTCGCAGCACTTCAACTCCCGACTGTTTCGCTGGAGAACTGACTGGAGACTGGAGACTACTGCTCCCAACTGAAACTCCAACTCCAACGCCCGATTCCCGACTCCCGACTCCAGAGTGGACTGATCTTTCAGTTTTTTGCTCGTTTAATGATGTGTGAGCCTGGAATTTTGCGCGCGGTGTCTGTGAAGTGGTGGACTGGGACTCGGGCCGCGGGCCCCGGGCCTCGGACCTCAGACCTGGTCGGGAGTCGAACTGGGGATTCGCACTGGCATACCAATTTATAATTTCTTTTAATAAAGTTGACATTTTACCAGAGCCAGCAGTCAGCAGTCAGCAGCCGCCGCCTGATGTTTTGGAGGGGTTTTTTTTGTGCGTCTGCAACGAGTGGATCATGGATGATGATCATGGGCCCAAGGATGTGTCGATGATTGTTGGATGGATGCCTGACCAGACTCGACCGGACCTGACCGGACCGGACCGGACCTCTCTCTGCCGGCACTGGCACTACTGGTACAAGGTGTTGGAGGTTGTCGCGCCTGGCATTTTGGCACTTTCGCAGACCCTTCCGTGCCGTACCCCTTCCCAGGTCCACAGGTCTCGTCTCCCTGTTTCACCCCACCCCACCCTGCCCTTACTCTTGCTCTTACCATCAGCGAGTCCATCTGGTTTTTGGGGCATGCACGCGTATGCGTATGCGTATGTGTGTGCGGGAAAAGTCACCCCACTAAACGGTTTCCCAAATGCCTTCCGCTCTCCACACACACACACACACCAGCACACACTCACACGTGTCTACAAATTCCGCAAATATCCGTTATCCGTTTCCTTTGTACGAGATTTATTTGTTTCTCCATTCTTTCCGCCGTATCAGGATGTGCAAATCTTAAAATTTAAAAATAAAATACAACACACACACATGGACAACCAAAAAAAAATCACAAAATCTCTCAAACCACCAAAGTTGAAAGTGGTGTGGTGTTCTCTCCCCACAGCCACCCCCGACCCCTCCCCCATGTAATGCTTTGACCATATTAGCACCCAATTCGCTTACTCTACCATTCCTCAGAGTCCTGCCCCTGCCCCAGCCCCCGCCCCCGCGAGCCTCGTGTGCGTTTTATCTGTTATCCCTATCCTATCCCAGGAGCGGGAGGAAAAAAGAAAGGATAGGAATTGCTTTAAACTAAGGCACTAAGCACTTTTACCGCTGTGCTGTCTCGCTGCCCAACTTTGTCAAGCGCACATAACAAAGTGTTATGTGTTATGTGTCTTGTAACTAACACTACACTACGAATGTGGCCGACTGTCGACCGTGGTTGCAAGCGGAAAACAAGGAAATAGGAAAAAGGAAAAAGAGTAGTATCCTTTCAACGACCATACCGAAATAACCCTCCTCAGGCACGCGAAGCAGAAGATGCAGCAGCAGGCACAGTGGGAGGAATCGAACTGGATTGGATGTACATTACATCGGATAGTATGCATATTTTGTATGTTGGATCGTAGGATTATTCTGATGTATCATCATATTCTTCTTGGACTGGGCTCGTGTTCCTGAGAGAGAATGCTGAGAGAGTTATAAATGCAAGTTAATGATGACCGATGGAGGTCGAATGGGGCCTCGAATTGCGTCCTAGAAAATGTTTTGCAAGGGAAAAGTCTTCGCATGGCTTGGAGAGAGTATTTGTTTGGCTGATGAAATGGCCGCCAAACTGCGACAATTAATAATCAAAAGCACGATAAATAGAGTATGAAAAATGTGTGTGGAATAGCAGTCCAGTCTTGCCCCAGTGTGCCCCCTCTCTTCGCTCTGTTCTACTCTCTCCTCCTCTCATTGTCGCGCTTTTTGGAGAGTGTGGAAAAAGTACATTTTTCAAATGTTACATTTTTCGCAGCCCTCTTTGGGGGGCGAGGGCGAGTGAAAGTTGCTAACCGCCTTGCATCGCTCGCTCTCTTTCTCTCTCTGCTCTCTGCGGTGTGTTGATTTTTATAGTTTTCCAAGGCATGCCCCCAACCCCAGAACCAGCCCCAGCCCCAGGCACAGTCCCAGTCCCAGCCCCACCCACATTTGCCATTTTCTGGGCGAGTTGCGGTCGTTTTGTTTTCTGGCCCATTTGCGGAGCAAAGTTTTGCATCAAGTTGTAAATTTGGCGATTAGCACCCCTTTGTGAGTTGACTGAAACGGTCGGTCGGCATGTGGTCCCAGAACGGGACAGCAGGATGGGGCAGGACAGGACAGGACAGGACAGATCCAGCAGTCGGAGATGAGAGTTGGAGCTGGAGCTGGAGCTGTAGCTGGGAGTCGGACTCGGATCAGGGCCATTTCTAACAGCCGCACAAAAGCTTGACAAGATGCGCGTCGGCTGATAAGTTGCATCTGAAATTAGCATAGGCTTTGGTCTTTGGCCAGCAGCGGACACTCTCCACTCCACTCCACACACCACTCTGCTTTGCCCCACACTTTGGCCCACTCTGCTGCACCACACTCCAGCAGCAGCAGCAGCAGGAGCAGCAGCAGCAGCAGCAGGAGCAGCAAACGACATACGGGCGACGATCTTGTCGCTAAACTTTATGAATAAAACATTTTTTTGGGGCGGTGAACGTGGTCAACAGTAGCAGTAGCCTTCCCAGCTTTGCCTGCTCCTTCTGGCCAACTCCAGACTCGAAACGACTTCGGACTCGGACTCGGACTCGTACTCGGACTCTGACTTGAGTTGCAGTTGCTACAAATGTTTTACAAGCTTTTCAGCGCTTTGTTGTTTGCCATTGCCATTGTTGTTGTTATTGTTGTTGCCACAGCAGTTCCCGGAAACAATTCAGTTTAACAGAGAGAAAGAGATATTGAGAGGGGGCAGAGAGCGAGAGAGAGAGAGAGCGAAAAAGTGCATCGCATATCGGACAATAAATCGTGAATGGTTTGCCTGAATGCTCGCCTGCTCGCTCGCCTCGATTCCGATTCCGATTCACTGCGCCACTTGCATTTGCTTTATGATATGAGGCCTGTCCCTGACATTTGGCTTGACTTTATTTATGATAACAGTTCCTCCAAAATGCGCTGAAAGGAATCGCAATCGCAATCGGGACTGGGACTGGGATGGGGATGGGGATGGGGTCTGGGACCGGACCCCAAAAAAAACAAAAAAAATAAACATTCACTCAACAGTTTGTCAGCATTTTGTCTTTGTATCTCTTTGACCCAAAGCTGCAGGCGGCTCCACGTTTTATAAATGTTGTACCTAATATTTTGTCTCTTTTGGGCAGGAAATGAGTTTCAAATATATAGGTATATGTATGTGTGTTCCCCCACTCATTCTTCAGTCCAGCCCCGTGGGCGTGAAGGCGTTGAGGCGTCTCCGTAATCCTGGCAAATTTGATATACTTAAGGCGCTGGGCCTGGAATGAGTTGCAAATTGGTTTAACTGTGTCTATGTCTGCCCTGACTCTCTGTCTGTCTGTCTGTGGGCTTGTCCTTCTGCTTGTCCTGCGCCTGTCCCTGTAGAACTTGCCCTCAAGCAATAAAAAAATATGTATTTTTTTATGTATTTTTTATGATTTCTTCTCTGGGATAGCATGAACCCGTTAAATGAGCCGCGAAAATAGTTTCCGTGTCCTGGAAATTGCAAACGAAAATGTGCCATAATGTGATAAGGTGTAAGGAGTGTAGATAAATATTGCCAGCGTTTTGGTTTCTTATTTTTATTTTTTTTTCTTCTTGGAAAGATGTTAGGTCTTTAAGGGAAATCGATTTAAAATGGATCAAAGGAATTTTCAAGGAAGTGAAACCAAATGTATAACCTTTTTTTTATTATTTGTAACAAACGAGAAGGAAGAACATTGGATTTCTGTATTGGATGTGCTTTACTTCTCGAAATAGATATATGTTCCCCTTTCTAGGTTTTGCAATAGAATCAGTAACATTCGGAACAAATGATGGGGTTGTGGAATATGAACTGCACAGGAAAGAGTGACTGGCCTCTAATCTGTCTTTAATCAAGGCACCCATAGAAAAAAGCACTGAAATTGAGATTAAAAAATATATATCAAGTGTTTTCATTTAAATATTTAAATTAAATATATTTCATATTTAAATTAAATATATTTCGTATTTAAATTAAATAAATTAGCTTTAAACTGCTTCTTATTTTGATTTAATATGGCCCGTATTATAAAGACTTTCTAATGCACTTACAGATGTTAAAATTTTTGGGAATTCTATACAGTTTCCCTAATTTCATTCTGGATGTGGGCCGTACACTATAATTTTCGATTTGACAAAGCTAGTTCCGTATTCTTTAATTGATTAACTGAATAGAGAATCTTGGGGAGAATCAAACTTCTGCAGATGGAAAGAATTGTGGAGAGTAGTTATACTTTAAGCTATAGAAATAGTGTAGAAATATTTCAGATATACATATGTATATCTAAACCAGTACTACTAATTAACTACAGATTGATCTGGTAATGATATGATTGTGTATCCTGAAAAGAGTTTAGAAAAATATCATTTGGCCGCGCTTCATGAAATATGTATGAGACCACTTCCGACTATATTAATTGATCCCCTGATACTCCAGCCTCCACTACCATACCTTCCCTCAGTTGGAGACCCCACCCACACCCACACCCACACCCACATATAATTTTAATTAAAATTCGCGCACTCAACCATTTCGAGGAGAATGGAAATTAATTTGCAAAAGCCAACAGAATAAACCAAAAACCATCGAACCAATTGCAATTGCAGCCACATGGGAGTAGGAGTGGGTGTGGATGTGGGAGTGGGATTGGAAGTGGAAGTGGGAGGGGAATCAATCAAGCGTAGATCGGGGACCATGGCAAACAGTTGGCGTAGCCCAAACTTCGCTCTCCGTCTGATTAGCCAGCGGTCCAGTCGGACCGGCTACCGGAACTTCCGTCTGAAAATGAAAATGTTTATTAAAAAATTTTCACTTTTACATAAATTTCCAAACAGCAGCGGCCGCAGCGGCAGCAACGGCAGCAACGGCAGCAGCCGGAAAAAGACCAGCAAACGGCAGCAGGTACTGCCAGCTGGTGCCATCTGGATGGACGGATGGATGGATGGAAATGAATTGGCCACACCCAGAAATAGGAACCGCCCCCGTTGATGGTCTTATGTACGGAACGCACACACTACGGTTGTCTCGCTCAGACAGCGACCCTGTCTACCCATTGGATGCGTCACCCGAACCGGTTTCTGCCCAATGCCAAAGGGAGGCCATTGGCAGTGGCAAGAGCAGAGTGGATACAGCTCGGTACATACGTAGTACGTACTACGTACACGTACCATAGATGTATGTATCTGTCTGTATACAAGCGAAGTACGTACTCCTATGTATAGCAGTGCCCAGGGGTTGGGTTGGGTTGGGTTGGGGATGGTGCTCCAAGTGTGCTCCACTTGAAGCCAGCTGCTCCTACGCTTTGTCGTTTGTCTAAATGTTTGTGTTGGAGCTGCGGGAATCGCGTGGGTGCGCGAATGAGTGGATGGTTGAGGGTGATGGTTGGGTGAGGGCGTGCTGAAGGGGATACCTCAAGGGAAGCTACATCAACTACCAGTCTTAACTGGCAGATGCATTGATTTTTTCGCATACCCTGTGTGGTGGGGCTTGAAAAAGGCTACCAGGACTCAGCTCTTCAGCCTCCTTCGCCCCTAGGAACGATCGATCTTTGGGTGTATCTTCGGAATCAGATTAAAACTCGTAGTATTTGCTTGAAAAATATATGTAGGTATATTGTATTTCTGTATATCTGGGTATTGTATGCCCATGCTACTCACACAATCTATGTACTATATTTGGTTACAACAAATATACTCGTAAATCAGAATTTTCAATTTACGGATTTTTGTGGGATCTACCGGAAGCATCCTCCTAAGCTACTAAACACTACTCGTATTAATGGTCCTGTTCTGACTATGTACAATACATTAAACACATTTTTTAGAGCATATTGGTTCATGCACCGTCTACCAATGACGTTTTGCTTGAAAGAGTTCGTCGGTGTTCACAAAATAATAAAAAAATTTACGAAATTATCAACGCTACTATAAATTAAAAAAAAAACACTTCAAATAACACTTAGAAGCTACAATTAAACTGAAACGTCCTGAAACCGTCTCCTCCAGCTCCTCTGGCACCAATTCTCCTCTTTCTTACGGATTCCGCACTGCCTCATTGATAACACGGAGTATATCGATTTGTAGATCTGTTAAGGCCACCGGCTCCATATTTGCATTGCGAATCTTCATTGCCACTGCCTTAAAGAAGGCACCGATTTCATCGTCATCGCCGTTGCTGCTGCTGGCTGGGAACTCCAGATGTCCGCTCTTAAGGGGTGAGATTTGATTGGAGTAATAGCGCGATGTCGGCGTGGAGCACGGCGTGGTGGCCGCGTTTTGATAGCGTGGAGTTGTGGACGTTTCAACGTCAAGCTTCTGCTGATAGCCCCCAGCAGATTGCAGCTGCTGCTCCAGATTACTCGAGCCATCGTTGAGTTGTTCCTGCTTGGTCATGGCATTGCTAACACTCTGAACGGCCATGTACACAGACCTTTCGTCATGGTCATAGCCCACCACGTGCTGTTCTTGCTGCTGGGGAGTTGGCGCCGGCACCGTTGTGCCCTCCATTTCTTCATCCTCATCTTCCTCTTCCTCGTCATTGTGGTGCGCGTCGCCATTAATGTAGTTCTCAATGTCCATTTCATCGTAGCTGGCCACGCAAAGCTCCCTGGCCTGCTGATTCTGCTCCTCCTGCTGCTGCTGCCGCTGCTGCTCTTGCAGCGCGTTAGTCAGCTCGGTCTTGTGTGGACCCGTCAGGGGTGGCAGGGGCATGTTTAGCTGTGAACTAGCCGAAGACGTCTCCATGGTACTTGGTTGTGTCGGCGGTGAGTGGGAGCCATGGCCACCCAGATGCTCCTCTAGGTCATGCTTGGGCAGCAGCATGCTGAGAGGAGGATCACCCTCACTGAAACAAATGCGAAAGAAATTAAGGATATTTTTCACACAAGAGCAGGATAAATGTTGGTGCCTTACAGCGCCTTTTGTTGTATGTACTTCTGAAGGAAGCTGAGAGTATCGTAATGCTTCCAACGCGATGTGGGCTCTATTTGCATCAGGGTCCTCAGACGTTTGTGCTCGCGTGCGTATTGGTCCCGCAAGGCTTTCCACTTAAGACGACACTGTTTCACTGCAAGTACAGATAGTTAGAGTAGGGCCATAGCCAAACAATGTACCTTTGGCTCAATCCTCACCCGACTTCTTTAGTTTCCGCGCTATCTCCTCCCACACTTCCATCTTTAGCTTGGCATTGCGATAGTTTTCATTGCCATAGTTGTAGATCATATCTTCCTGCTGTATCAGCGTAATCAGTTCCTTCTCGAAATAGCTTTCCATGTTGAGGAACGTGTGTATGGGATCATCGTCTTCCTCCTCGGCGTTTGTCGATTGATTATGCGTCGACGTTGTCGTAGCTGTTGCTGTCTTTGTTGTAGCCGCAGAGTTTGACTGATTATTACTGGCATTTACACAGTCGACAATCTCCACCACGGTGGTGGCATTCTGTGAGCCGCACTGGACAATGCTGGGGCCAGTCGTTGCGCCTCCTGCATCGGTCAGATAGTTCCAGTTATTCCCTGGCTGCGCCTGCAGTTGCTGCTGCTGCTGCTGCATGACGGTGTTAATGTGATTGGCAATGAAAGCTGATCCGGACTTCTTGTCGGTGGCAGTTGTGACGACCCCTGCCCCAGGCGACGTTGTAGATGGCACATGCTGTTGCAGAAACTGAACAATACTGCAGTTGTCCAGGAGATTGGCCGCCGTGGTATCCTCGATCTTAATGCCGCCGCTTAGTTGCAAGTTCTGACTGCTGCTGCTGTTGCTGCTAAACGAATTGCTTATGGGCAGCGTTAAGGGCGGCCCTATGGACACAATACCATTTGCATTCTGTCCAGATCTTCCCCGATAGCTGTGGCAAACAGGAGGTTCAGTGGGTTGTTTCTCGACCCTGAGGAGCGTACTTACTTTCGCGCCAGCGCATATGGACGCAGAAAGTCCAGTTCCTTAAAGTATTTCCACTTGACGGCTTTGGCACAGGATTTGGCGCGCTTCAGCTCGCGGCAATATTGATCCCTCAGGGCCTTCCATTTGCCTTTGCATTGTGTTTCTGAAAGACAGAGAGTATGACTCTGTGAGGGTCACCATGGGGCTGCAGACTACTCACCTGACCAACCCACTTGACCGCCAATCTCGGCCCATTTTTCATCCTTGCTCTTTGTACTGCGATAGTGGGGATGTTTGGGATTGTACAGGCACTGCTGCTGGGAGACGAGCGATAGTAGAATCAGTTCTTTTGGTATGCTGACCACATTATCGCCCAGACTCGAATCCATGCTGAGATTTCCGAGCTGCTGCTGCTGCTGTTGCGGCGACTGTTGGTGGTGTTGGCTAGCACATGGCAGCGTCTCCATTACACACTCATTTATTGATACATCCCTCTGGCGGGGCGGTCTGTTTATTTGGTTAATTCTTATAAATAAAAGCAAGGCAAACAAAAATGAGGTGACCGAACAGCTGGCCAGTCAGTTGTGTCATTAGAGTGACCAGCCTCGCACCGTTGCCAGTGTGGCCACCTTGTGGCCAAAATGACAGCCCCGAAACGACACTGTGTTTATTTCGATTCGTGGCGCGCAAATAATGTGTTCAATGTATTGTATTTGTATTAAGCTAATCCAATTAGTTAATTGCATTACCGCAAAGGCAAAAGAAAACATCATAACATGTAAGCGAAACATTTTCTTCAACATTTAGTTTGTTTTGCGACGCGGTGCGATATAAATCAACATTCACTTGCGAAAATTTGCTTTCCTTTCGGTTTCGTCCCTCGATTAATGCTCAATCATGCCGAAAATTGATCCAGAAACACAGGCCCTATACGACGAAATCAATGGCATGATACAGAAGTTTAAGGTAGCATATATATATATATATTTTGTGGAAGTTGCTCCAATCGAATGGGATTCAAATTGAACTTAATCTCGTTGCAGGATGACCAAAAGGCCAAGGCGGATTGCACGTTGGCCGACAAATGCGGCGACATGAGCGATGTGACCAAGATCCGCTTCTCATCGAAGAAGATTCTCAAGGGTCACATCAACAAGGTCAACTCGGTGCACTTCGCTGGCGACTCGCGCCACTGCGTCACTGGCTCGCTGGATGGCAAACTGATCATCTGGGACACATGGACAGCCAACAAGGTGCAGATCATACCCTTGCGATCGGCCTGGGTTATGACGGTGGCCTTCTCGCCATCGGGCAATTTCGTGGCCTGCGGCGGCATGGATAACGCCTGCACGGTCTACGATGTGAACAATCGCGATGCCTCGGGGGTGGCCAAAATGGTCCGCGAGCTCGTGGGCTACGAGGGCTTCCTCAGCTCCTGTCGTTTCCTCGATGATGGCCATTTGATCACCGGATCGGGCGACATGAAGATGTAAGCTATCTCTGCAATAGAGTATTGACTGCCCTAACACTTGTATACCGTTTCAGTTGCCATTGGGATCTGGAGAAGGGGGTCAAGACAATGGATTTCAACGGGCATGCTGGAGACATTGCTGGCCTGTCGCTGTCTCCCGATATGCAGACTTACATAACGGGCTCTGTGGACAAAACTGCCAAATTGTGGGATGTACGCGAACAGGGCCACAAGCAGATGTTCTTTGGCCACGACATGGATGTCTCCTCTGTTTGCGTAAGTACATGCCACAATCTTCGTGTCTGAATAAATTCCACCATAAGGATTCCACCATATGTTCTGGACAGTACCATCCAAATGGCTTTGGCTTCGCCTCCTGCTCGGAGGATCAGACGGCGCGCTTGTACGACTTGCGATCGGATCAACAAATCGGCCAGTACGAGCCACCCCAGAAGAACACGGGCTTCACTTCGTGCGGTGCGTCTTTCGCGTGGTCTTTCGCCTTGACTTTTGACAATTTTTAATCTGATTTTGTGTTGTGTGCTCATTAGCTCTATCGACCAGCGGGCGCTACCTAATGTGCGGCGGCATTGAGGGCATGGTGCACTCGTGGGATACGATGAAACAGAGGCATACGGGTGGGTATTGGGGGATGGTAATGGAGATGGGTATTGGGTGTGGGTACGGGGAAACCTATGCAAATGCTTATATCGATTTCTTGTTTTGTCTCTTCTGTCTGCTCTGCCACAGGCACACTGTCCGGACACGAGAATCGGATTACTTGCATCAGCCTCTGCCCCAATGGCATGTGTCTAGCCTCGACCAGTTGGGATCAACAAGTGCGTCTGTGGCTCTAATCATTATTATTTTTTGGTTTTTTTTTTTTTTTTTTTTTGGTGTTTTGTCGCCGCGTGGACAACTATGCGTTGGCCGCAGTATTTAACCGCATTGGCCAGACACGAGAAACGGTGGCTCTAATCTCTCTCTACTCCTTACTCCCAACTCCAATCCAATCCAATCCAATCCAATACAATCCAATCTTGGTTGAATGCCGTCGTCTAATAACATTTAATAACTTAAAACGTAGCTGTCGAGAATAATTAACCCAGAGAAAATTGCATGTGCGAGAATAAAATCTATAAAGTAGCACTACTAACAACAACGACAATACTTATCCTTATTCTTCCTTATTCGTTTCTGTTTTTCTGTTTGTATGAGTTTTATATATAGTTTTTTGCAGCTGAAACTCAAATTGAAATTCCTCTTCCCTAAGTCCCACATTAAAACCAGTTAGTATTATTATTTTTTTTTTATATATATTTTTTATATTTTTCTTATAAAAAATACTTATACAATTACGAAGATATTTTTTGCTGCTGCGATTTTTGGCGCTTGGTTTTTTTTGTTTGTTTGTGAAAATTATCTTTGAACAGATCAAAGAAGCAGCGAAGTAAATTAAAAAAAAAATCACTTTATCATCAACATAAATGAGAAACGAAACAGATATAGTACGAGCAGATCAAGAATAAGATATAGGCATTAGAAGGAGAAAGAGCTAAGAGACAACAGCATATTGGTTCTGTTATAGAAAGTCGAAAGTGAAAGACGAAACGAGACGGAAATAGCATAAGATTGGCATAAATAATAGAGCGAGAGCGAGAGAGAGAAGTAAGGGAGAGGGAGGGAGGTAAATTAAACGAAACTTTTTTTAGGATCACACAAGATGTAACAAATTGAGTATTTTTTGTGTAGATGGCTGAACATATTGTTTGCTTGCTTGTTGTAAGGTTTTTTGTTTGTGTTTTAGTTTATCAGACTCTCGGTGGAACTACTATGAGTTGTTCTCTTGTTGGTTTTGGAAAAGTAAAAGAACAGGAGAGTGTTCCTTAGTGCTGCCTTAGACGGAGAAGCCGTCGCCAGTGGGATCGAGGATCCAGGGATAGTTGTTGGGGCACTCCATGCACGTGAACAGGCGCAGCGTCTCGCCGGGCAGCTCCCGAGTGGTCAGGGGGCAGGCATTGGGCAGCGAGCAGTAGGGCTGGCCCTTGACGTCGCACTTCTCCTTCCACTCCTGGAAGTCGCGCAGCGAGTTCAGCTCGGTGGGGTTCTGCATCCACTGGATCACCTGCAGATTGGTCACGAAGAACACATCGTTGCGGCCGAGCATCTCCTCGATGAACTTGACCAGCTCGTCGCGGTACTCCTTCTTGGACTTCAGCCACGAGGCGTGGAAGTGCAGACCCAGAGGGGCGCGGTTGCTGCTGTAGTGACGGTTGAAATTGTGGCGCAGGAGGCGCGCAAACTGCTCGCCAGAGGCAACGTTCGAGCAGGAGTCGACCATGTGGCAACCGGGCAGGGACTCGTCGAAGGTGGGGTCATCGCGACGATCCAGCTCGTTCATCACCATCTCCCACACGGGATGGCTACGGGAGGGGCAGTTGTGGGCGTTGCCGTTGCACTTGTGGGGCATGCGGAAGTACAGGGTGTAGGGCCAGATGGGCACGCGGCCCAGGGAGGCGGTGATCGAGGCGTCGTACACGAAGAACTGATCCGCCATCATCTCGAACTGCTTGTTGCCGCCCACACGGAGGTAGGGGGCACGCATGCCGATGATCGAGCCGTCGGTGATGTTGGCGAAGCGCTCAACAATCAATCGGGATCCGGCCATCTCGGCCAGCCAATCGTCGTAGCTGCCGCCGGACCAGTAGTTGGGATCGTCCTTGTGCGTCAGCGAGAACACGGAGATCTCGTGGCCACGACGGTGCAGATCCTGCACGGCCGAGTAGTTGGTGTACTTGTGCGAGACGAAGAAGGTGCCTTTGATGGAGCAGCCGTTGGGGTTCTGGCGCTGGCCGTTAAAGATATCATCGTACAGATCGATGTTGTCCACGTTCACGGCACCATTGAAGGTGATCGTGATCATCTGGGGCACCTGCTGGGGCTCAATTCCGCCGGGAATGCGGGTTCCGTCCGCCGAACAGAAGCAATCGGGCAGGGCGCACTGGGTGGGATCGCACTCGGGAGCACGGTTCGGATCCTCATCGACAGCTGTTAAGTTTTCGAGATTAGTCTGTGGGCTAGGGATCAGGGATTCTTTGAAGGAAAAGATGACACTCACAGCAGGCGTTCTCATCGGACTCGTCCTTGCAATCGGGCTTGCCGTTGCAGAAGAGCTCCTTGTCGAGGCACTCGCCATCGCCGCAGGACAGCTTGCCCTCGGGACAGATGGGCTCATCCGTCTTCAGGATGGGCTTGGCCTTGCGGGGCTCTATACAAACGGGCGAATGAGAGATGGTGGATGGGGGTTAAGTCAAGGATCTCCCGGGTCTTAGCTTAAAAGTTTGGTTAGTGACAACAAATGTCTAAATTTTGAAATGGGAAATATACATATGGAGTGCATGGAGTGCGGTTAGTGCGAGTGATTTGGTGCGATTGGTATGGAGTTAGTGGGGGATGTGGATGGTGGGTGGTGGGTGGTGGTGATCGCAACGATCTCACCATTGTGTGGTGGTGTCAACCATTTGGTGCGGGTGTGTGTGTGTGTGTTTTGGTAATTTTATTTTGGATTTTAGATTTTGGATTTTGGAGCGGGTTAACGGATTTGATTCTACCAAAGTTCCGAATCTAACATTGCTGACTACTGTATGTACAAGTGTTGGTTCCAGGATTTGTTTTGTTTTGTTTTTTTTTTTTTTTTTGGATGGTTGTTTGGTTGTCTAGCTTGGTTGTTGTTGTAGTTGTTGTTTTTGTTGTTGTTGTAGTTGTTTCGGCACACTTACTCTCTTTCTCATCGCAATTGGTCACCTTGGCCTTCCAGTCGCAGGTCTGTTTGATCACATCAAAGGCCAAACCGGAGGGACACTGAATTTCTTTCAAACCCGATTTAGTACATCTAAAAAATAAAGTTGATTTTGTTGTTGGATGTTCATGTTGCTGTTTGCTGTTAGCTGTTTGCTGTTAGCTGTCAGCTTTTTGCTGTTTGCTGTGGATCTCTACATTCTTTGGCTAGCTAAAAGAACTTTGGCACTAATTGGGATGTCTTCAATTTAGGGGGGGTGGAGGGAGTCTGGGTGGTAATTATGCAATGACACGAACGATATTTCAGGGGGAGTTTTGGTTTGGTTTTGTTTTGGTTTGGTTTGGTTTAGTGACACAGACACAAACGCACAATGAGATGCGATGCGCACACACATACGAATAGACAAAGTGAGAGACAAATAGACAGAGACAAAGGCAAAGACAGAGACAGAGACAGAGTTAGGAGGGTGGAAGATTGGGCACTTTGGGCTGAAAGCCTTTAGAAGTACGGCATTCGGAGTGGGTTGTGGCCTCTTGTGGGCCCCACTTACTTTCTTGGACATCGCAATTCTTCACGTTCGATTTCCAATCGCAAAGCTGTCGCAAAACATCGAACGCCAAGCCGCCGGCACATTTAATCGGTGCCAGGCGATTGCTGCCATCTTCCCCGGCACTGTCGCACCTTTCGATACCGATACAAAGAGGTGCAAAGAGTTGGTTGGTTTTGGTTGTTTCGGTTGTTTTGGTTGTTTCGGTTGTTGGCAAGAACAATAGCATAGCCATATAGACTGCAGAAAATCGGACAATCTCTGGTAGTTGCTTGGAGTGTGCTCCCTTACCTGTACACCTCGCGACAGTCGCCATCGGCCTCCAGGCGGAAGTACTCGTCGGCGGGACGATCCGCACAGACCTCCTCGACATCGACGCCCTCCAGCTTCTCCTGCTGGGATTTTCCTGTTTGAAATGGAGTAAATGAGTCTGGTTGATTATAAGAAAGTGTGTCAAGTCAAAGTGGCAGTAATTAGCGAATACTAAACTAATATTTATCGTTTATTTTGTTGCATCATTCGAATTCCGGCAGCTCCTTTTATTTTGTCACGGTTATTATTCAATTTATTTATTGCTATTATGTGTTTTATCTGGAATTCGCATTGTTTTCTTCGTTGAATTTTTTTTTTTTTTTTTTTTTTGGACCTAAGCCTGTTCTATGGGGATTTGAAGCCACCTCATATAATAATGGCTCAACTCCCAAGCGAACGCGAACGCGAACGACTTTCAACCGGTTTGGTCTGCGCTTGTGGGGTAATACGAGTGCCAGCCAGTACCACTTCTAGCCGACCGACCCAAAACAACTCTCATTTTTGTTCATAACCAGCGGTTTTTTTTTTTTATCTTCATCTCGCGGCACGACACGACGTTCAAATGAAACCGAAAGGGCAACGAAAGCTTTGGCTGCCTCCCATTTATAGCCCCCCATATCCATATATCCATCTGGAAATGGAAATGGAAATGAAAATGGAAATGGGGAATGTGCCTGGCTGACTGCCTGCCTGGCTGCCTGGCTGCTCGATCATGTTGACTGGCAGTTTCTCATGTAAGGTGTCTGCTCAAACGGGTTCGGTTCGTTTCGGTTCGGTTCGGTTCAGTTCGGTTCGGGCATTGGCTAACCTAACTGTTGTTGGTGTATTGGAAACCCGTTTTCGGTTCAGCATTAAAATTATTATTGCATAAACAACGTTGTCGAGTCCAAAAATATATTAAAACGGAACCGATCGCCAGCCAGCCAGCCAGCCAGCCATCAAGCCAGCCGCAGGTTTTGCTCGTTTTGCCTATGCTAATTTGTTTTTTTTTTTTTTTTTCTGTGGCTTATGGCCAACTCCGGTTTCGTCCTCATGCCACAGTTTTCTCGGTTTTCTTTTCGATTGTCTTGCCATCTCAATCACAATCGCAATCTCAATCTGAATCTGATGTTCGCTCTGCGATTTCTGGTTTCTGGTTTTCGAAGTATTGCATCACCGATTGAAGGATACATTTGATCGATCGCATGCCGCTAATGACTGGCAACAACTCCGTTTTCTTCGATCATCTTTTTTCAAGTTTATTTACCTTGGCCAACGACCGAAGCCGATTGGTTTGTTTTTGCGTTTATTTCATTGTTTTCTTTGTCGTTTTTCGCTTGTGCGTTTTTTTTTTTTTTTTGTTTGTTTGCAACCTTGCGAAAATTTGCCGTGGAGTTTCCACCGATAAAGGTCAATTGGGCGAAGCGTCGGAGTCGGAGTCGGATTCGGAGCCGGAGCCGACGCGTCGTGGCCGCTGCTTAAGCTCTAAGTACTACAACTAATTTCGAGTACTCACCAGCTGCCATACACAGGCACATGATGGACACAAAAAATGCCCAATGGATACGCGCCATGATTTATTTCCAGCGCCTTCTAGATCAGCGAACAAAAAATACAGAAAACAGCAAAAAAAAAGGTTAGCCAACACGTAAAAAAAAACAACTTTTAAATCGAATGATTATACATTTGGGTAGTACAGAGAGAAGAGAAACTTTTATGGAACTTGACTAACATTTGCGCACAGAGCAACGGAATGAACAAGACCCTGTCTTCGGACTCTGTGTGGGGGATGATGATCGGAATGGAAGTGGAGTGAACGGAGCACTCTTCCAATACACAGCCACGCTTACACTAGGTGTTGGCCGGGGCCAACGAGTTCTATTTATTAAGCCGTGGTGTGTCTTGGCCACTGCCGTGTGGTGGGTTTCCGGCGCTCGGAAACTCAACACGGCCGCACGGCCGCACGGACAGCGCGGAGCGTTGCGCCGGCGCAGAGCTTTTGACGGGGTAGTGCTGCGGCTCCTCTTGTGGATCGTATTTTTTGTTGTTTAAATGCCAAGCCAAGGCATGAGGGCGAGCCGAGGCCGAGCGGCTCTCCTGTCTCTGTCACAGTGTCTGTGTGTGTGTGTGTGTCTGTGTGTGTGTGTGTCAGTGTGAAGAAAGGTTAATTAGCATTTATAGGCGCAGGTGGGAGCGCGGGATCGTACAGATATGGGAACGCGTAGCATATGTGCATGTTTCTGTATGTATTTTATGCTCGAATGTGTGGGTGACTTCTCTGACTGCACCTCTGGGACTTGCCGCTTTTGGGGGTTCGGACTCGGATTTGGTTTCGGATTAGGGCTGGGCTGGGCTGGGCTCTACTATTAGTTAGTCATCGTCTGATCGTCTGCGCCTGTCATCTTAGACATAAATCAAATCCAACGGCCCATCAATCTCTTTCTGCCACTGACCCTGAATCGCCAAGTCTTTCGGTTGCGACATCTGCGACGTCTCGTCTTGGCTTCATTATCTCTCTCGATTCTACCACCAACCAACCACCAACCACCAACTATTATACAAAATTATACAAAATCTCGATTTCGTAACTGTGTTTTCTTTTACTCCTTTTTGTGACACTTCACTTCGGTTTTCTGCCACACGTTTCTTGTCTAGTTACGATTACGATTACTTTTTTATTTTCACCCAAACGATCCGAGAATCCCAAATGCGGACGACACTCGTTGCATATTAAAAAAAGTCCGGCCCGACCCGGCTACGCCCGGCCTGGTAGGGTCTGGAACTTACGATGAGCCTCCCAGGGTCTGTCCGGTGATTGGTTATGCCAAACACATCGCGCGCATAAAATTCTTGTTAACGTGGCTAAGACACTAAAAGGTTATTAAACCTCTCCTGCCTGCCACAGGTATTCCGGCAAAAGAGAGTCTGTTTTCGATTGCCGCTGAGTCACCAGTTGTTAAATTCAACCCCATCTCCTGATCTGTCTCTGGAGCTGTCTTTGGCTTCACCTCCCCCGAAGATCATGAGATTTTTGTTGTTTAATTAATGTCAAATTAATGATGCCGTTGTTAACTGTTTTTGCGTGGCTTTTACCTGCTTTTTGCACTCTCCGTTCGCTGTTATGTAAAGCAGATGGAAGAGATGCAGGGGCGCAGCAGCAGCAGCAGCACAGCCACTCGATTTAAGGGCCACCACATACCAACCATACCAGCCGATCGATCGATCGATCGCTCGATCGCTCGGTCCAGGCCAGACCCTGTTATTCAATAAGCGATCCCAGAGTGTGTCTGTGCACACATGCAGAGACAACCTCCGCAGCAAAAGCAACAGCAAAGCAACAGCAACAAAACGGAGCATGTTTGCGGATATGAAATTCGCTGGGGACAACCCGCAGAAACCTTGTGTGCTCTGGGCATACTCCAGTCCGCATCCAGTTTGTAACGGGAATCAAGAGGATCAACAGGAAATGGTCAATATTTGCCCAGGGAATGAAGAACCAGAAGATTTGGAGATAAGCATTCTTCAGTTCAAGTTGGGGGCGGGTACACGTCTCAGGGGTCTGAGAAATGAGAGTTCCTTGGATGTGTTAATGATTGTTATTCTTGTACTCCAAACTGTAAGGCAGCTTGAAGCGTGAGGCTCTGCTCTCAGCTCAAGCTCCTGCAGAATATGCAAGATAAGTTGCTGAAAAGGTGGGTCCTCTGCGTAAAAAAGATCCCAACTGACAAGCGCAGCGATTGGTTTGGCTACCAGAAACCACTACCACTCAAAGACTGGATTTATTTTCCTATTTTCCCATTTGACCGATCGATAGAGCAATTGATCATCCATCAGCACGAATCTGTCAAGTGTTGCTCCAATGGTTTCCCCTTTTGCTTTTTTTTTTAATTTCTTGACTGCATCACTTAGGCGCTGATCAATGCTTGACCGACCGAATGGACCAATGGACAGCGCCATGTCATAGCCATGCCATAGCCGTAGCCATGTCAATTAAGTTTTATTCGTGTCCGATCTAGAAGGAATGGATTGGTTGCTGGCTGGCTGGCTGGCTGGCTGGCTGGCTGGTGGCGTGTTAATGCAATTTATTCGAGTATTTCGAGTATATGCGCACATTGCATAGCCATTTCCTGAACTTGAAAACGAGTTATGTCGCTCTGTCGTTCTATGGTGTCGCGCAGATCGCCTCAGGCAAATGAGAATATGCACAGACAGACAGACAGACAGACAGACAGACAGAAAGGCCAACGTGGCGTATGCGCATTTTGCAGCGGGTGTGCTGGAAAATTCTTGGAATTGCCACAGATCACAATTACATTTTAATTGCGATATGCTCGTACAATTTGCTGCCAATTGCCAATTGGATGGAGTCAACAACTGGAGTGGAGTGGAGTCGAGTCGAGTCGAGTCGAGTGGCGGCAGCATGGGTGAAGGTTGCCGTCGTGCCACTTGGCACGAAGATGCTGCAAAAAGCGGTTCACCTTCTTCTGCCTGATGCTGCTTGCAAAATTGGTTGCCGATTGCAGGTTTTTTTTCAGTTTCTTAGTTACAATTAATTTCTGCGCACTGGTGTGATATAATCCAATCCCTCAATCTCATCGGAAAGTTAACCAACGGAAAGAAAGAAAAAAAAGCCTGATTATTATTATTACTTTGCTGCTTCTTGCCGCTGTTTAATCAACTGTTAAAACTGGTTTTTCAATTAGAGTGAAAATGTTGATGATATGATGGCACTGGGCACTGGGCTCTGGGCACCCCAACGCGATGACCAGATGAAGAGTGAAAATCGTTTTATTTTATCATCTTTTTTTTTTTTTTTTTTTTATTCCATGGGTTTTACGGATTTACATAATTTAGTTGCCCTCGATTTTGTGGCTGTGTGGTGTTGGTGTTGTTGTTGCTGTTATTGTTATTGTTTCCGATTTGATTTAAATTTGTAAGCATTTTAACCTTTTTTTCGCAGCTGCTGTGGGCTTTGCTTTGAAAAGGTCGTCCATACGAGTTTACAGAGTGAGTGACACACTTTTGATCTGGTAAAAAAAAACTAAAAAAAAAACAAAACAACGCCCCGCCAATGGGCTTTTCCATGGTCCTTCGATCAATTAACGTTAAACTATTTTGCATACTAACTAGAGAGGCAAAGCGAAGATAATTTGCTAATTTAAATGTTTTTTTATGAATTGCTTAGTGGCCAGGTGGCTTCCGAAGCTGTCCTTAAGCATCAGAGCGATGGCAGATGGAGTCGCAGGCTCAGGCTCTGGCTCAGTTTCAGTCTCAGTCTCTGTATTAGCTTCCAGTAGGAGGAGAAAAAAGAGAAATTTCTTCTTCAGAAAACCGCACTAAAACGGAATTGTTAATGAAGGAAATGGTGTAGTGTGATGGCCAAGACAATAAACCAAGCCAAGTCGAAGTTGAAGATGAGCCTGTAAAATGTAAAAAAAATGCATAACCATAAAAAAAAAAAAAAAATCAAAAAAAACGCGAGCTGGAGAGTTGCATAACGCGGACCCCTCACCACCCTTCTTCTTCTTTGTTGTCTCTTCTCCTTCTCCTTCGCCTTCGCCTTCTCCTTCTTGCTCTCCCTATCATCGTCATCATCAGCTTCGATCCGCACCGGGGGACGGCACTATCCGGGATGGATAGGGGGTGTGGGGCGTTTAATTTATGGCAAGCCAAGAGCATCCGAAGGCCTGCAGCAAATAACGGACTTTCTTTTTAGTATATCTTCAGTATTTAAGACAATGTGCGTGTCTCTGTCTCTCCATGTGTGCGTGCGTGTGTGTGTGTGCGTGTGTGTGTGTGGAAGAGTGTTTGCCTTTGACTTTCAATTTTCATTTCCATTTGAAAAACTCATCATCTGCAATCAACTGGCGATCTGTTTCTTTTCTTTTTTAAACATTTTTTAACTGTTTGCCGACTTCATTATTATGCAATTATTTCTTTTGCGGGGAGCTTCATTCATACTCCATCCATCCATCCATATGCATGAGTATACATACATACATATGTATATGTATGTGCATAAATGGCTTGTCAAAATCCGCCAACTGCTTGGCCTCTCTTCTGTCTCCTGCTGATCGTCCCACCAGCTGCGCTGCCCCAGGGCGACGCAGCGTCACAGCTCCAACACCTGGCCAGGTCCCATGTCTTCTGGTCACCTTGTCGCATTGACGTCACCCGAATTGGCAATAACATTACATATTCAAACGAAATGGAGCGAGACTCTCAGAACCAGGAAGCATGTTCGAGAATTACTGGGTCTACGTCTCTGGGCAACTTGTTGGTCTGTCGGACAGTGGTAGGAGGGGCGTGAGAAAAGCAGAGAAGGGACAAAGGGATGCAATGGGGTCAATCTCTGCTTGGGGTCCATCGAAGCAACGGATTTGCTGAAATTAATAGAGCTGCGAAGCCCAGATTGTCGATGACTATTATAGCACTTATCGGTTTTCAGTTGGAATGATTCAGAACACTCAGATATTCACTCAATATTCGGATTTTTTAATACAAATATGGTGAAATTAAACAGAATTCACTATAATTTAAGCATAAATGTATTATAGTGTCTTCTAAGTACGGCCCATATTTAATCTAAATGTAAAACACTTTTATTGAATTTGTAGTAAATATATTTAATCGAAATATATTTCGATAAAAAGATCAGATGAAACACAATTTCATTTGACAATTTTTAATCCCATTATATATGTTTGTGTAATAAATATAACTAAAACATTTTTAAATTCGTTAAGGCTGTTCGTTCTCTGGGTGGGTGAGTCTTTTCCCCGCCATCGAATTCTCAGAACTAACATCGTTAATCTGTGCATTTTTTTGTGGTACATATCTGTACATATCCCTACATTATCCCTACTCCCATCGGCAGTGATCCACTGTGCAGCAGCAGAGCAGCGGAGCAGAGCAGCAGAGGCTGTCCTACCTGCCTGCCTGCCTGCGTTTGTCGTCGTCCCGTCCCGCCCCGTGTGCAATTTATGCAAATCGCCCACTTTGCAACTAGTTCACTTACCTCAGCTTGGCAAAAGTAAAAGTTTGCTCAAGTTACACACACACAGATACGCGGATACACAGATGCACAGATACAGAGCAGCACACACTGACACACACACTCTTACGTTCGTAGGGAACTTGTTTTTTGGGCCACTTTTTGGAGCCTCAGAGCCTCAGAGAGCCGCTTACCTTGATTGGTGATAAAACTTATTTATGCGTCGAAATTCGTACCAAAAAAGAAATAATATTCATTTGTGCAGCTAAATAAATGTGTAAAGCATATAAATATCATATGAATGTATGCATGCGTCTGTATGCGTCTGCCTGTCTGTGTCTGTGTCTGTCTGCGAATATTTGTGGTATTTCCAGCAAAATTTGCAATGCTTAAAATTAATTAGCAGCTTTTTCGATTTGTTTGGGGGATTGCGCAAAGAGCCCCCAAGCCCAGACCCATGTCCCACCCCGAATCGACAACAGCCAGGCCCAAGAACCTGTTTTGGCCATCTCCACAGCCAAATCTCCATCCCCATCCCCATCTCTTTCTGCTTCTGCTTCTGCTTTTGCATTTGCATTGATTTGTGCGCATACAAATTAGCAAATCTTGAGAGGCATTTTTTATACTTTATATGCGTGTATTATAGACTAATATATCTAATTCTAGACCGGATCGACACTTTGGAGCGTTCGGTGTTAGGTGCCTAAAATGAAAACCTGAAAATTAACATATGAAAGAGGTGGATGGGGGACGGGGGGACGGGGGACGGGACTCCAACTGAAATCAAAACTGAACACCAAAAAAAAAAAACAAAAAAAAAAACAAAACGCGTTATTGTTATTCAAATTTGCGGCTTATTTTTTCCTGTCGGATAATTCCAAAAAAAAACTGGTTAGTAAGTCAGTGGGTTGGGTTGGGTTCGGTTGGGTCGGGTTGGGTAGAGTAGATAGCATACAAATTGGGTTGAATTATTGTTGTTTTTGGGGCATCGGTTTAGGTTTCGGTTTCGGTTTCGATTTCTGTTGCTGGGGTCCGCCTGTGGCTCCATTCCATTCCATAAATCTGTTCCATAAGCCCCTCTAGCTCCCCTCCAGCTCCCCTCCAGCTCCTCTCTAGCTACCCACCTAAGCCCATCTGCATTTATGCATTTTTCGGATGTTTGATGAGCAAATGAGGGAAATAAAATTGAAATGAAATCCATAAATTGTTTTCTTGATGTTTTTTTTTATATAATTTTTTGTGGTTTTTTCGTTTTTATTTTTTATCATTTAAATATACACATACAAATTAACGTAAAACTACAAAAAAAGAATTTAGACACAAGTGTTTAGTGGATGTTGTTGATTGTTGATTTTCTCTTGTGGTTGGTGTTGTTTGTTTTTCTGTTGTAGAGTTTTTCTTTCCGTCTTTTCTCCATCTTGTTTCAACGTAACCGTAACACAGCAAAGACTTGCCCAGGGGAGGCGCTCGGAAGCGCCTCGGCGCTTTTCTCTTCTCCTCTCCTCGCGCATCGAAGTCAGTCAATAAAAATATAAAAAAAAGTCTTGCAGGAAATTCAAAAAAATCGATTGATCGAGTGGTTGGATTGTAGTAGAACTTGGAGATTGGTTAGGCGTGAAAGGAGGGAGGGTTGGGGCCAGGGGCAGGGGCTGGGGCTGGGGGACTGGGGACTGGAACTGGGGCAGAAAAGATCATCTCGCTCGCTGACTTAGAAGAAACCATCGCCAGTGGGATCGTTGACCCATGGGTAGTTATTGGGGCACCGCACACAGGTCTGCAGGTTGATGGTCTCCCCGGGAACCTCCTTGGAGGTGAGCTTGCAGGAGTTGGGCACCCAACAGGCGGGCTTGCCCTCGACCACGCACTTCTCCCTCCAGGGCTCGAAGTTCTTGACCTCGCTGATGGTGCGTGGGTTCTGCATCCACTGGATCACCTGGGTCATCGTCACGAAGTACACATCGTTGTGGTTGGCCAGGATCTCGTCGATCCAGTAGAGGAAGGCGTCCAAGAACTCGGGATTGTTCTTCAGCCAGGCGGCATGGAAGTACAGGCCCAGAGGAGCGCGGTTCTGATCGTAGTGGCGATCAAAGTTGTGGTTCAGGAAGTTGTAGAACTGATCGCCAGTCAGGATGTTCGAGCAGGAGTCGACCATGGCACAGCCGGGCAGGTATTCGTCATTGGCAGGATCCTCGCGACGATCCAGCTCGTTCATGACCATCTCCCAGACGGCATGCGACCTGGTGGGGCAGCTCTGCAGGTTGCCGTGGCAGCGGTGGGGCATGCGGAAGTACATGGTGTACGGCCACAGTGGGGGGTTGGACAGGGGCGCCGTGATGGTCGAGTCGTAGAGGAAGGCCTGCTCCTCCATCATCGTGAACTGGTTGTTGCCGCCCACCCTCAGGTACGGGGCGCGCACGCCCACCACCGAATTGTCCGTGATGTTGGCGTACTTCTCGGTGATGATCCTCATGCCGGCCATCTCCTTGGCCCAGTCGTCAACGGTGGCGTTCGACCAGAATCGCTCCTCGTCGTTGTGCGTGATCGAGTGGACGGCGATTTCGTGGCCCTTGCGGGCTGTCTCCTGGACGGCCGAGTAGTTGGTGTACTTGTGCGAGACGAAGTACGTGGCCTTGATGTCGCACCCGTTGGGGTTCTTGCGGCCCTTGAATATCTCCTTGTACAGCTCGATGTTGTTGTTGTTGATGGCATCGTCGAAGGTGATGGTGATCATCATGGGCACATCCTTAGCGGGCAGATCCCCAGGGATCGAGGTGCCGTCCTCCGAACAGAAGCAGTCGGGCAGGACACAGACAGCGGGATCGCAGGGAGGAGCACGATTGGGATCGTTGTCGATATCTGTGGGAGGGTGGGAGAAAAAGCGAGAGAACAAATGTCATATAGCGAGATATAATAGTATCGAATATATTTATTTATTAATAATCTCTTTGGCCCTCTCGTGGATCTATCGATCTTCAGCTGGAATTACCGACAATATTTATATTCTGCCTGCGTTTGCGCTTACCGGCAAAAGTTCACTCAACTTTTTCACATAAATATTTAAACAATTAGCTAACTGTACAGAGTGTGGTATGTGCCTGTGGTTGTGGCTGTGGCTGTGGTTGTGGCCGAGGCCCGGGGGCGAGGGGTTAGTTCAATGAACCGACACAGTCTGGAAAAGCAATCAAGAGAGGTGGGAAAACCGAAACGCAAAGTGAATGGAAAATGTCTGCACAATCTTCCACTCGAGGAGTCTCTTTTTCATAGTACACACACAATATACATGCATACATATATATATTTTTCTTTCATTATTATATTTTGTTGTTGTTTTGTGGAGGGTTTGGTTTTTGAGCAATTTTCAAGCCTGATCGGAGATTCAGGGAGCGTTCACTTAGTAGGTGACTGGCTGGCTGGCTGCCCCACCCACCCACCACTCCGTCCTGAACCCACGTGTTGGCCATTCGTTTGTCGGCCATATGCAAATGAGGGCTATCTGCTTTCGGGCCACAGCCAATTGGTAAGCCTTGCACTTGCCACTGGTCGCGGCTGCCGTCGTGACTGATCGAACGTCAAATTTCAATCATTTGCGAAAGTTTTCATAGAAATTGGCGGTAATTATTTTGGTGCTGCCTCATTTGGCATTTGCCGTTTGCCTTTTGCTATTTGCTGTTTGCTGTTTGCAGAGTGAAATGGCAACGGGTGGCAGGCAAAGGCCAAGCCACTTTGTAGCAATATACAGCAAGAGTTTTTCACTTTTTTTTTCCTTTTTTTATATATTTTTTTTGTGCTGTATCTACTGCCAACTGCCGGCTTTTGTCCGTCTCTCTTGTGACCTTTTTGTGCGGTATCTCTGCCTGTCGTCTTGGCTGGTTTCCTTTCCCCTCTTTTCTGTTTTTTTTTTGTTTTTTTCTCTCTTGCACATTTGCCAATAATCTGTCGTTAAAGCCAGGTGTTATGTCATCCCGAACCGGTTCGGGGAAGCATTCAGCATTCAGCAGTCGGAATTCAGTGCTTACCATATTCCCGGCTATTATTGACTTTTTTTAGGGCTTTGCGTTTATTTCTTTTATTTATTTTCTTTACGGTTTTCGGTTTTTTTTAATCTTTTGCGGAGATTGTGGAAAGGGGAACGGCTGAGATGTGTTTGCCATTCGTGAAGAGGATATGGCCGATACGGAGACGGAGATGGATTATAAGTATGAAGAAGTCGGGACGGGATCACTGAAGGTGATTGATAAATTATTGTCGGGTTGCGAAAGCCTGCGATGGAGTGGCCCTATCCACAATATATACTACACTCCACTCCCTGACATTACCCCCAAATATGTCAATTTTCCCACTACATTTTGGCTACATTTTTCTTTTCTCTGCCTAGCAAGTGGGCCACACTGCTTACAAAATGAGTTATAGCACTTTCCCCATTGCAGCGCCTCTGGTGCTGAAGCCGAACCTACAAAGTATGACCAGTTAATCGGTCTCCTTAAGTGTCTGCCATTTATTTTGGTTTACGGCGACGTGTGCTTCCTCATTGTACTGCACTGTGCCTCACGGCTGGTGTGGCACTTGCTGGCTAAACTTGGGCTTTGGTTATTCAATTGTTTATAAGTTAATGGTCCGCTGAGCATTTCAAAAGTTACGCCTTCTGCCTCGCACTCAACCAACGGTGTGCGATGTGCGATGTGCGATGTGCAACAGTCTACAAAGAAGCGAGGTCTCAGAACGAGCTTCGAGCTCGGTGGCGGCAGCTGATGCCTAGTGGCAGATGGCAGATGGCTGATGGCTCGATATCTGTACGGATCGGCATTAATTAGCTCGTTAAGGCTCGCTTGTGTGCCATGTGAGCCTCTTGGGAAATGTCGCTCGTGTGCTCAGGTGATCGGCGTACGCGATGAGCATAGATATACCTATACATAAGTAGTATATATACCAATATCTGCACTAATCGCAGCCCAGACAGACCCGACCCGACCCGACCCAGCCCGATGCCAGTCTTCGGTGTCCGTTATTATTGCTATTATTATAAATTAGCTGCGGTTTTTACACTGCTTGCTGCCTGCTGCTGCCTGCTGCTGTTTCGTTGTTTATTTTATTTGTTTGGCTGTTTCTTTTGGTTCAGTTTTTTGCGGCTTTTTGCAATTGCTAAAAATATACACAAACAAATGCGACTGCGGCTGAGACTGCGGCTGAGACTGCGGCTGCGGCTGCGGCGAATGGAATGGGTCTCTTAAGTCGCTTATGTAAGGCTAATTTACACATGAATCGAACGCGCTTCGGAACGCCTATGGAGAGGCATTTTGTTGTGCTTCGATTTGATTTCTATTAAGTCCAAGGTTAGCGCTCTGTTGCGATGGACGTTGTTAATTAGTGATTTAATATTTCATATGCGACTACTCGTACATGCGGGCCAACGAGCCAACGGGCCAACGGGCCAACATGCTCGAATCTTGGTAATTCATGTGAGAGATCTACGGATCTACAACAGGGGGGGGAGGGAGAGGAGCTCAGTCTCAGTCTTTGTGTCTGACATTTCATTTCGTTTCCATTTCACACTTGACATTTCCACCCGAAAGTCGATTTCCATTAGAGATTCGTGTCGGGGCCGGCCGCTAAGGGCCTCTTTACGAAACCGGTCGGTCTCGCGGATCTCTTGCAGCAAGAGTCGGCTCGGCTCGGATCGGATCGGAATGGATCCGTTGCATGTAGGCGTCATTGGCATCCCAATGATACCCGCCGTATGCCCCAATCCCCGAATCTCAATCCCAATCCCCAGCCCCATCCCCACCCCATCCCAGACAGACACTTGTATGCCGTTGTCGGAGTTTTCGAGAGGCGAGTGGAGTGTCTGTGTCTGTGTCTGTCCTCTCCCCTTTCCCCTCTCCCCTCTCGGGGCTGTAATGGTCGCATTGAAGTAATGTCTTAAATGCCGTCAACCGGTTTTAAGGTGCGACTCTTGTTGCGACTGGAATAACTGAAAGAAATTCGACTTGGCGCCCGGCCAAAAGACAGGCGGACAGTCAGACAAGCGGACACATAGGCTTGAGTATACAAATTTGAGCCACTTGAAGACTTACATCTTGAGATGATGGAGTAATAATACTGAGCCTATTTCGGGAAAGCCAATCCCAATCCCAATACCATGCGATATCTGGCGGCTTACTTTTAAAGAGTTTAAAGAGTACCCCGCGCTAGTGCTGAATCATTGTTGTCAAATGTCAAATTTCATAGAAAAGTGCTCCAAAATGAAATGACTGATCACTGGATTATAGTTTCGTTCGTTCGTTCGATCCTTGATCCTCATAATAATGTACTTGATTTTTTGGTTTGAATTGTGGCTTGAAAGCATTCAACAGCAATGAATTGGCAAAAGGTAAACATCATCAATCATCAGTTGTACATTATCTGAACTATCTAAGTCAACAACTGACACCCGACGATCGGCCGCAAGATCGGGGGAATTCCCACACACCCACTGCGGATGTCCCTGCCCTGGACACTTGGCTTACGTTTATGATCACAATCACAAGTGACCTTCATTGCGGCGTATCGCCTAGTAAGGAGTTCTCTCTAAAATTTACTTCTGAATTAATAGTCAGGAGCTTTTGTGGGGTATCTCATCGCTATGGATGATCCTTTCTTCATCTTCTATTTAAGACCCCATAAGGTAGTACTCCTTCTTCTTGAGTTATGTTGGTATACTATTTGTCCTTGTACTCACCACAGGTGTTCTCATCGGATCCATCGGAGCAATCCTTTTCGCCGTTGCAGAAGAGACCGCGCTCAATGCAGTTGCCATCGCCGCAGGCGAGGAAGCCATCCTGGCAGAGCGGCTCGTCCGTGTGGAGCAGAGGCTTCACACGACGCTCCTTGTTCTTGGACTTGCAGTTCTTCACAGACTCCTTCCAGTCGCAGGTCTGCTTCTCAATGTCGAAGTACAGACCGGCTGGGCAGCGAATGGCTTGCAGGCCCTGCAAGGATGCAAAGAATAAGGGGAGGAGACCGAGTGTTAGTCGATAATGGATATGGATGTACCTATGTACGCATGTATAAATCAGAGTAGGTATATGGACTGTGATGACCTACCGATGAGGTGCACTGGATGACGTCGCGACAGTTGTCGCCTTCGCCGGCAACCAGGCGGAACCACTCGCCGGCATCCTTGTCCTTGCAGAGCTCCCTCTCGAACGACTCCTCCTTCTTGGTCTCTTCGGTGGTGGCCTGTCGCTTGAACCGCAGCAGCGGATCGCTGGCACTGGCTGTGAATGGATGGAAGGAGCAAGAGGAAACCAGAGTGTGGTTGCATTTGTCAGTGAGTGAGTTGCCAAACCGGAAGAATTTCTATTGCGAATGTGGGTTGGGTTGGGTTAGGTTGGGTGGGGTTCGGTTCGGTTCGGTTGGGTTCGGTGCAGTGCAGTGCAGTGCAGTGCGGACCATGTCACCATGGCACTTCCTGTTACAAAAACACAGATCAAGTCGGGTACGGGCACGGGCACGGGCATGGCTATATGCACGGCTTTATAGTATATGGTTTAGATATATAGATATAGACATGGCATGTCGTCTGGCTGGTTGTGTTGTGTTGTGTTGGCCAGCAAACACGTTTGGCATTATGAAATACGATGTCACAGAGAACCGAGCTGCAGAAACACAAAAATATCTGCCTGTCTCTCTGTCTGTCTGTCTGTATGTCTGTCTGTCCGTATTGTATAGAAACAGAAATTGTTCCATGGCATTCCGAAAACTTGTTGCGCCTGCGCTATAACTTTGACATTTTGCATTTCGCTGGCAGTTGGCAACAGTCCGCGTCTCTGTCTCTGTCTGTGGCTGTGTCTGTGTCCGCGTCGAGGGGGAGTTGCCACATTTGCATAACCGTTAATTGACAGCTGGCAACAGTGGCAGCAGCAGCAGCAGCAGCAGCCACAGCAGCCAGTATTTATTTATGTTTCGCTTCGCCTCCATAATCATGATCGATGGCCTGTCAAAGTCAAGAGTCGCTCGGCATGCCAGGAGACCTGCGAACTGCATTCGCTCGGAGAGCAGCAGCTCAAATGTCAACGAGAGCGTGGTATGTGGTATGTCGTATGTGGCATGTGGTATGGGGATTTCTCTTCGGCTCAAGGTACGGGGCTCCCTTGAAAAATGAAAGTTGTTTTTTACCGAACTAGTCGCAGCCACTTATCTGCTCGTCCTTTTTGCATAATCAAGGTTACTAAGTCCCACATTCACATCTCGAAGACTGCTTTTCAATTTCGTTTCGATTTCCCCCTATGCGCTTTTTGTTTTTTTTTCTTTTTTTTCTTTTTTTTTCTCTTTCCTTCACATTTTTTCTGAAGGCCGAAGACCAGTCGAGCAATTTTAATTGATAACTCTTGACAACTTCCGCCAGCCGAGCCAAATGCAAATTGCTGCTCAATCATTAAAACTTAAAATAAAAAACCAGGCGGAATGGAAGCGGAGGGAAGCGGAGGGAAGCGTAAAGTATATGTTTCGGCTGAGACCTTCTTACCTTCGTTAAAGGCCGCCAAAGCCAGAACGGCAAAAACCACAAACAGTTTTGCCATCTTCGACTTGCAGCTGACGTGAAATCTGTTGAGTATTTCGTTCGGTTGTGCACAGTTTTATTGGGTTTTTTTGTTTATTACGGCTTGTTGCGGATAACACACAGTAAGGAAAAACACTGGATTTGGAGATCGACGGCAGAGAGCAAGTTTTGTCCTTCCGATCGCTATCAAAGCTCCATTTACACTGTCTGCTACGAGCCGCGCACAATTTCTCGAACCCCTCTCTGACACCAAAGCCCCAGACGAAGTCGGATTTGCTTCTTTTATTACACGGCGGCCCCCACGACGTCTCTTTCGTGGCTCTGTGGTGGGTTTTGGAAAGCGTCGAGCACGCAGCACAGCGCCGTCTGAGACTGAGCTTTCCGCAGTCTCCGTGCACGATCCACAGGCGGGGTAGGCAGGGTAGCTGCTAGCTGGTAGGTGGGTAACTCCGAAACGCGATCCACACGAAAGCTCTATCGACTGCCAAGCCCGGCTTTTTCCCTGTGTGATTGTGTGTGTGTGCGTGCGTGTGTGTGTGTGTTGCACAAGTCTGTGGCTCGATCGTGACTGTATGGCTGCCAGAGAGAAGAGAGAAGTGCGGCACTGTGGTGGTGCTCTTTTATATGCAAAATGGTGGCGGTTATCGGTCTCTAAAGGGGTTCGTTCCCATCCACATACACATCCACATACTCATCCACATCTGCATGCACTCTGCCCTGCACTGTGGTGAGTAGCTGTGCAGCCTGCATTTGTGTGTGTGGAGCGGAGTGGAGTGCAGTGGAGTGCAGTGGAGCTTTGGTTTGCCATTATGCAAATGGCATTCTTGGCCATAATTTAGCTGCGACCATCTTGGCACTTCTGGCAGATTCCAGAAGGCCTCTTGGTTCTGGGCTCTGTCTGCTGTCTGCTGCCAGCTGTCCTGTCTTTGCTGTCTGCTGTCTGCCCAACCTGGCCTAGCCCTCACTTCTGTGGGTCGGATGTGTGTCAGTCTGGGCGTGCCCACGCCAAACACACTATCAACAAAGCCACTGCATTTTCAGTGCCCCCACACAATCATACATACCTACATTAATACTCATTTGTTTCTGAAGTTGCTTTTTATCTAAGTACCTATACATAGACATGTACCTAGTGCCTATTGCCCAAGCAGGGGTATATGGATTTGTCAGTTGGGTCTGCTGCCGATCTGTCAACAGTGCGTATAATTAATGTTTTTCCGTATTAAATAACACTTGGAGCTATGGCAGCAAATGAAAGTGGATTTTGATGATTTTTCCCGTGTTTAAGTAGAAAATATTTTTGGCACTTTCATTTTCTCAGATTGGGATGGTTTGTTCAGCCCCTCCCCATGATTACCACCCCTCCAAGATGAACCCTGAACTCCGACAAGCGTATACTCTATTCGCCTTGCCAGAAACCGATTGAAGAAAGATACATACATCTTTCCAATCTGTATTTCTTTTTTATTTCGATGGCTAAGTAGCGCCTCTCTGACGTCTCGTCGTCCCAATTCAAAAGCTGTTTTTTTTTTCCCGCTGCGACCTTGATCATTTTAAAGCTAAATTTAAGCCATTTATGGCCAACCGAGTGATACGTCGTGGCTCGACGGCTGCTAAATGACAGAGAGGCGTCTTAAGGCGTGACGAACTGCCTCCAGCCAGAGCGTTTTTTGGTTGTTGCTTTTTTGGCTGTTGTTGTTTTTTTTTGTTTTTTTTTGTCGCCATGCCCGCTGATCGCTGGACGGCATGGCACGGCTTCAAAGTGTGCCAAAGTGTTTTGCCGTTCGACGAGAGACCTTTCCGAATTGTCATTGTCTATTTTTGCCACTCTTGACATTTGCATAGAGGAGTAAGGCTGCTTCTTGCCGGAGATTCGGCTTCGGCTTCGGCTTGAATTTCCAATTAAGATTAAGTGAAATAAGTTTTGAGCAGTTTCCGCCTCAACGCATTCGGACAACACAGCATCTGCCTGACGAAATGTACGTCAATTGAGGAACCAGTTTTTCCCATATCATCTCAATGCGATCATCTCGTTCCGACGAATTCTTGCAAAATCTTCAATGAAATTCAAGCTAAAAACCGCAAAATTCGCTGCTGCTTAAGTTAATCAATTTTCTGGTTTCCTGGAGAAGCACTTGTTCCTTTCGCTTTTCTGTCGAGTTTTTGCCTTTGTTTTTTCTACAATAATAATAAGTTTATATCTACGTATGTATGTGTATGCATATACAGCATATGTATTCAAATATAATTATCTTATTATTCTTATTTATAAGAAACAAATTGAAAAGAACATGCAAATAACAAATTTAACTTTATTAAGAAACATCAATATTGCAAAGTATTTTTTGGGGATGCCAAATGATCGGGAATATTCTCTCGATCAAGAGAATTCGAGATACTTATTGTTATCCTTATTGTCCTTGTTGCCTCCAAACTATCGGTAACATGGAGCCGAGATTTCGCCATTTTCAGATCTGCTGAAACTTTAGCGAATGTAAAAGCAAAGCAAATTGGAATTTTAGATCATACTTTTGGGGTTGAAAAAAAGCGAAATTGCTTTCCACTGATCAATGTAAAATCATTTCATTTTGGGGCATGATTTTCAGTTTTTCTTTAACTATATCTCGACTATACAGCGCCCAGCCGATTTGCTTCAGAAAATGGACCTTCAAGTGAAGGGCGTGTCGCATTTGTTGCAATGAATTGAATTGTTCGAATTGTTCTTCAGAAGAGGGTTCTCTCAGCACTTTTGATTGCCCCTTCAAGAAGCTCCGAACGCTTAGACTAGCACCATCTGATGTAGACACTTCCCCGTTCGAGCCAACGTCGAGTAGCTGACGTGTTAGCAATCACCAGTTCGTCGTTTGAAAGGGGCACAAAGTTCAGTTCGCACATTTCTGTGTTCAATTTAACAGATAATTGGCTTGCAGCACAAACCTGGATAGCCTGGAGATCGAGAGCACAGCCGAAGGCATGGAGAAGCTTGAGTGGGTGGACGAGATCGAGAGCTGCGTGGAGAACAGTGGTCAGCCGGCTGCTGGAGCAGGAGTCGAGGACAGGGGGCTATATCAGTATTATGCCAGGACCTTGGAGAGCATGGGAGAGCTTGTGGCCCAATGCTGCGCCAGCTGCTGCGAGCAGGATCCACGCCTGTGCGATGCCTGCCTGACCTCGCCCCTGCACTATGCCGCCTTCTGGGGGCACGATGAGTGCGTCCGGACACTGCTGGAGCACAATGCCCCGATCAATGCAGTGAATAGCGATGGCTACGGTCCCCTGCATTTGGGTGCCGTATTTCCAGAGGTCACCCGACTGCTCATCCAGCGCGGAGCTCCGGTCAATGCCAAGGCCCTGAGCGACGGCAAGACGGCCCTCCACTTGGCCATCGAGGGCCAGTCGAAGGAGTCTGCCCAGCTGCTGCTCCAGACGAACATCAACATCAACGAAACCGACGACTTGGGCGTGACGCCCCTGATGACGGCCATTGCCTGCAGAATGACAGTGCTGGCAAAAGACATGCTCAGGCGGGGCGCCCACATCAATATTCAGGATAAGGGCAACCAGACAGCTCTGACGCTAGCTGTCAGGGGACGTCACACGGGTATGGCGAAGCTCCTCCTCGACTGTGGAGCTCGGCGTCTGGCCTCACAGCATCTCCTGCATCACGCCGTGGGTCACAATAACTGGGAGCTGGTGCAGATTCTGCTGCACTACGGAGACAGTCTCTCCGTGCGGGACAGCGACAACCGCACACCCATCATGGTGGCCATCTACAATCAGCAGCCGGTTATGCTGGGCTATCTGCTGGACGTGGCCGAGCAGCATCGTCGTCGGGGTTCGGACATGAATGCCCATGACGCGGGCTTAGTCCTCTTCGCCGTACAGCATGCCCACCACGTCTACGCTCTGCGAGCCGTCCTTAGAGTGCTGTTGGCCAGGCTGGCCAGCGCCCGCACAGATCTGTATGGCTCGGGTGCGCCGCCCATAGCCTGCCACCTGGTCCCCTTTCAGACTCCGCTGTCGCTTGCCATCAGCCTGCACCGTCTGGACCTGGCCGAGCTCCTCATTCATGAGGGCTGCAATGTGGCACAGATTTGTCCGGAGCATGTGGTCAGCGAGCTGCGCTCCAACTGCTCTCAACGGAGCGTGGCCTTCGGGCGATTGCTGTGTAAGTTCTGATCTGGAGCACAATTCCTTTTCGATTTCTGGCTTATCTAAGACTTTCACCCCCACCAAGACAATGCCGGATTCCAGCTGCCATGCGAAAAGCAATTGCAGCCCAACAATTGGTCAGCGCCTCGACAGCAACTCGAAACGGATATTTGCCTGTTCTTAACCAACCCGCGCTCTCTGCAGTCCACCGCTCGTCTGGTGATTCGCAAAAATATACTTTTGAATCTCCAAATGCGGCCCTCGCTGGAGCAGAAATATCTCCCAAAGCCGCTCCGATCCACGCTCGGCATAATCATCGACGAGTTCGATATCCCAGATATATTGAAGAAATATCTCAGCGATTTTAATGAGTTGGACAAAGTGTAGTCTACAGATGCGCGTCTACAGATCGCCAGAGATTACGAATTTATTCAGATTAAATGGTTTCAAATATGTTGGTATACGGTATGCGGTTTTATTTTTGTATATTGGCCAATAATTTTAGGATTTTGCAGCATAAAAGAAAACATTTCAAACAACTTAATTTCTTATGATGAGTTAAATATTTGGAATGCTTAAGATATATAGATATTTATATAATTTGTAAGAACTAGGGTTTTCGTTTGACTATGCCAAAGTCAAGATTACATTACAAGATCTCTGACAGAACGAGACTCAAGAGGGGGCATTAAATATGCAATTGTAAATTGTAATTAGAAATTCAAACATCGGATGCAGTAAATAAACAGAACAGAGTTTTAAGGAAAATTTTAACTTTTTTTGTTCTTACTCTATAAACAAAATACAATGATGCTAATGTTCAAGCTCATGGAAGCGGCATGGACTAGGGCTTGGACAGGGCTGGCCATTGTGGCCTAATCTATTGAACATTTTCAATCGATCCTGTGATTGACAAATATCCTCGGTGTGGTCCTTAACAATGACCATTAAAATACTGGATTCTCGTTACTTTTCTTTCTTTATTGTAATATCTGTATACAGTTTAAAGAGGGACTTGGTTATGCATACAAAACTTTTCATCGTAAACATAAAAAAAAATTACCTATTGGATACTTAGGTACCTAGGATTTCAGTATTGTTAATGTTAGGCATGTTATATGCAGTGAATCATATTTCATATTTGTACGTAAACTCGTTTCGGATGCGATTGTTCCCATGGACTTGATCCATGTCCATATTCCCGGCAAAAATAGCTCCCATACTTTAATTTCTTTTGTTCTCTGGTTCCGGTTCTGGTTCTGACTTATATCACACACAGTTTGCACGTAATATCGTGCATTACAAATTCAAACAGTTGCATTGCCAACTGTCGCGTTTCCATGGTCAAAGCTGTGATTCTGAGCCGCTGTTTGTTGGAAACTCTTAAAGGTACGTACGTTAGGGTTTCTCTCGGTTAAAGGGCTTTGGCAATTAACAAATTAATACGAAAAGCTAATAACAATTTCAACACGCCACTACACACATAAAGCTGATGACAGACTAACTACAAAAACAACAAAAAAAACATTACAAAGACTCGAAACTATCTATGGCGCACCCAGTTATTTCATAATACTCGAGAGGCTGGTGTAGCCGCTGTTGGGCTGGACGGGCTCCTGCTCGCGCCTGCAGCAGCCGCAGCAGCAAATGCTCCTCACAATATCCGCAAAGCTCGTTTGGTCAAAGTCGTCCAGATCGGTCATGAAGACGCCAGAGCTGATGTCCTCGGCGGTGCGGGTGCCAACAAATGCCTTGAGATCGGTGGTTGGGAAGCCATCCTTGTAATACGCCTTAATCGTATCGTAGGCATCCATAATGACGGCAATGAACAGCGACAGCACCACATAAATGTAGAGCGATATAAACGAATAGAGGTAGATCTGGCAGAACCACCACAACCAGGTGGCTTTGCTCGACAGGGTGGCAAAGGTGGCAAACATATCGTCGCCGTTGATCAGCGCAAACAAACACTCAGAGGTGGTGGCCAGCGAGCGGAACTTCATGTGGTACGGCCCCAGAATCAGCCAGCCGCAGAAGACAAATCCAGCATAGATCAGCAGGGCGGCAATCAGGAATCGCAGAATCTTTGGAGCCGCTTTCTTCAGCGTGAGAATTACCACATTGTAGGTCTTGAAGAATCCCAGATAACGCAACACTCCGAACCACACAAGCAGATTTCCGATGCCAAGGAACAGGGAGCAGGTATCCCATTGATCCACAACCAAGTAGCGTCCCTCGATCTGCTCTTTAAGAGCAGACCCAATGATCAGCAGGATATCGTTGAAAATGATCATGATGTACCTGAAAATATAAACGAAATCAATGAGATCTTCTATTAAACTATTCCACTTCCAGACTTACCAAAAGTTGACGAACTCCAGGCGACCGTCGAAGCTCAATTCCTTGCCAAAATGCGACCGGAAGAAGTTGACAGTCGTGCATCTCAGCAGGTATGCCCTCCACAAGGCTCGCGTGCACAGAGCAAAGGATAAGGCGCAGGTTAGAAGGACAAATATATTGAGCACGCTCCTCAGCATGGAGTCGAAGTTCGCCTCCGATATGAAATCCGTCGCGCCATGGCACTTCAATCGCGTGGCCTCGGCATCCAGCGACAACAGCATCTGGCCGTCATGGTCCCGATTGTTGAACAGGATGGCTATGTCGAATCTAAAGCAATCCGGAGCCGACAGGGGCCCACCATTGGCCTTGAAGTTCACAGTCTTGATCTTAAACGTCAGCTGTGCCGATACGAGAGATGCGAAATTGACATCTACTCCACGCTCCCTAAGATAATTCTCCACTCCGATGCTAGTCACGTTCGGTGGCAGCGGCTCGCACACCTCGTCGATGTGTGGATCAAAGATGTAGGACTCGTTGAAGCCAAATATGGTACCCTCTCGATAGTTCTGCAGACACAGCTTCAACGCCGGCATTGTATTGTTAGGCGTAGGATAGTCGTACGGTCCAATCGATCGGCTCACATTGGCATATCCATCGACTGCATACTGCACTGTGGCATAAAACTCCGATTTCAAGTACAAGGCAAAGGGACCAACCGCGGGTGGATAGCTCTCGACCTCGCGCGACGAGTCCCAGCCCCTCAGAAACAGGTGCGAGAAGGCGAATCGGTTATCGCCCGTATAGTTGATGTGGTTGTACCGCGAGTGGGCAAATAGACACAGCTGCATCGTCACCAGAAAGATCTTCACAATCTGTAGAAAGGAGGAGGATTAATATGATACAAATCGGTGGGTGGGTGGGTGTTTGCTTAATCCAATTAAAGTGTGCGGCCGCTCCTACATATATGTACGAGTATGTATGCGTTTCTTTTGAGAACACAGATAAGGGCGTTCAATGATCTAAGTACCTTATCATGTTTTGCTTGTGTCTATAGACAAATCTGCTTCTATCACGACTACTAAGCATTGGGACAATGGAGTTTCCGCCAAGTTCAGTACCCAACCCAATTTCAAATTAATCATCACAAAAAATCCCCACGGAAACCAGCACATTTATCATACTATTGAATAATTTTCTAAATTGTACGTATCAGTACGTGTAGGCGGGAACGCCAATGGGAACTATAAAGTATAAGATATTTTTTCAAGTTTATTGCCTACACTATGTACATACGTATGTACATACATGTATGTCCTATATTTAGTTAGTAGACCTTTCAGATAAGGCATCGATAAGCGAAGAGAGCTTAACAATGCACGCAAAATGCTTAAGTGCCTAAATGTTGACTATGCTCGAGTTGGGCCTTTTGAGTTACAGGCTGAAAAAAGCTAAGTAAACAAAAAGCTTGAAACCCCTGATTAAAAAGCGACTGTAAATTTAGCCATACATGTGTCACAGTCAGAAGCGTCCGCCGCCAGCCACCCAACCCCGCCCCCACAATCCCAATTCCACATTGCGGAAGAGGCATCACGAGACAATTGCCAATTAAGCGACAATATGAGGCGGATCTCCAACGTCGAGTCACTCACCTGCACGACAAACTTGTAGGGGAACTTGCGCCTCGCCTGCCACTTCTCGATGGGATTCATGAAGTAAAACTGCAGCTTTCTTCTCATGCGTTCCTCGTGGTAGGAGGAGGCGGAAGAGGTGGGTCCCGAGAACTCTGGCTGCTCCACATGACCCTCCACAGAAATGGGTCCGTCAGTGGTGGTCGGCACAGCGGGCATGGGTACAACGGGAGCTACTGGTGTGGACTGGAGGTGGGCCTGTCGGTGTAGTGTCCTTGTGTTCACGTAGTCCTCATCGCTCTCGGGCGATTGGGGGTGATGCTGGGCAGCCTCATAGCTGTCCGTACGGCGTTTGACGGCTGGAGCTGCTGCTGCTGTCGCGGCTGCGGCTCCAACGCCGTAGTTTTGCATTTCAATGTATTGCACTGGCTGCGTCGCGAGGGTCGCGGGGCGTGCGTTGTTGTTCTGCGTGTAAAAACTTTCCTTTGCGTGTCGTCCAGGTCAACATGCAAAAGAAGAATCTACACAAGCGCAACAAGCAGACGGGAAGGGGGATCAAGAGAATGTATAGTAACTAAATGCACGACTTATTCCAGCGAAATAATATTAAATACCCGAAAATCGCGAGAGATACGAAAATTGCTTTGTTTCCAACATGGTATAACGATAACGGGTACGGCCATCCGGAACGAAATTAACCCACTTGGCCCCCTGGTTAAGTTAAGCTGTGGAAAACAATACTGTATGCAAATTCTTCCTGTAGATCCATCCTTCCTCTTTACTTTAAACAAAAATTACCACGATATCTTTCACCTGAACTGCGCTAAAAATCTTCAAGTTTCATTATTTTCGTAAAGTGTATGTAATTACCCACTGGTCTACAATAGGTTAATCGTTCTCTCTCCATGATCGGAAATCATACTCCTCGATTTTGATATTCGGCTTAATGTTACTAGATAGTTAGGACCTACAGCTCTGAACACATAGTTTAAAACGATTGATGAATCAAATTTCTACAGGATTGGCCAATTTTAAAAACTCACTTTTATTGCATTGTTTATAAAATAAGGTATAAACAAAAAAGTATATGTTTTGCCAATTTTTTACATAGTAACTGCACATTTACAACATAGCAACTACATATTTATGGAGTATAGACATTTGTATACCCTGTTTCCTTTAATTAATGTTAAAATACTGTTTTCCAAGCTGCTTTGAAACGTAGTTAATAATGTCTCTTTCACAGATTGACATTTAGGGATCCATTTAAGCATTTAATTAGATTTTCTTTCTTTGAGATAGCATTTATTGGAGCCTGAGATGATGCAAATTTCATTAATCTATAATAATATGTTCCATATACATATCTAACGGGAACGTGTTTGTTGGGCAACATCGATAGTCCAAACGATAGTTCACTATCGATACTTACCAAACAAGTATATATTTGGCGGGTAAAGAGGGCGCCATACGGTTAATTTGAAAAATGCATCGCTGAACGATCAGCCACTGCATTAAAAGCTTTGCAACCGAAAAATAGCCTTCCTCTCTTTTTTTCTTTGTATTTATATATGGCAAATTTAACAAATTTCTTTTAAAAATATACATACATACATTTAGGCTAAAAACACCTCCTATCGGGCCTTTTTTTTCGCAACTCTTCTCACAATTCTCGTTCATAATTAATTAATTAAAATAATGCGTTTAGTGTTAAGGACTTAAATATTACGTACAATCACACGCACTTAATTACATACTAGCAAAAAAACATTGATACATTAATTTTTCCTCTTTTGATTTTCGAAACACATAAATTAACTAGTTTTCCATTAAGCTGCATCGCATTTTGTATAGAAAAGCAAATATTTCCAATTACATTTACATCAAATATTTGATTTTGTTTTTGTTTTTGATTCCTCATATAAATATGTGTGTGTGTGTGTGTTTATGTGTGTGGTTGAGTTACATTTACAAACGTACATTTAGATGTGTGGGTGTGTGTATAGTATAGTATATATATTTATATATTATATAAAACAATAACTAGTCTGAAGACCTTGTGACTAGACGGTTTTTTCGGCTTCTCCAATATTTATATGTAGGGTAGAGTTTTCAAATACATATGTATATTCAATGCTTTAATCATACTTCTGATTCCTCGAAATTGCACGAACTACATTGAAATATATACTTTGAATCCCATTGCACATCGACAAGCTTTAGATAATCCAGCGATTTCGAGGTAAAGAGGTTTGTATATGGATCATCTCCAGTCTCCAAACACAGACACACAAATCGGTTCGATCGATACAAACTACAATACATACAACGAAGAAATAAGCCAAAAGACGATCGTTTCCTGCTCGACACGGTTCCTGAGTAACTTTTTCACCTCCATCTTACTATCCTCCCATCCTCCTATCCTTCTATCCTTCTATCCTCTTAGATCCTACTCTCTACACTATACTCTCACGATCTCGGGCTCCGGCTGCTGCCGCTGCCGTCATATCCGTGAATCCAGCTCGTACTCCTTGCACACCGGTGGGCAGGATTCCCACTCGCCTAGCCTCCCCGCTGCGCACTCCATTTCCCTTGAAGAAATTGGCCATCCAGTTGCCCAGCTTGGTGGCTCCGCCGCCTGCGCCCCCGACACCTCGGGGACGCTGATTGGAGGAGGAACCGCCCAAGATGTCCAAACCACTGATAGGGCCATCGATATCGGCCGCATAGCTGACACTGTTCCCGTGTCCGGCACCGCCCGGCTCCATGTGCTCCAGCGAGTGCCAGCGCTTGTTGTGCGCCAACATCTCCTCAGGCGGCACAGAGAGCGAGGCCTGGCGCTGCAGCAGGGGAGACTCCAGATCGTCCTCAATATTCACACCTCCGTTGCAGTTGTTGTTCAGATGCTTGGCACAGCTGCCGCTGGAGACATTACTGGTGCGCCGCCGGCTGGAGCTGCCGCCGGTGGGAACGATGCTGATCTGGCCATGGGCGTGGGCATTGGCATTGGGAAAGCTGCCCGAGTAGCGGAGCGTGGGCAGCTGGCCGTTGTCATGTCGCATGAGCAGGCCCAGCTCATCGTCGTAGCCATCGTTGGCATCCACTGGATTGGCGGACATGTCGTCGTCGATCTCCAGTTGGCTCCCCTCGGCATCGCCGTTCTGGTTGCCGCTGATCAGCGACACTCCCGTGTCCAGGGATCGCGAATTGTTTTTGGACAGCTTGGAGGGTGGCAGCTTGACCCTCTCGTGCCGCTTGCGCAGATGCTGCCACGGCATGGGATCCAGGGAGCGAGATTCCCTCAGGAGCATCTCTACGTCCACCTGGGAGACGGGGGTGCCGTCGGCGTCGTCGTCCTCCCCGAGGGGCAGCTGGGCGGCACTGATGATCCGGTGGGGCCGCACCATGGCCAGGGGCTTGTGCAGAGCGTTCGGCTGGCGTACTAGACTCGCTCCTCCTACTCCTCCATCCATATCACAGTTCGTTTCATTTGTTTCGGAATGATTCAGCGTGCTGAGCGAGGCCAGAGCCGACTCCAGGAGTGCTCCGCCCACAAAGTGTGCTCCACCCAGTCCATTGACTGGTCGCTCCCTCTCCCTGTCCCTCTTGCTGACTCGCGGCGACTCCCTCACAGATCCCTGCAGACTGTACGTGGACTCGACATCCGCCGGCCTTGGCACACTGCTCTGACGCCTCGATCCTGTCCCGCAGAAGTGCATGGCCTGAATACTTGGCTGCCTGGAGTCGGAATTCAACTTGGGACTCTTCCTTGGACGGGAGAAGAGAGGCGGCATGTCCATCATGTCCACAGGCTTCTTCTGTATCGCATTATCATTGGCTCCCGTCAGCCACCAGGTAATCACATCGCCCTTTCCCTTCATATTGACCAGGCCACGCTTCTCGGTGATGTAGCCGCCTCCGAGTTTGTCCAGCGCCAGCTTACACTTGTTGGAAATGTGAATCTTCAGCGCCTCCCCATTGCTCTCCATTCGCGAGGCCGTGTTGACAGTGTCGCCAAAGAGACAGTACCTCGGCATCGTGAGGCCCACAACGCCGGCCACCACCGGGCCCGTATGCATTCCGATTCTCAGCTTCAGCGTCTCGTTCGGACGATGGGCGATTCGATGCTGTTTCACCGCCTGCAGCAGCTCCAGGGCCATCGAAGCTATTTCGCCCGCATGACGATCCCCGTTCTTAATGGGCAGACCAGAGACCTACACAGAGACCAACACAAAGAAAATCAATTGCAGATCCACACAGAGGGAGTGTGCCCTGGAGTGAACTTACCACCATGTAGGCATCGCCTATGGTCTCCACCTTGTACACATCATAGCCGCGAATGATGCGATCGAACACCGTGTAGAGATCATTCAGAAAGTTGACCACCTGCAGCGGTGTGCTCTCCGCTGACATGGCCGTGAAGCCGACAATGTCGCTGAAATAGATGGTCACCTGTTGGTGGGGAAACAGAGTATGTGAGTGTGGGGGAGGCAATCACTATGGCTTGATCTTTCTTCCTACCAAATCATACGACACCGGCTCAACGCCCTGTCCCATGGTCAGCTTCTCGGCCACCGACTGGGGCAACATGCGATGCAACAGATCCTCTGTCTTGAGCTTCTCCTCGCACAGCAGACGTGTGCGCTCGGTGACAATGTCCTCCAGGTTGTTGGCATACTTCTCCATCATTTCCATCATTTGGTCCATGATGTTTTTGGTTTTACCGCCGCGCATCTTCTTCAAGCGATTGCTAAATGGAACAATTTATTCGAAATAACAAGCCAATTCTAGTTAGAGAGAGAGAGAGAGAGAGAAAACCGTACCGTATGGCACTGAATTCGGGCCGCTCTTCGGGCTCCTCGGCCCAGCAGTCCTTGATGCAGGCCAGCACATAATCCGGACAGGATTCGGCCTCTATTATGGACTCCACCTCCGGCCGGAACGGCTCCTGGCCATTGAGCGGCAGCTTCTTAACAAAGTCCACAATATCCTTTGGTTCTAAAATGGTTTGTCCGAACGGACCCTTACGACTAAATATCTCGTACATGATGATGGCAAACGCATAGACATCGCCCTTCTGGCTGCCATGGATGTGATTCCGCAGCAGTTCCGGTGCACGCCACAGTTGATCTGCGAAACAAGAGGATTCGAGTCCAGATTAGAGCAGCCGTTTCCCAGAGGAGTGGCTGGACGGATGGATACCCACTTCTATAGTGCTGATGCTCCCCAATCGACTCGTTCTCGGCGCACTGGCGCAACTCGTGCAGCCCGAAGTCGGTGACTTGCAGCATCCAGCGCGAGGTGACCACACAATTCGAGGATTTGAGATTGCCATGATAGATCAGTTGGGAATTGTGGATGTAGATCATGCCCTGTAGATCACAGAGAAAAACATTAGGGGCTAGTAGGGGGGGAGGGGGTTTATAGTTACCTTGATGAGGTCGTGGATGAGTGAGGCAATGAACAGATCGTCCAATTTGATGTCTTCATTCTCGATGATATCGTACAGACTGCCCTTGGCGCAGTAATCGGTGACTAGCAGGATGCGCGTCGGCTCCACAGAGGCGCCAATGAAGCTGTTGATGTTGTCGTGACGCAACTCGCGCAGCAAACGCATCTCCTTCATGATCTCCCTGGAGATGTCGCGCTTCCGCGGGAACTTCAATTCTTTGATGCGGACCACAGCGCCCCGCAGGCGACCCGTTGAGGTCACAAACTGATTTGTCCAACGTGAGCCATAGCTCTGGGCGCTCATCAAACTGACCTAAACACGGGGCGGGCAGGGGGGAGAGTTCAGTGAGGGTTCAAAGCAAAGGATCGTCCACCTACCTTGCTGGGTGAGGAGACAATCTCGTTGCCGGAATAGCCCTTGATTTCGTTTGGGTCGATCTTCCAGAGCAAACCCTCGATCTCCAGCTCAATCTTCCACTTGCGATATATGCTCATGGTGATCACCCCGGAGCAGAAGAGCAGCACCCCCAGCACCACGGCGGCCACTGTGGAGGTGTAGTGTGTGTCGTCCTTTTTGCACAGTTCGTTGGCAAACCCACACATGGGCTCATCCGTGGGCTTCTCGCCGCCCGAGGGCCAGTCTATAGAGCCATTGATCAGTTTGTATTCCTACAGAAGAGATAGATAGACGAGAGTTACACGTGAGTACAGATCGATATCCCTTCTGGGAGACTCGTGCAGGAACCAACTCAAAGTCAAAAGTGGAAAGGCAAAAGGCGAATGGCAAAAGGCGAAAGGCAATAGGCGAAAGGCAAAAGGCAAACTAAAAAAGAGAAGACGACTCACTCACTGGAAGTTCTTCGCCTTGGTGGAAATACGCCACGGGTACCATGTGATAGTGGCATATCACACCGTTTGAGTTGTTCCATTTGTGGGGCTTGTAGGCCAGCACTGAGAAGTTGCCCTCCGAGTCGCCATAGCGATCGATCTTGATCGTGGACCCAGTGACGCCTTTTGTTGGATACAGACAAAGACAATCAGCAAACAGATTGAGCAATGCAAGGACAAGGACTCACTCATATAGGTACGATTCTTGATGATGGTATCGATGACACGCGTCCCATTGCTGGCCACATCGAAGATCACCTCATCGGTGAGTACGCGCGTCTCCTGGCGCAGCATTTTGTCCACGGCCCAGGCATACAGTTTCACCGAATCGTACAGATAGGCGGCATAGATCGATATGAACTGCAGGAGATCCAATGCATATGTTAAAAGCACACACATATACTGTTTGTCCAATGGCTTACCTTGCTAAATTTACTTTGCGAAAACAGCTTGGGTATCTCAAAGTTGAACGGCGGCATCGAGCTGTAAGTGCGAACGCGCTCAGTGAATTTCTCATATCCCTTGGTCGGGGGCGTGGAGGCCACGACGAGCAGACTGCGGGCCAATTGGTTGAACTTCTCGGTGCTGTGGCAGTTGGACATGAGATCGATTTGATCCACTTTCCGCAAATACTTCTCTGCCTCACTGTAAGCCAAGGAATGTTATTCAATCTGGACAGTCTGTGCAATCCACGACCATTGCGATCCCTTACCGTTCCGAGTACACCATCATGTCCACGAAGATCACCATGTATTCGCCGCGCGCAAACAGTCCGGCCGTCTCCATGGAGCTCATAAAGTCCACCAGGCTATTGGCGGCACCCAGAAACACATAGATCCTAGTGCGGTTCATCGTGTTCTGCACCAGCTATTCACGACGCAAAGAAAGAGTTCGCTCTGTGAGTGCTTGGACTTTCGACTATGGTTCTTTGCGAAGAATTCGAACTCGAACCCACCTGATACCAGTAGCCGGAGCGACAGCAATCGAGCCCCAGTTCGCAGCACTTGGCCCGATTGTCGATGAACGACTGCTTGTGGTTGATGGTCATGTTCCGCTTGGTGGCCTGATCCTTGAGCAAGTCCGCCACTGGGCCCCACACATCCTCGTAGAGGATGGAGAACTTGTTCCACGCATAATAGCGCAACAGGGCCAGCAGCGATTTAACGACCTGCAAATATACGAGCATTTCACGTGTTCCATGAGCTCCAGTCTGCACCAGACAGAAGTGTATCCAAGGAGCTTAAGCTCGGAAGGGGGTCATATGTCGCATATCACGACCTTTGTACTGTTCTGTTCTGTTCATCTGTTCATCTTTTTATTCTATTTTCTTTTGCTGTTTTTCCTTGCATCGCTTATGTATAATCCGCTGACCTGTTTAGCGAAAAATTCAGGACAAGGACGGACGACGCACAAGTTCCAAGCTCCCACCTGTTGCAGCCCCATTCCCCTTCCCTTCCCTTCCCGCTGTCCCCACTCACCTGCGTGTCTGGCGGTTCCGTGCGGGCAAACGTCGGTATAGCGGATGCACGGTACTCTGCGCATTTCTGTGGAAAAAAGTAGAACAAGAAAATAAAAATGATGCGATGCATGAAATTGTCTGTGGTGGGATCAGATCATAAATCGGGAATTAACTTACGTAGGATATCATTGGAATGTTGCGACTCTGCGACACGATGGCCTCCACATAGCAAGGACCCTCCGGCCCGAATATGGTGGCAATGCCATCGCATATCATTTCGGTAATGGCTTTGGTGGCCAATACCGTATCACCCTTGGTGTCATTCCAGCGCAGGTCCAGCGTCACATTTGGCAGCAGATTCGGATCCTTGTTGACCTTTAGGCATGGGGATAGGGATAGTGATAGGGATATAGAATTATCCAAACTGTTGCCCAGGCAAGAGCCTCCGATTGGAGAGACTTACCTCATCCAGGGCCATCGTCAGCGCACCGGATATGGCCAAGCCCTGACGCGTCTTGAGCTCGCCAGTGAGAGCCGTCAGATAGCCAACTGTGAGGACGGTGCGATGATTGCTACAGTCGCGCACTGCCACCGACAGCAAGAGTAGTAGATTAAAGGGCCAACGCGTCATGGCCCCTTAGGCCGGGGCCGTTCAGCGCGACGCCTATGGGTCCCAACAGATTCTCACACTGCAAAAAAAAGAAAAAAAAACACAAACTGAAACATGCACATAAGCATAGGAAGGATTTCGATCCGGAGCTAAGTGAGGATGCAATTCAAGTGCCGATACGAGGACACTAGCACTAGCACTAGCACTTCTGGTGCACGATAAAATGCTCCTTTGGCAAAGACCAACACAAACACAAGCCAGAGGGGAGCTCCAGGCTTTGTCACAGATCGAAAATGGTAATACCCTTCTATCGTTTCTCTTATGGATGGAATATGTCTTTGGAGCACATCCTTGCTCTCCACTGCCCCCATCGCCCACCCATAGTGCGCCACATGGATGGATGCTCGAGACGCACAAGCGGAAAGTCCAAAAGTAACTCTGGAAAATTGTATAAAATGTGCGGGGTTTTTCCAAGAAGACCAACGGGGCGGTGTAGATTTTGGAGATATGTGTGGAATATTTGCATGGCAGTATTATATTGCTTCTGGGGAAAATGCAATTACTCGTTGGATCAGGGTATTCCACGTGCCACACACACACACACAGACACACATTCAAACAGTGGGGGAGTCGGGCACTCGGACACTCGCAAGCTGGCAAAGTCGGAAACTCGGCAGGAAAGCAATAAAAGACTGTTTTCCTGAAAAACCCAGGGAATGTGCCACGAAATGGTGTTAGTGAAGTGAAGTCAAATGTCAACTGTTGCCGATGGCCTTGACTCCCACAGCCCACACACATCCCAGAGGAACAGAAAAAAAGAAACAGCAAAATAACCGAGGGATCTCCCAAGAGAACTCCTCCTAATTAAATCCTTTCCGCCTACCCCTCCCGTCCAGTAGTTGCGTTTCCTCAGTAGTGCACCGAAACCAACCATCCATCCATCCATCCATCCATCCATCGGTTTAGTGGTAAGTGGATTAGAGGAATCTCTCCCCTCCTATCCTGCCCAATGCCACCCATTGGAGGAGCCTTCCCTGGCTCGTTATTGTTAATTATGGCACGCGTACGCGTTGATTTCCACATTATGCAATTTCGTTTGAGGTATTAACCGCATCGTATTACCGTGAGTGAGCGAGTGAGGGAGTGAGTGAGCGAGTGAGTGAGTGAGTGAGCGAGTGAGCGAGGGGTGCGTGGATGGATCCCTGAGTTTGTTGCTGGCATTTGCTTGGTCCGCTATTATCCCACCCACACATCATCAATACCCACATCCAACATCCTTCCAGCCCATTCCAGATGTTTGGTGCGTCCCGAGCATTGTTCTGATTGTTTGTTCTGGAAGGAAAGCGCATTCCACCTCGGCATGGGATTACGGGATAGTCTCTTTGAAAGAACACACACACACGCACACGGAGATAGAGAGAGATAGTGAGAGAGGGGGGGTGCTGCTGCTTATCCTTTGTTTGAGTTTGTACTTAAATTCTCACGTTTAGCTTTATTTAATATCAAAGTAATGAAATGTTTTTCCAAATGAAAACGAAACGTTAATGAGCCTGGATGAGCATACAGGAAAATGAGAGCGTAATTGATAGCCTTTCCCAGAGAATAAATATTTATTTTGCCAGAAATAATAATATTTTAAAGATGGGTAAGTGTACAATATTTTATTGTTGGAGCCATTAAATTAACCATTTCCCCCATTTATTTGTCGACACTGAAAATGCAAGTAAATAAATATATGGCCACCGAAATGAAAGAATTAAATGTAATTAAAATGCATAAGTCTGTCCCGGTATTGTTGTTTAAATTGAACCAATTAAGATATCATTTCATTTACTTTGATGCTAAAAACCCATTCAAATCGGCTTAAGTCCAAAAGCGTACTATTTCCTATAAGAAAGACGAGTCCCTTGATAAGAGTTCTTCCCCAAAGCCAATCTAAAAAAATTCAAGAAAATGTTTCAATCTCTGCTAGCGGTACATACATATGTATGTATATTGCTAGTTGCTATTAACCGAGGAAATTTATGTCCCGTGCAACATTTTTGAGAGAAATCAATGCACAAAATTCGAAAAAAAATAACCAAATATCATATTAATATATTACCACAGCCTGGCAATTAAGTTCCTCTATAGTACATTGTTTCTGAAATATGTATGTTACCTTTCCTTGGATATCTGCCTCCATTTCACTACTAGTATTATCACAAGTATACATTTATTTATTTATTTATTTATTGACTGTTCTGTGTCAAAGTTATCTCAGGGGGAACTCCAGGAATATTTCTTGGAAATCGAGACTCTTGAGAAACTTGTACTACACTCCATTCAGGCATTCCAGCAATCGTTCAAGCACTGCTTGAATCTCAATCTCAATCAACACCCCAAGGCGCTCATGCCACCATAAATTAGCATTTTCGACACACTTCACATATTTGTTTCTCGATTTTATTTTCTGTTTCCTCCCGCCCGTGTGCCCGCGTGTCCGTGTGTCCGTCCGTTGTTTATTCTTTAGTATTTTTGCCAATGTTGCAATTTAAAATTAGAACTACTTGGCCCCGGGCCTTGGCTAATTTTGGGCGCCACTGATAAATATTTGCGCAGCATTTTGACACTCTGGGAAGAGCGCGTTTCCAAGAATCCAATTCCCTTTTAGGCCAGTTTTAAATAGACTGTTGCCATTCCCAGAATAAAGATGATCAGGGCTCAGAGCATGGAGCGACTGGAGGCCAGTTCCATCGAATAGGAAGACAAATAAATGAGGTACAAATAAGTAGGTACATACAGGTAATTCCTTTGAATATTTACTGACTCCATTTAGGGCTAAGAAAGTCCAATTGGACTGTTCCTTGAAATTACGATTCTAATTATGGACCTGCATATTAATATAGAATTCCCAATAATTAAACTGAAGTAATGGAGGATAACCCCCGCGTCCCGCTACCCGCCACCCGCCACCCGGTTCCTTTCTGTGAAAGTTGTCAAACCATACGATTTGGCATATCGATCCCCCCCACCCGATCGGAATCCGAATCTCACATTTTGTTCGTTATTTGTCAATTGTTGGTCTAGACATTATTTGTTTGTTTTTTTTCGATTCCGGATGATTTGTATCTGTCCCCCCCTGAGTACTCCCCCCCCGGCAAAAGGTACGCAAAATTCAATGTTCGGTTAGGACAGAGAGCCCGCCCCTGGAGTGTACTGGACAGGAGGAGCCGAACTAGGAGCCGCAGCCGCAGTCATCGCCATTTGGGTACCCGTTCCCGTTCCCACTCCCACACCCATCCCCATCCCCATCCCCATTCCGGTGCACGTTGACATCGACGTCCGAGGTACTGCTGTTATTGGGGAGTGAATCCAAATGCGGACAACTATGTGAGAGCAGCAGCAGCAGCAACAGCAGCGGCAGCAACAGCAGCGGCAGCAGCAGCGGCAGTGCCAGGAGACAGCAGAGAAGAAGGAGTGGACGAAGGTTCGCGGCGAGGAGCCTTGCCAGAAGAAGCCTTCTCCTCGGAAGAGGACGCAGACGGCGCTCCTTCAGCGAGATGGCCATACACGAGCAGATCGACAACCTGAACATCTGGTGGTTCCCGCGCGACTTCTGCCAGTCGAGATTCGGGGAGTTCCAGCAGAGCGGCACCAACTCGTGCACCCTCATCTCGCTGATCCTGGCCGACAAGGTGGCCAAGGCGGAGCGGTTCTACCACCGCGTCTGGAGTCTGCCACCGCGCGGCTGGGAGCTGTTCGGCAATGCGATGAACGATGGCAACAGTGTCTACCACAATGTGATATCGGTGACCACCCCGCATGCGCGCAACCTCAACCTGAACATCCCGGATGCGATTGCGGCCATTCGGACGCAGCACAAGATGAACTTCCGCCTGGAGGAGTGGTTCTACACGCATATGGAGGCGGACACGTCCAGTCCCATGTACAACCGGAACGTGGCCATGCAGCTGTCCCGCATCTTCCAGATCACCCTGCAGGTGTTCCAGCAGGCCATTGGCCAGAACATACCCCCGCACCTGTTCGCCGCCGTAATCGCGGACAGTCGCACGGTGATGGTCACCTTCGACTTCCGCGCCTCAATCGTCGCCCTCTTCGACTCCCATCAGCACGGCCGCGACGCGGGGGCCGTGTTCGCCCAGTGCACCCTCCAGAACATGGACGATCTGCTCTTCTGGTTCATCAGCATGCTCCACAACGTCTACTCGAGTCGTCCCGCTCTCTTCGAGATCTCCTTTCTCAGCTCCCAGCCGGGCGTGGCCAAGCATATTCCGCCGGCCATCAAGAAGATTGCGGGCGACCTCAAAAAGTCCAACAAGAACTATTCGGCATCGTAGCATCATAGAATCCCCGCTCAGTACACACCCCCCTCCCCTAACATCTGGCATCGGGCATTGGGCAGCGGGCAGCGGGAATCGGGCATCTGCCAGCTGCCATCTGCCATCTGGGAACGGGCTCAACCCCAAAATTGATCATTTCCAAATTTAAAAATAGCCAAATTAAAGATTTTAGGCCTTCAATCAAATTCCAAATTCCAAGTTCCAAGTTCCGAATCCCACAATGTCCTTCAATAAACAAATAACGAACATCATTCGAGTTTTCGCCATAATGTGGGGGGAAGTGCAGAGTATTACTTAGAGTAATTACTCATATTTCTCCATGTCTAGGATCTGGGATTAGAGCACGTTGCAATCTGATCTGACCGAAATAAATCGTGTCAAAATTTATAATAAACTTTACTCAGAAACAGAATTTAATTCGCTAAAAAAACAAACAAACCCAAAAACGTGCATATTCTCTAGTAAAATGCTGAATATTCGTCATGAGCTTCCTATTTAGAGTCCTTCAATTGAAGAAAACAAAAATTGCATTGGAAATGAGTCGAAACTGATCAGAAAAGCGAATGAAAAGCCACTCTTTTCTCTCAGAAGAGTCACAGCTAGGGGCATATTATTTTCTTCCGAAAAAGTACCTATCATTTATGATCAGAAAAGACTATTTTAATCAGATTAATCAGTCCTCCAAAAGGATTCGAATGTGATTGGAAACTGTCCTGAAATGCTGTCTGAAATGATATGCATAGATACAATTGGTATCTATAAGCTGTATTAATTATAAACATACAAAATATCCATATGTAATTGCATGTAATGTTGCACATTCGAATGATGCTTTTTCTGCTCCCTTTCAGCATCAATGAATAATAATTCCTTCCGATTGCTCCAATTATTTCGTTATTGTCTACATGTTCCTCCATGGAATAATAATTTGTTCCTGAATATTTTTGCACAGCTGTGCGAGGGTCAGGAAAAACTAAATTCCGAATTTCTATTAGTTTATGTTTTGTGTGACATTTGAGAATATTCATTGTGCATTTGTAGTGGATGTGGATGTGTTGATATTTGGCTTCTATTACCTAATTACACTTGAGCAAACAATTCATTTGAAAGAACTTTGAGTTGAACATCTGTTTGGGGGAGGGGAGGGGAGTGGAGGAGTAGGCGTGAATGCCGTTTTAAAAACAGAGTAAAAGTTGAACTTTGAACGGGAATTAGTGGTGTTAGGGGGTGGGTAGGGGTGATAGGAACGTATAAGTATACATATGTACATATATGTAGCTATAAGTGCAAATGTATGTGCATAGGTTTACTCTGTTCTTTAGGATAGATATACATACATATATGTACATACATATGTATGTATATTCCCTACTTATACGGCGTATATCTTCTTCCGTATATTCTCGCATTTTCTCGACTTCTAATCAAAATGAGTTAAATAAACACATAACGTAACCTATTAAGAACTTAGTACGTGACAACAATTTAAATATTTATAAAGTAAACAGAGAGTAGCAAAGAATAACACACACACACACAGAGTGAGAGAGAGAGAGAAACAGAAGAGAACGGGCGAACGATTCGATTCTAAAAATAGAATCACATTTCAAAGAAAAATATGAGAAAAGAGCAACAGAGCCACAGAGCAGAGGAAGACGGACGTGATAAAACGTTTAACGAAATGGGAAAAAGCATGGCCATTGGCCAACCGGACAGACAGCCATCGCAAAGAGCGCCTCGGCGGCACAATGGGAGAGCGAAGAGAGCGAACAGACAGAGAGAGAGAGAGAGAGAGCATAAGATTGAGAGCGAGAATGAGAGAGGGAGAGCAGAGCAGAGTTGCAATCAACAAACAAACAAACAAGAGGGAAAATGCGGCGCTCAAGGAGGCTCATTTGATACCCTTGCCAAACGATCGTGGCTACCATATATAGATAATATAGTGAAGTGATCTTCATAGGCCACAAGCCAATACCATTTCCAGCTTTTGGGGGAAATATCTCTTTGGAAACAAACCAGATTTATCCCGCCTTTAAGCCGTACCAAAGTTCTTATTATGTAAATGTTCCCCATGGCAATGGGATACAAAAGAAATTAATATTTGGTCAAATTAGAAGTGTTTCTTGCTAGAGCAGATTTGCATTGGTTTCTTTCACTTTCTTAGAAAGAATAAACCAAGCGAAAGTTCCAATATCTGCTATATCTTTAAGTCATGTATGACCCCGTTTTTGTTGCATGCTTATTTATCAGCAATTATCAATTAGGTGGCAAGAGGATCAAGAATAAACATATATATATCTGTATATGTAACAGGTACATCTGTATGAAGAACAATTGTATTTGTCCCTTCTTCATGCGTGTCAAAGGGTATAGCACAGTCGGCACACAACGCGACGTTGTGTAACAAAAAAACAAAAATATCGCGTAGCCGCAACGTGGGATGCCTCAGGGCGCTCTTTCAGTGGCTACCGACTATACTTCTCTCCCTCTCTACCGCTCTCCCGCTCTCCCGCTCTGGCAGAGGCAGTGCAACAAGTTGCAGTTGTATGTATTTTTTTTTGTTTTTCACTTAAAGTTGTTTGCTGCTCCACACGTGTGTCTCTCTCTCTCTCTCTCTCTGTCTGTGCTTGTGCGTGTGTGTGCGTGTGTGTGTGTGTCGGATTGTCTAAAAATAAAACTTGCGCACTAAAAATAGAAACCAGACACAAACATGACTATCCCCAGACCCCAGACCCCAGACCACAACACTAGGCATTCCCCGTCGATAAACCAACACACGACACGACACGATACGAAACGACATGACACTTCATACAAAATACTATGTATTTCAGCAAACATCACCCCTAGGGGGAGGGGAGGGGAAGGGAGGGTACAATACAATACAATACAATACAAATAAAATACAAACAATACCAACAACAAATCAAATCGGAAAATGTGCGTGAATCGTCCCAGTCCGACAGTTCCGACAGTTCCGACAGTTCCGACAGTGGTCATCGGATTCCATTCTGCGGGGGCTTGACTCATTCCGCTGTCGGATTTGATTCAATCTCAGTCTCAGTCTCAGTCCCAGCTCCATCCTCCTCCATATCCATGTCCATGTCCAAGTCCATGGCCATGTCCGGGTCCGTGTCCGGGTAGGAGGAAGTGTTTTGTCATGATTTGGTTCTTTATAGGGCACTTGAATGGCCCCTCTGATGAAGGGCCCAACACAATTAGGGGAACGTGTGTATGGGGGGGGGGGATATGCATGTGGTCAACAGAAGCTGAAGTGATGCATCACATGAGCAGAGCAGAGCAGATTGGAGCTACTACAATATATTCGGAACAAAGCCATCAAATGTCCATTTTGCAGCTAGTTTCCCAATGCAATACATACAATGAAATGAAGCTTTGATCTAGGAAATGCTGCTGATTATTTTCCAGGAAAACATGGGATACTCTATTAAGGAATTCCTTGCTTTTCTTTCCGATGCAAAATGTTTTGCTTTGTGCAAAATTGTCTCAAATAAATCCTTTCTTTAAGCACCTATGTACATATGTATGTATGTATGTATGTATGTACAGCTGCTAGATTCAATTGTGATTCTCCGTAAATCTGCTTGAAATTTTAATTACAAACATGAACTTTGAATGAAATCCCTTTAATCCTTTTGCTTTGTCCTCTCTTTTGCTGGTGTAAAATTGCCTTAATGGAGTTTATTTATTTCATTATTTGCCTTTCTTTGCTATTGTTATTGTTATTGTTTTTGCTTATTGTTTGGCCAGCACGCTGGGCCAGGCCAATCTGTTCAAGGAAACACATTTAACTCGCCCACACACACACACACACTCACACACAGGGCATCTGAATCCTTGGCCATTCTGCCATCAATCATCAACAAGTTAAACCCCACAAAGGAGCCACAGCCACAGTCACACACTCACACACACACAGACACACACACACACACGCAGGGAATGCGTGAAACCCAACAAAAAAGGGTTCAAAGCCCTGGCCCGCTTCGCTACGAAAGGAAGTCAAGATGGGTTGTGGTTGGGGCAGGGCCCAAGCGTTAAATGGATTATTGGGCCCGAATGTGCAATTTGATTTAATCGCCAGAGATGAGAGGGTCATCCCTCTCTCTGTCTCTTGTTGTCTCTCTCTCTCTCTCTCGTTCTGCCCAGTGAAAGTAGCAGAAAGTGTAATTAGAAAGTGCCAAAGGGATTTCACAAAATGAGTAGGACAAAGAAGCCATTCAAGTTTACACTTCATCGAGAAAGGGGGCCAGAGGTTTGCTCTGGTCTCTGACAGCAGCTCTGTCGAATGGATATGATAAATTAATGGTCGTCCTAGCCGCAAGGACATGCCATGGAGCAGGGCGTGACAGCAGGAGTAGGAGCAGCAGCAGCGGCAAGGCTGAGCTCCCAGTGACAGGACCTAGACAGCTGTCTCATGTGAGGCGAGTTGATTGCATTGCCTATTGCCCCAGAAAGGTGGTCGGCCAGAAGGGAATGGCATGGAACGGAATGAAATGAAATGACATCAATGATATACGGTGGACAGGACAATCAAGGACTCCTAATACATTTACCATAATATCTCACACACGACCCTACACCTCCAGCTCTCTCTCTCTCTCTCTTTCTCTCTCAAATCAAATTACAATATAAACAAACTGTTCAACTGTTGCAAATGATTCGCTCGTTCTCTGTTCACAGAACGTGCCCCGAATGGGCAATCAGGGATCGACATCCCACCTAGAATCCCCCCCTCCATGCCCCGTATACGCACAATCTGTTGAATTGAACAATGTCCCCTCCCACACACCCACACACCCACACACACACCCACACACCCAGATGAAAGTGAAAAGACACGAAAACACGAAAAGTAAATGAGCCAAAAAACTGAAGAAAATTCTTCAAATAATGTTTAAAGGATTGGAGACAAGCAAGGGAGCGTACGAGTGCACTCATGGATAGCCAACGATTGATTCCTTCATTCAATCATTCATTCTTTGTTCGCTCTTGAGGCGAATCTTTCTCTCCTTTTAAGTTCATTCATAATTCCGTTTTCGCTCTCCGGAACTTAACCCAGTTCTCGTTTCTGCCACAAAATGATTCCTCAATGGGACAATGATTCCATTTAAGATCGTTCTTGCGACCACACTGCATCATGCCATGCCCCTGCCACACACTCGACAATGTCAAGGCATCATCCGCTGAGAAGAGAGCCGTGAATGCTGTGGAGTCTCAGATGCTCGGATGCTGGGATGCTGGATGCTGGATGCTGGATGCTGGTCGGTGGTTGCTGTGGCAGCAGCAGCAGCTTTGTCATCGCATGTGTTACACTCGGAAATTTCACTTTCAAAGAAGCCCAAGCAACCGTTCACGATGATGATGATGATGATGGTGCCAGGCAGGAGGCTGTAGCTGTAGCTGTAGTTGGAGCTGGAGCTGGGGCTGGGGGGTTGGGGGATATGGCTCCATGGCATACCATTGCCTTAGCTGCAGCTCCAACTTCCACTCGACTCCACTCCGCAGTGTCTCCCCTTCTATCCCCGCCGTTGATGAGGCGCCGTTGCCGTTGCTGGCCTCAAAAGGAGGCAACACATGACAGCCAGCAGCTTTGGCATTTAGCAGCAGACACGGTCCAAACACAGCGAGAAAGAGATGGATGGAGATAGAGAGAGAGAGAGAGAGAGAGAGAGGGAGGTGGAAAGAGAAGGCAGACTGGATCTGGCCATACACTTTAGGAGGCATCAGGCTTCCATCCCAGCTTCCATTCCAGCTCCGTTTCGTGTGAAAGTGAAGGGCTTTTTGGGGAGGTCAACGCAAAAGAAAACGAATACAAAAAAAAACAAAAAAACAGCAACAAAACTGAAGGAATTTCCTTGAATATGCAACATTTATGAGCGGGAATTATGAGTCTAGAAAGGCAGGACGATCTCTGTAATCTCAGCTGAAGCCGCTTTTTCTCTCTCTTTCCCTGTTTGTCTCCGTCTCTCCGATTGACTTCTCTCATGCAAAGCAGAGACCGCCCGACCTGCCTGCCTGCCTGCCTGTCTGTCCCTCCGTCCGTCGTTCCGTCTGTCCGCCTGTGTGTTGCCAAAAAACTGGATTTTCTAAAAATAGACCGTGGGGAAATACTTGAATACGCGCCACATGTGCACATGCAACGGCCGCCAAAAGGCAATGCTGCTGCAACACCAACACCAACACCAACAACAACAACAACAACAACAAAACCGTCAAGGGGCACGCTCAAAATCCGAATACCGAATACCGAAAACCGGGCTCCTCCTTTGCCTTCATTTCCCTCGTTAGAACGAATGCACGTCTCCTCATCCTTCAAATATTTGCCTCCAAAAAACTGAAAAAGAAAGGATTGAGTGGTTTTGGAACAGGAAACACTATTTCCGTTTTTCCAAATCAGCGAGAGCGAGAGGAGGAGATGGGGGAAAGAGACGGAAAGAGCGGAAGTTAGAGGGTTTTCCATTGGTTTTCCATGGTGCAAGCAGAATGCTTTACTGCCTCAAAAGCGCCTCTCTCTCTCTCTCCCCCTCTTAGTCTCTCTTTCAGTGGGAATTTGAGTTGTTTGAAGGATCCTTCTTCCTGTCAGAGCACTTCCCCTAGCATACTTTTAGGGGTTATGCGGGAATAATAACCTCATTTCCTGTGGCACTCTCCATCTCGGTCTCCGTGGCCCCGGACTAATATTCCGGCTCAATTGGATTTCCTCGATTAAATCAATTCGGTTTCAAGTTTGAGTCTTTCCCGTTCTACCATCCCACCAACCCATGCCCCATCCCATCAACCCCACCACCCCATCAAGATTATCCAGTTTCCAGCAACCACAGCAACACTTTTCTCTCCCTCTTTCTCCTCATTTTGTCTCTATTAGAAATATTCTCTATTTTATGAAATGCAGAGCTTGGGGACTCGGGCTCTCCTTTTCTCTCTCTCTCTCTCTCTGTCTCTCTCTCTAGTGTGTTTGCCAGCCAATGCGTCGCGACGTGGTCTCCATCTCCAGTTCGATCTTACATCTTACTCCTGCTCTGGATGGGGTCCAGGTCCAGGTCCAGTCCTGTCCCGTCCTAGCCTCGCCTGGCCTGGCCTTCTTCTTGGCCAGTTTGTTGGTTTGTTTGGGTGACAGGGTGGCTGGCTGGATGGCTGGCTGCCTGACTGGCTCCGACCACTTCTTTCGGGTCTGTGACTGAAGCTGGAGCTGGGGATTGGGGGCTGGGGACTGGGGGCTGGGGCTGGGTCTTGTCTTGATGGGTTTAACAATTTAACAAGTTCCATGCCATGCAGGTTGTGGCTGTGCCCGATGGTCGGTGGTCGGTGGTCGGTGCTCGGTCCGGGGTCTGCCTCGTTGTCTGCCATTGCACGCAAAGTGGTTTAACTGGTATTAATATTATTATTTTTTTGTAGTTTTTTGTTGTTTTTTATTTGTATTATTAGCAGCGCCCCAACCAGAGTGCATTTATATTATATTTCTCACTCCATTTCTCATGCTCTCAAGTGCATAATATTCTCTGCTCTGCTCTCTGCTCTGCTCTGCTCTCTGCTCTGCTCTCTGCTCTCTGCTCTTGTTAACAGTTAACCAAAATCTCTTTGCCCAAAATGTGGGTGGGGACAATCCTCTTGTGCGCTGAGGCGTACGCGTACAAATTGTGCAGAAGTGCAGTTTCTTTCATTATTATTTTCCCCATTCAGACTTTCAGAGATTATAATGAGCGACAGTTCATGTTCTTGGAGCAGATATACACATGTACATACTCGTATGTATGTGTGTGTGTGTGTGTGTGTGTGCTTATGGACGACTACGCTTGTCTGTGTAAATGATAAAAGTCGGGGGCATATACATATGTACGTACATATGCAAGTATGAATCAAGTTGTAAATTCTTCTCACTTCGCAGCAGAGTAGTGGGAATAGGAGACAGAGACAGAGAGAGAGACAGAGACGGAGACAGAGACAGAGGCACTGAATGAGTGTTAATCCCAGTTAAGGGAGAAACTTGTAAATGTTTTGCTGCTCCCCAGTTGCAAATTGCCAAAGGGAAAACTATGGTTTAATGGTTTAAGCATTCACCGATTGACGGGAAAAAGGGGAAATGCTTAAATGCTGTCTTGTGAATATTTTATACAGTCGAATCATCACATTCCCAAGATTGAAGATACATAAATACATATGTTTTTACTTCTAATCTATATAGGAAGTATATGGCTATGAAAAGTCACGGGCTCTTCTTCCACAGGCATAAAATCCAATATGATCTTTGGCTTTTTTTGTCTCTTGAATTAAACTAAATTTAATGGCTTACTCCTGTGATCGAATAATCCTTATAGTATTCCTTATTTCATTCAGAAAATATCCCAAAATCCAACCAATTACTCCAAATATCCAGATTTCGACACAGAAAATAAAATAAAAAAATATAAAAATAAAAAAAGTATTTAAAATAATTTGAAACTCGAAAACAGCATATGTTTCGGCAGATCTTCAATCTCCAGACCAGACCAGATCAGGCCCCCCTGCTTCGCCCCTCTTTTTGGGACCCCTGTCCCCCTACTGAGCGGATCGGAGCGGATCGGAGCGCCAAGGCCATTTATAAATACTCCAAGCTAAAAATAAAACATTTTGTTGCTGTATCGATGTATGTACATGCACATATGTATGTATGTACGTATGTACATGTATAGAGTGTATTATTGAAGCAACAACAAAATCCAGCAGCGATTAATGGCAAAGCGATATGCAAACAGCAAATGGCTGCGACTCGTTCTTCCAGCGCCAGCGCCGCTGCCACTGCCACTGCCGCTGCCGATACCGGAGCGGAGCGGTCAAGCGACTACGTCCAATGTCCCCCCCGTCCCGTCCCTCCGCTCTCAACCCCCTTCGATACGAAACTGAATCCGCAGAAACGGAATCCGGAATTTAGAATTCACAAATTCAGAATTGATATGGTGTTTCGTCGATGTTTTATTAATAAGTTTAGTGTCTGCATGTGCCACAAAAAGGCAGTCGGCTGGCTGCTGTGGCTCCGCCATTGGCCAGAAAGAGACAGGGAGAACACACCGCACAACATCGACGAACACAAAACGATTTGCAGCCCCCCGCCCCTACCGCCACACGATGATCCCTTCTCCTTCTCCCTCTCCCTCTCCGTAGAGCATTATCTCGACTAGGGTTTTATTTTTGGGTGTTTCGTCGGTGCTGATAAGAAACCTCTGCTGCTGCCTCTCTCCCCCTCCCCCCCTCTCTCTCTCTCGCTCTGCTATTCCCTCCCTTGATTGAAATTGAAATTGGAATATTTTTGCACATAAAATTATATTAATAGTACGCACAGAAACAGGCGATAAAAATCGTCTCTCGAATGTCTTCAATTCGAATAAACATAATCATTATACGTAAGGCTCCCCGAGGGAGGGGACAGGGACGCGGACGGGGACGGGGACGGGGAGGGTGTGTGGAGGTGAAGTGTTGCGGTTTTCGGATTCAGGTTCGCCTTTGGATTTCGGTTTCGGATTCGGGTTCAGAGTGTTTTTTTCATCTTTTTTTCTTTTTTTTCTTTTTCCCCTTTTCTGGGGGAGAGGCGCCATCAGAATCGATTCCATGCCAACACCTCTATTTGACGCACACATAATCACACACACTCGCACACACACGCACACACACGCACACACACACACGTGTATGCCTATCATATAATAAATACAAAATTTATGGGTTTATGGTACGCCCGATTATAATGCTTTTTCGGGCAACAGTTGAATCGAAAGAGAGAGAGACGGAGATAGAAATAGAGGGAGAGAGAGAGAGAGAGAGAGAGAGATGGTTATGGGGGGTACTGGGCGTGGAGAGCATGGCCAAAGAATTCCCATTCCACAAATTTGAACTTGAAATGGAAATATTTCGATAAAAGCGCCAAAAAGCGCTGACTCAGTATGACTTGGTGGATTAGATATGGGGGGCCATCCCAGGTGGAATCTTCTAGAATCTAGATTTTAGACGGTACAAATTGCACTTGCATATACGAACGGCCTCATTTCGAATTCCAATTATTTGAGGGATTTTCCTTGGCTATTTGCTCCAATCAATTATCACCCACTTGACAGTCTTTTGGGAACTTGGAAATTCCAATCAAAGTACACTCGAATAAATAGCGAGAGCCTTGGCTTGCCAGCAAACGCAGCAAATCCCCTAGAGTCCTTCAAAAATCCAGCAGCAATAGAGAACAGCAAATCGAAGAAGGAGGAACAAATATTCAAACGATGACTCTGCCTCTGCCTCTGCTTCTGGCTCCGGCTCCGGCTCTGGGTAAGGTGGTAGAATGATTTATGCCAAATCAAGTCGAAGGAAGCCCCGGGAACAGAACAGGCACCTTCTTGAGGAAAGAAGGTCAGGGCGTGTCCTGGCTGAGGCGCCTGCCTCTCCTTGTACTGCAACGATTCCGTTTCGATTCGATTCGATTTGTTCGATTCGTAATTGAATGGGATTAAAATAATTGCTCAGCAACCGACAACAACGAAAGCTAAGTACACAGCAGAGAAACAGCTATGGATACCCCGCCCACACACCACACACCACACTACCCCTCCTCCTCGCCCTCCTCCTGCTGCTGAATCAATTATCGCTACTGTCGACTGTCGGCTGTCGGCTGTTGTCTATTTATTTTGTTATTAAATAATAAGACACAAATTAATGCAATTTGTTTACTCAACTTAACTCGACCGAATCCCCTTCCCCCCCCCTCCCCGCCCCCTGCAACACCCGACTCCGAACACCAGCCAGAGACACAGCAGAGGTGGCAGCGGCAGGCAGCAGCAGGCGGTGGGGGGTCTCCTCAATTAACCCCCCAAGAAGAAGAAGAGGAAGAAGAAGAATTGCCAGGCAAAAAAAAAAGAAAGAAAACCAACTAAAATATAATAAAATCAACCGAAAACAACACCAACCTATTTCCATCTTCTGATTAGTCATTGTCTGGTTGTCCACGCGACAAGCGCAAAAAAGAAAAAAAAAGGCGAAAAAGTAGAAAGCGAAAACTCATTAATTAAGCAGTTGAGGAGGTGGTCGGTCTTTCAAACATTACAATAACCATAAAAATAGAGGAGAGAAACAGATCTGAGAGACGTGCCCCAGCCACAGTGGCGGCGGCACCACGAGCCACCTCTTTCTCTTTCATCCAAGAGGTCTGGGTCTGTCTGTCAATCCCAACCCGCCCATTGACTTCCAGGTCGCAAAACAAAAAAAAACCAAAAACAACAAATACAGAAACAGAAACAGAAACTTAAAACCCCCAAGATTTGACACCACACACCACACATGATGATAAATCGTTTTCTGTTATTTCCGTCTCTGTCTCCGTCTCCGTCTCAGGTTTTGCTGTTGTTTCGCTTTTTATTGATGGATAAAAAGCTACCTGACGGACTGACTGACTGACTGACCAGCAGAACTGTATGGATGGATGGTAGATCTCTGTTTCGTATTCGGCATTTGTGTGCATCTTTATCTGTATCTGTGTCTGTGGTTTTGGCTTTTGGTTTTGTCATGGAATCAATTAATTGGCATTTACCTAAATTATCCGATTGATATTGGATCGGTCCATCAAATAACCCTTAAACGTAATTGAATCTTATGTTTTGTCTGAGTTTGGGGCTAAATATTTGGACTATCAATGTAAGGAAAGGTATCTACGATTGAGGTGTTGATTGAACGGATTGCAAGTCCTTAAAAATTAAATTGCAAAATAGATGTCGATTGCCAATAGATTTAATCGCAGAAATTGCAAAAGGAAAGAAACTTTAATCTGAAAATATTTTATTTCAATATATTTGAAATTTTAATTTAAATATTTATAATTTATATTTTATAATTATATTACATTATAAATATTATTGTATTAAATTTAATTTCAATATACTTCATATTTTAATTAAACTTTTTTCCTATTTCGATTAAATCTATTTCTCTTTCATTTATTTTTAAGCAAAGTGAATTCTCATTTAATTGCACTATGTTTTTGTTTAAAAACAGAATCTTTAATTGAAATATGTTAGTGTTTGCTCTGGATTTTCCTTTGATACGTCTTAGGGAAGATTCTTAAGTATTTTTTTTATTTTTCTCCTGAGAACAGATTGCCATCTGTTTCGCTCAAAATGAGTTCGAATAAAATGAAATTAGTTAATATCCTCCACTCGAGGGGATGTATATGCATTCCCTTGGCATACATATAAGTCCTTGATTCCACTTAAGGTACATCTGCAGAGGCATCCATCCATCAATCCAACTGATTAATCTCCGATTTTCATCCCAAATATTTGCCACCACCGCTTTCCTGCCAACATCGCTGCTTGGGAAGGTGCGAAGAATATCATCCGCCTAATTTAAAGCTCTTTTATCCGAGCCCCGAGCCCCGTGCCCCGTGCCCAGAGTCTATTCTTTGGCTAATTGAATCGTAACTTGAATCGTGTTACCCGTTGATTGATAGGCCCTATTGAACCATTGAACCGTTGAACCCTTCTTCTACTCTTCTACTGCCTCTTCCCCTCGCTGCCAATCAAAGTCCAGTCAAGGCTTCCCATATTCGATAGCCAGTGCCACACAGCCAAGTCGTCGCCTCTCCTCCATTGATTGATGAACTTGTGGCGGCCCATCAGACGGCTTCTTCATTCATTCACTCATTCATTCGCTCACTCGCTCAGTCATTCATTCGTTTGTGTGTAAGCTTCTATAATACATATAAATTTGTAAGCTAATTATCCGGCGCCTTCGATTTCGCCTTTGCGCGACTCTCAATCAAATTAAACTGCTATCAAAAATTTCAACATCCCACGACCGTACATAAATGATTGGGAATTATTTATTTGGGGGTAGAGGAGTGTAGGAGTATCCACACATAAACACACACATACACATGTACACATGCATATAAATATGAATGTGTTTCTGTGTGTATGGAAGAGTGAACGAAACACTTGATAAGACCTCAAGATAAGTGAAAACAAACATCATTTAAGGAGACAGAGTATGGCAGAGAGTGCGGCAGAGGGTGTGGAAATACAAGTCACTTGAAAATGTCAGCTATAATCCCCCCCCCCCCCTCTCCACCTGCAGGCCCCTCTCCAGACCCACTCCAGACCAGAATTGAGCTCCAAAATAGCCGATCCATCGTCATTGGATCGCATTTCAAGTGTCGCCATTGACGTTTAATTGCCGCTTAACAAATTTATTCTCTGTAGACCTTTTGTTTTCCGATTTGGCATTGCCTTTGGCTCTGACTTTTTGGCTTTGCTTTGCTTTGGTTTGGTTTTTTTTTTTTGTCTATTTTATGGCGTAAATAATGACAGTTAAAGCTTGAGATTTTGATTTTGTTTTTGGTTTTCCAGTGGCAGTAGCAGAGGCAGTGGCAGAGGCAGTGCCAGTGGAGGAAGTGGAAACGGTAGACAATATACTCTCCAAAGAGACTGAAGTTTTGTTTGTGTTTTTTTTCTTTTTGTTTTTTTATTGTGTTATTCTTTCAAAGATTTTCTGTGTTTTGTTCGAATTGAAAGAACGAACGGAACGGCTGCTGCCGTTGGTATGGAAATTTCGGGGGTGTGGGGCGCCCTTGGTTGACTTCCGCATTACGATGAAAGTCAATAGATAAACGATACAACATATGGATAGACGGAGTAATGGCGGAGGAGCAAGATATTGGTTATTGAGAGCCGCCTATTGTCATTGATCTTCTGGTGTTGTGGTTTTTTTTTGTATTTTGTATTTTTGATTGGTTTTTAATCAATCTCTTGATGGAGAATGAATGAAATTGAAAGGAGAGGATTAATACAATTTATGTAGATAATCCTTAAGTTCAGTGGAAATTCATAGACTCTTGTTGGCATTTTCTTTCCTGGAAATATGCATCAACATTTGGCACAGGAAGTTTATCTCTATTATCCCCATGGGATAATGTATGAATGTCTCTCGAAATATGAACAATTCGTATTCGCCATGCAATCCTCAATAGATTTACATCTAATTACAATATCTAGCCTATGCATAGTAGATACATATGTACTAGGGATATTCAGTTTAGCATTGAAATCCCTAGATCTAAAATTTAAAATCAAATTCTCATGGATAAACAACAACTGTTGTTAGTTATTCTTTTTGTTTTTGTTGTTTTTTTCCTCATAATAATAATATTGTTTCGATATATAGAACTGGAGCATGTATTGCCATATCAATGGAGAGCCCCCCAACCACCGCCCAGCCAAGCGACAGTTTTTTGTTTCTTTTTTTTCATTTCTAATCGCTTTTCCATTCCATTCCATTCCGTTCTTTTTTGTAACTGTTCAGATTCTATTTTTAGAACAGAGAAGAGCTAGAGCCAGAACCAGAGCGGGAGCGGGAGCGGGAAAGAGAACAAAATTTATTGTTTATATAAAAGTTATCTTTAAATTATCATTAATTTATCGTGCATAATAAAAAGTGTAGTGTGGTGTGGTTCTCCTCCTCCTCCTCCTCCTCCTCCTCCACCTCCTTTCTCCATTATATACATATAGTATAGTATGTGGCATATTGCCCTGCCTCTCTGCCTCTCTGTCGCTCTGTATTCAAGGGAATATTCACTGTATCTGTATCTGTATCTATGAGTTCTCGTGTGAGTGTATGAGTCGATTTGCGGTTGTTTCTATGAGTGTCGCTAAATGGCGCGAGCTTATAAATAATATATGGTATCATATGAGGTTTAGGTCTGTCTCTCCGTCTCTCTGTCTCTCTGTCTCTGGGGCGGCTGGGGCGGCTGGCCGATTGAGAAAACAAAGAAAAACGAAATGAGAATAAATGTGTAAATTATTGTTACAGTTCCTCATCGACTCACAGACTCACAGACTCATAGACTCGGGATGATAAATGGAGGAGGCTTTAAGGGGGGGTTTAAAGGTTACAAAGCGATGACTGCAAATAGTGCCTTGAATAGGGCGGAGGGTTTCCAGGACCAATTCCTGATAATATACATGTGCATACAAAAAACGAGGGGGAACGTTATGAGCCGCGTCTGCACCGCGGCTCTACTTTATACCCGGTACTCAGTCAGTATATATGTATGTGAGCTTGTTGTAGTTTATTACATGTTCGCAAAAGAAAAAAATTTAATTTTAGCCAAAAAAAAACAATTTAAGTCGAACCTTTTCGGAGATTTTGATCTATTAGATGTTTCCATATTGGTTAACATAAATTTGTTACATCTGCCATTTCTACATGTTTTTATCTACTTCCTACATATACATACACGGCTGTGTGCGAGAGAGAGAGGGAATCAGTCTGCGCTTGGGAGGCCACTGAAATTTCATTTGTTCCTTCTGACTATATTTATGATCCGATCTGATCCAAATTCAATACTCTGATAGATATAGTTACTCTCTATGATTCTGCGTTTTTAGTTTTCTCGTATCTTTAAAATTGTGCATGCCACAGATTTTCGTCCTTGGAGTGGGCGGAAGGGGGCGGGGCGAAATTTTGAAATACACTTGTAACAGTGCGATAGGACAGGAGTCTGGATACAAAATAGTGTTCCTCTAGCTTTTATGGTCTTTGAGCTATAGGCGCTAATGAAGACGGACGGACGGACAGACGGACAGACGGACAGACGGACGGACGGACAGACGGACAGACGGACGGACAGACAGACATAGCTATATCGACTCGGCTATTGATGCTGATCAAGAATATATATACTTTATGGGGTCGGAAACGCTTCCTTCTGGGTGTTACACACATTAATTTTTTGCACAAATCTAATATACCCCTTTACTCTTCGAGTACCGGGTATAAAAACAATCGCCTTTTGTCCGCGACTTGGCTTCTGTTCAATTTCTCGGACTTCAAGCACTTCTTGCATTTCCAGGAAATATACGAAAAATACAAAGCTCAAAGAAATAAACCCCTATTGTAGCCTATTGTAGCAACCAAGCAAATAGTCAAATATCAAATTGAATCCACGAAATCCACGGAATCCACCGCAAGGGAAAGCAGCAGCGGATTTTCGATTGAGAGCGAGTCTGAAACAGAGTTTTAATCTTGGACTTTATAAACATCAAAATACACATCTATGTACACTCGTGCAAATATACGATACATCTGTACATTTATAGTAGTAGATATACGAGCATGCTAGGGAGATGTGTGTGTATTGGTGTATAAGAAAGTTAGGGGGGGAGCATGCACAACTCTTTGCACTTGTCGTTCGTTCATTCGTTCATTCGTTCATTCGTTCGATTCGCGTTGAAATAAACAATTAGCACCTTTTTGAGTAAATCCAGCCCGTAAATCGTGAGTGGAACTCAGTGATGGAATGATGGAATGATGGAATGATGGAGCTGGGGAGCTGGCAAATTGCAAATGGCAAATGCATCATTAAAAGGGGTCAGAATTATCCTTCAAGATTGATGACTGCATTTCTATACATTTCTATATATGCATTTCCTATCGATGAGTAGAGAGAATGATCCTCTTTTAATATATGTACAGACTCCCAGAAAGTAACAGAATCTTAAGGAATGATCTTACCTAATTTATTGCCGAAACACATAGCAATCGGATCATTATAATAGTCTCTGATTGTACAGAAAACAACGCACCTGGATTTCCCCATACTTCTAATGCGGATATTAGTCCGAATGTAATTATACATATTTATGTACATATATATTTATGAATTTAATCAAAAAAAAAACCTTCTAAATAAACCTATTTTTTGTGTAAAATTAGTGGCATTAGCTGTTCCATTCCATTAATATTATAATAAGCCAGAGAAAATCCAATATGTAGAATTTACATAATATATGTATGTATTTTAAGAAAATAAATCAAAAAATGAATCCTCCTCCGTTGATGGGCAGTCACGCCATCGAATCATTGAATCATTGAATCACCGAATCGCCGTGTCATAAATATTTGCATATTTTATTGTGACTTTAATTATGAAAATGAGCTCAACAAATTGAGCCCAATCTGGAGGACTCTCTCCCCTCATTTTCACCTATTTTCCAGGCCCAGAACAGAACTTTCATTGATACGAGAGCATTTTGCATTAAAAATTCACACCTGCAACCAGATTCCCCCCATTACCCATTACCCATTTCCCCATTTCCCCACATTCAGCATTTGATACAAATTTAAAGATTCAACAATTTTTCTGGTTATTCGGTTTGTTCAGTTGTTTTTCTTTTCAGGCACTCACGTGATTTTTGTTGTGGATTGTGGACTGTGTGGAGTGTTGAATTTTGAGCGGTTGTCGTTGCTGCTGCAACCACACCAACCACTCGGACGGGATTAACAATGCGATTCGAGCCGAATAATGGTGTGGTTCCTTGCCGAAGGATCTGGTGGATACGGTGCTCGATGTCCGGGGTCCTGTAACCTGACTCCTGGCATGCAATTCCACGTACACTATAATTTTTTTAGCTCCAGGCTGCACTCATAGCTGCAAAAAAAATAAAAATTGAGCCATGTAAATGTTTACGTAATAAATTGATGGACAAAAATGCGAAAAAGAAAACAAGTTTCAAATCCATTAAAGGACAAATATTTACAGATATAAATGCTACCTGCATATAAAAAACGGCCAATTAACCAACTGCAAAAACTGCGCTGAATATACAAATACAGAGATTACAGATACAGATATAAAACATACAGATACACTCGGAGAAATACCTAAATTCTTAAATAAAATATTCCGTTTTTAAATACGGACACAGTCAAATAAAGTGGAATCGAATTTGATCTGAACATTTAGTCTACAAATAAAATAATATACATGGATCTTCCATTTAAATATGAAATAAAATTGCTTAAAAATTAAATACATTTTTTTCATTATACAATTTCTTCCTACAATTTTCACTCTCGGAACAAATCTATTGGTGCCCATACAAAAATGTAATCCAAGTGTAAAAATTACAATATCGGGCCTGTTTTTTCTATGGGTGCAGATTAACTCAATAGACAAATAGATTTGTGTGGTAGTGCGTTCATTTAGTTGCAAAAATACATAAAAATGGAGTTGCATCTGAATTTAAGTGCACATGAAAAACCGCCGTTAACTTTTGCTCAATTAAGAGCTCAACTGAAGCTTTTTGAGGGCCGAATGGCAAACACTTGAACAGTTAAACAGCTGGACAGCCGTTGTCCTTCCTCCTCCTGCTTCTCCTTTTGGGGTGACCATTTTAAGCAAATATAAATATTCACTCTATTCCTGACTTTCCACAGAGCAGAGCAGGGGCGTATTTTTTAATATCGCGTCCGTCACTTCTGGTCGCGTAAACACTGGGACCAAGTCGCGTCCGTGCTGGAGCAGCAGAGACCAGCAGCAGAGGCACTACACTCGTGTTGCCACAGAAACACAGAAACACAGAAAATAAAGGTCAGCGAAACTCCAACAAAAAGCAAGGAAGTGCAGTCCATTCTATGCGACTTCGAAATGCCCTTTCATTTTACCTGGAATCCTGTTCCTGGGACCCTTCTCTCATTTGGCAGCCAATTAGTTGGCTGTTTAAACAGAAATCTACCAACTACGAAAATAAACATGACCATACTGATAATTATGGCTGACATTTGCTCATTTCTTACACAGAAAAGAAACGCCAACGCAGCTTCTGCAGCAGCAGCAGTGGCAGCAGCAGCAGCAGCTCTCTCCTCAGATGCCAAGATACTATCCTTGGAGATGTGTATGGGTCGGAGGAGGAGGAGGAGCAATGTGGGCGGAGGGAGAAGCTAATTCAAGAACAAACGTCTCATGCCGTTAAATCTGGAAATGTAAATACAGGAAAATGCAGCTGAATGCTGGTAAATACTCGAGTATATCTCTCCGGAATGTGTGCCCCTGAATGGAATGCAGACAGAGAGCAGCCACGGGATGTAAATAGGAATGGAATGCAGACAGAAAGCAGCAACAGAATGTGGCAGTGGCTCCGAATCCTTGCCATCCTTGTCATTGAATCATGTGAGATATTGTGATGGTGGAAAAATGCCTGGAAATTCTCTGATAAGAATACGAGGTAATAGGAGGAAAAATCCCACAAGAGGGTGCAGAAATTGGGAGAAAAAGGTGCCAAAAGGACGTAACAACGTAACTAAAAGCCAACAGAAAACCGTCCAAGAATTTAGGATATGTGGAGAATTTTGTGGGATGCATTCTACAAAGAGCATTCGAATTATATTGTACTATTACCTATTCTTATTATAATCATGTTCATATTTATTATACGTTGAGTAAGAGAGTGGCAACGCGGCATGCCACACTCTGCTTGCGGCATACCCTTTTGGCTGGCTTTGCATTTATTATTAAATAAAAAGAAATGTATGTACGTATATGTAAAGCTCTTTCAGCTGTTGCTCTGGTCAGAAAATCTGCCAATCGTTGGCCACCGCTGCCCAATTCACAGATACAGGATACAGGCTGCAGGATACAGCACACAGAATACAGCACACAGAATACAGGATACAGGACAGGACTGACGCAGACTGCCGAATCCATCTAACGCTCAGTTTCAGTTTCCGATTCAGATTCAATTGGGGAGGCGCCATCGCCTGCGTCATCGTAGCACCCAAGTCCCCCGCATTTTTTGGTTCTGCGTCAAATTGAGTTTAAGCTGCTGTATTTTTTCTGTGTGCCACGCCTACATACCTGCGTCAGTGGCAGTGGCACTGGCAGTGGCAGTGGCAATGTCAGTATCAATGGCAGATTAATGCAGTGGAGCGTCTACACGGCGCCTACGCAGATAAGTATGCTATGCAAATGTTCAACGTATTTTTCTTCAACTCCAAAAAGACAGAGAGATGCGAGTGAGAGAAAGAGAGAGAGAGGGCGAACTCTTGGCCAAGAAATGGCTAGAAACCAGCCAAGTTATTAAAAAACTTTTATAGAGAGGGAGATTCCTCCTACAGTTCTCAACACTTGGCCCCCCCCGCCCCCGGCCACTTCCCTCTCCTTCCCCTTTTTAGGGGCTGGAATTGCAGCTCATAAAAATAATAATAAATTTCCTTTCTCTCACCAGCCACAATCCCTGTGTGTGTGCGTGTGCGTGTGTGTGTGTGTGTGTGTCTGTTTGTGTGTTGGGGAAATTGCAGGACAAACAGTTGTTCAAAGCTCCAGAGAAGTCGTAAACTTCTCTGGCATAAGGGGAAGGTACTGTACATACATATATCCATATTGACACATACTCCTCCGCCACCTCCCCCCCCTGTCTCTTCTCCCGGTCGGTTGCGATTAATGCTAATAGAATCGAATGGAAAACCCCGCCCAAAAAAATTAAGGGAAAAACAACAATGCTGACAAAAAAAAAAAAAAAGAGAAAAGGAGAAACAGAAGAAGAAAACCCCTTTGTGGTCTTTCCTCCGACTTGGTGGCGTCGTCGTCGTCGTCGTCGTTTTCTTCAATCCACTTTACCTTTAACTTATTTGTTTATTAAACAAAAACACTCAAATTGGCAAAGGACAAAGGCAAGCCCACATATTGGCCACCCCCCCTTATCCGATGGAGAAGGAGGATATGATATTCGAGGGGAAGGGGAAGGGGAAGGGCAAGGGGAAGGGGAAACAGTACAGGGCGGGAGAGAAAGAGTGCCATCGAAAGGTCTCCTGCTGCGCAGACAGGTAACTGCCTTTCAGGTGGGCATTTCTCTGATGACGAAAAGTTCTTCGCATTTTCTCGAATAGTTTTCCTGGAAAATATGCTTCTTTTTTTGCCCGGAAAGCCAACGAGGGGCCCACAGGCCATTCGACTGGCACTGGGAAGAAAACCGTGACATTCTTTTTGATGGAAAAATAACCGAAAAGTAGGCGAGGGTTGCCTTAAAAGTAGGGAAAGTTATTGCATCTTATAAATATTAAAAAGAAATATATCCCTTATTATTCCGCGAGGAATAGTAGCTCCATGTTTTACGCTGATTTTAACTTTATTTTCAAATCCAAAAACAAACTTTAATTGTTTTTCAATTTTCTCGGTAAACTACGCCATTGCCAGATGCTCATTTTCCAGGTGTGGCGGAGGAAAAACTTGCACCTGCCTGCCACAACATTTCAGTAGCAGGTGCCTCTTCGGTTCTTTATCTGTTGCTGTTGGGAACTTTGGGATCCGAGCGTATGCATATGCACCTCCACCTCCACCGCCCGGAGTCGGCATCCGAGCCATCCGCACACTTCTCCCTCCAGATTCTCAGAGGAGGCGGGGCGGGGGGGATCAGCCGCAACGCATTGCTTCCGGTCATATCAACAAAACGCCCAACAAAATCAAGTCGGAAAGGGCCATTAAAGCCAAGTTAAAACAACATAATTTAGTGGCAGTGCCCAGTGCTGGTGTGGCAGTGTGGCGGTGTGGCAGTGTGCCTTGGGGGCCTAAACATAAACACACTTCCCGCACTGCGAGCGGGAAAAGCGTTGAAAGCTCTCTTTAAATGTTACTGTTTCTTCGGGGCACAGGACGCGGTCGGAGTGGTGCCGGAGCGGGGCGGGGCGGGGCGGGGCAAGAGCTCGGGGGCGCACAACACAATGTTGCCTGCAAATCGGCGAATAGATTAGCAATCAGCAACATTGTTGTGGTAAGCAGATTGCGTATTACGTGTAGCATTATGCAAATTCAGTTTCGGTTTAGTCCCTCTCGGTTTATGTTTATTATTTATAGTACGATTTCCTGGAAGCACTCGAGTGTTTTTCCTTTCTGAAAACAAGCAACGTTTATTTCGGGGCATTTTGACAGCTGATATAAGACCCAAAGGAGAGCGTAATATTTTCAGAATCGACGACAGCTACGTTATGTGTGGATTGCGGCCCTTAGACAGCGCCTTAGCCAATAACTCAGTGACGCTTATAGCCACTTAAGCATAATTATACATATGCGCATACAAGTAAGAATAGAACACAAATGGATTATATATTTAGGGAGCGTCCTGCTGCGAACACAAGCTTCCTTGCCGACTGTTTTTGGATATTGAACGTCATACCTGTCATCCCTGTCATCCCTGTCATGCCTGTCATGTTCATGCCTCGCAGAGTCGACTTGGTCATTCCTATATATAGCTATATATAGCTACCTGTAGCTAGCTATATCTAGTGACATCTGTCTGTTGCAGCAGCCATTACGAGGGCCCCAGTGGCGCATTGATACTCCTGGCTCTGGCTCTGGCTCTGATTAGTCATCTATTGGGCAACAATTGGCAAGAAGGTGCCATCATTTATGATAATTCTGGATCCCCAAAGCTTCCTCCCCTTGGCTCCAAAAACTATCGAAAACTCTCGCAGCAGCCACCTCTAATACGCTGACACAGAGAGCCGCAGCCGAAGGACAGATTCGATTCTTATTGTTAGTCAATGAACTGCAAAGACCTTGATTTTGGTTTTGCGGTTTCCCCAGCCCCGCCACCACGCCACTCCGCCACCCCCACTCCTCCACCCCTCCACTCGATTCAACTTGTTGAATAAACTTTGGCAATCTGTCGTCCCTGGCGCTGACCAAATAAATCAAGTGGAAAATGGTTTTAAATGAAAGAACATTTTGTGGGAGATTCTTGTGGAAATGATACGAGTACGAGTGTCGGGAGTTTTGGGGTGGGCCAAGGGGAGGGGGCGGCCATCGAAATGGCCAATTGATATGCCACAAATGAGCGAACAATAAGTCAAATAATTTTTGGTTGGCTTTGTCTCTTGTCGCTCTTGTAGCTGTTCATCTGTCACTTGCCACTCGTGGCACAGCATCTTTCCATGTGTGTGCTTTCTGTTTCCCCACAGGACTCTTTTCCGACGACATGCCACAGAACAAAAGGCAACAAGAGAAAGGCTCTCTCTAGCATTGGCCAAATTAAATTGAATTGAATTACGCCTTCCCCCCCCCCACACACACACACACAGACGCAGCCGCAATGATAAGACCCGCCTCTCCATCTCTCTCTCTCTGCGCTTTAAATTCTGATTTTTTCAAGTGGAAACCTTTTTTGGCTGTTTACAATTTAATTGCGACGAAAAAGGACACTTTTAGAATGCGATCAAAATGTGCGGCACTTCCCAAGGGCCAGGGAATATGCAACGAAAATGTCCCACAAAATAAAGCCAGCTTTTCTGTTGGCTTTAGGCATGTTGGCATGGCTTCAATTTTGGCTGCGTTTTAAGCAGCAACGAGAAACGAGAACATTTTTCCATGAAAGGAATCGTTTATCATGTGCTTTAGATACGGAAATCCTTAATTTTCTGCCTCGGTATATGCCAAGCAGAATTTCCAAAAGGAAACCCATGTTTCCTTGAGTTAATTTTCTCACAAACTTCCCATGAGTTTCTGCCAAATTTCATTGTTAATTTTCTTGTTGCACAATCCAACTGCCAAAACTGCAAACTTGGCCATTGACAACAATTGTTGGAGCGAAAACTTTGTCTACCTTGGAAGGGAATGGGCAAGAGCAGCAAGGAGCCCCTGAGGAGCCCCAAGGATCCCCTTCCTAATGCCATTGTTTGAAAGCTAAAAAGGAAATAAATGTTCTCTAAAAATAATTGAAAAAACGGTGTCCCTTTTCAGCAATAAATGTTAATGAATTGATTGAATAAACTCATGGCAAACATGATTCACTTATTCATTGATAGATTGATTGAGTGTAAATCAATGTGTGCCACCAAAAACAATGCGCTCGTTAATTGTTGTTGGAAATAACATTTTGTGGCACAATCTCCCAGCCGCTACGTGGGCCACTCCACCTTTCAGTGGGCATCCAGTTGGGGGAATTTATATTCATTGAACGTGAGATATACACTCGAGGAAAAATGGCAGAGAAAAACGAAACGTCACCATATTAAAATTAAAAATTCATTTACATATTAAATGGAATGCACTCTGATTTAAGAAATATGGTACATATATGTATGTACCTACGAAACTTTAGGGATGTATATTTAATTTGAATATGAAAATATATTTAATTTAAATATAAATAATACTTAATTTAAATATTAATAATATTTAATTTAAATATGAAGATTTCATTTAAATATTCAAATATATTTAATTTAAATATGAATTATATTTAATTTAAGCATGAAAATATATTTAAATCGTATTTACGTCTAAATGTAATTTTCAGATATTTGTTCTATATCTATATCGCATTTAATGAGCAACCACATATGTACTGTCCTGGCATATGTGTCTACATATGCACTATGTATGTATGTATGGTTGCATATTAGAGAAACTTTTCACTTATTGACGTTTGGCCTCAAGTGCTTTTCATGTGGTAGCATTTAATGCCCCTAATTGGCGACCAAAACAAAGTCTCTAACGGCTCTTCAGTACAGTGACGACTCTAATTGATGGTGAGAATGCTATCCATTTCAGCAGAGAGAGAGAGAGAGAGGGGGAGGTAAAGAGAGAACAGAGTTCTAGAGGGGAGTGTATGGATGGGTGGCTGCCTTTTGGCTAAAGCGAAACTGGTGCATCCACATGGCACATGCAACAAGGTGCAAGTCGCCAGGGCAACGGGCGATGGTCGCGCTTCAATTTGTTGCCGCTGCTGCTTAAAGGATGCCAAACGAGGAAGCCAATGTCGTACTCGGGCTGTTCTCTTCCTTTATTATCCTTTACCTGATCATAAACAAACGAGTATGTGTGTGTGTGTGTGGGTGTGTGTATATGCAGATATGTCAAGCAGAATCTCTAATCATCCTGCTAAAAACAATTAGCTGGTATTCAACTCACTCTCCTCCAGCAAGGACTAAGAGGCATATGCATTTGCATATATGCAAATCTAATTACGACCACAATGGGATCGAGGCAGCCGCTGGTAGCCTCTGTCGAGTCATTGTGCGGGTGTGGGTGCCACACTGCCACTGCCACATTGTCACTGCCACATTGCCATTGCCATGGCCATTGAGTACAAAATGTCACCAGCCGACTCCCGTTACGTTCTGCCAGACGTCTGTCTGGCATATTCTATCTAATTTATGCAGTGGCAAAACGCAACAAGACGTACGAGACTCTCCCTCCCCTCCCTCCCTCTCTCTCTATCTCGAGTGCCAAATTATTTATAGTGGAATCTTTTTTGCCACAGATCCCGCCACAGTCCACCCCACCCTCCCCCCACTTGTCCCGTAGCCCGTTCGCCGTACCACGCAGTGTACAAATTTTGTTTCTTGAGTTATTAAAAATCTACCAATCCCCTGTTAAATGATTGATCAAACAGCAACTCCCCTATCACCCCCATCAACCCGCCGTTCCCCTCTCCTCTCCACCCCGTTCCATGCCTCCTTTTCGCTGTGTATTTCCTACACTTTTAATTCTTTCGTGGAATATTTTATATACTTTTTTTATTCCGTTGTTTTTTTTTTTGCGACAATCTGTAAACATTGATAGCGGGCTGTGGCTATATGGCCCTGGTTATGGGGCTATGGAAATTTTTACAAAATTTCTCGAATCGATTCGAATTGAATTTCTTTTCCTTCACTTTTTTTCAGTTTTTTTTTTTTTCTTCTCACACTTTTATATTATTTTACTTGTAGTTTTTGTTCGTTCATTGTTTTTACTTCAACGCGCGAAAAACTTTGCTGGCTTAACAGACAAGAAAATATTGAGAGTGGAAAATATATGTACCTTTATACATACATATGTACATATCTACATATATATTTTCTTGCGTCTTTTTGTCGCCTATTTTTCTCGTTTGTTTGTTCATTTATGGATTGTTAAACAACATGAAAATATTCAAAGGTGACAACGAAGTGTAGATGCTCTTCTGGGAATGAATAATACGATTGGGATTGAAAGAATTGGAATCAGGTGGAAGAAGCAGGACTTTCCTGAATATTTATCTACTTGCAACCTTGACTCCATCGACTCCATTTTGTAGATATTTTGTAGATATTTTCCACTAGGAATCAATCTAAAACCCATCTAAATCCTTAATTTCAACAAAATACAATTGAATGTTTCCAGAAAAGATTACATTATTATTCTATATCAAATATTATTTACCCATACATCCAATTAAAATTCAATTTTTCTAGTCTACACTTCAGTCAACAAGTCGACTTCTTTTGGTGTATTTGGTATTTTCTTGGCCAAAAACTCTGGCTGGATCCGCTCGAAGAGCTTCCCAAAAAGCGTTGACCACAAAAAATATGAATATGGCAAACGTTTTATTAGTTTCGTTTAGGATTGAACTTCTAATTTAATTATAGGCGTGAAATCTCTTGTTGACAGTTGACAGTTCTCTCTCTCTCTCTCTCTCTATCCCTCTTTTTTTCCTCAGCTTTTGCAGGAATTTGTATTATTTTTATATTATTTTTATACTTTGGGCTTGGTTTAGAAATGAATGAAGCGAAGGGGGTTCAAAGCCCAAGACGGTCTGTGGGCTGATGATCGCCACAGAAAACCCGTTACTGGAGTTTCCAAATATCAGACAACTTCCAAATGATCGGAGAGAAACGATCGAGAAGAGTGACTAATGTGTGCCGCAGCGATCATGAATAAGGGCCATCTGGCACCTATAGTTTCCTGCGGACAGAACGAGCCCTCCCTCTATGCCTTCCATCTTGTACCCTGCAAGAAAACGCAAAAGATTCCTTAGCAAATGGATCCAGAGCCCAAGTCTATGACGCAAGCTCCTGTGTCCCCCCCCCACCCCCTTCAGGGCGGCGCCAGCGCACAAACTGCTGGTCCTGCGCATGCGGTCCTCGGTCCCATTTTGGCTTTCAAATGAACCCGAAGATATTCGCCAAACGGCCAGACGTGTCGCGATGATGCTGATGCGGACCGCCGACTGGCCCATGGAAGGGTCCATGTGTCATCAATGCCATTACCATGGGGGGATCGGATCAAATGAGTGCTGAAACTATACATCCTGATTGTCAACCATCGCAAGGATCTGGTACTGGCCGGAGCTAACACATCTCTGCCTTGGTTTTTCGTTTTTTTTGTGCATTCAAAAAAACACAAGTTCGAAATACGAACAGACACAGATACAGCTACAGCTACAGCTTGAGCTACAGCCACAGCACACAGGTACAGAAAAGATACAAATTGAATTAGCACAACGCTAAATGATCACACGGTCGCTCTAAAAGAAAACAAGCAAAGAAAAACACAAAGTCCACCCAAAAGTCCAGCAACAGCAACAAAAGAAAACTAAAATTTGCAAAAACAACAACAACAACAACAGCAACAGCAACAAAAACACAGACAGATACTGATACAGATACAGATACAGATAGAAGCAACAGATACTCGCTCAGAGATACAGATACAGAGCTACAACCCCATTCAGAATATATATTGTACGAGTGGATGGATAGAGATACAGATACAAATAAAAAATACAAAAAATACAAAAATCAAACAAAAAATAAAAAAATAAAGGTTGGGCGACAATTTTCACTCCAAGTTCCAGAGAGACCCATCCGCACTGGGGCGGGGCGGTGCGGGGCGAGGCGGGTCGTTGCGGGCGGGGTGGGTGCTATTTATAGAACCCCTAGATGATAAGATTGTGTCCCCGCTGTGCCGAACCGCAAAACTTTCTGCGGTTTTAGCGCAAAATATACATCAAAAAAATAATACAAAAACAACAAAAAGAACAAGTTTTGTATATCACAATTTTTTGGATTACCAAACGGAGATACAGTATCTCCAGCTCTCTCTCTCTCTCTCTGTCTCTGTCTGCATTTAACTTAAATCTTTCGGTAAAAATAAAAAATTTCAACAAATTTGTATATTTTAAAATTCTTTGCATTTTCCTGCATTCCTGGAAAAAACACTTTTCATTAGTTATGCTACGCGCTTTTCAATTAGCGGACTGACAGACGGACGGAGCACACACACGTACACGAGTATATGTACATAGATACGTACGAAACATTCCACGGTCAAGATTACAAACAAAATGTTTGTTTCAATGCGGTTTTTTTTTTTGTTCAGGTATTTTCTATTTTCAGACTGAAAGCATAGCGAATTATAAAATTAACAATTGTTGGTATTTTAGAATTTTGTTAGTCTATTCATTATTTTTGTTCAGGTTTCTCTTATGCGGAAATGATGCTAGATAGAGAGAGAGAGATAGGCCACACGAATCAGTTTGGCACAATCCACCAAAGTCACAGCCTAATAAACGGAAAGGCCTCAGCCGAAGCTAGCCATAAAAAACCGAACTATGTATGATATTTTGAAACCAGCATAGCTTTAGCATTTAAATCTCCAACCTCAATTTCGTCGCACTTTTCGGTGGCAAAAAACTTCATTCTGCGACTTCATTTGGGGGCTGTGCTGCCCCTAGCAGCGTCGGAAACAGAACTTTAGCATAAAGTTTAATTAAGGGAAAACATCTGTTCAATCGGAAACCTGTGACAGAGTGCGAAACGAGACTCAGAAGTAGGGGTGAAGAGGGGGGGTTGTGACATATATTACTTAATATTTTCAGAATAAACAGCAGCCAGAGATAGAGAGAGAGAGAGAGAGAGAGAGAGAGAGTGAAAAAGTTTGTATATTTTGAGTGCAAATGTTGACACAGAACAGATACCCGAACAAAAATTGAATTCAAAGTTCGAAATACATATATGAGCATTTTGCGTTGCCAAAAATTCAAGTACGAGTACGGCTGCGAGTACGGGTACGGGTACGGGTACGGGTACGATATGTATGCTGTAAGGTCTTCCTCTGAGGATGCTCTGTCAGTTGCACACACACAGACACACCCACAAACCCAAAGCAGAAAGCCAGGCCAAAAGCAATCACAATCCATACACCCACCCACATTATAAATACCCAAAAAATGTTATATTTAGATAATACTTTTTCCGACACATCGAACATTTCAATTTCATTAGCAGACCAGAAATAATGTAAACACAAGAAAATGCAAAAATACATTTCAATAATAGATACATTTTCTTTTTTTCGTAATTTTTCCACACCATAAAAATGAAACGGCATTAAAATTTCATTCGGCCAGAAAACGCTTTTCAAATTGGTCAGAAAACGCTGCTTTCTCAAAGAAAGGAAGGGGGGAATACGGAGGGGGGCATTAGACAAAGCAAAGGAGAACGAAGCCGCATCGAGAGGCACTCTCTGGGTTTCGCCTCCTCCTCTGCTCCTCTGTGAAGGGGGAACGCTCTCTGGGTGTCTGGGAAAGGCCAACTTGTTGCGGTGTTCATTGCCGGCAATCCTGTGGCCAACTTTTTAATGAAGTTCCCTCTCGTGTGGTCCGGGAAGATGCGAGTTCTCGTGTTTAAACGGTCTTCCACAAAATCTAGACAATCGAATATAGTTGGTTACCACAAAATATTGGTTTTTGCAGCAGTTTGGACAGATATTCTGAGAAATACGAGCAGCAAAATTGCTGGAAAAGAGGGAATTGTTTTTTTCCAGACTTCAATTGAATGGAAATCAAGTTGGCTACAAAACAGATATAAATTGCTGGCCAGAAGTCTTCCTTTAAACAGAATTTAGCTATTGAAATAAACTTAAAACAAACTGTTGCCTAGAAAATCTTAAAAACCTGTTGTGTGCGATAAGAAAACTCTTTAAGAGAAAAGGAGAAACCAGAAACCTTTCTGTAGCGTTTCAGTGTATTTGAATGTCTCCAAGAGTGCTTAATATACATATGTAGATATATTATAGTCCTGATCAGATACTACTATATACCATATAGAAGATTACATTGAATGTACATTCGAAAATTCCGATTAGACTTCGGTCAATTGAGAGGGTGGTACAGGGAGGGTGGGTGGCTCTTTTCACTGAACCAAATGGAAAGGGTATCATTGGGTTTACACTCACATTGTTCGGCCTTGTCCGCTCCGTCATTAGCACACTCTTCTGATCTCCCGCTCTCTCTCTCTCGCTCTCTCTCTCTCTCTGTCTGTTTATCTGTCTCTCTGTCTGTTTCTCTGTGTTGCTGTCTTTATCTGCTGCTGCTCTCCGAGTGGATGCTGAATGCTGAAATTCCTTGCCTCCCACGATGCGGCCACCTCTCAGCTTTTACAGTTAGATAAACTTTTTGTTTTAGTTGTTATTGTTTTCAACGATTTGCGTTTTCTTCTCTCCTGCTTCTGCGTTTTTTCCGCTTTTTGTTGTATTTTTGCACCGTGTTTATTTTTCTAATTGGTTTTGCTTTTTGGTTGTTTAACAATTGTTCACTTTTTCGCTGCTGCTGTTGCTATCGTGATCGCATTTACTCGATTTGCTTTTCATATGGAAAATATATTGCGGTTAATTATAATATAATTTTGTTGCTATTTCATGCACACACACATACACACATACACACATGCACGCCACTCACACAGGAAGAGCCAAAGTAAAGTGGGAGAGAGAGAGAGAGAGCGGAAAACTAATACTATTTTATGTACTAGCTTTAGCGGTAAATTGCATGAAAAGGGAAGAATTGATTGTCTGCATGTAAATGGAGAGTTGAGAGCGGGAGAGAATGCAGCCAGCAAAATAGAGAGCGTGGAGAGTGGAACAAGAAAAATGAAATGCATTGTGGTAGGTTAATGTTAATGGGAGAGAGCACGCACTCTCGCTGAGAGAGATTACAGCTAAGAGGCTGGAAGAACAATGGGATCTTGTTCGAATTTACATAGAAAAATACTCCAAACCCACCACTGATTCCACATTTTATCTAATATTTCAGCGAAAAATATCAGTATTTTCCTTCATTTTCTCTTCCCTTACATTTTACTGCAGTATCAGGGTTGTTGCTGTTTTTTTATGGCTCAGATAAAGATGAGCGCTTATCAGAAACCGCACAGAAATCTGTTATCTTTGCACTGTTTTTTCTCCATACCTGTCTCCCACTCTTTTCTCTTTACCCCTCTCTGGCTCTGTCATACGACCACAAAACAATTATCACAAAATCCAGTTTTCTTTTCGATTTTGTGGCTTTATATATTTTTTTTTGGTATTATAAACTTTTATGAGGAGGGGCAGTAAACACTCTTGTTAACACATTTTGCGGAATTCGTTTCTGAATTCAATAATATTAATATTATACGAAATGCGGCTAGGGCCTTTACTTTGTGGTTGTTGCTTTTTCTCAGCCCGTTGATATCGAAAGACCAAAAAAAAAAAAAAAAACAACCGACGGCAAAACGGATCGCTGGAGGAGCTCGCTCTGGTCGCACTCTTTGGGGTTTTTGTTTTTGTCCCAATCCAATCACAAGAAATATATATAAACATACATATGCATAATATCGTTTGCTCGGGTGTACGGGTGTGTGTGTATGTTCGAGCGAGTGTATGTGTGGGAGCGACGCACGCGGCTTTGGCAATCCGAAAAACCAACTTTTGAAACGGCAACGGCGAGAATAATACTGAACGGGGGCCCCAAACCAACGGCCCCAAAGGCCCCAAACAGCGGCGGGCGCACCACCACGAGAGAGCGGTCCCTCTCAGTTCCTCTCTCGACGCTAATTCGACGCTGCAGATCAACATGTGTGTGCCAAGAGAGCGAAGACAAGAGCGCAATCACAGAGCAGAGATCAAGTAAGGTTGTTATTTCTTCTTCTCTCTTTCCCTCTCTCGCACATTCATGCAATGGGCATCTGCAGCAAATTCTATTTTTAAACTTAAATTAATATTGTTCTTTATTTTATCAGCGGTGCGGAGCGGAGCGGCGTGACGCTACGCGAAAGCAGCGAAGAAACCAGAAAACAAATAAATAATACGAGAAAAACTAGACGCTGCTTTGGGGTTGTTGTTGCTAATCAGAGGCCTAGTAAAAGATATCAAGCGTGTTCTCTTTCCTGATCTGTGTGCCAGTGTGTGTGCGAAAAGAGTAGCTTAAAATAATGCTGCTGCTCTCCCAATCGCGCTCTCTCTCTCTATCTGCTTCTTCTGTTCCCCATCTTCCTTTTTCCTGCTATCACCGCTTGATAAGAAATGCGTTAATCTTTATTAAGCCCTATATGGGTGTGAGTGTGTGTATGAGGGGTTATATGGGTGTGCATTGATTGTTCTTTGGTGTGTTTGTGTGTGTGTGTGTCTGCTTACATGGGAGTTTTTCAATTTGTGCCGACAATTTCCGTTGGAAATTTTTCGCTCTATAGGTGCGATATACTCGCCAAAGTCCAAAAGAAAATTGTAATTTATGCAAAAAATGGCAGAACAGGAAAACAGAATGATGGCAGACACAGTGCAAGACAGCAACGCAACAACTTGTTGGATGATTCAGTGCAGTACAGTGGGACAAATGCATTCCTAGAACCCTTCATATTTGTTTGAAGCTTGGCTAGTTCAATCATACCCACACCACAGTACAGGGTACTACAATATGCCGCAAGCATTGCACACACACACAAATGCACACACGAAATCGCTGCAGAGAGAAGAGCAAAAGAGCGGCGACGCGACAGATAGTGAGAGTGATCTGTTTTATCAGTCCCGTCTGCCTATTTTTAGACGTGTTGGTGTTGCCCAAAAGGCAACAAAGCAACAAATCACCAAAAATACAAAAATCATTTCTACAAATGTGCCAAAACATCAACCGTTTTAACTTAATTCTGCTGTGAGCTATTTTTAAACTGCAATTGAAAATTACGATAGGGGAGAGTGGGTTGTGGTTGGGTTGGCTGTCTGATGGATGCACAAAGTTCGATTTAAAAATGTGCGTGGCGTGCGTAGGCGGAGGGAAGGGCAGGGCAGCCGAAACAACAGGAAAAACATTCCGCTAGACGTGACAAGTGCAAAAGCCAAACAAAACCACCCAGCGGATTGGACATTTTTATGCATAGCTTGGCGGCGGCATTGCATTGTGAAACTTTTCCGATTTTGCTTTTATTATTGTGCATTTTTTATCACTGTTGTTGTTGCACTTTTGTCAGCACGATCATCGCCCACCAATCCATGCATGCTTGTGCGCCTGTGTGTGGGTGTACGAGAGCGATAGCGAGAGAGCAAAGGAGAACGCAATAAACATTTGCATTGCAGTTAGCGGGGGGTGTTGTGTTGTTTTATTTACTCAAAATATTCAAAGTTTACAAAATATTTCGCATTCAAAATCATACATTTTAGTCCATTAAAGATTCAGTGTTTTATGAAGATCATTTCTTGTCATTTTCGCAAATTTCATTTTCGAATTTACCGCTATTTTCACTGAGAGTTAAATGCCGCCACGTTTTAACCGTTGTTTCGTTTGTCGCGGCCAACAAAAATTTAGGGATTTTTTACATATATTTTTTTTGGAAATATTTCAAAATGGATATTTAATTCACCATAATTGGTGGAATATAACGGACATTTCTGAATTCACAAAAAAAATTCTACACTAGGTTTCTGTTGCTCCATTTTCCGCGGCCGGCCGAAGCATGTCATATGCGACCAAGAAGAAAAAGATATATATATATATATAAGAAAAGAAGATGTATCGATATGGGCGATATTTTTTTATATTTGATACGATAATATCGGTTGATGAAAAACGGTTTGGGATTTTTACTCCTGATGACAAACAGGTGGGATTTGTTCTCTTCATGACAAACGGTATTTTTACTCTATGTTTTTACGATCTCTCTGCAAGTACGATATTAACGGTGCGATATTTTTGTCGACGATTATATCAAAAATCGTTATTTTTCGAAATTGGGTTGAAGCCTAGCACTTAGATCAGCAGAAAGTTCTGCTGTCAGAATAAATATACCAGCGACCGAGTGTGACCAGGTGTGCTTACCCTACGGTTACACTGTGTACAAATAAAATCAGTTAAGAATTTGAATTTTGTATCAAAGCAAGCAGAAGTGTATTATTTGTAAGTGCTGTGCCGCTGGAGGACGACAACGTGTGGATGAAGCACCGCAATATTTCCTAAATCCGTTTTTGAGGAACAGAAATGCAAACAACTATTTTCTTTTCCCCATTTATCCCATAAATTTCATTGCTCAACATATTATTTATTAACTAATTCAAAATTTGATATTAATTAACTATTACTTAAATTAATAAATCCATTTTCATTTTTTCGTTTTGTTTAATATTAACTTCCAATGAGAGTATGCTAGTTTTTCATTGGTTAATAAACATTCATCGCCGCCAACAAGGCTCTCGAAGCATAAGCTAAGCGGCTAAGTTGTGTCATATATCGAATTTCATCATTTTTTTTCGCTGATTCAACATATATAATTTTTTGCGCTCGATGGTGTGACCAAGACAACAGTGTGGTATAATACCACACTAGTGCTGCTGAATACACCTATCGGAATGCCAAAAAGATGGCAACGCTCGGAACACCAAGCAAGAAGAGGGAAAACATCAATTTAGTTTAAAAAGATTGAAATTATTTTATTGCCTTTAACTAAAGGTGTCGCGCGAGTTCCGTGCAATTACGAATCGTGAAATTAAGTGTGCCTTGCATTCTAACCACCTAAAATTGAGGGCCGTGCGGTGTTTGGCAAGTATCGAAATTCGATAGCTCTACAAACGGCGTTGTTTTGTATAGTGCGTCTTAAAATTTTTCTTTAATGGAAATACGCTTGGGCTGTGAATATACAGAGAATTGCTACAATGGCCTGCTGGTACTTGGAGCACCTATGTAATGGGAGGCGAGTGCTCCTTCCAAATGGGAAGGTCACAATTGGGCGGCACTCGGCCTGCAGGATTGTACTCAACTATTTATACATGTCGAGGCAGCATGTGGAGCTTACAGTTAGTCCGAATCAAGTCTCAGTCAGGTGCTTGGTATGTTTCCGTGAAGAATAAAGCATAATATCTGTCTTCTATATAACTTTTTTACCCGCAGAACGCCCCAAATGGTGTGTATGTAAATAACGTGGAAATTAGGAGGGATCTCGTTGGCGTGCCTTTACGTGAAGGGGATTTAATCGGCCTGGGTTGTCCTGTTCCGCAGAAGGTGTCCAGAAATGACGCCGTCTTCAGCTTAAGAAAAGTGGTGGTCGAGGCGGAGGAAATTGTGCTATCAAGCGATTCGGAGGACGACTCGGCTCCAGCTCCTCTGCCGCCGCTCAAGCCTATTGCTGAAGTCAAAGTAGAAGCTGAATTAAAACTTGGCCAGCAACTTCCAAATGGCCCAAACGATAATGTTGCCTCAACTTCAAGCAAGGAGACGGACAAAGAAAATGTAGCCACATCCAGCTCACATCCGATCCTCCACCTGCCAAAGGTGCCAAAAGTGAAACCAGAGTGGGAACAGGCTGCCAAAGATATAGAAAACATCTTTGGGGAGGCGGATGAGGCTATTATAGGCACTGTGCTGGAAATAAATCCCTATTTATACAATCACTTGTTGAAGGAAAAGGCAGTACCAATCGCAAAGCTACACGATGGTCAACTTATTGAGCTGGATGACAATGAAAAGAGACCGGAGGATCCGCCCTGTCCTGAAAAGCCCGACAACGCGGACAGCAGCATGCTGCCGCCCTGTCCGCCTCCCCCGGCGTTGGGGCAAATCGCTGAGGACTACGATGAAGATATGGCTCTGTCCCAGGCAGTTTTTCAAGAGATGAAGGAGGAGATGGCATTGAGCGATGGCGAGGAAAACTTTTTTGAGACAAATAGCAATGGGCGCAGCAACCTTGATTCACCCTTGTCCTTGATTGAGGACGATGACATCATTGTGATCACCGACAGCGATGATGACGATCTGTGCAGCAAGGTGACCGACTGGTCCAACAAGCTGCTCAGCCAGAAATCAACGGACATCTTGTCACAGGCGTATCCCATGGTCGATTCAGATGACGAGGGAGATTTTCAATCTCAAATGAAGTTCCGCAACCTGCCGGAGGCGCTTCGCATAGTGGATTCCAGCGACGAGGCCTCCGATCCGCATACCACTCTCTTTCCCAAATACTCCAAGCCACTCCGCATCGATTCCAGCTCGGATGAGAGTGATGATGCTTTCACCTGCACCATCCGCAAGGGTAAGTACACTCTATCTTTCTCTGGATAATTCTCTGGCTAATCTCCCACTCGTTCACAGCGGACAGCACATCGTCAAAGTCATCTCCCATGCCCAGTGGCCCGAATCGCTCGAAGTCTGTGCGCAGCAATAAACACTCCACCACAGATGATTGCCATCTCTTCACGCGACGCCAGCAAAAAGATCCGGGAGCCATCTTACAGGGGCCACAACTCAGCCCATCTCCAAAGGGAAGCGATTCTGATTGGAATTTTGAAACCGTGATCTTTGAATCCTTGAACGACGAGTCCTCTAATGAGGAAAACGATATCTCAGCGGAGAAATCCAACGATATAGTAGTTCCTGACCTATCCAACAATTATCACACAAAGGCAAAGAGGTCTTCCATGGAGAAAGAGTTGTCTTCGAAGCCAAATGAAGCTCCCAAGGCGGAGCCTGCAGTGTCCAGCAATAGGTCGAGAATCTTCCGTCGACGCTCAACCATAGCTGGTTCTCGCGAAGAATTTGCTTCTCTCGAGAAAGAGATGCCATCTACATCAAAGGAAGTGGAGAAAACTAAAGCGGAGCCTGCAGCTTCCAGTAAGGATACAAACAAGTCTAGAATCTCCAATCAACTAAAACACGTGTCAGTCTCTCGCGAAGACTTGGCTGGCACTTCTGGGGAGAAACCAAAGGAAATAAATGTATTAGAGAAAACCAAAGATAAGGTGGAGTCGGCTGCTTCCAACAAAAATCACGCGAAGGCAAAGGAGTCCTCTATGGAGAAAGAGGCGCTATCTAAACGAAAAGAAGCTCCTCAATTGGAACCCGAAGGTGCTATCAAGAAATGTAGAATTTCAATTCGGCGATCCACCGTATCAGCCAACCGCGAAGAATTGGCTGATAACGATTCTCTGGAGAAAGAGGTGCCATCTAAACCAACAGAAGCCCCTGAAGTGGAGAAAGCCAAACTGGAGCCAAGAGTTTCCAGTAAAGAAACCAAAAAATCTAGAATCACCCATAGACGTTCAACCATAGCTGTCTCTCGAGAAGAGTTTGCTTTCGCTTCTGGCGAGGATCCTAGACCAACTTCCTCTGTAGAGAAAACCAAAGATAAGGTGGAGTCGGCAGCCTCCAACAAAAATCACGCGAAGGCAAAGGGGTCCTCTACGGAGAAAGAGGTGCCACCTAAACGGAAAGAAGCGCCCAAAGTGGAACCCGAAGTCGCTGTCAAGAAATGTAGAATTTCCCTTCGACGATCCACTGTATCAGCCTCCCGTGAAGAATTGGCTGCTGAGGAGCCTTCTCTGCAGAAAGAGGTGCCATCTAAAGTGGAGCCTAGAGTTTCCAATTGTGAAACCAAAAAACCTAGAATCTCCCATAGACGTTCAACCATAGCTGTCTCTCGGGAAGAGTTTGCTGCCGCTTCTGGGGAGGGTCCTAAAGAAACTTCTTCTGCAGAAAAAAGCAAAGACAAAGTGGAGTCGGAAGCTTCCAGCAAAAATCACGCGAAGGCAAAGGGGTCCTCTACGGAGAAAGAGCTGCCATCTAGAAAAAAGGAAGCTGCTCAAGTGGAGCCTGCAGCTCCCAAGAATAAATCCAGAATCCACAATAGACGTTCAACCATAGCAGTTTCTCGCGAGGAGTTTGCTGCCACTTCTGGCGAGGATCCTCAACCAACCACTTCGGGCTACTACGAAAGAGCCCAGGACTCTCCAGACTTGGTGACAAGCGTTGTCAACGCCATGGACACTAGGTTGGTTAGGGGACCAGAAGTGATTGAGGCTCCTTCGTTGCCAAAGTGTCGTGGCAAGCTGCGAGGCGTTTCGGCTGTGCCCAAAAATAAGGTTTTGGACCGTCAGCGATTCCTTGACTATCAGGCCGATATGAATACCAAATGGAAGGAAAAACCCAAACCGAAGAAAACGGTAGATGACGAAGTGAAGAACAAGCGTCGAGAGGCGCTCAAAAAACTGACGGAGAAGAAGCCAGCCGAGAGCACTTCCAGCACTTCCGAGCAGTCGGGCAGTGGAAGGGGAAAGATCACAACCAGTGTGCCAAAAGTAAGCAATTGCAATCGTGGTGCTTTCCTCACCGTGGACATCAATGGATTGCCGCCCGCAAAGACCCCCACCGTGGACCCCCCCAAGCCAAATAGGAACCGACGTGCCACTATTGACGCCCAAACATTCTCACAGCAGATTCAGGCTAATGATTTTCTGCCCAGACGGAACGGTCGTCCGCCAGAGCGTAAAGAGGCCGAGTTTGCAAGAAATCAGCGAACATGCAATCGCGTCACCTTCGCCAGCATGGAGAAGGATATGGAGGAGAAGTTGAGGCTCCAGAAAAAGTCGAAACGAGTGCGATTCAACGACCAGGTTCAGATCAAATACTTCGAAACTGGGAATACGGCAGGAAGAGGCCATCTCGGAATGCACGGAGTGCACGGAAAAAAGGATACTGAGCTGCTATTCTTCAGCACGTATGCCGAGAGACGTGAACGCTGGGCGAGCATTCAGATGAACGATTTGACGTTCCACTCCGAAACCATCCTCAAATGGGCAAATCAATGGCTGAAGCTGCGGAGTGTGGACGCCGTGGCCGATTCAGATGTCCTGAAGCCCATAGGCCACGAATTCGAGACCGTTAAACAGTACAAGGAGTGAGTCCGAGTCCCTTTCCGAACCCGTTCAAGTGCGTGCCACTTTCTCTAACACCCTAACACTCTCTTCTTTCGCAGAATCTTTGTGCCATTGATGAAACTGGAGTTGTTGACCACAATCGAGAAAGACTACAAGGTGGGGAGGGAGCCATATGAGGTCTGCCTGCAACATCCTGTTGAAGAAAATAAATCATTTTACTGCCTGACTACGCGAGGCAAGTACCTAAATTCTATAGATCGCCTGATTTCTAATCATCTGTCTATTACAGTGTTCACTAAACCGTCAGTAAAGTATATGCTCTACACTCTATCGGATGGCGACAAGCTCGAAGAGACGTTTGCCTATCTTCGGGAGCAAAGAACAAAAAATGGTACGGACGCCCCTCCTTATTATTTGGATGTCGAATCGGGCGAATTTTACAAATAAGTTTCGTGTTCAGCGCACCAAAATACATGGGGGTACAGTACTCTGGTCAGCCAGGCCCAATACCTTTTGTACCCGGTACTCGAAAAGTATAGGGGTATATTAGATTTGTGGTGATATCGCAATGTGGATGTGTGTAACACCCAGAACAGATTCGTGATCAGCACCAATAGCCGAGTCGATGTAGACATGTCTGTCTGTCCGTCCGTCTTCATGAGCGCCTCGATCTCAGAGACTACAAGAGCTAGAGCAACCAAAAGATGTATCCAGACTCCTGGGATATCACACTATTGCAAGTGTATTTCGAAATTTCGCCCCGCCCCCTTTGGCCCACACAACGGACGAAATTCTGTGGCATGCACAATTTTGAAGATACGAGAAAACTAAAATCAGAAAACGCAGAATCATAGAGAATGACCATATCTATCAGAGTGTTGAATCTGGTTCAGATCGGATCATAAGTATAGCCACAATGAAGGAAACCATTTCGAAAGGCAGTGTTCCCTCTCGCTCTATTTCACACGCGACCCCGTCTGCTTTGCTCGTTCGTCCAGATCTCAGAGACTATAAGAGCTAGAGCAACCAAACTTTCTATTCAAGCTCCTGTGATATCAATTCAATACAAGTGTATTTCAAAAATTTGCCACGCCCTTTTCCGCCTCCACAGAGGACGAAAATCTGTGGAATCCACTAGAAGGAACAAATGAAATTTCAGTGGCCTTCCAAGCGCTGCCCTCATTGCCTCTCTCTCTCGCGCACACTTCCACGAGCCGTGTATATGTACATACATATGTAAAGATGCAGATGTAAGTGTAGAAATGTAGAGAAGACAGATAATATAAATAAATCGTAAGCAGGCATACATATATACTGACAGAACCCCTCCTCCACGTCGAGACGAACGGCCATCTGGCAAATGGGATCCCCATATCATACTCACCATTTTCTTTCTCTTTGCAGGCCACGAGCTGATTTTCGAAATCTTAAAAGATGGCATTTCTCTGGAGACATTTAAGGGGATACGACTCTTGACTGCCCGTCCGGTTGTGGACAGCTTGAGAGTGGAGCTGGGCGTTCTGCGAGCTGTCGATCAGCTGTCACGCTCACCACTTCATCGAAGTATAATCAAGCCCGCCGAAATGCTGAAGAATGCCCAAATACCCAGCTATGGCACACCGTTTGTTTTCAAGGGTTTCGCCAAGCTCAACCCTCACCAACAGACCGTCTGCTCAAGCACCTATCAACGTGTTATAGACGATGTAAGGCCAAGCATAACGCTTATTCAGGGTCCCCCAGGCACAGGCAAATCCATGGTGATTGCGAATATCAGCTTCCAGTGTCTGTATGGAAAGGCTGTCATCAAAAAGGACCGCAAGATACTAATCTGTTCCCACTCCAACACGGCCGTCGATTCAATTATGTTCCGTCTGCATAATGTTCGAGAAAACTTCAATGAAAGGGATCGCTTTCAGATGCTGCGCTATGGTCTGTACGAAAAGATGAATACTCTGTCGCGCCAGTACTCGCTAGAGCATAAGTACGAGAGCGCCAAGGTTCACAAAAGAGATCGTTTAACTCCCGAAAACAGAGCGATTCTCAAAGAGCGCTACAATGAGCTAAAAAATGAAGTGGACTTGATGAAGAAAAAGAATCTCGATGGCACCTGGCTGTTCGACAAGTACCAGCAGATGGTGAAGCAGCTGCAGGACTGGGAAGAGCAGCTCAATCCTCGATTGACTCATCGTGAGGAGTTCGATATTGCTCAATCTCTCATAAAAGAAGCCAACATTGTGTGCACCACACTCTCCTCGTGCGTGAAGCTGAGCAGTTATATTAACTACTTTGATATCTGTTTAATTGACGAGGCAACCCAATGCACCGAACCGTGGACCCTGCTGCCGATGCGTTTCGGAATTCCGCACCTGGTCTTGGTAGGCGATACGCAGCAGTTGCCTGCCGTCGTGCTCTCCCAGAAGGCCGTCGATTTCGGTTTGGCCAAATCAATGTTCGATCGCATCCAGCGGAGCCTGGAGAAGCAGCAGGGGGACCAGCCGAATGGTCATCTGTCGGTGCACACCAAGCTCTTCAAGCTGACCACACAATACCGCATGCATCCGGAGATCTGCAAGTGGCCGAATCGCTACTTCTACGAGGATCAGCTGGTCAATCATGAGGGCCTTGATAAGTTACTTGCTACGTCCCTAATACCCTATTGCGTTATCAACCTGGGCTTCACCAAGGACACCAGCGATCCGAGAACTCGCAGCATTAGTAACGAGGAAGAAGCGCGCTTTGTGGCCCAGCTCCTGGCGGAGATGGAAAATCATTTGCCGAGCCACCGTTACTCCTATGGTCTGATCTCGCCGTACAGCAGACAATGCTATACCCTGAGCCAAGTCATTCCCAGTCACATGAGGCTGATGCCCCCACTCACTGTGGATGCCTATCAGGGCATGGAGAGCGATGTGGTCGTCATTTCGAATGCCAGGACACGCGGCAGCGGATTCCTGTCTAATTACCAGAGGCTCAATGTGGCCGTCACCAGGCCCAGACGCTGTCTAATCATATGTGGAAATTTCAATGATCTTCAGGTAAATTTCTGCTCTGCCAAAACATAATGATTCAGTAATCTAATGGATATCCTTTCATCTTCCAGAACGTCGGGATGTGGCGGGACCTGCTGGACGATGCCCGTAAGCGAGGGGTTTACTTTGACTTGAAGCGTGAGGACGTTACCAACTTGAAAGAGTCCTTGATGCCAAAACTGTTGGTGAAGTCACCGGAAAATGCTTAACAGGATAGGATATCATGTGATATAGGAATAGAAAGCAAAAAAACGAGAATGATCTCTGGTGAATATTTTTTTTTGCATTACAATAGCTGAAGTTAGAAACGCAAGAAACGGTCTTCCCCCAAAAATAGAATTTAATAAACGCCATTTGTAGTTGGATTTACATTCATATTCTCATTATTTTTCATAACATTGATAGAGGACTTAAAGTTTCGATTTCTTTGTACACATAATTTTCTTAAAACATTTACCGACCTGCCTTCTCCTTCGTATATAACAGGATTTATATATGAAACTTTCTATATATATGTATATATATATATATATATATATATTATATATGCATGTTTTTTTTTGTGAAAATTGAATGAATAAAGGAACATAATGAATAGTTAAATAAAAATGACTGGAATTCAATTACCCAAATTGTTTTCACTCCCTACGGTACGTACGAGTATATTGCACTTTAAATGATAGGCATAACAGAACTGCACATCATTGCAGAAGTCTTCGGTTACAGGCGGATGTAAGTATGGGTTCAAAAATGCGCTCCGATTATGCTAAACACTAGGTGGTGCCTCTTCAGCTCCAGCTCCATATCCTTGTCAATCACTAAGTCATAGTAGTAGTAGTAATAGTAAGTAAATTCACTAACAACACATGCACACGCGCACAATCGATTGTTAAATTAAATTCATAGTTCTGCTCTTGGTTTTGCTTCGTCTTGCGTCTTGCGCCTTGCAATGGATCTGCTGATCTTCTTAAGCTTTAAAATTAATGGAATCGCTTAACAACAAATCTATATATAACTATATAGAGTAGAAGGGGAGCAGCACAGCAGCACACAGAACTTAATGCCAAATCAGAATATAACTAAGTGGGGAGGAAAATCATCTAAAATGTAAAAATCTAACGTAAACACTAAAAACATAACAATAATTATGCTCTTAATTAAAACTAGTTTATGTGGCGGCTGCAAGTGCTTGCCGTATGCTTATAGATATACACATACCATTATATTATAGTATATATGTATTTATATCAATATTTCTTTTACACATATAGAACGTACGACTAAAGCAAACACTTTCTGTTGTCTGTTTTCTGTTAAATCGAAATGGGTAATGGGTGACCGCAGAGCCCGGTTTTTGTTTTTGTTTTAGTTGTGGTTTTTGTGTTTAGTTTAGGTTAGCATATCGCCCAGGGAGTCCTTAAGTGATTGATAAATTTGGTATTGCTGATCTGGCTTCAGATTGTAGATCTGTGTCAGGAGCTTCGCCGGCGATGGGGTTCTGATGAAGCTCGATATATAAACGTTGACAAAGGTGGCCATCAGAAACTGGCAGTCGAAACGGTCCATGATGCCGCCATGTCCGGGAATCATGTCGCCAAAGTCCTGCAATAAAAAATGTATCCATAGTACACTGCTTGCAACAGTTCCGTAATGGTTGGAATCCACTATAATTGGATTTGCACGAAATAATGGCGTTACATTGCTGCAACGCGGGGAATGGGGATGACACCGGGGATGATACCGCTATTTTCACTGAGTGTTAAATGCCGCCACGTTTTAACCGTTGTTTCGTTTGTCGCGGCCAACAAAAATTTAGGGATTTTTTACATATATTTTTTTTGGAAATATTTCAAAATGGATATTTAATTCACCATAATTGGTGGAATATAACGGACATTTCTGAATTCACAAAAAAAATTCTACACTAGGTTTCTGTTGCTCCATTTTCCGCGGCCGGCCGAAGCATGTCATATGCGACCAAGAAGAAAAAGATATATATATATATATATATATATATATATATAAGAAAAGAAGAAGTATCGATATGGGCGATATTTTTTATAATTGATACGATAATATCGGTTGATGAAAAACGGTTTGGGATTTTTACTCCTGATGACAAACAGGTGGGATTTGTTCTCTTCATGACAAACGGTATTTTTACTCTATGTTTTTACGCTCTCTCTGCAAGTACGATATTAACGGTGCGATATTTTTGTCGACGATTATATCAAAAATCGTTATTTTTCGAAATTGGGTTGAAGCCTAGTACTTAGATCAGCAGAAAGTTCTGCTGGCAGAATAAATATACTAGCGACCGAGTGTGACCAGATGTGCTTACCCTACGGTTACACTGTGTACAAATAAAATCAGTTAAGAATTTTAATTTTGTATCAAAGCAAGCAGAAGTGTATTATTTGTAGGTGCTGTGCCGCTGGAGGACGACAACGTGTGGATGAAGCACCGCAATATTTCCTAAATCCGTTTTTGAGGAACAGAAATGCAAACAACTATTTTCTTTTCCCCATTTATCCCATAAATTTCATTGCTCAACATATTATTTATTAACTAATTCAAAATTTGATATTAATTAACTATTACTTAAATTAATAAATCCATTTTCATTTTTTCGTTTTGTTTAATATTAACTTCCAATGAGACTATGCTAGTTTTTCATTGGTTAATAAACATTCATCACCGCCAACAAGGTTCTCGAAGCATAAGCTAAGCGGCTAAGTTGTGTCATATATCGAATCTCATCATTTTTGTTCGCTGATTCAACATATATAATTTTTTGCGCTCGATGGTGTGACCAAGACAACAGTGTGGTATAATACCACACTAGTGCTGCTGAATACACCTATCGGTATGCCAAAAAGATGGCAACGCTCGCAATACCAAGCAAGAAGAGGGAAAACGTCAATTTAGTTTAAAAAGATTGAAATTATTTTATTGCCTTTAACTAAAGGCGTCGCTCGAGTTCCGTGCAATTACGAATCGTGAAATTAAGTGTGCTTTGCATTCTAACCACCTAAAATTGAGGTCCGTGCGGTGTTTGGCAAGTATCGAAATTCGATAGCTCTACAAACGGCGTTGTTTTGTATAGTGCGTCTTAAAGTTTTTCTTTAATGGAAATACGCTTGGGCTGTGAATATACAGAGAATTGCTACAATGGCCTGCTGGTACTTGGAGCACCTATGTAAGGGGAGGCGAGTGCTCCTTCCAAATGGGAAGGTCACAATTGGGCGGCACTCGGCCTGTAGGATTGTACTCAACTATTTATACATGTCGAGGCAGCATGTGGAGCTTACAGTTAGTCCGAATCAAGTCTCAGTCAGGTGCTTGGTATGTTTCCGTGAAGAATAAAGCATAATATCTGTCTTCTATATAACTTTTTTACCCGCAGAACGCCCCAAATGGTGTGTATGTAAATAACGTGGAAATTAGGAGGGATCTCGTTGGCGTGCCTTTACGTGAAGGGGATTTAATCGGCCTGGGTTGTCCTGTTCCGCAGAAGGTGTCCAGAAATGACGCCGTCTTCAGCTTAAGAAAAGTGGTGGTCGAGGCGGAGGAAATTGTGCTATCAAGCGATTCGGAGGACGACTCGGCTCCAGCTCCTCTGCCGCCGCCCAAGCCTGTTGCTGAAGTCAAAGTAGAAGCTGAATTAAAGCTTGGCCAACAACTTCCAAATGGCCCAAACGATAATGTTGCCTCAACTTCAAGCAAGGAGACCGACAAAGAAAATATAGCCACATCCAGCTCACATCCGATCCTCCACCTGCCAAAGGTGCCAAAAGTGAAACCAGAGTGGGAACAGGCTGCCAAAGATATAGAAAACATCTTTGGGGAGGCGGATGAGGCTATTATAGGCGCTGTGCTGGAAATAAATCCCTATTTATACAATCACTTGTTGAAGGAAAAGGCAGTACCAATCCCAAAGCTACACGATGGTCAACTTATTGAGCTGGATGACAATGAAAAGAGACCGGAGGATCCGCCCTGTCCTGAAAAGCCCGACAACGCGGACAGCAGCATGCTGCCGCCCTGTCCGCCTCCCCCGGCGTTGGGGCAAATCGCTGAGGACTACGATGAAGATATGGCTCTGTCCCAGGCAGTTTTTCAAGAGATGAAGGAGGATATTGCATTGAGCGATGGCGAGGAAAACTTTTTTGAGACAAATAGCAATGGGCGCAGCAACCTTGATTCACCCTTGTCCTTGATTGAGGACGATGACATCATTGTGATCACCGACAGCGATGATGACGATCTGTGCAGCAAGGTGACCGACTGGTCCAACAAGCTGCTCAGCCAGAAATCAACGGACATCTTGTCACAGGCGTATCCCATGGTCGATTCAGATGACGAGGGAGATTTTCAATCTCAAATGAAGTTCCGCAACCTGCCGGAGGCGCTTCGCATAGTGGATTCCAGCGACGAGGCCTCCGATCCGCATACCACTCTCTTTCCCAAATACTCCAAGCCACTCCGCATCGATTCCAGCTCGGATGAGAGTGATGATGCTTTCACCTGCACCATCCGCAAGGGTAAGTACACTCTATCTTTCTCTGGATAATTCTCTGGCTAATCTCCCACTCGTTCACAGCGGAGAGCACATCGTCAAAGTCATCTCCCATGCCCAGTGGCCCGAATCGCTCGAAGTCTGTGCGCAGCAATAAACACTCCACCACAGATGATTGCCATCTCTTCACGCGACGCCAGCAAAAAGATCCGGGAGCCATCTTACAGGGGCCACAACTCAGCCCATCTCCAAAGGGAAGCTATTCTGAAACCGTGATCTTTGAATCCTTGAACGACGAGTCCTCTAATGAGGAAAACGATATCTCAGCGGAGAAATCCAACGATATAGTAGTTCCTGACCTATCCAAAAATAATCACACAAAGGCAAAGAGGTCTTCCATGGAGAAAGAGTTGTCTTCGAAGCCAAATGAAGCTCCCAAGGCGGAGCCTGCAGTGTCCAGCAACAGGTCGAGAATCTTCCGTCGACGCTCAACCATAGCCGGTTCTCGCGAAGAATTTGCTTCTCTCGAGAAAGAGATGCCATCTACATCAAAGGAAGTGGAGAAAACTAAAGCGGAGCCTGCAGCTTCCAGTAAGGATACAAACAAGTCTAGAATCTCCAATCAACTAAAACACGTGTCAGTCTCTCGCGAAGACTTGGCTGGCACTTCTGGGGAGAAACCAAAGGAAATAAATGTATTAGAGAAAACCAAAGATAAGGTGGAGTCGGCTGCTTCCAACAAAAATCACGCGAAGGCAAAGGAGTCCTCTATGGAGAAAGAGGCGCTATCTAAACGAAAAGAAGCTCCTCAATTGGAACCCGAAGGTGCTATCAAGAAATGTAGAATTTCAATTCGGCGATCCACCGTATCAGCCAACCGCGAAGAATTGGCTGATAACGATTCTCTGGAGAAAGAGGTGCCATCTAAACCAACAGAAGCCCCTGAAGTGGAGAAAGCCAAACTGGAGCCAAGAGTTTCCAGTAAAGAAACCAAAAAATCTAGAATCACCCATAGACGTTCAACCATAGCTGTCTCTCGAGAAGAGTTTGCTTTCGCTTCTGGCGAGGATCCTAGACCAACTTCCTCTGTAGAGAAAACCAAAGATAAGGTGGAGTCGGCAGCCTCCAACAAAAATCACGCGAAGGCAAAGGGGTCCTCTACGGAGAAAGAGGTGCCACCTAAACGGAAAGAAGCGCCCAAAGTGGAACCCGAAGTCGCTGTCAAGAAATGTAGAATTTCCCTTCGACGATCCACTGTATCAGCCTCCCGTGAAGAATTGGCTGCTGAGGAGCCTTCTCTGCAGAAAGAGGTGCCATCTAAAGTGGAGCCTAGAGTTTCCAATTGTGAAACCAAAAAACCTAGAATCTCCCATAGACGTTCAACCATAGCTGTCTCTCGAGAAGAGTTTGCTTTCGCTTCTGGCGAGGATCCTAGACCAACTTCCTCTGTAGAGAAAACCAAAGATAAGGTGGAGTCAACAGCCTCCAACAAAAATCACGCGAAGGCAAAGGGGTCCTCTACGGAGAAAGAGGTGCCACCTAAACGGAAAGAAGCGCCCAAAGTGGAACCCGAAGTCGCTGTCAAGAAATGTAGAATTTCCCTTCGACGATCCACTGTATCAGCCTCCCGTGAAGAATTGGCTGCTGAGGAGCCTTCTCTGCAGAAAGAGGTGCCATCTAAAGTGGAGCCTAGAGTTTCCAATTGTGAAACCAAAAAACCTAGAATCTCCCATAGACGTTCAACCATAGCTGTCTCTCGAGAAGAGTTTGCTTTCGCTGCTGGCGAGGATCCTAGACCAACTTCCTCTGTAGAGAAAACCAAAGATAAGGTGGAGTCGGCAGCCTCCAACAAAAATCACGCGAAGGCAAAGGGGTCCTCTACGGAGAAAGAGGTGCCACCTAAACGGAAAGAAGCGCCCAAAGTGGAACCCGAAGTCGCTGTCAAGAAATGTAGAATTTCCCTTCGACGATCCACTGTATCAGCCTCCCGTGAAGAATTGGCTGCTGAGGAGCCTTCTCTGCAGAAAGAGGTGCCATCCAAAGTGGAGCCTAGAGTTTCCAATTGTGAAACCAAAAAATCTAGAATCTCCCATAGACGTTCAACCATAGCTGTCTCTCGGGAAAAGTTTGCTGCCGCTTCTGGGGAGGGTCCTAAAGAAACTTCTTCTGCAGAAAAAAGCAAAGACAAAGTGGAATCGGAAGCTTCCAGCAAAAATCACGCGAAGGCAAAGGGGTCCTCTACGGAGAAAGAGCTGCCATCTAGAAAAAAGAAAGCTGCTCAAGTGGAGCCTGCAGCTCCCAAGAATAAATCCAGAATCCACAATAGACGTTCAACCATAGCAGTTTCTCGCGAGGAGTTTGCTGCCACTTCTGGCGAGGATCCTCAACCAACCACTTCGGGCTACTACGAAAGAGCCCAGGACTCTCCAGACTTGGTGACAAGCGTTGTCAACGCCATGGACACTAGGTTGGTTAGGGGACCAGAAGTGATTGAGGCTCCTTCGTTGCCAAAGTGTCGTGGCAAGCTGCGAGGCGTTTCGGCTGTGCCCAAAAATAAGGTTTTGGACCGTCAGCGATTCCTTGACTATCAGGCCGATATGAATACCAAATGGAAGGAAAAACCCAAACCGAAGAAAACGGTAGATGACGAAGTGAAGAACAAGCGTCGAGAGGCGCTCAAAAAACTGACGGAGAAGAAGCCAGCCGAGAGCACTTCCAGCACTTCCGAGCAGTCGGGCAGTGGAAGGGGAAAGATCACCACCAGTGTGCCAAAAGTAAGCAATTGCAATCGTGGTGCTTTCCTCACCGTGGACATCAATAGATTGCCGCCCGCAAAGACCCCCACCGTGGACCCCCCCAAGCCAAATAGGAACCGACGTGCCACTATTGACGCCCAAACATTCTCACAGCAGATTCAGGCTAATGATTTTCTGCCCAGACGGAACGGTCGTCCGCCAGAGCGTAAAGAGGCCGAGTTTGCAAGAAATCAGCGAACATGCAATCGCGTCGCCATCGCCAGCAAGAAACGGTCTTCCCCCAAAAATAGAATTTAATAAACGCCATTTGCATTTGGATTTACATTCATATTCTCATTATTTTTCATAACATTGATAGAGGACTTAAAGTTTCGATTTCTTTGTACACATAATTTTCTTAAAACATTTACCGACCTGCCTTCTCCTTCGTATATAACAGGATTTATATATGAAACTTATATATATATATTATATATGCATGTTTTTTTTGTGAAAATTGAATGAATAAAGGAACATAATGAATAGTTAAATAAAAATGACTGGAATTCAATTACCCAAATTGTTTTCACTCCCTACGGTACGTACGAGTATATTGCACTTTAAATGATAGGCATAACAGAACTGCACATCATTGCAGAAGTCTTCGGTTACAGGCGGATGTAAGTATGGGTTCAAAAATGCGCTCCGATTATGCTAAACACTAGGTGGTGCCTCTTCAGCTCCAGCTCCATATCCTTGTCAATCACTAAGTCATAGTAGTAGTAGTAATAGTAAGTAAATTCACTAACAACACATGCACACGCGCACAATCGATTGTTAAATTAAATTCATAGTTCTGCTCTTGGTTTTGCTTCGTCTTGCGTCTTGCGCCTTGCAATGGATCTGCTGATCTTCTTAAGCTTTAAAATTAATGGAATCGCTTAACAACAAATCTATATATAACTATATAGAGTAGAAGGGGAGCAGCACAGCAGCACACAGAACTTAATGCCAAATCAGAATATAACTAAGTGGGGAGGGGGGGAGGAAAATCATCTAAAATGTAGCAACAAAATCTAACGTAAACACTAAAAACATAACAATAATTATGCTCTTAATTAAAACTAGTTTATGTGGCGGCTGCAAGTGCTTGCCGTATGCTTATAGATATACACATACCATTATATTATAGTATATATGTATTTATATCAATATTTCTTTTACACATATAGAACGTACGACTAAAGCAAACACTTTCTGTTGTCTGTTGTCTGTTTTCTGTTAAATCGAAATGGGTAATGGGTGACCGCAGAGCCCGGTTTTTGTTTTTGTTTTAGTTGTGGTTTTTGTGTTTAGTTTAGGTTAGCATATCGCCCAGGGAGTCCTTAAGTGATTGATAAATTTGGTATTGCTGATCTGGCTTCAGATTGTAGATCTGTGTCAGGAGCTTCGCCGGCGATGGGGTTCTGATGAAGCTCGATATATAAACGTTGACAAAGGTGGCCATCAGAAACTGGCAGTCGAAACGGTCCATGATGCCGCCATGTCCGGGAATCATGTCGCCAAAGTCCTGCAATAAAAAATGTATCCATAGTACACTGCTTGCAACAGTTCCGTAATGGTTGGAATCCACTATAATTGGATTTGCACGAAATAATGGCGTTACATTGCTGCAACGCGGGGAATGGGGATGACACCGGGGATGATACCGCTATTTTCAGCCACGTTTTAACCGTTGTTTCGTTTGTCGCGGCCAACAAAAATTTAGGGATTTTTTACATATATTTTTTTTGGAAATATTTCAAAATGGATATTTAATTCACCATAATTGGTGGAATATAACGGACATTTCTGAATTCACAAAAAAAATTCTACACTAGGTTTCTGTTGCTCCATTTTCCGCGGCCGGCCGAAGCATGTCATATGCGACCAAGAAGAAAAAGAGATATATATATATATATATATAAGAAAAGAAGAAGTATCGATATGGGCGATATTTTTTATAATTGATACGATAATATCGGTTGATGAAAAACGGTTTGGGATTTTTACTCCTGATGACAAACAGGTGGGATTTGTTCTCTTCATGACAAACGGTATTTTTACTCTATGTTTTTACGCTCTCTCTGCAAGTACGATATTAACGGTGCGATATTTTTGTCGACGATTATATCAAAAATCGTTATTTTTCGAAATTGGGTTGAAGCCTAGTACTTAGATCAGCAGAAAGTTCTGCTGGCAGAATAAATATACTAGCGACCGAGTGTGACCAGATGTGCTTACCCTACGGTTACACTGTGTACAAATAAAATCAGTTAAGAATTTTAATTTTGTATCAAAGCAAGCAGAAGTGTATTATTTGTAGGTGCTGTGCCGCTGGAGGACGACAACGTGTGGATGAAGCACCGCAATATTTCCTAAATCCGTTTTTGAGGAACAGAAATGCAAACAACTATTTTCTTTTCCCCATTTATCCCATAAATTTCATTGCTCAACATATTATTTATTAACTAATTCAAAATTTGATATTAATTAACTATTACTTAAATTAATAAATCCATTTTCATTTTTTCGTTTTGTTTAATATTAACTTCCAATGAGAGTATGCTAGTTTTTCATTGGTTAATAAACATTCATCACCGCCAACAAGGTTCTCGAAGCATAAGCTAAGCGGCTAAGTTGTGTCATATATCGAATCTCATCATTTTTGTTCGCTGATTCAACATATATAATTTTTTGCGCTCGATGGTGTGACCAAGACAACAGTGTGGTATAATACCACACTAGTGCTGCTGAATACACCTATCGGTATGCCAAAAAGATGGCAACGCTCGCAATACCAAGCAAGAAGAGGGAAAACGTCAATTTAGTTTAAAAAGATTGAAATTATTTTATTGCCTTTAACTTAAGGCGTCGCTCGAGTTCCGTGCAATTACGAATCGTGAAATTAAGTGTGCTTTGCATTCTAACCACCTAAAATTGAGGTCCGTGCGGTGTTTGGCAAGTATCGAAATTCGATAGCTCTACAAACGGCGTTGTTTTGTATAGTGCGTCTTAAAGTTTTTCTTTAATGGAAATACGCTTGGGCTGTGAATATACAGAGAATTGCTACAATGGCCTGCTGGTACTTGGAGCACCTATGTAAGGGGAGGCGAGTGCTCCTTCCAAATGGGAAGGTCACAATTGGGCGGCACTCGGCCTGTAGGATTGTACTCAACTATTTATACATGTCGAGGCAGCATGTGGAGCTTACAGTTAGTCCGAATCAAGTCTCAGTCAGGTGCTTGGTATGTTTCCGTGAAGAATAAAGCATAATATCTGTCTTCTATATAACTTTTTTACCCGCAGAACGCCCCAAATGGTGTGTATGTAAATAACGTGGAAATTAGGAGGGATCTCGTTGGCGTGCCTTTACGTGAAGGGGATTTAATCGGCCTGGGTTGTCCTGTTCCGCAGAAGGTGTCCAGAAATGACGCCGTCTTCAGCTTAAGAAAAGTGGTGGTCGAGGCGGAGGAAATTGTGCTATCAAGCGATTCGGAGGACGACTCGGCTCCAGCTCCTCTGCCGCCGCCCAAGCCTGTTGCTGAAGCTGAATTAAAGCTTGGCCAGCAACTTCCAAATGGCCCAAACGATAATGTTGCCTCAACTTCAAGCAAGGAGACCGACAAAGAAAATATAGCCACATGCAGCTCACATCCGATCCTCCACCTGCCAAAGGTGCCAAAAGTGAAACCAGAGTGGGAACAGGCTGCCAAAGATATAGAAAACATCTTTGGGGAGGCGGATGAGGCTATTATAGGCGCTGTGCTGGAAATAAATCCCTATTTATACAATCACTTGTTGAAGGAAAAGGCAGTACCAATCCCAAAGCTACACGATGGTCAACTTATTGAGCTGGACGACAATGAAAAGAGACCGGAGGATCCGTCCTGTCCTGAAAAGCCCGAAAACGCGGACAGCAGCATGCTGCCGCCCTGTCCGCCTCCCCCGGCGTTGGGGCAAATCGCTGAGGACTACGATGAAGATATGGCTCTGTCCCAGGCAGTTCTTCAAGAGATGAAGGAGGATATTGCATTGAGCGATGGCGAGGAAAACTTTTTTGAGACAAATAGCAATGGGCGCAGCAACCTTGATTCACCCTTGTCCTTGATTGAGGACGATGACATCATTGTGATCACCGACAGCGATGATGACGATCTGTGCAGCAAGGTGACCGACTGGTCCAACAAGCTGCTCAGCCAGAAATCAACGGACATCTTGTCACAGGCGTATCCCATGGTCGATTCAGATGACGAGGGAGATTTTCAATCTCAAATGAAGTTCCGCAACCTGCCGGAGGCGCTTCGCATAGTGGATTCCAGCGACGAGGCCTCCGATCCGCATACCACTCTCTTTCCCAAATACTCCAAGCCACTCCGCATCGATTCCAGCTCGGATGAGAGTGATGATGCTTTCACCTGCACCATCCGCAAGGGTAAGTACACTCTATCTTTCTCTGGATAATTCTCTGGCTAATCTCCCACTCGTTCACAGCGGAGAGCACATCGTCAAAGTCATCTCCCATGCCCAGTGGCCCGAATCGCTCGAAGTCTGTGCGCAGCAATAAACACTCCACCACAGATGATTGCCATCTCTTCACGCGACGCCAGCAAAAAGATCCGGGAGCCATCTTACAGGGGCCACAACTCAGCCCATCTCCAAAGGGAAGCTATTCTGAAACCGTGATCTTTGAATCCTTGAACGACGAGTCCTCTAATGAGGAAAACGATATCTCAGCGGAGAAATCCAACGATATAGTAGTTCCTGACCTATCCAACAATAATCACACAAAGGCAAAGAGGTCTTCCATGGAGAAAGAGTTGTCTTCGAAGCCAAATGAAGCTCCCAAGGCGGAGCCTGCAGTGTCCAGCAACAGGTCGAGAATCTTCCGTCGACGCTCAACCATAGCCGGTTCTCGCGAAGAATTTGCTTCTCTCGAGAAAGAGATGCCATCTACATCAAAGGAAGTGGAGAAAACTAAAGCGGAGCCTGCAGCTCCAAGAATCTCCAATCAACTAAAACACGTGTCAGTCTCTCGCGAAGACTTGGCTGGCACTTCTGGGGAGAAACCAAAGGAAATAAATGTCTTAGAGAAAACCAAAGATAAGGTGGAGTCGGCTGCTTCCAACAAAAATCACGCGAAGGCAAAGGAGTCCTCTATGGAGAAAGAGGCGCTATCTAAACGAAAAGAAGCTCCTCAATTGGAACCCGAAGGTGCTATCAAGAAATGTAGAATTTCAATTCGGCGATCCACCGTATCAGCCAACCGCGAAGAATTGGCTGATAACGATTCTCTGGAGAAAGAGGTGCCATCTAAACCAACAGAAGCCCCTGAAGTGGAGAAAGCCAAACTGGAGCCAAGAGCTCCAGCTCCTCTGCCGCCGCCCAAGCCTGTTGCTGAAGCTGAATTAAAGCTTGGCCAGCAACTTCCAAATGGCCCAAACGATAATGTTGCCTCAACTTCAAGCAAGGAGACCGACAAAGAAAATATAGCCACATGCAGCTCACATCCGATCCTCCACCTGCCAAAGGTGCCAAAAGTGAAACCAGAGTGGGAACAGGCTGCCAAAGATATAGAAAACATCTTTGGGGAGGCGGATGAGGCTATTATAGGCGCTGTGCTGGAAATAAATCCCTATTTATACAATCACTTGTTGAAGGAAAAGGCAGTACCAATCCCAAAGCTACACGATGGTCAACTTATTGAGCTGGATGACAATGAAAAGAGACCGGAGGATCCGCCCTGTCCTGAAAAGCCCGACAACGCGGACAGCAGCATGCTGCCGCCCTGTCCGCCTCCCCCGGCGTTGGGGCAAATCGCTGAGGACTACGATGAAGATATGGCTCTGTCCCAGGCAGTTTTTCAAGAGATGAAGGAGGATATTGCATTGAGCGATGGCGAGGAAAGCTTTTTTGAGACAAATAGCAATGGGCGCAGCAACCTTTATTCACCCTTGTCCTTGATTGAGGACGATGACATCATTGTGATCACCGACAGCGATGATGACGATCTGTGCAGCAAGGTGACCGACTGGTCCAACAAGCTGCTCAGCCAGAAATCAACGGACAATAATCACACAAAGGCAAAGAGGTCTTCCATGGAGAAAGAGTTGTCTTCGAAGCCAAATGAAGCTCCCAAGGCGGAGCCTGCAGTGTCCAGCAACAGGTCGAGAATCTTCCGTCGACGCTTAACCATAGCCGGTTCTCGCGAAGAATTTGCTTCTCTCGAGAAAGAGATGCCATCTACATCAAAGGAAGTGGAGAAAACTAAAGCGGAGCCTGCAGCTTCCAGTAAGGATACAAACAAGTCTAGAATCTCCAATCAACTAAAACACGTGTCAGTCTCTCGCGAAGACTTGGCTGGCACTTCTGGGGAGAAACCAAAGGAAATAAATGTCTTAGAGAAAACCAAAGATAAGGTGGAGTCGGCTGCTTCCAACAAAAATCACGCGAAGGCAAAGGAGTCCTCTATGGAGAAAGAGGCGCTATCTAAACGAAAAGAAGCTCCTCAATTGGAACCCGAAGGTGCTATCAAGAAATGTAGAATTTCAATTCGGCGATCCACCGTATCAGCCAACCGCGAAGAATTGGCTGATAACGATTCTCTGGAGAAAGAGGTGCCATCTAAACCAACAGAAGCCCCTGAAGTGGAGAAAGCCAAACTGGAGCCAAGAGTTTCCAGTAAAGAAACCAAAAAATCTAGAATCACCCATAGACGTTCAACCATAGCTGTCTCTCGAGAAGAGTTTGCTTTCGCTTCTGGCGAGGATCCTAGACCAACTTCCTCTGTAGAGAAAACCAACGATAAGGTGGAGTCGGCAGCCTCCAACAAAAATCACGCGAAGGCAAAGGGGTCCTCTACGGAGAAAGAGGTGCCACCTAAACGGAAAGAAGCGCCCAAAGTGGAACCCGAAGTCGCTGTCAAGAAATGTAGAATTTCCCTTCGACGATCCACTGTATCAGCCTCCCGTGAAGAATTGGCTGCTGAGGAGCCTTCTCTGCAGAAAGAGGTGCCATCTAAAGTGGAGCCTAGAGTTTCCAATTGTGAAACCAAAAAACCTAGAATCTCCCATAGACGTTCAACCATAGCTGCCTCTCGAGAAGAGTTTGCTTTCGCTTCTGGCGAGGATCCTAGACCAACTTCCTCTGTAGAGAAAACCAAAGATAAGGTGGAGTCGGCAGCCTCCAACAAAAATCACGCGAAGGCAAAGGGGTCCTCTACGGAGAAAGAGGTGCCACCTAAACGGAAAGAAGCGCCCAAAGTGGAACCCGAAGTCGCTGTCAAGAAATGTAGAATTTCCCTTCGACGATCCACTGTATCAGCCTCCCGTGAAGAATTGGCTGCTGAGGAGCCTTCTCTGCAGAAAGAGGTGCCATCTAAAGTGGAGCCTAGAGTTTCCAATTGTGAAACCAAAAAACCTAGAATCTCCCATAGACGTTCAACCATAGCTGTCTCTCGGGAAAAGTTTGCTGCCGCTTCTGGGGAGGGTCCTAAAGAAACTTCTTCTGCAGAAAAAAGCAAAGACAAAGTGGAATCGGAAGCTTCCAGCAAAAATCACGCGAAGGCAAAGGGGTCCTCTACGGAGAAAGAGCTGCCATCTAGAAAAAACAAAGCTGCTCAAGTGGAGCCTGCAGCTCCCAAGAATAAATCCAGAATCCACAATAGACGTTCAACCATAGCAGATTCTCGCGAGGAGTTTGCTGCCACTTCTGGCGAGGATCCTCAACCAACCACTTCGGGCTACTACGAAAGAGCCCAGGACTCTCCAGACTTGGTGACAAGCGTTGTCAACGCCATGGACACTAGGTTGGTTAGGGGACCAGAAGTGATTGAGGCTCCTTCGTTGCCAAAGTGTCGTGGCAAGCTGCGAGGCGTTTCGGCTGTGCCCAAAAATAAGGTTTTGGACCGTCAGCGATTCCTTGACTATCAGGCCGATATGAATACCAAATGGAAGGAAAAACCCAAACCGAAGAAAACGGTAGATGACGAAGTGAAGAACAAGCGTCGAGAGGCGCTCAAAAAACTGACGGAGAAGAAGCCAGCCGAGAGCACTTCCAGCACTTCCGAGCAGTCGGGCAGTGGAAGGGGAAAGATCACCACCAGTGTGCCAAAAGTAAGCAATTGCAATCGTGGTGCTTTCCTCACCGTGGACATCAATAGATTGCCGCCCGCAAAGACCCCCACCGTGGACCCCCCCAAGCCAAATAGGAACCGACGTGCCACTATTGACGCCCAAACATTCTCACAGCAGATTCAGGCTAATGATTTTCTGCCCAGACGGAACGGTCGTCCGCCAGAGCGTAAAGAGGCCGAGTTTGCAAGAAATCAGCGAACATGCAATCGCGTCACCATCGCCGGCAAGAAACGGTCTTCCCCCAAAAATAGAATTTAATAAACGCCATTTGTAGTTGGATTTACATTCATATTCTCATTATTTTTCATAACATTGATAGAGGACTTAAAGTTTCGATTTCTTTGTACACATAATTTTCTTAAAACATTTACCGACCTGCCTTCTCCTTCGTATATAACAGGATTTATATATGAAACTTATATATATATATTATATATGCATGTTTTTTTTTGTGAAAATTGAATGAATAAAGGAACATAATGAATAGTTAAATAAAAATGACTGGAATTCAATTACCCAAATTGTTTTCACTCCCTACGGTACGTACGAGTATATTGCACTTTAAATGATAGGCATAACAGAACTGCACATCATTGCAGAAGTCTTCGGTTACAGGCGGATGTAAGTATGGGTTCAAAAATGCGCTCCGATTATGCTAAACACTAGGTGGTGCCTCTTCAGCTCCAGCTCCATATCCTTGTCAATCACTAAGTCATAGTAGTAGTAGTAATAGTAAGTAAATTCACTAACAACACATGCACACGCGCACAATCGATTGTTAAATTAAATTCATAGTTCTGCTCTTGGTTTTGCTTCGTCTTGCGTCTTGCGCCTTGCAATGGATCTGCTGATCTTCTTAAGCTTTAAAATTAATGGAATCGCTTAACAACAAATCTATATATAACTATATAGAGTAGAAGGGGAGCAGCACAGCAGCACACAGAACTTAATGCCAAATCAGAATATAACTAAGTGGGGAGGAAAATCATCTAAAATGTAAAAATCTAACGTAAACACTAAAAACATAACAATAATTATGCTCTTAATTAAAACTAGTTTATGTGGCGGCTGCAAGTGCTTGCCGTATGCTTATAGATATACACATACCATTATATTATAGTATATATGTAATTATATCAATATTTCTTTTACACATATAGAACGTACGACTAAAGCAAACACTTTCTGTTGTCTGTTTTCTGTTAAATCGAAATGGGTAATGGGTGACCGCAGAGCCCGGTTTTTGTTTTTGTTTTAGTTGTGGTTTTTGTGTTTAGTTTAGGTTAGCATATCGCCCAGGGAGTCCTTAAGTGATTGATAAATTTGGTATTGCTGATCTGGCTTCAGATTGTAGATCTGTGTCAGGAGCTTCGCCGGCGATGGGGTTCTGATGAAGCTCGATATATAAACGTTGACAAAGGTGGCCATCAGAAACTGGCAGTCGAAACGGTCCATGATGCCGCCATGTCCGGGAATCATGTCGCCAAAGTCCTGCAATAAAAAATTTATCCATAGTACACTGCTTGCAACAGTTCCGTAATGGTTGGAATCCACTATAATTGGATTTGCACGAAATAATGGCGTTACATTGCTGCAACGCGGGGAATGGGGATGACACCGGGGATGATACCGCTATTTTCACTGAGTGTTAAATGCCGCCACGTTTTAACCGTTGTTTCGTTTGTCGCGGCCAACAAAAATTTAGGGATTTTTTACATATATTTTTTTTGGAAATATTTCAAAATGGATATTTAATTCACCATAATTGGTGGAATATAACGGACATTTCTGAATTCACAAAAAAAATTCTACACTAGGTTTCTGTTGCTCCATTTTCCGCGGCCGGCCGAAGCATGTCATATGCGACCAAAGGGAAAAAGTATCGATATGGGCGATATTTTTTATAATTGATACGATAATATCGGTTGATGAAAAACGGTTTGGGATTTTTACTCCTGATGACAAACAGGTGGGATTTGTTCTCTTCATGACAAACGGTATTTTTACTCTATGTTTTTACGCTCTCTCTGCAAGTACGATATTAACGGTGCGATATTTTTGTCGACGATTATATAAAAAATCGTTATTTTTCGAAATTGGGTTGAAGCCTAGTACTTAGATCAGCAGAAAGTTCTGCTGGCAGAATAAATATACTAGCGACCGAGTGTGACCAGATGTGCTTACCCTACGGTTACACTGTGTACAAATAAAATCAGTTAAGAATTTTAATTTTGTATCAAAGCAAGCAGAAGTGTATTATTTGTAGGTGCTGTGCCGCTGGAGGACGACAACGTGTGGATGAAGCACCGCAATATTTCCTAAATCCGTTTTTGAGGAACAGAAATGCAAACAACTATTTTCTTTTCCCCATTTATCCCATAAATTTCATTGCTCAACATATTATTTATTAACTAATTCAAAATTTGATATTAATTAACTATTACTTAAATTAATAAATCCATTTTAATTTTTTCGTTTTGTTTAATATTAACTTCCAATGAGACTATGCTAGTTTTTCATTGGTTAATAAACATTCATCACCGCCAACAAGGTTCTCGAAGCATAAGCTAAGCGGCTAAGTTGTGTCATATATCGAATCTCATCATTTTTGTTCGCTGATTCAACATATATAATTTTTTGCGCTCGATGGTGTGACCAAGACAACAGTGTGGTATAATACCACACTAGTGCTGCTGAATACACCTATCGGTATGCCAAAAAGATGGCAACGCTCGCAATACCAAGCAAGAAGAGGGAAAACGTCAATTTAGTTTAAAAAGATTGAAATTATTTTATTGCCTTTAACTAAAGGCGTCGCTCGAGTTCCGTGCAATTACGAATCGTGAAATTAAGTGTGCTTTGCATTCTAACCACCTAAAATTGAGGTCCGTGCGGTGTTTGGCAAGTATCGAAATTCGATAGCTCTACAAACGGCGTTGTTTTGTATAGTGCGTCTTAAAGTTTTTCTTTAATGGAAATACGCTTGGGCTGTGAATATAGAGAGAATTGCTACAATGGCCTGCTGGTACTTGGAGCACCTATGTAAGGGGAGGCGAGTGCTCCTTCCAAATGGGAAGGTCACAATTGGGCGGCACTCGGCCTGTAGGATTGTACTCAACTATTTATACATGTCGAGGCAGCATGTGGAGCTTACAGTTAGTCCGAATCAAGTCTCAGTCAGGTGCTTGGTATGTTTCCGTGAAGAATAAAGCATAATATCTGTCTTCTATATAACTTTTTTACCCGCAGAACGCCCCAAATGGTGTGTATGTAAATAACGTGGAAATTAGGAGGGATCTCGTTGGCGTGCCTTTACGTGAAGGGGATTTAATCGGCCTGGGTTGTCCTGTTCCGCAGAAGGTGTCCAGAAATGACGCCGTCTTCAGCTTAAGAAAAGTGGTGGTCGAGGCGGAGGAAATTGTGCTATCAAGCGATTCGGAGGACGACTCGGCTCCAGCTCCTCTGCCGCCGCCCAAGCCTGTTGCTGAAGCTGAATTAAAGCTTGGCCAGCAACTTCCAAATGGCCCAAACGATAATGTTGCCTCAACTTCAAGCAAGGAGACCGACAAAGAAAATATAGCCACATGCAGCTCACATCCGATCCTCCACCTGCCAAAGGTGCCAAAAGTGAAACCAGAGTGGGAACAGGCTGCCAAAGATATAGAAAACATCTTTGGGGAGGCGGATGAGGCTATTATAGGCGCTGTGCTGGAAATAAATCCCTATTTATACAATCACTTGTTGAAGGAAAAGGCAGTACCAATCCCAAAGCTACACGATGGTCAACTTATTGAGCTGGACGACAATGAAAAGAGACCGGAGGATCCGTCCTGTCCTGAAAAGCCCGACAACGCGGACAGCAGCATGCTGCCGCCCTGTCCGCCTCCCCCGGCGTTGGGGCAAATCGCTGAGGACTACGATGAAGATATGGCTCTGTCCCAGGCAGTTTTTCAAGAGATGAAGGAGGATATTGCATTGAGCGATGGCGAGGAAAACTTTTTTGAGACAAATAGCAATGGGCGCAGCAACCTTGATTCACCCTTGTCCTTGATTGAGGACGATGACATCATTGTGATCACCGACAGCGATGATGACGATCTGTGCAGCAAGGTGACCGACTGGTCCAACAAGCTGCTCAGCCAGAAATCAACGGACATCTTGTCACAGGCGTATCCCATGGTCGATTCAGATGACGAGGGAGATTTTCAATCTCAAATGAAGTTCCGCAACCTGCCGGAGGCGCTTCGCATAGTGGATTCCAGCGACGAGGCCTCCGATCCGCATACCACTCTCTTTCCCAAATACTCTAAGCCACTCCGCATCGATTCCAGCTCGGATGAGAGTGATGATGCTTTCACCTGCACCATCCGCAAGGGTAAGTACACTCTATCTTTCTCTGGATAATTCTCTGGCTAATCTCCCACTCGTTCACAGCGGAGAGCACATCGTCAAAGTCATCTCCCATGCCCAGTGGCCCGAATCGCTCGAAGTCTGTGCGCAGCAATAAACACTCCACCACAGATGATTGCCATCTCTTCACGCGACGCCAGCAAAAAGATCCGGGAGCCATCTTACAGGGGCCACAACTCAGCCCATCTCCAAAGGGAAGCTATTCTGAAACCGTGATCTTTGAATCCTTGAACGACGAGTCCTCTAATGAGGAAAACGATATCTCAGCGGAGAAATCCAACGATATAGTAGTTCCTGACCTATCCAACAATAATCACACAAAGGCAAAGAGGTCTGCCATGGAGAAAGAGTTGTCTTCGAAGCCAAATGAAGCTCCCAAGGCGGAGCCTGCAGTGTCCAGCAATAGGTCGAGAATCTTCCGTCGACGCTCAACCATAGCCGGTTCTCGCGAAGAATTTGCTTCTCTCGAGAAAGAGATGCCATCTACATCAAAGGAAGTGGAGAAAACTAAAGCGGAGCCTGCAGCTTCCAGTAAGGATACAAACAAGTCTAGAATCTCCAATCAACTAAAACACGTGTCAGTCTCTCGCGAAGACTTGGCTGGCACTTCTGGGGAGAAACCAAAGGAAATAAATGTATTAGAGAAAACCAAAGATAAGGTGGAGTCGGCTGCTTCCAACAAAAATCACGCGAAGGCAAAGGAGTCCTCTATGGAGAAAGAGGCGCTATCTAAACGAAAAGAAGCTCCTCAATTGGAACCCGAAGGTGCTATCAAGAAATGTAGAATTTCAATTCGGCGATCCACCGTATCAGCCAACCGCGAAGAATTGGCTGATAACGATTCTCTGGAGAAAGAGGTGCCATCTAAACCAACAGAAGCCCCTGAAGTGGAGAAAGCCAAACTGGAGCCAAGAGTTTCCAGTAAAGAAACCAAAAAATCTAGAATCACCCATAGACGTTCAACCATAGCTGTCTCTCGAGAAGAGTTTGCTTTCGCTTCTGGCGAGGATCCTAGACCAACTTCCTCTGTAGAGAAAACCAAAGATAAGGTGGAGTCGGCAGCCTCCAACAAAAATCACGCGAAGGCAAAGGGGTCCTCTACGGAGAAAGAGGTGCCACCTAAACGGAAAGAAGCGCCCAAAGTGGAACCCGAAGTCGCTGTCAAGAAATGTAGAATTTCCCTTCGACGATCCACTGTATCAGCCTCCCGTGAAGAATTGGCTGCTGAGGAGCCTTCTCTGCAGAAAGAGGTGCCATCTAAAGTGGAGCCTAGAGTTTCCAATTGTGAAACCAAAACACCTAGAATCTCCCATAGACGTTCAACCATAGCTGTCTCTCGAGAAGAGTTTGCTTTCGCTTCTGGCGAGGATCCTAGACCAACTTCCTCTGTAGAGAAAACCAAAGATAAGGTGGAGTCGGCAGCCTCCAACAAAAATCACGCGAAGGCAAAGGGGTCCTCTACGGAGAAAGAGGTGCCACCTAAACGGAAAGAAGCGCCCAAAGTGGAACCCGAAGTCGCTGTCAAGAAATGTAGAATTTCCCTTCGACGATCCACTGTATCAGCCTCCCGTGAAGAATTGGCTGCTGAGGAGCCTTCTCTGCAGAAAGAGGTGCCATCTAAAGTGGAGCCTAGAGTTTCCAATTGTGAAACCAAAAAACCTAGAATCTCCCATAGACGTTCAACCATAGCTGTCTCTCGGGAAAAGTTTGCTGCCGCTTCTGGGGAGGGTCCTAAAGAAACTTCTTCTGCAGAAAAAAGCAAAGACAAAGTGGAATCGGAAGCTTCCAGCAAAAATCACGCGAAGGCAAAGGGGTCCTCTACGGAGAAAGAGCTGCCATCTAGAAAAAACAAAGCTGCTCAAGTGGAGCCTGCAGCTCCCAAGAATAAATCCAGAATCCACAATAGACGTTCAACCATAGCAGATTCTCGCGAGGAGTTTGCTGCCACTTCTGGCGAGGATCCTCAACCAACCACTTCGGGCTACTACGAAAGAGCCCAGGACTCTCCAGACTTGGTGACAAGCGTTGTCAACGCCATGGACACTAGGTTGGTTAGGGGACCAGAAGTGATTGAGGCTCCTTCGTTGCCAAAGTGTCGTGGCAAGCTGCGAGGCGTTTCGGCTGTGCCCAAAAATAAGGTTTTGGACCGTCAGCGATTCCTTGACTATCAGGCCGATATGAATACCAAATGGAAGGAAAAACCCAAACCGAAGAAAACGGTAGATGACGAAGTGAAGAACAAGCGTCGAGAGGCGCTCAAAAAACTGACGGAGAAGAAGCCAGCCGAGAGCACTTCCAGCACTTCCGAGCAGTCGGGCAGTGGAAGGGGAAAGATCACCACCAGTGTGCCAAAAGTAAGCAATTGCAATCGTGGTGCTTTCCTCACCGTGGACATCAATAGATTGCCGCCCGCAAAGACCCCCACCGTGGACCCCCCCAAGCCAAATAGGAACCGACGTGCCACTATTGACGCCCAAACATTCTCACAGCAGATTCAGGCTAATGATTTTCTGCCCAGACTGAACGGTCGTCCGCCAGAGCGTAAAGAGGCCGAGTTTGCAAGAAATCAGCGAACATGCAATCGCGTCACCATCGCCGGCAAGAAACGGTCTTCCCCCAAAAATAGAATTTAATAAACGCCATTTGTAGTTGGATTTACATTCATATTCTCATTATTTTTCATAACATTGATAGAGGACTTAAAGTTTCGATTTCTTTGTACACATAATTTTCTTAAAACATTTACCGACCTGCCTTCTCCTTCGTATATAACAGGATTTATATATGAAACTTTCTATATATATGTATATATATATATATATATTATATATGCATGTTTTTTTTTGTGAAAATTGAATGAATAAAGGAACATAATGAATAGTTAAATAAAAATGACTGGAATTCAATTACCCAAATTGTTTTCACTCCCTACGGTACGTACGAGTATATTGCACTTTAAATGATAGGCATAACAGAACTGCACATCATTGCAGAAGTCTTCGGTTACAGGCGGATGTAAGTATGGGTTCAAAAATGCGCTCCGATTATGCTAAACACTAGGTGGTGCCTCTTCAGCTCCAGCTCCATATCCTTGTCAATCACTAAGTCATAGTAGTAGTAGTAATAGTAAGTAAATTCACTAACAACACATGCACACGCGCACAATCGATTGTTAAATTAAATTCATAGTTCTGCTCTTGGTTTTGCTTCGTCTTGCGTCTTGCGCCTTGCAATGGATCTGCTGATCTTCTTAAGCTTTAAAATTAATGGAAGCGCTTAACAACAAATCTATATATAACTATATAGAGTAGAAGGGGAGCAGCACAGCAGCACACAGAACTTAATGCCAAATCAGAATATAACTAAGTGGGGAGGAAAATCATCTAAAATGTAAAAATCTAACGTAAACACTAAAAACATAACAATAATTATGCTCTTAATTAAAACTAGTTTATGTGGCGGCTGCAAGTGCTTGCCGTATGCTTATAGATATACACATACCATTATATTATAGTATATATGTATTTATATCAATATTTCTTTTACACATATAGAACGTACGACTAAAGCAAACACTTTCTGTTGTCTGTTTTCTGTTAAATCGAAATGGGTAATGGGTGACCGCAGAGCCCGGTTTTTGTTTTTGTTTTAGTTGTGGTTTTTGTGTTTAGTTTAGGTTAGCATATCGCCCAGGGAGTCCTTAAGTGATTGATAAATTTGGTATTGCTGATCTGGCTTCAGATTGTAGATCTGTGTCAGGAGCTTCGCCGGCGATGGGGTTCTGATGAAGCTCGATATATAAACGTTGACAAAGGTGGCCATCAGAAACTGGCAGTCGAAACGGTCCATGATGCCGCCATGTCCGGGAATCATGTCGCCAAAGTCCTGCAATAAAAAATGTATCCATAGTACACTGCTTGCAACAGTTCCGTAATGGTTGGAATCCACTATAATTGGATTTGCACGAAATAATGGCGTTACATTGCTGCAACGCGGGGAATGGGGATGACACCGGGGATGATACCGCTATTTTCACTGAGTGTTAAATGCCGCCACGTTTTAACCGTTGTTTCGTTTGTCGCGGCCAACAAAAATTTAGGGATTTTTTACATATATTTTTTTTGGAAATATTTCAAAATGGATATTTAATTCACCATAATTGGTGGAATATAACGGACATTTCTGAATTCACAAAAAAAATTCTACACTAGGTTTCTGTTGCTCCATTTTCCGCGGCCGGCCGAAGCATGTCATATGCGACCAAGAAGAAAAAGATATATATATATATATATAAGAAAAGAAGAAGTATCGATATGGGCGATATTTTTTATAATTGATACGATAATATCGGTTGATGAAAAACGGTTTGGGATTTTTACTCCTGATGACAAACAGGTGGGATTTGTTCTCTTCATGACAAACGGTATTTTTACTCTATGTTTTTACGCTCTCTCTGCAAGTACGATATTAACGGTGCGATATTTTTGTCGACGATTATATCAAAAATCGTTATTTTTCGAAATTGGGTTGAAGCCTAGTACTTAGATCAGCAGAAAGTTCTGCTGGCAGAATAAATATACTAGCGACCGAGTGTGACCAGATGTGCTTACCCTACGGTTACACTGTGTACAAATAAAATCAGTTAAGAATTTTAATTTTGTATCAAAGCAAGCAGAAGTGTATTATTTGTAGGTGCTGTGCCGCTGGAGGACGACAACGTGTGGATGAAGCACCGCAATATTTCCTAAATCCGTTTTTGAGGAACAGAAATGCAAACAACTATTTTCTTTTCCCCATTTATCCCATAAATTTCATTGCTCAACATATTATTTATTAACTAATTCAAAATTTGATATTAATTAACTATTACTTAAATTAATAAATCCATTTTAATTTTTTCGTTTTGTTTAATATTAACTTCCAATGAGACTATGCTAGTTTTTCATTGGTTAATAAACATTCATCACCGCCAACAAGGTTCTCGAAGCATAAGCTAAGCGGCTAAGTTGTGTCATATATCGAATCTCATCATTTTTGTTCGCTGATTCAACATATATAATTTTTTGCGCTCGATGGTGTGACCAAGACAACAGTGTGGTATAATACCACACTAGTGCTGCTGAATACACCTATCGGTATGCCAAAAAGATGGCAACGCTCGCAATACCAAGCAAGAAGAGGGAAAACGTCAATTTAGTTTAAAAAGATTGAAATTATTTTATTGCCTTTAACTAAAGGCGTCGCTCGAGTTCCGTGCAATTACGAATCGTGAAATTAAGTGTGCTTTGCATTCTAACCACCTAAAATTGAGGTCCGTGCGGTGTTTGGCAAGTATCGAAATTCGATAGCTCTACAAACGGCGTTGTTTTGTATAGTGCGTCTTAAAGTTTTTCTTTAATGGAAATACGCTTGGGCTGTGAATATACAGAGAATTGCTACAATGGCCTGCTGGTACTTGGAGCACCTATGTAAGGGGAGGCGAGTGCTCCTTCCAAATGGGAAGGTCACAATTGGGCGGCACTCGGCCTGTAGGATTGTACTCAACTATTTATACATGTCGAGGCAGCATGTGGAGCTTACAGTTAGTCCGAATCAAGTCTCAGTCAGGTGCTTGGTATGTTTCCGTGAAGAATAAAGCATAATATCTGTCTTCTATATAACTTTTTTACCCGCAGAACGCCCCAAATGGTGTGTATGTAAATAACGTGGAAATTAGGAGGGATCTCGTTGGCGTGCCTTTACGTGAAGGGGATTTAATCGGCCTGGGTTGTCCTGTTCCGCAGAAGGTGTCCAGAAATGACGCCGTCTTCAGCTTAAGAAAAGTGGTGGTCGAGGCGGAGGAAATTGTGCTATCAAGCGATTCGGAGGACGACTCGGCTCCAGCTCCTCTGCCGCCGCCCAAGCCTGTTGCTGAAGCTAAATTAAAGCTTGGCCAGCAACTTCCAAATGGCCCAAACGATAATGTTGCCTCAACTTCAAGCAAGGAGACCGACAAAGAAAATATAGCCACATGCAGCTCACATCCGATCCTCCACCTGCCAAAGGTGCCAAAAGTGAAACCAGAGTGGGAACAGGCTGCCAAAGATATAGAAAACATCTTTGGGGAGGCGGATGAGGCTATTATAGGCGCTGTGCTGGAAATAAATCCCTATTTATACAATCACTTGTTGAAGGAAAAGGCAGTACCAATCCCAAAGCTACACGATGGTCAACTTATTGAGCTGGACGACAATGAAAAGAGACCGGAGGATCCGTCCTGTCCTGAAAAGCCCGACAACGCGGACAGCAGCATGCTGCCGCCCTGTCCGCCTCCCCCGGCGTTGGGGCAAATCGCTGAGGACTACGATGAAGATATGGCTCTGTCCCAGGCAGTTTTTCAAGAGATGAAGGAGGATATTGCATTGAGCGATGGCGAGGAAAACTTTTTTGAGACAAATAGCAATGGGCGCAGCAACCTTGATTCACCCTTGTCCTTGATTGAGGACGATGACATCATTGTGATCACCGACAGCGATGATGACGATCTGTGCAGCAAGGTGACCGACTGGTCCAACAAGCTGCTCAGCCAGAAATCAACGGACATCTTGTCACAGGCGTATCCCATGGTCGATTCAGATGACGAGGGAGATTTTCAATCTCAAATGAAGTTCCGCAACCTGCCGGAGGCGCTTCGCATAGTGGATTCCAGCGACGAGGCCTCCGATCCGCATACCACTCTCTTTCCCAAATACTCTAAGCCACTCCGCATCGATTCCAGCTCGGATGAGAGTGATGATGCTTTCACCTGCACCATCCGCAAGGGTAAGTACACTCTATCTTTCTCTGGATAATTCTCTGGCTAATCTCCCACTCGTTCACAGCGGACAGCACATCGTCAAAGTCATCTCCCATGCCCAGTGGCCCGAATAGCTCGAAGTCTGTGCGCAGCAATAAACACTCCACCACAGATGATTGCCATCTCTTCACGCGACGCCAGCAAAAAGATCCGGGAGCCATCTTACAGGGGCCACAACTCAGCCCATCTCCAAAGGGAAGCTATTCTGAAACCGTGATCTTTGAATCCTTGAACGACGAGTCCTCTAATGAGGAAAACGATATCTCAGCGGAGAAATCCAACGATATAGTAGTTCCTGACCTATCCAACAATAATCACACAAAGGCAAAGAGGTCTTCCATGGAGAAAGAGTTGTCTTCGAAGCCAAATGAAGCTCCCAAGGCGGAGCCTGCAGTGTCCAGCAATAGGTCGAGAATCTTCCGTCGACGCTCAACCATAGCCGGTTCTCGCGAAGAATTTGCTTCTCTCGAGAAAGAGATGCCATCTACATCAAAGGAAGTGGAGAAAACTAAAGCGGAGCCTGCAGCTTCCAGTAAGGATACAAACAAGTCTAGAATCTCCAATCAACTAAAACACGTGTCAGTCTCTCGCGAAGACTTGGCTGGCACTTCTGGGGAGAAACCAAAGGAAATAAATGTATTAGAGAAAACCAAAGATAAGGTGGAGTCGGCTGCTTCCAACAAAAATCACGCGAAGGCAAAGGAGTCCTCTATGGAGAAAGAGGCGCTATCTAAACGAAAAGAAGCTCCTCAATTGGAACCCGAAGGTGCTATCAAGAAATGTAGAATTTCAATTCGGCGATCCACCGTATCAGCCAACCGCGAAGAATTGGCTGATAACGATTCTCTGGAGAAAGAGGTGCCATCTAAACCAACAGAAGCCCCTGAAGTGGAGAAAGCCAAACTGGAGCCAAGAGTTTCCAGTAAAGAAACCAAAAAATCTAGAATCACCCATAGACGTTCAACCATAGCTGTCTCTCGAGAAGAGTTTGCTTTCGCTTCTGGCGAGGATCCTAGACCAACTTCCTCTGTAGAGAAAACCAAAGATAAGGTGGAGTCGGCAGCCTCCAACAAAAATCACGCGAAGGCAAAGGGGTCCTCTACGGAGAAAGAGGTGCCACCTAAACGGAAAGAAGCGCCCAAAGTGGAACCCGAAGTCGCTGTCAAGAAATGTAGAATTTCCCTTCGACGATCCACTGTATCAGCCTCCCGTGAAGAATTGGCTGCTGAGGAGCCTTCTCTGCAGAAAGAGGTGCCATCTAAAGTGGAGCCTAGAGTTTCCAATTGTGAAACCAAAAAACCTAGAATCTCCCATAGACGTTCAACCATAGCTGTCTCTCGAGAAGAGTTTGCTTTCGCTTCTGGCGAGGATCCTAGACCAACTTCCTCTGTAGAGAAAACCAAAGATAAGGTGGAGTCGGCAGCCTCCAACAAAAATCACGCGAAGGCAAAGGGGTCCTCTACGGAGAAAGAGGTGCCACCTAAACGGAAAGAAGCGCCCAAAGTGGAACCCGAAGTCGCTGTCAAGAAATGTAGAATTTCCCTTCGACGATCCACTGTATCAGCCTCCCGTGAAGAATTGGCTGCTGAGGAGCCTTCTCTGCAGAAAGAGGTGCCATCTAAAGTGGAGCCTAGAGTTTCCAATTGTGAAACCAAAAAACCTAGAATCTCCCATAGACGTTCAACCATAGCTGTCTCTCGGGAAAAGTTTGCTGCCGCTTCTGGGGAGGGTCCTAAAGAAACTTCTTCTGCAGAAAAAAGCAAAGACAAAGTGGAATCGGAAGCTTCCAGCAAAAATCACGCGAAGGCAAAGGGGTCCTCTACGGAGAAAGAGCTGCCATCTAGAAAAAAGAAAGCTGCTCAAGTGGAGCCTGCAGCTCCCAAGAATAAATCCAGAATCCACAATAGACGTTCAACCATAGCAGTTTCTCGCGAGGAGTTTGCTGCCACTTCTGGCGAGGATCCTCAACCAACCACTTCGGGCTACTACGAAAGAGCCCAGGACTCTCCAGACTTGGTGACAAGCGTTGTCAACGCCATGGACACTAGGTTGGTTAGGGGACCAGAAGTGATTGAGGCTCCTTCGTTGCCAAAGTGTCGTGGCAAGCTGCGAGGCGTTTCGGCTGTGCCCAAAAATAAGGTTTTGGACCGTCAGCGATTCCTTGACTATCAGGCCGATATGAATACCAAATGGAAGGAAAAACCCAAACCGAAGAAAACGGTAGATGACGAAGTGAAGAACAAGCGTCGAGAGGCGCTCAAAAAACTGACGGAGAAGAAGCCAGCCGAGAGCACTTCCAGCACTTCCGAGCAGTCGGGCAGTGGAAGGGGAAAGATCACCACCAGTGTGCCAAAAGTAAGCAATTGCAATCGTGGTGCTTTCCTCACCGTGGACATCAATAGATTGCCGCCCGCAAAGACCCCCACCGTGGACCCCCCCAAGCCAAATAGGAACCGACGTGCCACTATTGACGCCCAAACATTCTCACAGCAGATTCAGGCTAATGATTTTCTGCCCAGACGGAACGGTCGTCCGCCAGAGCGTAAAGAGGCCGAGTTTGCAAGAAATCAGCGAACATGCAATCGCGTCGCCATCGCCAGCAAGAAACGGTCTTCCCCCAAAAATAGAATTTAATAAACGCCATTTGCATTTGGATTTACATTCATATTCTCATTATTTTTCATAACATTGATAGAGGACTTAAAGTTTCGATTTCTTTGTACACATAATTTTCTTAAAACATTTACCGACCTGCCTTCTCCTTCGTATATAACAGGATTTATATATGAAACTTTCTATATATATGTATATATATATATATATATTATATATGCATGTTTTTTTTTGTGAAAATTGAATGAATAAAGGAACATAATGAATAGTTAAATAAAAATGACTGGAATTCAATTACCCAAATTGTTTTCACTCCCTACGGTACGTACGAGTATATTGCACTTTAAATGATAGGCATAACAGAACTGCACATCATTGCAGAAGTCTTCGGTTACAGGCGGATGTAAGTATGGGTTCAAAAATGCGCTCCGATTATGCTAAACACTAGGTGGTGCCTCTTCAGCTCCAGCTCCATATCCTTGTCAATCACTAAGTCATAGTAGTAGTAGTAATAGTAAGTAAATTCACTAACAACACATGCACACGCGCACAATCGATTGTTAAATTAAATTCATAGTTCTGCTCTTGGTTTTGCTTCGTCTTGCGTCTTGCGCCTTGCAATGGATCTGCTGATCTTCTTAAGCTTTAAAATTAATGGAATCGCTTAACAACAAATCTATATATAACTATATAGAGTAGAAGGGGAGCAGCACAGCAGCACACAGAACTTAATGCCAAATCAGAATATAACTAAGTGGGGAGGAAAATCATCTAAAATGTAGCAACAAAATCTAACGTAAACACTAAAAACATAACAATAATTATGCTCTTAATTAAAACTAGTTTATGTGGCGGCTGCAAGTGCTTGCCGTATGCTTATAGATATACACATACCATTATATTATAGTATATATGTATGTATATCAATATTTCTTTTACACATATAGAACGTACGACTAAAGCAAACACTTTCTGTTGTCTGTTGTCTGTTTTCTGTTAAATCGAAATGGGTAATGGGTGACCGCAGAGCCCGGTTTTTGTTTTTGTTTTAGTTGTGGTTTTTGTGTTTAGTTTAGGTTAGCATATCGCCCAGGGAGTCCTTAAGTGATTGATAAATTTGGTATTGCTGATCTGGCTTCAGATTGTAGATCTGTGTCAGGAGCTTCGCCGGCGATGGGGTTCTGATGAAGCTCGATATATAAACGTTGACAAAGGTGGCCATCAGAAACTGGCAGTCGAAACGGTCCATGATGCCGCCATGTCCGGGAATCATGTCGCCAAAGTCCTGCAATAAAAAATGTATCCATAGTACACTTGCTTGCAACAGTTCTCTCGAGCTCAAACAACACTCACCTTGATCTTAAAAGCTCTCTTAAAACCGGAAGCAAAGAACCCGCCGAAAGGTCCAATTATGGAGCTGAACAAGCTCAGAGAAATCGAGTGCCAGATATAGGGATAAACGTTTAAGGACTTGCCAATGCCAAACTGGGAACCAAAAGAGAAATACATAGAGGAATCATAGATTGAATATTGATCGGGGGAAAGTTTACTGTACGTACCACTTTCAGGCTGTATTCCTGCGGCGTGAACAGATAGCTGGGCACACAGCTCATTGTCATGCGACCCAGCTCCTCAGAGTATTGTATGGGACATATGAAGTACTGGTAGTTGCACAGAAAATAGGAAAACAGAATGCCAAAGAGGACTGTGGCAAAACCACCACCAATGAAGCCCTCCCAGGTCTTCTTGGGGCTCAATTTGATGAGGGGTGTGCGTCCAAAGAAGAAACCAAACACATAGGCCATGACATCATTGCAGACAATCATCGATACGGGCACGATGAACCAAATGAGCCCCTCAAATATGTTCTGAATTATGAGGTAGCTCTGGGTGACGACAATCAGCAGCGAGACGTGTGTCCAGGCGAACAGGCTAAACTGTTTGATGTAATACTTCTTCACAAGCGACAGCACAAACCAAACGAAGCCAATGATGTACAGGGCGAACGAGAGGAAGCGATGGTAGGTTACCAGAAACTTGAGATATTCCTGCAAGTGGAGGAATTTCCCATTGAGATAAGTAATTTCTGAAATATAAGGGACTGCCTCTCTTACCACACGATTGATGACCACGCCGAAGTAATCAACCAGATTCTCGCCATAGAAGAAGTAGTTGGATGTGAGCAGAAAGTACCAGGAGAGACTGCGGAACCAGGGAAGTCCGTGTATGCGATAGACTTGGTAGCCAATCGATATGATCTCCTGAAAGCACTTCACCTGCACAAGCAATGTCTGAACAGGGGAAAGCAAATTAATTAATAAGATTCACTTCCACAGCAAAGGCAAGGCCATTGAACCCACCGTGATCATCAAGGCCAGCGGACCGCCGTAGATGATCAATGCGAAGCCACAAATCATAATCCATGTGAATATGCCGCGGATGACCCAGTTCTTCCAGCTGCCAAATGGAAAAATTATTATTAGGCATTATTTGTAATTATCAAATATTTGCCACCCACTTTCAGCCAGCCCACTGCAGCCAGCTGTGGGGCTAAGGTATTTTTGGAAATGATTCAAATGAATAATTATTCACATACCGATCGGGTAAATCCTTGAGTGCCGAGTCCAATAGCTCTGGTGTCTTGTCCGTGCCCTGGGGCAGATTCTTGGCCAGCTCATCGACGAACTTCTCCTCGGGAATTTTCTCCTCCTCAGAGTCCACCTGGGGAGCGGGGAAACAATTAGAATTGCAACTTGTCTGGCTAAATGGCCTCTCGGGGCAGGGGGTGAAGCTTATACATTTTAACGAGGTGCCGTCCAAAGTCCAAAATATATACTATGGCTATATACCCATAATCAGAATATCAGCCAACGATATGCCGCCATTTATCCAAGGCGCACACACACACACATTTTGAAGAGAAACAAATTGTGGGATTTTCGGTGGCGTGTTTTGTTTGTTGCCAAATCATTGATAAGAAGCCATGTGGGGGGGGAAGAAGGTTCGCTTATCAGAGAGACGGAATAAAGCCGGAACCATTGCAAAAAGCATACGGGGCGCAACGGTGCGACCTCTCCCTTAAGGGGTGGGCGCTTCCGTAATGGTTGGAATCTACTATAATTGGATTTGCACGAAATAATGGCGTTACATTGCTGCAACGCGGGGAATGGGGATGGCAGTAGGGGGGGGTCTAAGTTATTGGATTTTCGCCTGCTGGCCTGCGCTCTCAATCGCTTCCTCTTTCTCTCTCTCTCTCTCTCTCTCACTCACCCCTGCGCCCAAAGTGTATTAATATCAAGTGAGACACTCGGCGAGAGAGCGTTCTCTGAAGGGATAATATATTTTGAACCGTATTTTCTTCGCATGCTGACAAAGTAACAAAAGACAAGAGAAAATAGATAGATCAAGAGAGCGGCACGTTCTCACCTTAAATAAATTCACCCTAATTGCGCCCACCTGCTTTTGCGTCAGAGAATAACAAAACACACACAACGCACCCAACATATGTGTGTACATACATTTTCACTGGTATGGATATACACACATTTGTTTCTTATGTTTTTTTTCTTTGCGCTCCAATGAATTATGCAAATGGAATGGGAAACGAGGCAAGGAATTGGTCTGCTCCACATAGGAGTCATTGCCTAAGCAGCAGCCAGCTAATTGGACACTTACATGGTCTGAAGAATCAGCTGCAGACGAGTGGCGTTTCACAGAATCAGATTGACCAGCAGCCTCACCGAGGCCCTCCTTTCTGCGTCGCACTTCGGCCATTATTCTATTTTCACCGTACGCCGCAATTGATTTCGGTATCCACTTCACTTCACTTCGCACAAGCAATTGCAATTGCAGTTCCTAGGTCTGCGTCTAGTCGTAGTCACAAAAAAAATAATTTAGTTGTCAAACTAAACGTTAGAGCCAGTGTGACCGTGGACTTATCGATACAATATATTTCTGACCCTCAGAAATGTAACGTAGTATACGTCACAAATTACAAAATATACCATAATATACAAACGAAATGTCTTCGATTTTGACATTCGTTTGAAAATTACTAGCTAGCTAGGACTCAAGCCGTGAACACATAATTTTATTCGATCACTTTCCTACAAGTCTGTCTTATTTTAAGTAAGCATCTTTATCGAAATGCCCTTTTATTCGACATTGGCGAAAAAAAATGATATTTTGATGGCAAACGTTCAGGCATTTGATGCTGATCACGAAATAGTATTCGATGTGGCCTGGGACATGTCTCTAAATCGTATTTCTACACGATTTCTACATGATTGGACTAGCACAACGAGGTGAGTCAATAGCGCGTTTTAAAAAATACTGGAAAATACGAGAAAATAATTTGAAAAGTAGAAAATTCACAAGGTGCGTGAGCTAGACAGGGCGGCGAGAAAACAGTGTGACCGCTGACTTATTGATAAGGTATGCGGTCTGCCCTCAGAAATATATCGTTTAATTTTTGAAATATATCGAAAATATTCAAATTAAATACAGTATACTGTATGGTTAGTGTTTACACCGCGGGAAATAATCCTACTAGTACATTTTTCTTATCCATTCTCCTCTTCTCTATAATTTACCTTTCGTGGGTAAATATATAAAATACCTGGGTATATACGTGGGTATATATTTAAATACCAAGGAGTCAGAATGTGGTTAAATGTCATCTTTGTTTTGGATTTTGACATTCGGACATTTTAGCTCAGTACTGAGCCGGTGCTATTTTTCAGCGCGGCTGTTAAATTAGAAGACAACCTCGGCGGATAGACGAGATTCAATCTTCTGGAACAGTTGAGGTAGTTTTCCGCTTTCACTGCTTGTAGTGCACCAGATACAGCAGCTGGTACTGGCCGCACACAGGCGTAGCGCTTGAGATCTGTGATCCCGGCTGCTTTACGTACTTCATCATCGACAAAGAACTGACCATAATCTCGGACTTGCGCGACCACTGGGCCAAAAATTTGGATTTATCAAAACATATAAAACGCCACCTTACAACACTGCTGCCGGATCAAAAAGAGAACAGGTAGGTCCATGGCTGTTTTGAAATTATTAAATATTACAGCATATCCCATAGCAGATGGCAACCAACTCAGGCGAACAATCGTCCCAGGCAAAGGGGCGGGTCTGTGGCTTGAACAACCATTTGCTAAAGACCCCCAACGTCACAATTAATGATTGGAGAATGCTCAATTTTTACGCAAAATAAAGGCGGATCTTCGGCACGATACGCCAATCTGCAAGGATTGCTTCCAAAGCCTTGTCAAGATGTACAGCATGAAGATGAGACGAGCCCTGGATCATGGTGAAATTATATATAAGGTGACGCCACCTTTATAATAATTTCACCATGCCCTGGATCATCGCAGAGAGAAGCATGTGAAAAAACTACCTCCTCGTTGGTTACCTTCAAGATCCCCAAAACTAGCGCAGCGCCACAGAAGAAGACCCCTAAAACAGTCAAACATCAACAGATATGCGGCCTAGGACAGCACTTGCTGAAGCTTCCCAGCACCACATTACAGGATAAATCAAAATTGCTCCCATGGGCTCGCCAGATCAATCCCGAACTGCGACGTGAGACAAAAGTCAGCATGAAGTGCTTCAAGGCGCTTGATGTAATATGCAAGATAAGGGGGCAAGTTTGGCGAACGCATTGCACACATATGTAGGTTGCACGACACTATCGACATCTCGGATGAGAGTGATAGCTCATGAGCTATGTGAATCTTGCGCAGTTGCAAATCATTTTCGTTTCCTTCCTTACCTACAATTTACACATGTAGAATTCTTGAATTGTTTTCGTTTATAACATGAGCTATGTGAATACATAAATACATAAAATACCTAAAATTTACATCGTATACTTGTAATACATATGTTTTCATTTCTAATACATTGGCTTTGCTGCTGCCAACAGCAAAAGTTCGAGCCCCCCGAAAATGGATCTAGAACGCTGAACGTTGTCTAAAATGTATACCCAGTTCGGCCACCCTGCTGCTGCCCCGTTTAGACAGGCCTTAATAGTCTTTAGAAACTTTCCAACACTCTTGCCGCCGGCGTCACTTGCAATTTTCGACTCGCCAATTTTCACATTGAAATAAGATATTTATCAAACGAAGAAGCTTAATTAAATAGAAAATGGCTGCAGCTATCGATGGTGTTCTCCCAGGCACATTGCAGGAGCTGGTGAAAAAGTCCAAGGTGCTGGTTGTGGGCGCCGGCGGGATCGGCTGCGAGGTGCTCAAGAACCTTGTGCTCAGTGGCTTCAGCGACATCGAAATTGTGAGTTTTGTGAATTGCACGCATATCGCTTTGATAAAACTCCCATCCTATTTAGATCGACTTGGACACCATTGACCTAAGCAATCTCAATCGGCAATTTCTTTTTCATCGCGAACACGTGGGCAAATCAAAGGCCCGTGTGGCTCGGGAAACTGCATTGAGCTTCAATCCGGATGCAAAGATAACTGCATACCATGATAGCGTCACATCGTAAGTGCCGAAAACTCGCATAGCCCGTCCATATTCCATAGCTCTATCTACTGTTTGTTTCCAGCTCCGACTATGGTGTCAGCTTCTTCCAGAAGTTCGATGTAATCCTCAGCGCTCTGGACAATCGTGCTGCCCGCAATCATGTGAATCGCATGTGCCTTAATGCCGATGTTCCTTTGATCGAGAGTGGAACCTCGGGCTACAATGGTCAGGTGGAGTTGATCAAGCGGGGCCTCACCCAATGCTACGAGTGCACACCCAAGCAGGAGCAGCGCAGTTTTCCCGGCTGCACCATACGCAACACTCCCTCGGAGCCCATCCACTGCATTGTGTGGGCCAAGCATCTCTTCAAGTGAGTTGTGTTGCATTCTGGGCGAATCCAAACCAAAACGAACCGATTAACCGATAAGATTAACCCCCTTCCATTGTAGTCAATTGTTTGGAGAAACTCTCGAAGATGAGGAAATTTCTCCAGACGCTGCCGATCCGGATGCCCAGAGTGCCCCCAAAGAAGTCGATGTGGGTGCAGGTGGAGACGGTGAGGCGAAGATTAGCGAAGAGAAAACTCCAACGCAGGAGAGCTGGAACAATGGCAATGTTATTCGCATTAATACTCGCCAGTGGGCCAAGGATTGCAACTACGATGCTGGGAAGCTCTTCAACAAGTTCTTCGATGAGGACATCAACTACTTGCTGAAAATGTCCAATCTTTGGACCTCGCGAAAGGCCCCAGTGCCCGTCTCTTGGGACACACTTGTGCCCGAAGGCACGACTGATATCCAGCCGGAGTTCGCACGACAGCATCACAAGGTATGGACCGTGGAGGAGTGTGCCCATGTGTTTGCCAATACGCTCAAAGAGCTGAGTGCATCATTCCTCAAACTGAAGGCAGATGAAACTCTTCTTTGGGACAAGGATGATCAGCTGGCAATGGACTTTGTGGCCGCCTGCGCCAATGTGCGCTCCTACATCTTTGACATTGAGCGCAAGTCCAGATTTGAGATTAAGTCGATGGCAGGGAATATTATACCCGCTATTGCCACCACCAATGCGATCACTGCTGGCATCTCTGTGATGCGAGCCTTTAATGTCCTTCAGTCGAAATGGGAACAGTGCAAGGCCGTCTATGCTCGCCTTCGCCCCAATGGTCGCGGCCAGTTCCTGGTCCCAGATGCCTCCTTGGCAGCGCCCAATCCCAGCTGCTATGTCTGTTCTCTAGATCCGGCCATTACCCTCCGAATCGATACCAAGCGTGTTCACATTAAGGAGCTGCGCGACGATGTACTGATTAAAACACTCAACATGCTCCATCCAGACGTGGTATTGGTGGGCGCTAACTCTATTTTGATCTCTTCAGAGGAGGGTGAAACGACAGATAATGACGACAAGCTGCTGTGCGAAATGAACGTTGTAGACGGCGCAATCCTGAGCTGTGATGATTTTCATCAGAACTACAGTCTCAGCGTAATAATATCGCATTTCGATGCAGAGCGAGACGATGCTCTCTTCGAGGTGGCTGCCGACGCAAAGCAGTTGCAACCCAAAGAGGAGGAGCAAAAGAAGGCGGACGATGAAACCGACGAAGAAAAGGAACAGCGCAAACGTTCTGCCAATGGTGCAGATGATGCTGCCGATGATGGCCCCTCCACCTCGAAACGTAGTCGTCCAACCGAAATAGAAGACGACGACGACGATGACTGTCTTGTAATCGAAGAGGAAGAAGATGAAGATGTAATGGTCGTGGCCACAGATAACCTTTCCGTTGAGAGTCCTCCCAAAGCGGCCACCAAGCGCAAGCCCAGCGAAGCGATGGAAGAGGAAGAGGACATCACCGAGATATTGGACTCGTCCGACGAGGAGGCATCCGGACCAACCAAATCCAAACGTTCCAAGATAGAACAGTCCGATCTGAAGGACGATCCAGAAGTCATCAACATTGATTGAACAAAGTACAATCTTTCCCTTTAAACATTCTCTAACCAGTTCCATGGATTTCACTGAATGAAAATCCTTCTAACGATTTTATGAATAACACGTTGATGCGAATAATTTAAAATGAATTTACTTTTTTTTTTACGTATATTCATATATATCTTAAATACTATGTCTCATGCATTTTTGTAGATGTAGAGGAATCGTAATAATAATAATATCCACAATTAAAATCAGAGTTTTGAAAGTGTCATCGATAGCGACCAGTGCTGGCTAACAATCAAAGTAGTTTTTTTTTTATCGGCAGTGGGTTAATCTAGCCAAGAGGTGAGTGTTTTGCCAACGATTGGAAAGAATTTCAATGAAAATCCGAATTTCAGATGTCCTTTGCTAGCAAAATACTTCAACACAGCTCCCGTCTGTGGAATGGCCTCAGTGCCACACGTGGATTTCACGTCCTAATGCGCCCCACGGCCATCACAGCCGGAGTGACCAACAACAGCAACCAAACACAACTGGTGGGCAACACAAATGTGTTCACAGGACTGCTGACACCGGTCTCTACTCTGCTGCAGCAGGTCGCCGGCTTCAAAGTCAAGGGACGCCTAAAGAGGCGCTGCAAGGATTGCTACATTGTGGTGCGCCAGGAACGCGGTTATGTCATCTGCCCCACGCATCCGCGCCACAAGCAAATGTCAATGAAGAAACGTGACTACAAGTCGTGGATACTGACACATGCCACCCAGTCTAAGGAACGGGGCTTTTAGTTTGCTGTAATCCCTACAACAAGCATTTTTTTTCAAATTCAAATAAAAACAAAGTTTACCTATAGATGAAAATTTATCGTTGTCCAACACTGTCAGTGGCTCAGCTGGATATTTTTTTGTTTATCTCCATTTCTGGACGTGCGACCCACAAAAATTAGTCGCTTTGTACCGATTCCATCGCTTTTCTAACTCTAACTGGACTGACGTGCAAGCAAAAAGCAAATAGGTCTGACGTCAGTGTACTACAATACGGGTGCATTACTGATAAAACCCGAAAAATCGGGCAAAATGACGACTCACTTCATGAATGTTCTGCGGCAGGCCTTCAAGACATTCGATCGTGCCAACCACGCCAGTTTTAATGCCAATCTGCAGCAACTCAAGCAGCTAACAGATGAGCTCACCTATCGCGATCTTCACATCAAGGAGGAGCTCTTTCGCCCCCACGCTGGGGCACCGTCCCACGCCCAGGGCCGAGCGCCCTGCAGCTACATGCACATCTTTGAAGACGAGCGCTTCTCCATGAGCCTGTTCATTGTGCGTGGCTCCAGTGCAATTCCCCTGCACGACCATCCCATGATGTTTGGCCTGCTTCGCTGCATCTGGGGACAGCTGCTGGTCCAGAGCTACACACAGCAGCTGGGGCCCGACGAGCCCCTAAACTACGATACGGATCCCGTTGTGGTGAAGGTGAATGCCGAGGAGCCCTGCCTGGTGTCACCGGACAGCCCCAGCGTCATGCTCACTCCACGCAAGCGAAACTATCACCATATAACCGAGACGGGCAACGGCGTGGCCGCCTTCTTCGATATACTAAGTCCACCCTACGACGCTGACATGCCCATCTATGGCCCACGCAGCTGCCGCTTCTATCGCCCCAAGTCAGATGGGGACCAAACGCAGCTGCACTGCATCCCCTCGCCAGCCACATACTATTGCGATGTGGTCGACACGCCCAGCTCCGTTTTGCAATGTGCCTTCAAATGCGCCGACGAAGCCTATGCCGATAACGTCCCAGAGACGCAGTGAAGCCCCGCGTTAGGCTTGCAGCAGCATCCCGCATCCCCCAGCCGACACCATCATCTGTGGGCTCCAGCCAAGCCCACCAGCGAGCAAGCATTTTCTGTGTTATTTAAATAAATTTGCCTTTTTTTTAAGTTAATTCCGGAATAACGGAATCTGTTATTTTATACCCGCCGTCAATAGAATGGTCAGAATTTAGTCATCGTCTTCGGCTTGATAAATGTTCTGGTTCCGACGCTTCAGCTTCTTGACGCTGGGAGGACTACTAGGAGCTGGCGGGGTCGCCTCGTCTTTTGGATTGTCCACTTCCTCCGTCTCGACTGTCTCTGCTGTCTTTAATTCCTCATCTTCCTCGGGCAGATCTATCACGTTTTTGTCATATTTTTCTGCTGCAGTAGCATCAGCTATAACTGTCGGCGCCGGCAAAGATAGATTCAGTTTTCTTTTCGAAGGAGTCACAAGTGGTTCAGGAGGAGGGGAGGAGCTCTCGTCGATGGTTTCTTCAACCTGAACCTGAACAGTGGTTTCCTCTGGTTTCTGCTCTGTGCTTTCGACCGCAACTGCTAGCAGATCCTCGCCATTGGCTACCAACGCCAGACAGAGTGGATCATCCACACCCAAGACGTTACAGAATGTATTGTTCTGGGGATTCAGATGGGCCTTGGGTTGACCCACGACCATATGCTTGTAGTTGGACTGCCCTTGCGGATCAAAGGCAGGCACCGTTCGCTGAAAGTTCTCCGGGATCTTGAGGCTCTGGAATTTGGTGGCCAACGAATCCAGTTCCTCCTCGGTGGGTGTGTAATTGAAGCGCTCTGTGATGGCGCCAGCCTTCTTGCCCGGCAGGTAGTAGTAGTTCTCCTTCACCGAGATAAGATGATTGGTGCTCTGCAGAATGGCAAGCCACTCGGCATCGTATTCAAACGTGGGACTGCCCTCGGTCGCTTCACTGGGTATGTCCAGCACTTGGAGAAATGCTCGACGAGGCAGGCATTTATCCAGAGCAAGAAACTTTGTAACAGCCACTGGTTTGGGTGGCAGCCTCGATGTGCTCTCCTCATCTTCGCTCTCACTACTGCTGCTGCTGCTACTGCTTGAAGAGCCGTCTCCCACTTGGGCTGAGACTTTGGCTGCATTGTGTGGCACGAGGGCGGCAAATTTACAATGCAAATGTGCGGCAAACCAGTAAGAGGGCTGTACCGCCTTCAGCAACTCCTCCAGCGGCCGACTGCCCAGCTGTCCGCTCTCCATGTCAGCCGCAAAATAAGGTTTCTTCCGGAGCAGCTGGGCCTTGTTGCCGTATTCGTAGATGCCGGTGGGCCAATCGTGAGACATGAAGATGTCTATCTTACCAGAGAGCTGCTTCAGGCGGAACACCTCCAACTGCCGCACGTGATAGACACTGCGACATGTGGATTCCGTGTAGGGCGGGAATTCGTGATGGCCACGCAGGAAGTCGTGTCCCTTGTAGATGCCGCTGATGCCTGCAATACGAACGCCGTTCACATTGACCACTCCAGCATAGCCCAGATAATATATATTCGGGGCCACCCATCCGCCGTAGGGAAGCTCTTGCAGATAGTTCGATGCCTCGTGGTTGCCGCCAATGAAAATGGTCAGCACTGGGGCCACGCACTCTCCGCTGTAATATCTGTGGAGCCATAAGCCATAGCCATATTTCATGTAGTAAACACTGATCTTTAACCCACTCACTTGTAAAAGGTACATATATCCAGGTACTTCTTCGGCACAGCCATCGTTTGCAGATCCTCCAGATTGCGTGTGGATTGAAAGTCGCCACAGCATAGCAGAAGATCGATCTTTGTGTTGCTCTCCTTCTCGATACATGCTATGGTCTCGTAGATGCGCTCCAGTTCGCCGTGCGCACAGCCTTCTATTGCTATTTTCATGGTTTTCTCTATTTAATTGTTATATTGGTTTGTAAACAATAAACAATACCGGCATGAGAAAAATGCTAAGCATTTGGCGACCTACAGCACTCATACCAGTGTTGTTAAACGCACATCCTATATTTCGCTTTCTTGCACTACTATTGATGGCGGCAAAATCTGCCAGATTCAAATCCCTTTTATTTTATGAAATTTACATTCAATTCAAACGTTAAAAATGATTTTATTTTTCAAAAATATCGATCCATTTACATAATATACGCGTAATGTGTGTGTAAAGAAAATGTATGTGAAATGCTCTGCGTTGAATTCTCATTCTCTGACCATTTATCCATATTGTTTTTTGTTTTTCGGAGCTCTGGGGGTCGTGCGGGAGTTCGTAAAATCTCATTTGATGAGACTTCGTCTTCTTAGTGTGTTTTGTTGTTGTTGTTTTGTTTTGTTTCGTTTCGTTTACATACAAAGATTTACAGTGTGGACTCTTTTCGACTTAAGTTTTATCATAATTTAGTTGGCATGGAGTTGCCAAGAAATAGACAGTAAAATATACATCTACAATAAATATATGCGATCATCCCGGGACTGTCGCAGCGGCAGCGCATGCCTTTAGTACATAGAATGTACGGAAACCAAGAGAATGCCTTAAAGCTATAATCAGCATGCCTATTCAGTGTGTTTTAGTTTTGTTTTCGTTTTGGAAAGAATATGAGAAACGATCAAGTCAGAAATCGAACTAAGTCTCTGGTGTGGTTGTGGTGGTGTCAATTTCAGTTAATTAGGAGCCGAACTTGAAGGATGAGGGAACTGTTGTTTGGGGGAAGGCAAAGCCGCCTTGCTTCTCGATTAGCTTCGATTCCTTGGCCGCCTTCCGTTGATCGGCGGTCACGACCACATCCTGAAGCGCCCTTGCCTGTTCAGGGGTAAGGTTTGACGTCAGCAGCGCATACCAGGCCTGATCTTGGGCAGAAAGTGCTAAAGGTAGCAAGGAACAGAGTTAGAAAAGTGGGAATCTCTGGGAAGAATCATCATTTCTAAGACGAACCTGTGATAACTTCCTTAAATGTCCAGTATTCATCGATGGCGCTATCGTTCTCCTCGTCGTCAATTGGCGTGGTGAATGTCTCGAGACCCGTCTCGTTGAGGTCCTCCACAGACTCCTCAGCGTCGTCATTCGACTCGTCATCGTCATCCTTAACCTCGGCCTTGACCTCAAAGCCAGCCTCGCCCGCTTTCGCTTTGGTGAACTCGGCCAGTTTGTCCAAATAGTTGGGTGCCATTTCATCCATGTCGTCCTCATCGCTGGACAGAGCCTCCTCACAGTCATCGCCATCCTCCTCCTCCTCCTCCTCTTCATCCTCCTGCGCCCTGGACTCGTAAGCCCTCTTCAAGCCATCGAAGAGCAGGATCAGCGAGGGCACAATCTTGCCAGCCACCTCACTCAGCACCTGAGGCTTGGCATCGCCCAACGAGATGAGTGTGCACAGGCCCAGGACACACAGTTTGCGATCGTGAATGCTGAAAAACGGGATGGGGATGGGATTACACCAGAATCCAAGTGGGGGTATCGTCGCCCCAGTCTTACCCCAGGAAACAGTCGGTGTCGTGAAGCCATTGCTTGATGAAATGCGAGCTAATTGGTTCGTTATTCGGCTGCGACATCTTGTCCAGAATGGAGAGCAGCAGCTGGGGATTGTAGTAGAGGGCCGCAATCACCACCTGGAGGCACATGGTGCGCAGTTCCGAAGACTGAACCTCGCGTGTTAGACGCGACAGAGCCAGCTCCACGAACATGTGTATCACGGAATCGATTTGGCCCTTGCACTGCAGAATTATGACCTCCATCAGTTTGGCCGCATGGCACTCTGGATCCTCGCCGGGATTGCCAGTGAGCATCTGTCGAGAGAGCATACGATATACGATAATGGTAAGTGGTTCGATTGGGGACAAGAAGTTTGATCTGCAAGGAGTCTGTACCGTTTTGCACATGTCGAGTATGGCCAGGAGGCGGTTGGGATTGGAGAGGAAGGCCGGTGTATCGACCGTCACATAGTTATGCAGCGCCGGCATGATGTCGATGAAGTAATCGACGCCATCCTTCTTGAATACCTGATAGATCAGCTCCAGCATTTGCCACATTTCCGGAGAAATGGCCTTGCACGTCAGATCGTACACCAGAGAGAACGTTTCCTCGTAGAAGTCTGTGTCCCGAGCAAAGGAAAATAAAGATTAGAATGGTCAAACATCAAAGCTCTCCCGCTCTCTCTTACCCGTAATGTTGTGCTGGAATATGTGACCGACCACATTGATGACAATGGGATGCAGATTGAGCAGCACGTCGGGATGCTCCTCCATCACACTCAACAGGGTCTCGATTGTGTTGAGCAGACTCATGGCGGTGATGGCCTTCTCATCGGATCCCTCCTCCGACTCGAGCACCTGGCTGAAAGTCGTGGCCAAGTGCTGGCAGATCTCGGTGGCCACCGGCAGCAGCTGTGTGGTGAAGGTGCAGACAATTTTCTGCATGACATTCGTCAGATCCTCATTCTCCGTCTCCCGAATGATGGTCAGCAGCTCCTTGGTGATCTCCTTGATCTGTGCCTCCACATATGGCGGCGCCTCGTCCTGGGACGATAGGAACATCTGCAGCCCAATGGCAGCCTCCACTTTCACGGGCAACTCCTTGTCTGTCAGCAGGGCATTGGTGGTCAGCCGCATGATCTCTGCCAGAACTTGGGGATTCTTGATCTGTACATCGCAAAAATAGTGCAGCACCCAGCAGGCACGTGCCCTCATATGGCCAGCGGGATTCTGGAACTCGGGGAACACATATGTCGTCAGCATGGACTCCACCTGGTCCCTGTACAGGGCCTTCTTCAGCAGGACATCGGCTAGGGTGCCGATCATGTGCAGGGCTCCGTCCTTCTGCTTGTTATCTGCCTGCTGGGAGGTTATGATCTGCATTATTGTGGCCATGGCCTTGGGCAGGACACCCTTGCGCTTCTTGCAGATGGAGTGCAGCAACGATTGGGCAGCCGGCACAGGTGTGGCATAGTCCTCAAATATGTCTGCAAGGGGAACAGCAGTTAGCAAGAGCAGATCAACAGATTGAATGCAATGCCATTCATGTAGTTTCTCTTACCAAACTTCAAGCGAATGTACTCATAGGGATCGCTCTCCCACAGCTCCTGATCGGAGTCCGTGAAGGACATGATGGGAAAGATGACGTCCTGTATGACAGCCACCATATGGGGCTTGATCAGCTTCCAGGTGTACGCATGGCTTACGCTGCAAGAGGAAAGTGGCAAATGTAAAATTATGGAATGGAGTGTAAGGAGTGCAAATCAAAAAGATACATACGCATTCTTGAGATAGTTTAGCACATCGGTGAGGACACGCGGCGAGACATAGACTCTATTGCGGTACTGGTCGAGGATCTTAAGGAGCACCTCCAAAACACCCTGGCTGAAGGTCGGCAAATACCATTCAGCGAATTTTTGGTACTTTTCACTAACCACATTGCTGGGACTTCCATAGCTACACATCAAAGAAATACGAACAATTTTTTAGAGTTCCTTTAATTTCAGTTTTTATGTTAACGCACCGCTCGAACATGCGGACCATGATGTGGAGGGCCCACTTCTTGGTCTTCCAATAGGGGAATTCGGTGCGTTCATCTTCATCCAGGTGCGAGCAATCGGGCACCTCACGATCGGCAATCTGGCGACAGATCTCCATCCACTGCGAGAAGATCTCCTTGGTGATGAGATCCAGCGGCAGGCTGTACTGCGTGAGGGCGTAGTAGATCTTGAGTATTTGTTTCTGGAGGAGAACTGACTGCTCCGACTGTTCGTTGAGCAGCCTGATTATCAGCTGATAGATCATCGGCAGAAGCAGATTCATGGCCTCGTTCAGCGGTGTCCGCTCCTCGGATCGCTTGTACTCGTACGTCTTCACCAGTTGATACATGGTGAGCAGCGCTCCGTTCCAGCCATTCAGATCCTGGTTCTGCAGATAGATGCTGATGTTGTCCACCACCTGGGGCCAGCGACCGGGGAAATCGCTCTTGATGATGTGATTAACGCAGACGGATAGCTGAACCCTGCGAAGAACAGCACAGTCCAGAATAAGTCGAGAGGACTACCTACCGCTACCGCTACCCCTAACCAATTGCTTACCTGATCAATTCGGGGGCATGTACAATGGCATCCACAATGGTGCCACGGATCATGGCCCGATCCTGTTCGTGTATGGAGAAGGGTATGGGCTCGCCCGGCTTTGCCTCGTGGTCCGACCAGCTGCTGTTGATCAGATTCTTTAAGTAGACGGCACCCGCCTGCCGCACCGGCTGCTCCAGTGTCGTTTGCATAACAATTTGCAGAATGGTGGGCACAAATCCAATAATTTTGTGTATCTGCGGGGGGAAAATTAAAAAAAAATTAAATTAAAATGAAATGTATTTTCCTCATTTTCCCCGCGATTTGTTTACACAGCTGCTGCTGCTGCTGGCGGGATGGATGAGTAAGGCGGGCGTGCCATAATGGCCTCAAGTTAAGAGAACTATTTGCCAAAAGTATTAAAATCCCGTATCGATGGCACCCACCGACCCTACCCAGAGGTGGAGGCACCACTTAAAATTCTGTTCACAATCCCCCAATGAATATGGTAGGGAGGCGGCAGAGCCATGGAACCGAAGCCGTGAGCAGCCGCCGGTGGCCGACGACAATTTGCCTCAAATGCTGATAAAGTTAATTAACCAATAGAATTATGGTGGGGTAGGGTAGGGGGCGGGGATGGAGACGAGCATGCAAATCGTTAGATGCTGACTCAGTCGTAATGAGCATGCCCATGGTACAGTGGAGCCAAAGCAATTGGGTAATTGATGGAACAAATGAAAACGTCTCTAATTAAGATTATGTTCTGAGAGACACTGGAAACTGGAAACCCGCTCAATCTGGAAAGTGGATTGCGTAAGAATAGAATAGAAAATAGACTTAAAACTTTTAATGAGAAAAACATATTTCGCACGCACAGTGCCAGGCAGGAGCCACCAATCACCACACCATTCCCATTCCGATACATCATTCGGGGAAAAAAATTACTTGTTGCGGTGCCAGCAACGGGAAATGGGCGCGCGGAGGAACATAACTCCCTGCCACAAGGTTATTGATAGATGATTGGTAAAACCAATAAAGCTTCTGCTCTTTCTTCCTCGATTCGACCGATATCGGTTTACTGTTGGACAGAGGCCCCATTACACCCATTACACCCGCTACACCCACACCCACACTATCGCCGCCACTGACACCAACACCAACACAGACACGGACACCCACACACAAATCACTGGGCAATGCAATTGTAGAGTGAGAGGGATGGGAGGTTAAAAGCGAACAATTAAAAAAGCACATGGTTTTTGACGATGGCGCCACCTCAAAGGTCTTTTACATTTGTTTGTCGCAGGGATGGGGGCGATTAAGGATTAAGGACATACCTGGGCCAGTTGATCCTCGGCGGCCTTGCGCTGCTCGGGATTTGGATCAATAGTTGCGCGCAACAGTTCCGTGAGTTTTTGTGCCTCCATTTTCGCCTAGTCGTTGGTCGCCTCTCTCTCTCGCTTATTTCCTATTGAATGCACGTTTTGCCGGTCGTTGCTGCTCCTTTGCACAGAACCAAAGCGACCACAAAGCACCCGCGAGTTGCTCTATTTGTTTCACAAATTGCTATACAACGCCACTGCAAGGGCCTAATTGCAGATATGTGCACCCTATATAGCTATACGGAAAAACGTGGAAAAGGCTTATTTGACGGCCACACACACACCGCCGAAATTTGCGAGACGAGCGTGTATACAGTGGGACCGTGGATTTAGCGATAAAATATGCCCGTCCGACCCCCAAAAATATACCGAAATATACCGTCACTTTTTGAAAATATCCCAAAGATACCGAGAATATGTAACGGATGGGCATTTCCCGCAAAAAGTCCACAGCGACCACACAAATAGAGAGTCAATAAAACACATATCCGTATCATTTTATCCCGAGATTATGTTCTAAAAATATAGGCACTCAGCTAATATAACCAATTGACATATAATTTCATTAGCTTTGATCTTAAAACCTATTGAAATCAGATAAAGTTCACTTTTTAGTATTTTTTATTCATGTTTTCCTTCACTATATTTTCTTATAAGAAATATGATTCTTGATTTTGTTTTTCCGCAAAGTCTTTCTAATATATTGAACAATCTAAAAAAGTCCCACAAATGTTACTTAATACCGGTTAACGGTATATTTTTAGAATTTATTACGCCAAGAAAGTCTGTCCAGTGCGACAAAGATTTAAATTAAATTTAACAAAAAACTACAATTTATATTTGTGTAAAATTGTAACCAGTTTAAAGGTACGTCATTGCAAAAGATTTAACAGAAATTCGCATCAATATTGGTCCAACCTTCGCTGAAATCTGAGCTGGAATTGATCGCCGCTAAAACCACTTTAATTTGTTCCCGTGCGCATTCCTTGCTTTTCTTTTTAAAATCATGGAAACGAATCGTTGAGTTGATAAAGTCATTACAAATTAAATTTTAAGGCAGCTTGGAAAACAGAATTTAAATATTAATTAACGGAAATAGGGTATACTCCATAAATTTTTAGTTGATTTGTTGCAAATGTGTAGTTACCGTGTAGTTACCATGTAAAAAATAGACATTTTTGTTGATCTTTTTTTGTACAATACAATCCTTAAAATTAACCAATCCAGTACATCTAGAATCGATCGGATAAAATGATGTGTTCAGGTCTGAGGGTCCTAGTTAGCTATTATACCGAGCCGAGTATCAAAATCGAGGAAAGGAATGTAATTTCCGATCATGGACAACGAACGATTAACCCATTGTCGACCAGTGGGTATTACAATACACTCCACGAAAAATATGAAACTTTAGAAATTTTAGCATATGTAGTTAAGATGAAAATTTTCGGGTAATTGGGATGTATATACAAGAAGAATTCACATACAGTATTCTTTTGCACGCTGCAACTCATGTTGTTCACCTGTTTAAGCAGAGGGGGGCTGAGTGGGTTAAGTTCGTTCCATCATCATGAACTGCTGAGCACTGCTAAAGTGACACATCGTTTGACGGAGGTGTGGTTGAAAATATATAAAATTTAGTGTTTATCAGCCGGAGAAACGGACTTAAATCGGTGTAAAGCGTGAGCTAATAGTTGAATTCAGCCGGTTTGATAGAAACACAAGCACAATCATCAAGGACAATGACAGGCAGGCTACCGGCATGCGTAATCGATGTGGGCACCGGGTAAGTTTGTTCCCCGCCACCGCCTGCGGGGGTCTCCAATTGGAAAAAAATAGGTCGTCTGTCTGATTGCGATGTTTACGTTTTCAGCTACTCGAAGATGGGATTTGCTGGCAACAAGGAGCCACAGTTCATCATTCCCTCGGCCATAGCCATCAAGGAGTCGGCTCGCGTGGGCGACACCAATACGCGGCGCATCACGAAAGGAATAGAGGACCTGGACTTTTTCATTGGCGATGAAGCCTTCGACGCCACTGGCTACTCCATTAAGGCATGTCGCCTCACTGATAAGATTATCAACGTTTCTTTCATTTTTATCATCGCCTCTGCAGTACCCGGTGCGTCATGGTCTAGTGGAGGACTGGGACTTAATGGAGCGCTTCCTGGAGCAGTGCATTTTCAAGTACTTGCGAGCGGAGCCCGAGGATCACTACTTCCTGCTGACTGAGCCGCCACTAAATACGCCCGAGAACCGGGAATATACGGCGGAAATTATGTTCGAAACATTCAATGTTCCTGGCCTGTATATCGCAGTGCAGGCCGTGCTGGCCCTGGCCGCCAGTTGGGCTTCCAGATCGGTCGAGGAGCGCACCCTCACCGGCATTGTGGTGGACAGCGGCGATGGAGTGACGCACGTTATACCAGTGGTAAATATACCGCCCTCCCCACCCCTCCCCTCCCATATCTTATCAGCAAATACTTTTGTGGCAAAATGTAGAGTCTGAATGGGCTTGGAATAGCCACAAAACCATTTGCAATCCATTGTAGTGTATAATCTTCAAAATAATTGATTAAGCCTGTCTTTCCTTAGGCTGAGGGCTACGTGATTGGCTCTTGCATCAAGCACATTCCCATTGCTGGGCGCAATATCACATCCTTTATCCAGAGTTTGCTGCGTGAACGGGAGGTGGGCATACCGCCCGAACAGAGCCTCGAAACTGCCAAAGCGATCAAAGAGAAGCACTGCTACATCTGCCCCGACATTGCCAAAGAGTTTGCCAAGTACGACTCAGAGCCAAATAAATGGATACGCAACTTTTCGGGCGTCAACACGGTCACCAAGTCGCCGTTCAACGTCGACGTCGGCTACGAACGCTTCCTTGGACCGGAGATCTTCTTCCATCCCGAGTTCTCAAACCCCGACTTTACCATACCCCTCTCAGAGATTGTCGACAACGTCATCCAGAACTGCCCCATCGATGTGAGGCGTCCGCTGTACAACAACATTGTCCTCAGCGGTGGCTCTACCATGTTCAAGGACTTTGGCAGGCGTCTGCAGCGCGACATCAAGCGATCGGTGGACACGCGCTTACGCATCAGCGAGAACTTGTCCGAGGGACGCATTAAGGTTAGCTCACTCACTCACTCTCTCGAATGAGTCATGATCTGAATCGTTCTTTATATGTGTATTTCACAGCCAAAACCAATTGACGTTCAAGTGATTACGCATCACATGCAGCGGTATGCAGTGTGGTTTGGCGGCAGCATGTTGGCCTCAACGGTGAGTTAGGATCGGATCGCCACGGAGTCCTTACAGCATGATGATAATGGTTATCCATGATTGTTTCTATTTACAGCCCGAGTTCTATCAGGTCTGTCACACAAAGGCCGCCTACGAGGAGTATGGTCCCAGCATTTGCCGTCACAATCCCGTCTTTGGCACCATGACATAATTGATCTGTTCCGATTCGATTCGATGGATTTTTTGATTCGATTCAGTCGGGGCCTGTCCTGTCCAATGCAGCAGCGGTTATTATTATTAATTTCAACTTTTTTAAATTTGATTCTATTTGCTTTGATTATGTATTCCACACGCTAAAGTATTAGTAACGGTCCCCCTTATGTGTTTAGCTTTTAAATGTGTCCAAAAATCGTTTTAATTCTAATTCTCTATGTCTCTTTCTTTTTTTACGACCAGCGGTTTCGCTATAATTTAAGCTTAAAAACAAAAACAACAATTCCGATGTCTGCCAGTTAAACGTTTGGTTTGCTACTCTATAAGGTGCATTACTTCTAGAAGATCAGATTTTATATCACACATAAATACACACTTCCCCAAGATCTTGAAAAGCCTCCCTCCCCTACCCACTCTAAACACTTCACTCTTACATATATTATATACATATACGGAAAACGCTGTACTGTACTTGTCATAGAAATATTTATAATTGCAATAACTGCGAAGCGATAAAGGTTTACACAAAACAAAACAAAACGGAATGAAATGAAACAAAATGAAAGAAAAAACCATAAAAAAGAAGAGATACGAATTATTGTGGAGAAATCTGTTTGTTATATTGATAGGGCGTAATTGAAATGGCATTAAATAAATCAATAAAACATTCTTTAAGCTCAAAACGTGGCTCCTTTGATCTGGAAGCTTGTACTGGAAAAGTTTTATTCAATGCATTGTTCATATGTTCTGTTTGTGTTTCTGTGTGTGTTTGTTCAAATTGATCTAATATATGTATATCATTTGATGTATATATATATATATATATATATAGGTGTATATAGTATATCTTTTCATATTGTATATCAATTTTGTGACGGTGTCGATTTAGCTGAGGGAATATAGCAAAAAGGTTCGGTGTTTCCAAAAAACGTTTTCAAACTATGACTTTTGAATAATTGACTAGTCCACATAGTCGCTGGAGCCCTCCTCCTCGTCGTTGCTGCTGCTCGACTGGGCGGCTGCCGTTTCGGGGGAGCGGAGATGCTCGGCAACGCGAAAGTTCTGCAGAAAGTCTCGCATGGCATCCATCATCAAAGTGAGCGACTGCTGCAGGCCAACTTCTGAAATCATTTCAGATAATGATTGTTTAATTATTAATTTTAATTTTGAAATGGGGAGGCTGAACAAACCTTCGGCTTCGCCGTTGGCTGGCCTGGCCAAATGCTCAGCAGCAGCTGCTGCCGCCCCAGCTTCAGCTGGCGCTGGGACTGCTGCTGCTCCTGCTCCTCCTCCTGCAGCCTGGGGCTGTTGTTGACCTGCCGCAATGTTGTTCAGATTGAACGATGGCAATAGGGATTGGAAAAACATCGATACGGAGCTGCTGGGATTGTTTGTGGGGCTGCTGCTAGATGAGGATTTTCTGAAAAGAACATATACATATACATATTTGTTTGAGTTAAGGTCCTCAGCTATTATCGTACCGTTGATAGCAATTGACACTGTCTGGTGGTGGCAGTGGATCGTAGGTCATAATCGCCTGCTTCTCCTTGGCCACAAAGACGGCCAGGGGAACCTTCTCCTTGTAGTCGGAGAGTATCACATGCCGCAAAATGGGTCGTGGCGGAGTTCCGCCATAGCGCACGGATCGTTTCTCTTTGTATTCATTGACCACAGGGTCTTTGCTGTCGATGCGATCGAGTACGATGTTGACATTGGACTCCAGCCACGGCAGCACCTCGTTCGAACGCCAAACGACTCGGGCACGGCACACATACAAGCACACGAGCTGGTGCAGGGCGGGCGATTGACTGGAGGGGAGGGAGAGAGCGATAACGTATTAGATAGCGATAATCGGAACCCTCGTCCAGGTTCTAGAACACTCACTTTCCCGACACATCCGAGAAGAAATATGACGAAGCCAGCACGCGCTTGTCGGTCTGCACCGACATCTCGTCCAGGAGTGGCCTCAACACAGCCGGGAACATGAGGAGTGCATACTGCAGAGCCTCGTTGGAGCGTTCGCAGGCGCCGTGCAGCGTGTACAGGGCCAGGGCGTAGGAGTAGGCCATGTTGGGGAGCTGCGCCAGATTCCGTGCGACATTGTACTCCTCGTAGAACTCCACCAGCCAGCCAAACTGTTTGCTCCTCAGGGCATAGTAATCGATGACCAGAATCATGGCCAGCGGATCCGTTTCTGGCTGGAGGCTCAGCAGCAGCTTAGAGATTTCAAACGCTGTGCGGCTGCATGCACGCTCCTCAAGATATTGGGCATGCTTGAAGAGCACAATGTAGAAGGAGCGGTTTTCCTGGCGACGATAGTCCAGGCGGCAGTTGCCCGACGTCAGGCTGAAGTTGATGTGCAGCGACGACTCCAGCAAAAGGAGGGCGCGCTCCAGCAGCTCGGCGGCCAGGGCAAAGTCCTCTGTCATCTTGCAGACCTCGCTCAGCTGGACCAGCGAGTCGACGTGGTAGGGGCAGCGTTTGATTAGCGTGATCAAAAACTCCGAATCGATGCGCTCCAGGGCAGAGAGAAACATGTGCTGCACTCCCTGATAGTACTGGCTATGCTCGAACGCGAACCACTGTACTGCATCGCTGCTGCTGCTCTTCGTGGACTTCGAGGAGCCGGGCAACTCGATTGTCGGCAGCAGATTCATCGTGATGGTGTTCTTGGTCAGCGGTGGCCAGGACTCCCTGGCCGTCACCATGTAGGTGGACTTTAGAGTGGGCTTCTGGCGGCCACGCTTGGTTCTGCACAAAAAATATACCCAATTAGAGCGTAAAGACGCAGTAGTTCGGTGGTAATCACTTACTCCACTTTGACCACCCGCTTGCCAAAGGTCCGTCGCATCTCGTTGTGCGAATTCAGGTGTCGCAGCTCCACGCTAAGCAGCTTCTTGGTTGCCGAACCGCCAGGAGCTCCAGCGCCAGCGGCAGCTGCTGCCTGCTGCTTCATCGATTGCCTGGGCACTGCATCGTAGACTTTGCCCAACAATGGATCCTTCTCGAAGTATTTGTCCTGCCGCTCGTTGTCCTCGCTGCTGATGTGATTGCCGCTGGACTTGGCCTTCTTCTTGCGCTTCTTTTTCTTCTTTTTGGCAGCGGCACTGGTGTTTGGCAAAGCAGCCGACGGATGCTCCGTTTCGTTGTCATCCTCCTTAAACTCGCTCTCCGAGAGACTCAGGCCGGGCTGATTCAACTGGAATGGGACGCGAAGTTGAGCTGGAAGTCGTGTATTGGATGATTATGACAGGGGCTGGTACGTACCAGATCAAATGGATTTAAATGCGATTTGCGATCTCTGACAGTATTGTAGTCGTCCAGCTCGTCATTGTCGCTCAATTCCTCGCCCTCTTCGTCGTCGGGCGGCGGCGGCAGCTTGTCAGCGTCGCCCTGCAGTTTCTTCAGCATACGCGCGGACATAGTTGTAGACCAGCGCCTCAATCTTATATTTTATTTAAAAATTTGACTAATTTTCGTACGAAATACGTGTGTGTTGGTCAATACAACTAAATATTGCCAAAATACGTGTGTTACAACAACAATTTGCGGTTTTTGTTGGGCCCTATTTTATTTATATTGTGTCTGACCCTCAGAAATATACCGAACGAGACGTCACAAATTACAAAATATACCGTAATATACTGACGAATTATTTATAATCATTTTCCATCATATTCTTCGATTTCTATATCCGGTTGACTATTTCTAGCTAGCTAGGACCTTAAGACCTGAAGAAATAATTTCACTCGATTAACGAATTAGTTATCTGCAAGACTGCCTAATTTTAAGAACTCATCTTTATTAACATGCCTTTTTTTCGACATTTTCGAAAAAATTGGGATTTTGATGGCAAACAGTCAGGAATTCGTTGCTGATCACGAAATAGTATTCGATGTGGCCTGGGACATGGCTCTAAATGGTATTTCTACACGATTTCTACATGATTGGGCTAGCGCAACGAGGTGTCAATGGCGCGTTTCAAAAAATACTAGAAAACACGAGAAAATAATATGAAAAGTATAAAATTTACAAGGTGTGTGAGCTAGACAGGGCGGCGAGAAAATCAGTGTGACCGCTGACTTATTGATAAAGTATGCGGTCTGCCCTCAGAAATACACCGTCTCATTTTCAAAATATACCGTAAATATACAAATGAACAAACGAGCGTAGCCCCCTCTATTTAAATAGGGGAACAACTTGACATAAACCGCGGAAAATATTCCTATATGTAAATTCTTGTCTTCCATTATTTCTTTTTACTTCAACATATTACAACATATTTCATTAAACTTTGCTAAGTTCACTTAAGCTGTTAAACTGTTATGACATTAGACTAAGCTAACTTTGCTGCCAAGAGAGAGACAAAACGCAAAATTAGTGTTTGTAGCCGTCTCTCAGCTCGTATTCCGGCTATAAGTCGAATAACTGAGACAAGATGATATTTTCCTACACACACAGCCAGCCAGCAAAATCGTATCTAAAAAGCTCCCAGCTCAATTGGACTGCATGATTTTCCTATAAGTATGTCTGGTTTTTTGCAGCTAGTCTAGTCATACAGCTATTATTATTCTTTCAGTGATTGCATATATCGATAGATAATCGGTATTTCGACCATCAATAGCGGAACATCTCAAAAGAACCGCAAAAGTTCGCGTACAATTTTGCAACTCACAGCACAGCATTTGGTGAGTTATTTGTATTATATTTAATTTGCAAACGTTTATTTACGTTCCTGTACTGTGTTTTCTTATTTTAGATACAATGGCGAATTTGCAATTGAAAATGGACGAAATATGCAGAGTGTGCATTGGAAAATCCGGAGCATTCATAAATATTTTTGATGATCGTCATGAACGGGACACTACTAGCATTGTTGAAATGATTGCTGAGTGTACCGGGTACGTGGTTAAGCGAGGAGATTTGCTACCAGAAAACATATGCCCGACCTGTCTTGAGGATGTTGTAAATGCATTTAACCTCAAAAAAACCTGTGTGCAGAGCCATTTCGCAGTGATGGAGTACGTCAAAGAAGAAGAAATTTGTGGCGACCAAGAAGACGATGACATATAATACGCACTCGTATTCCTCCAGCGAACGACCATTTGTATTAAGATAATAAAGAAATCTCATGAATTCAATAATGGTTCCAGACGTTTACTACTTTTCGTGCAAAATTGAGCATTCTCCAGCCATTAATTGTGACTTTGGCAGTCTTCAGCAAATGGCTGTTCATTCCACAGAGCCGCCCCTTTGCCTCGGGCGATTGTTTGCATGAGTTGGCTGCCATCTGTTATGGGATATATTTTAATATTTAATATTTTCCAAACATGCATGGATCTACTCTGCCCTCTTTTTTACTTGCCTCCAATATGTTCCGGCAGCAGTGTTGTAAGGTGGCGTTTTTTAGCGGCTTCAACGACATCGAAATTGTGAGTTTTGCGAATTGCACGCATGTCGTTTTGATAAAACTCCCATTCCATTTAGATCGACTTGGACACCATTGACCTGAGCAATCTCAATCGGCAATTTCTTTTTAATCGCGAACACGTGGGCAAGTCAAAGGCCCGTGTGGCTCGGGAAACTGCATTGAGCTTCAATCCGGATGCAAAGATAACTGCATACCATGATAGCGTCACATCGTAAGTGCCGAAAACTCGCATAGCTCGTCCATATTCCATAGCTCTATCTACTGTTTGTTTCCAGCTTCGACTACGGTGTCAGCTTCTTCCAGAAGTTCGATGTAATCCTCAGCGCTCTGGACAATCGTGCTGCCCGCAATCATGTGAATCGCATGTGCCTTAATGCCGATGCTCCTTTGATCGAGAGTGGAACCTCGGGCTACAATGGTCAGGTGGAGTTGGTCAAGCGGGGCCTCACCCAATGCTACAAGTGCACACCCAAGCAGGAGCAGCGCAGTTTTCCCGGCTGCACCATACGCAACACTCCATCGGAGCCCATCCACTGCATTGTGTGGGCCAAGCATCTCTTGGGCGAATTCAAACCAAAACGAACTCGAAGATGAGGACATTTCTCCATACGCTGCCGACCTGGATGACCGTGTATCATTAATTTTTACATGTTAACTACACGGCAACTAAATCGGCTCAGTGAACTGGTTCCGTGCGAACCAGTGTGAACTGGCAGCGACTGTCTGAATTTGAATTCACGTGGGAAATTTGGCTTGCCATGAAAGTTCCGTAAACTTCATTTTAAAGAGAACTAACTTGTCGTCGCGTCGCCAACAAAATTCAGAATATTCGTAACACGCCCGAGACACAGAGACAAATATAACACAAATTTGTAAAGCGTTTGCCAACGAAATTTTTATTTTTGTATAATACGCTTTTGCGCCATGGACACGCTGCCCGATACGGTGGCCCAGGAGACACCCAGCAAGCTGCGACGCCCGCGTGACCTACTGGACTGCGCAGTGGTGTTGGCCACAACGCCTATCAAGCCCAAAGCGTCAAAAATGGATGTATCCAAGAAATTGAAAAAGAAACTGGAGATGTTCGAGAGCGAGAATGAGTCGCTGACCAAGACCATCAGCGACAAGAACAAGGAGATAACTGCACTAAAGAGATCCGTGGACTCGCTCAACGACGTCCTCAATTCGGTGCCCATTGACGAGCTACGCTGCAACTCCTCGATAGCCAGCACCAAGATACTGGAGCTGAGCAAGAAGAATCGACAGGTGCGCGCAGAGTTGGAGCAGATGAAGAACCGGGTGGAGAAGAAGGACCAGCAGATCGCGAAGATGGAGCGGGAGCTCAAGGCCAACGAGGAGAAGATCAATCAGCACCAGGATATACTCAAGAAGTGCAACTCGGCGGACGAGCTGCAGGCGAAGTTGAATGGCATTCAGCAGAAGCTCTTCGAGTCTCGCAACAAGAACACGGAGCTGCAGAACCAACTGAAGCTCGCTCAGAAGTGCCTCCAGCACGAGATCGGCGAGAGCTGTAACATTAACATTCTGGCCAATAATCTCAATCAGGCCAATTGGCGCGGACGCGCCCAGCAGATTCTCAATCTGCAGCAGAAGGTGCAGGAGCTGCGTGCTCGCGTGGAGTTCTACGAGGAGCGGATGTCCGATCGCTCCGAATATGCGCCCATTCCCGTCGGCTCGGATCTGGATAGTGCCTCTGGCTATTCGCGGACGCCCCGCATGGGCAACGGTAGCGGTAGCGGTAGGGGCAGCGGCAGCGGCAGCACTTCCACTGTTGACGTTCTATGCGGTAGTGCTACCTTTGACCGCTTCACGCCTGGCGTGCGCAAAAACGAGATCCTGCACCAGGCCAAGGTGGAGGCGTTGGAAAAGAACATCATGGAGCTGCAGTCGCAGCTGGAGGAGCAGCGCAACCGCACCCTGGCGCTCAAGGTGCGCAACAAAACGCTGAACGAGGAGGTGTCCAAGTACAAGATGCGCTCCTCGGAGCTGGAGGAGCAGACCGACCACAATGGCATCAATATCAGCACCATGGGCGAGAAACTCGACCGCCAGCGCTTCCAGTACGAGACGCGTCTGGAGGACATGCGCGCGGATCTGGCACGCATGACGGAGGAGAGGGACAATGCCCGACGACAGATGGAGGAGCTGAGTGGCATGCATCTGGAGCTAGAGACGGTACTCAAGCAGAAGGAGGTGGCGGTGACGAGTCTTCAGGATATGGTGAAGAAGCTGGAGATGGATTTGCGTGCACTCTCCGGGGGATTCCTATTCTCATGTCGCGAGTTTCGCAAGGTAATCCTCGTCTCTCGCTCCCCCATCGCTCTCTTTCTCTCGCTCATCCCATCTAAAATCTCTCCTTCTTTAATGACAGGAAGAATTTGTGGGCATTCTGGATGCCCTGGAGGTGGAGAAGAATCAGCTATTGCTCCTCACCAAGAGCCTCAACGAACGTCTCTCGGTGGAGCGTACCAAGAACGAGGGCATTCAGGAGCAGAATGCCAAGCTGAAGGCCCGCATCAGCCGCATGGAGGCGAAGATCCGGGAAATGGAGAAGGCGCTGGACATCCAGTCCGATAAGAAGAAGCGCACGCAGCGAATGGCCGACTATTCCAATTCGCTGAGTCGCACTTCTCTTAACGGATCGATCGGCTCGTTCTCCTTCGAAAACCAATCCTTCTATCGATCGGCTAGCACCTTGAACAGCAACATCTCCGCGGAACCAAAGACGGAGGATCTCAAGAATCAGTACGTGCATATCATTATATCTATACCATTAGCGAGTCATATAATGCCTTTGCTTCTTTTTGCTGTAGATTGGAGCTCGCTCAAGAGAAGATCGCCATGTTGACGGAGAAACTTGATTATGTCACCGAGGAAAAGATGGCAGATGCCAAATTGTTCGAGGACACCATGCACAACTCCAAGACGATCATTCTGGAGACCATTATGGGCGCCCATGAGGGTACCATCTCTGGTGGTGATGTTGGGGCATCCCAAACGCTGCTGGCTGGCTTGCCCGAGCCCCCCACCAGCGATAGCATCTAAACGAGGAGGCCTCTACATGATTTCTTTATTTTGATTGTTTAAAACTTTAGTTCTGTTTATGGGGAAACACAAACACACGCGAAAATCAAACAATTATTAATTTAAAATTTAAAAAAATGTTGGGAACCAAAAAAAAGAACATCGATTGTTGTAATTTTCCTCCTTTCCTGCAGCAGCACCACCAATGAAGAAGCTGCCGCTTGGTGTCCCTTGGGGCATTTGAAAGAGTATGCCCAAAAGGGCAAAAGGGCATAGTTTTAAATGATTAATAATCTCCACCAATAAGAGCAGAAAACATTCAATTATTTGTATAGATTTTTATTTGATTTGTAACACATTCACAAACAATAAAAAGGAAGCCTTTGGCGCTGCTTCTGCTTTCTGCTTTCCGCTTTCCATTTCCATTTTGCGATTAGAATAATTCGTTTATTTGTTAGGCGATACTTCTCCCTCCTCTCTCGAAGCATAGCATAGCATTCATTAATGCATATACGAGTAGTATGTATTGTATGAAATTGTTATTAGTTTTAATGGTTGCGTTGCCGTCTATAGCTACTATTCATGTGTGTGTGGAGTTTTGTTTGTGAGTTTTGTTAATAATACAAAAAACATCTGTATCTGGATCTGTATATCTGCATCGTATAAATATGTAGCGTGACTCCAATTGCTCCTCAGCCCAAATCACATGGATAAAGTTGTTGTTTCGATTTGTTTCGTTAATTGAAATTCGTATTATCGATGCTATGTAGCATATTGATTTATGGTCTGTATAAGCTATGGTATAGTATATATATATATATATATATATATATATATTTAATTGATTTATTAGTAAATTGGTTTGTATCTAAAAAAAACATGTTTTAGCAAATTAAAGGCACTTTTTCAAATATTCTTCTCATGTGAAACGCAACACTTTTCTAACACTAGAATACAACATATACTCGTAGATCGGAATACCATATATATATATATACACACATGTATATATGTATATATAATGTTTAGTATATCGAAACATAAACAATATTTATATACCTAACAAAACATACAATTATCCCATACTAAAAAAAAAAAAAAACACGAAGAAAAACAAGAACAGGTTCATCCGTTGCCTTTCTTTTTCTTTTGGATAAATTGACAAAAATTGTAGGGATAACGATATGCGCAATCTGAACGATCAGGCCATATATAGCAAAAGACGAAGCTTTTAAAAAGCCCTAGAAAAACATTATTATTTGAAGATATTTTGTTTTGTTTTTTTGTTTTTTTAAGAGAATTTCTAATTAAATTAGAAGAAATTTGTGGTGTTTTTTCTTTCTTTATCGAAGCATTATTTTAGCTATCTATATAGTAGATATATCTGGTGATTTCCGTTGTATATGCTGATTGGGTTGGCTATATACCATATCTAATTATCTGATTAATCAGCTGTATATATATCGATCAATAAATATCTGTTGTATCTAATAGATTTCTGATTCCGTTCAAGGGATTCAATTGCTGTAGATAAATGCAAACTGTTGGCTCGTGGCTTGGTCGCTCGCTAGAAAAAAAAACAAAAAATTTCGTATCATATTGGAATCGGATCAAATGTGTGGAATATGTATATCTAGATATACACATATCCACCATCGGCCGATTCATAGCTGAAACATAGCTGTCTTGTTTTCAAGGTTTTCCGATCCGTTTTCCCTTTCACTTTTTACACAATCTGCTTTTGGCTATATATATATATATAATCTATATATATGCATATATATATATATGTATATATATATATTCATATTTTATCGGAATAATAATTTAATGTGGTACAAATTTTGGATAGGATCAGCATCCATCCTATTCCCTCGCCTCCGTCTCCGCCTCCGTCTCCGTCTCCTCCTGCTCCTGCTCATCGACGTCGCCGCCTGAATACGTGATTGAAATACGAGTAAATGTCCTGTTCGGGCTGCTGCTGGTTCGGATTGGGCGGTGTCTTCCGTAGCAGCTCCTGCTGCTGCTGCTGTTTGGGATCCATTTGCGGATGATAGTTGTTGTAGTGGGGATAGCCATGCATGTCGTAGGGATTGTGGTGTCCTCCCACAGGCGGACCTGCACCCGCCCCTCCTCCTCCTCCTCCATGCCCTCCGTGTCCGTGGTGTCCCGCATTCTTCATCATGAGATGGGTGTGCATATTCCGATCGGCGAGAAACACATTCACAAAGAACACGAGTACAAGGAGGATGTAGAGCAGGCAGACGAGGATCACCACAAACTGCTGGCGGCAGCAGCAGTAGTAGAACATTCCCTATTATATAACCGCATGCTCCACATAGTTGGCGGGCAGCATGCCGGTCTTTCCCGTCCGCTCCACGCGGCCCGTCATCCAGCCAGAGTCGATCGACTCCACCTCGTAGATGATGTCGCCCTCGCGGAAGCTCACCTCATCGACGTCCTGCGCCTCATAGTCATAGATGGCCTTGTACAGACGCTGCAAAAGAAGAGTAGATATATTTCTTTCCTTAGAGTGGATGGGGGGATCCCTTCCTCTTCCCCTTCCCTTCCCTTCCTCTTCTACTTACAGAATTTGAAGCTGCGCTCTGGCGCGATTGAGTCGCCTGCAGCGCGGAATCGTACGAGGGCTGCTGGCGCATCTGCTGCTGCTGTATTTGTTGCTGCTGCAGCTGCAACTGCTGCTCCTGTTGCTGCATCTTCTGCACCTGAGCGTAGTACTGCTGATGCTTCTGGGCGTGGGCCTGCTCGGCGCCACTCAGCGAGCCATAGATCCCATTGGCTGGATCAATGTCCGTCACAGAGCCAATCCTCTTGGGATACACACTGTTGCCTACAGATAAAGATACACAAATGTGAATTGAGGGACGTTCTTTGGAAGGATGATGGCTGGGACAAGGACACAAATGACTGAGATGATGGGTTCACACATCAAGCGGACTATTGAACTACCAGCTAGCCTTCCGCCGCCTCCGTCGCCGTTTACTTACCGCCTCGCTGCTGCTGCTGTTGCTGCTGCTGCGGATCGGAGCTGTAGACCAGCGTGGTGGTGGATCTCCCAGAGCCCTGCACCTCCCGTGGGCCATCGGTCAGGGGATCATAGTCGGCAATCTTTCCAATGTTGCTGCTGCTGCCTCTAGGGATCATCTTTTGCTGATGATTGGACACATGTCCATTGACCACATTCAGGGCATTCTCCGAGGGCGTCACCGATTGATAGTTGGGCGAGGCATACAGCTGCTGTATGGCTGATCCCGATCCGGATCCCGATCCCCCTGCTGATCCAATTGCTGTTCCGCTGTGCTGCTGCTTGCTCCTCATCTGCTGCTGCTGCTGCTGTTGCTGCTGTTGGTTTATGTCGCTGTTGCTATTGGTGCTGCCATCGTAGACACTAGTGTTGGCCGCCGACCGACGCATCTGCGGTGGCAGCATCTGCTGGGATCCGTTGTTGTTGCTGTTGATGCTATGGTAGGTGCTGACACTGCCATTGCTGGGATTATTGTTCAGGAGGCTATGGTGTGGCACAGCAGCCACTGCTGCTGCCACTGGAGTGGGATTGTGCTGCTGCTGCTGCTGCTGCACCTGATCCACAGCATTGCCACTGGGATGATGCGAATTCTGGAGTATGGCCGATCGCATCTCATTGTAGGGATTCACCTGCTGTGGCTGTTGCTGTTGGGGCTGCTGCTGGTGCTGCTGTTGGGGCTGCTGCTGGTGCTGCTGGTGCTGCTGCTGGTGCTGGTGCTGCTGCTGCTGAGATTGTGCTGTGGGATACAGATGTGACGATTGTTTAATGGCTTGCTGTTGTTGTTGCTGTTGCAACTGTTGTTGGTGTTGCTGGTGTTGCTGTTGGCGCAGTGCCTGTGGTTGCTGGTAGTGTGCATAGGGATCGTGTTGTAGTTGCGCCTGTCCCTGTGCCTGTTGTTGCTGCCTCAGATTGTTGCCCTGTTGTTGCAAGTGTTGTTGCTGTTGCTGCAGCTGTTGTTGGTGTTGCTGTTGTTGTTGTTGTTGTTGTTGTAACTGTTGGTATGTGGGCGTTATGGCCGCTGTATTGTATTGCTGATGTTGTATGGGTGGCGGTGGCAGTGTCTGTTGCTGCTGCTGTTGCAGAAAGTGTTGTTGCTGTTGTTGCTGGTGTTGCAGCTGCTGCTGCTGCTGTTGGTGTTGCAGCTGCTGTTGTTGCTGGTAGTGATGTTGCTGCTGCAACTGTTGCTGGTGGTGCTGCACTGTTGCTGCTACTGCTGGCGGTATGGGTGATGTGGCTGTGGGTGCATATTGCGAGAATTGTTCAGCTGCCAATTGCTCAGAGAAATATTCCGATTCGTCTACGATTTCGATGGGTTTTTGTTGGTTTTTTTTTTTTTTTTTTTTTTTAGTTGTTTCCACAGAGTTCCAAAATTGTTTGTTAGTGTTGTATAATGCGCAGAGTAGTGTTGTGTAGCGTGTGCGTATTTGTGTGCATGTGTGTGTGTTGTGTGTGTGTTGTCGTTAGGTTAACGGTAGTTCAGAAAAGCACACAAATTATGCGACAATTGTCGGTAGTTGTTCGATGATGATTGTAGATTGTTGATTTTTGTTGTTGTTGTTGTTGTTGGTGGTGGTGGTGTAGATGTGGATGGATGGGGGGCGGGGGCAACAAATGATATGCAATAAAATCCACAATAAAAAAAAAGTGTGGAAAACAAAAAAAAAAAAACAAAATACAAAGAAAACATAATTATAATCAATATTTATTACAATGTGTGACAGTTGTGACGCGAGACGCGAGGGGATAGAGAGAGATGGATATGTGATGGGAATGGCAGATACATTGCAGTGTTGCAAATTGCACCACACATGCAGCACATGGCACAGTGGTGCAATGATGATGCAAAAGGATACACATACAGAAAGCTACATGTTAGTAAACAAATGAGAAATGCAAGTACAGTGTTGCACAGTGGATGAAAGACAGTGTTGGAAAGTAAGGAAACGAGTAGGGAAATATCAGTAATTAATCATTTTACACTTGAATCAATTCAAAAATAAATTTCACTAATTTTGGATCACTTTTGAACATTACAAATAACATTAGTGTTGCAAAACGCATACACCATGGATCTGCGGACATCAAAAATGATTGATTTCACATATTTCTACAATTTCAGAACACTTTTCCTTCGATTGTCATGATTTTGGTGCACTTTAAATAGTACACAATGGAGCACTGTGTCCCTTTTGAACACTTTGAAACCAGTGTATTGACGCTCTATTATATTGCTATTTAACCATTAGTTAAGCCTCAGTGCAAACTGGCACTGGCGATTGCTATTGCATGCAGATGACGTCAATTGACAATTATAAAAACACATTAAATCAATTGAGTTCCAAACATAAATTAATTCCAAGAGAAAAACTTAAGCTAACAAACAATTATTGCACACGAATGAGCGAGCGAGCAGGCGCACACAAAGAATAAAGCATTTAGTAGATGGGAGATAGGAGATACAGATACAGGATCATTGCGAGTGCGAATGAGAGATATACGTATGTATATGTATGTGGATAGATAACGGAAGGAAGGAGAGGCAGAAAGAGGGAGAATAATGAAACGGTACTTACTGCTGCTATCGGAGACCTCAGCGGAGCCGCGTTGCTTCTCCATCGCTGCCTTCTTCTCCAGATCCCCATGATATGCCACATTCGATATGTGCTTCGTGTTCTGTTTGATTCTCAGCGTTTCCGGGTCATCGGCCACCTGTCATGGGATGGGGATGGAGATGGGGATGGGGGGTTGGGGCAACAATTAGTACAGTTAAAAGCTGCGATACTCTGAATGTGGGGGAGGTACGGTACGGTACGGTACCTGTGTAAATTTGCCTTTGGCCTTCTCAAAGTCCGCATGGTATTTCACATTCGATTGGATCTTCGTATTCTCCGCAATGCGCTTCAGTTCGGGCGTATCAGCGATTGCCGTTGCCTTGGCCTTGGGTATATGCCTGTCGTCCGAAAAAGAGAGAGAAAGAAGGAGGAAAATGATAGAGTAGGGTTCGGGTTGGATGTTGCCTGCTGTTGTGGCATGCCACACAGATAAAATTTGTTCGGTATACTGGCCCGCGGGCCGATGGCCATCAACCCAATGCGCTGAAAAATGTTCTATGCAGCTGGCAGATTCACTCGGATTTCAGAGCCATGGGAGTGAGTGGGAGACTGCCGTCCGCTGCTCCAGGGCTTGAGACCATCCATCTGGTCTCCCGTTTCCTAGTCTCTGATTTCTGTTTTATTCGTGTGAAAACCTCTGACCTCTCGCTCAGCATAGTCGCTGCTCCCCTCCAGCAGCAGCAGCTGCCACAGCGGAGGAGGTTTTTGTTTTTTTTTATCAATTAAAACAGCAACAGCCACAATTTTTGTGTGGCTTGATTTTGAAATTCATTCACCCGCTGGCGAATAACGGTCCAAATGCCAGAGATTTCTCTGTGGCTAAGTGGAATTTATCACAGCATATAAAAAATAACCACAGAATAGTTTTGGGGTTTGATATTTACGAATTTTACTGTTAGTCAAGATCTGCAGAGATATTATTTGGCTCACTCTCCCACAAGCATAGCATTTTGGAATACCGGAAAATTTTGGCTTAATAAAGTGTTTTACGGGGTCACAGCAAAAGCACCCAAAAAAGAGCAACATCCATTGAGCTTTGTCTTCCGCTTGATCGCAGCTTCAACCAAAGGGAGCCAGTAAGGAAGGATAGAGAGAGAAGATAAGCTTTAAGTAAATCTTAATTAAGAGAAGCTGCAAGAGCCGATATCAAGCGGAAGAGAAGAGCTTCCAGTGCGCTTTTGCTTAATCTCTTTTGATCAGAACATCAGCAGAGAGCAATCGCAGCTAAGAGAGATTCAAGCAAAGCCAAGAGAGCGAACAATAAGAAGAGTAAAAAATGAGGTAGGGCCCAAGGGTAGGGGGAATCGAATGCTCATTAACTTGCACTTCAATTACAACTAAATTATGGACACTAGAATCCCAAAAGTATGCTGCAATCATTTAACACACACACACAGAGTAAACCATATTTCATAAACTTTTAGCACACACTGTGTTTACTGTTTACTTACTTTACTGTTATCTTAATCGAAATTGATGAGAGAAAAGAAACAAGAGAGAAAAAATGAAATAAAGAGAAAAGTACAAGCACAAAAGCCGTGATATTTTATGCGTGTCACACACACACACACCCAGCATACAACAGCATTTCCCCCCACAGACTAATACATCAATTTAATTATTGTTATTGTCAGCGGCAGAGCGCAGAAGAGTGGCAGCCGCAGCAAAGGGGCAGCAGGAGGCAGCATTTCGCATGTGTTATACAAAAGTAATCATAATGGACAAACACACACACACACACACACACACACACGCATGCATGCAGCGACAGGCACGAACATGCAGGCAATGGCCCGTGCCTCATACGAGACCCGACCCTTTTTTTTTTGAGGGCCACACTGTGCGCGCGAATGCAGAGAGTACTTTAACCCATCAGTGGTCTAATCGATCGATCGATCGATTGCTGTAGAGACAAACAAATCAACGGAACTGATAACTGAGCACAGAACGATAGCCACAGCGCAGAGCGAGGTTGATAAACTTTTATGGAGTGTTTGTTTCTGTGTGAACGAACACCCCCCCTATAACCTATACCGTATGCCGTATAACTGCCCCCGCCAGGCCGCACTGTAAACGTAATTGCATGCAAGTCAATTGGCTTTATATAATATTTATGGCCATTTTACCAAAGTTCTCTGTCTCCCTCGTCTAATCGTCGCCACAGCTGGCGCCCCTCCAAGCGCCGTCAAGTGCTGCTGATAAGTGGGAGAGGGGCAGGGAGGTGAGGCCGAGCAGGGGAGTGACACAAGTGTACCGGCGGAAGGCAGTGGAGAGCGGAGAGACGCGACAATAAGCTGAAATTGCATTGGAATGTAGGCATTACATTGAGGCACACACACACACACGCATACAATCGCATACGTGTACGCATATGGTACCACAAAAGGTGACCAGTGATAGATAGTGGATTGTAGTACAAGGCCGTTTAATGTGACCAAAGCGTGTGAGCAGCAGCAGCAGCAACAGGGAGGAGCAAAAGAGAGACCACCGATGCATGCAGGTCTATTAGAAGCAAAAACAAGATATGACATTCGGCTAGTCGAAGCATTGATACCCTTGAGAGAGAGAGAGAGAGAGAGAGAGAGAGAGAGAGAGAGAGAGAGAGAGAGAGAGAGAGAGAGAGAGAGAGAGAGAGAGAGAGAGAGAGAGAGAGAGAGAGAGATGATGCCTGTTATGAGTCTCTTTTTGGTGATTTTACTATATTCATTTGGCTAAAGGCGCTAGTCTAGAATATAAATACTTTATGGGTAGTATCATAATACCCTCTACCTTTGCAGGGTAGCACGGGAACAGCAGCAACAACAAGAAGAGCAACAAGGAGAGCACTAAAGCTTTGTTGTAGCCATAAGCTTTGCTTTATCGTTCGCTCAATACAAGACAGAGAGAGACAGAGAGAGACAGAGAGAGACAGAGAGAGAGAGAAGAGACAGCGAGGGGTACCATAGATGGCAGGGGAATGGTCTGAGAATGGAATGGCAAGTAGAGTACGACGAGAAGAGGTGATGGGAGGCGATGGCAGGTGAGGGGAGGGGGCATAAATAAGTACAAAGCCAAACGCAGTAGCCACCGCAGAGTGCAGCGTCCGCCGCATTGCCGTTGCACATTTGGTCCGGTCGCACACACACACGCACACAGACACACACACATACAGTTGTTCTTGTTGCTGCTGCTGCTTGTGGCACACATTTCTTCTGCTGCTGCTGCTGTTGGTGGCAAACTCTGGTAATGATGACATAACAATGCTTAAGCGCCCGCCGGCGACATTGGCGGACAGCAAGAGCACAGAGCAGAGTAGAGCAGAGCAGTGGATGTCTTCAGCACGTTCCCAATAGATCAACCAGCAGCAGCAGCAGCAACAACGCGGGGCATCCATGGCGCAACATGCATGCCACAGACACACAGCACAGGCGTGTCCATGTGTGTGCGTATGATGCAATTGTTTTTGCTGCTCCTTTTTTTTTATTATTATGTGGAGCTTTTGCTCTTGTTTTTTTTTCTTTTTTATTATCAAAAGAAGTTTAATTTATTTGTAAACAATACACAAACAATGGTCGCAGCAACAAAAAGCACACGAGAATCGAAACGGGAAGAGAAGCAACAACAGAGAGAGAGGGAACGGAACATGTGGAACAGAAAAAACAACCGTTCCTTCTGTTGTCATATTTTGTTTCTATCCTGCTCCTCCGCACAGATACTATACACTGTGAAAAATATGTGCAAATTGAGCAACAAGGAAAGCCATTCGAACAGTTGAAAGCTCTCTAAGACCCGACATTCTCTTGGGAGAAACTTGGGCGAAAAATAATCCATAGACAGAGATCGATTTATTTCCCTCTGTTCTTGGAAGAAATTTGCCTGTCTTCTATCTCTCTGATAGAAGAATTTCCCCCAAGAATATTTTCTTTCTGAATCTCTTTCTGTTTTTCCATCTCCACTCTTCGGAAGAAACTTTCCTTAATTTTTGATATAATAGAGAGATATATCCTCTCTAGGGTATCTCGCCTTGTCCAATTCTATTCGCAATCTGTCCCATTTCCATTTTCATCTGCCGCCTCCTGGCCTCTTAATGATTTCCCAACGCAAATTGCTGTTGATGTTCGAAGGAGAGACCTGGATTCCTGCCTCCGCATGAAGCAAGCGATGGACAGACTACATCATGTGGTGCGGTTGCTGTTGCTGTTGCAGACCACACCATCAACAACAACATCCATCCATCCATCCAAACAGAAACCCAGACCCAACGCTCCCCACCCACCATTTACTCTGCTCTGGTGGGGAATGAAAACTGTTTGGACATTCATTGGATGTCAACATATTTTTTCTGGTTTCCAGTATTCAGTTTTCAGTTTTAGTTTATTTTTTGTTGCATGTGGAACACAATCCCGAGAGCTGGCAATGCCGATTGGTGTCCAGTTACCACACCAGTTACCATTCCATTCCCCCCCCCCCCCCCCCCCCCCCCCCCCATCCATGACAGTCTTTTGTTGTCATTGTTCTTGTGCAATGGATCAACATCTATGTGCATCTGAACTGTGGCAGGGAGACAGGAGTAGCAGGAGGGGACTATCTAATGATAAGAAATTGACCAAAGATTGGGGGCGGACTTTATCAAAAGGGGAACGAACGGTCTCCACGTTTCTGCTTAATGGCACGAGAACCATCCGCCGACCGAGAGGATCTGCCGCATGACGCGCGATCTTTGTGAAAATGAGTGGAGAAGCCAGAACTTAATAGAAAACTCTCTCTCTCACACTCTCTCTCTTTGCTTCCTATCTCTGCCTGCGGAAGCTTTCCTCGTGTATGCCTCGTGTTTCCCTTTCCTTCCAAAGTAATTCCCTTAATTCCCATTCACGAATTTCATTGCATAACTAAAGGAGAAATCATTTCACACATAATTTACGCGAAAAGCGTTCAAAATTGAAAATTAAATGCATGTCCATTCCCCAATGCGATTATCCCCCGTATCTGCCCCCCCCCCCCCCCCCCCTCCCTCTTTCTTCTTTTCTGTGGGGCAAACTTTTTTGGCATTGGCCCATCAACGCATCCACAAAAACCCCATCATCGTCGGGTATTCATTCTGTATTCATAATCCGTTGCAGGAGAGTCAATCAAAGTGAATACAAAAGTTCGTGAGAGAGAGATAGGGGGGGGCCCTCATCGCGTGTTTAAAGCTTTTAAAGATAGGCCCCTAGGACCACTCCCACATCTCACATTTCAATATTTCGGAAGCGACGACTCCACAAATTTCGTTTTATTTTTGCATAAAAAAAATGAGACAAAAGACAAAGCTCTGTCTCTGTCTGTCTCTGTTTCGGTTTTTTGGGTAATTGAAAAGAGGTATGCCCCCCGCCCCCGCCCCCACCCAATCCCCATTCCCATCCACAGACACAGAGAGAGAGAGAGAGAGGGAGGGAGAGGCTTAAGTAATCAAGCGAATATATAGGTAATACCCTATATATGTGCTATATAATCGTACCACATACATTATACATATATAGACCCCCGTATAACACCATTGTTTGGTGGCTCTTTTAAGCCGCATTTCAAAACGAAAGTAACAAAAACACAAACGAAAAAAAAAACACAAATGAAATGAATGAAGAGAAGAGAAGACAAGGAATGTGGCACAGTGGTGGAGGGGGAAAGGGTATGGCTAGCATACGAGTATGTATGATGATGGGGAGGGGAGGGTGGGGGTGTGGGCATGACCATGGTTCACTGGGTTTTTATGTTAATAAATAAATGCCAATGATATATGTAGGATCCACCCATCATTCCAAATAAAAAAAAAATAAAGAGTTCATGTTCTTATTCCTGGTCTTTTTTTTTCTCGTTTTTCGTATGGGTTTTCCCCCGCCCTTCCCCCAATGAATGCGAATGAAAAGCCCGGAAAAAGAGGACATTGTAAACATCTGTGTCTCTTCCGCTCTCATCCCGCTCTCATTCTCTCTCCATCTCTCGTTATTTTCTAGTTCAATTCCACAACTAAAATGTGGAGCCTGCCCCCTCCCCTCCCCTCCACCCCCCACTCTTGCGAAGGTAATGTAATGTAATATATTGTACCGACTGTACCGAATGAATACCCAGATCTACGAGTGTGTCTGTGTCTGTGTCGGTGTGCAATTCTTGGCATGTCCGGGCATGTCCTTTCCTGGCCGCGTGCCCCATGCCCCATGCCCCATGCCCCGTGCCCCATGCCACTTCAAGTGGCAACACAAACACTGACTAAAGGCTAACCTCCTGCGAGACGACTCCTGAGACTCTCCCGACTGTGGCTTCAAGATGCAATTAGGGCATAGAGAAAGTTTAGTTTGTTGGAAAACGACAACAAAATTTCAGATCCATAAGATGTTCAGAGTTCAAAGTTGTTTTGCAAAATACACACACAAATATATCTACTCGTATGTACCATTTGTGCATCTGTATGTATGTATATGCATCTCTTTTGAATGGGAAATCTCCCTAGTTCTTTGAATGGTCACAGGATGTCTGTTGCTGTAGCTTTCCTTTCAATTTGCGAGTTCTTTAAGGCATGGTCAGGATTTGTGAGATTTTTAATGGAAAGAAAATCATTCGGTGCCTCAATGTGTGGCAACTATTTTCCCAAGTTTGGAAATATTTATGCTTTAATTAGGAATTTCTTTTTTGGTGGCAAAAGAGGGGTATGATGAATCTTTGGGCTGTTTGACGTTTCTCAACTCAAGAGATCTGCGATTTGTCACTTTTCGGATCGTAATATAAATATTCATTTATTGGTAATACTTTTATGTATAATTCTGTTCCATCTAGATCCTTCTTAACGAAAGAAAACAGTCGATTGTAATGAAAGATTTAGGGAGAATTGTGGGAACATTTTTGTGGCTTAGATTCTAGGGGATGTTTTCGTAGATAGCTCTCGAAGAGAGTTTAAAGGAATTAAATTATGATGAAACTTTGAAGGAAATTTGTGCGGTTCTCTACGGAGAATTTCTTCTAAATAAATCCCTTTCAAGATCTTTCTCTAAGTAAATCTCTTCCTAATTAGATCTGTCTCTAACATACGTTTCTGAGATAGTGAAGAAAGGGTTCTAGAGGAAGACTCTGCAGCAAGGTTCTGGAGAAAGATTCGGTGTGAATGCTCCAAGGAAAGCTAATGGTGAAAAGTGGGTTTCCACACGCACATTCACGCTCACGCTCATAATTTCAGCACTTTTCCTTGAGCCACCCAAGGGGCGGCTACCTCGCTTTTTAGCCACTTCCTTTCTATTCTATTACTCCTATTAATATTCCTTTGTGGCCATAACTTTGGCCCCTCCCATTCCATCTTCCATCTTCCAGCTGTCTTCCATCCATCTTCAATCCAATTACCAATCACTGTAGCGTCTGCTGGCACTTCTTTGGGCCCTCTCCACGCGAGTACGGGTCCGAGGTACGAGTCCGAGGTACGAGTCCGAGGTACCAGCTACGGAGGAGCTTCGAGTGTGTGTGGCCCAAAGTTTAATTGCATGTTTCCCTCATTTACTACGTATCCTGCGAATGAACTTCATAATTTATGGCCATCGTGTTATCCCCAAAGGGAGCACAGACCGGGGGTCCCCCCCTTTGAACCCCTGAGACGTAGGAAAACTATGAAAACTTTGCTTGGAAATGGGAATCTTTTAAGAAGCGGGAAGAACCGAAGAAGAAACTTCCCAAGCAATTATAAAATGCAAAATGCAACCCGAAATGCAAGTGGAAGTCGGGCTGCAGTTCGGCAAAAGTCCAGGGAAAATCCAGACCAAAGATGGAGCAGAAAATCCCCTCTGCATAAGAAAAGGAATAGAGTTCAAAAAGAGAGGCAAGTCGAAGAGTCGTGTTTCGTGTGTGTACGTGGCGTCACGTAATCGGGGAGCAGCGAGGAGTGGCAACGAGAGAGGGCACGAGGAGGCGCCTGCCTCTGTGGGCCATGCACCAGAGACAACATTTCGTTGATAGAAGGTGCAAAGCGGTTCGAGGAAATGCAGTGAAAGTGCCAAACGGAAAATGGGGCGTTACCGCCAAAGCGGCCACAAGCTTTTCCTGCCAGCCAGCCTGCCTGCCTGGCTGCCGCTTTTCCACAGTGCAGAATTTATGCAGCAGGCGATGACATCACTGAAATGTTGCACAAACAGAGAGCGGGACACAGAGTGGGGGGTAGGGGGATAGGGGGGCACACACTGCGCAATGGAGCTAACGGACGCATAACTCAATCCGCATGGAATTTTTATTCCCGCAGCGGTGGCATCCACAATAAATCTGCATTAGAGTAGCAGCAGCAACAGCAACAGCAGCAGCAGGAGGAGTGGCAGCGATCGGTAGCAGGACCTATCCCGGGAGGATACAACCAATTTCTAGCCTTCATTTCCCCCTGCCCCCACACCCCCCTCAGGCCTTTGGCTCAAGGCCAACGAATGCAGCAGCAGCCACTGTCACGCACTGCAGCAAAAAAAAAATAGAAGAGTCAAAGTTTTGTCCGAACACAAAGCAAAACACTTGCCCCCGTCGCTGTGTCCAGGGCAGCACGTGGGGAGAGTGTGTCGCTGGGTCTGTGGCAACAATAAACATGACAGAGCAACAGGGGGAAAGGGTGGTGTGTGTGTGGTGTGTGGCAAGAACTCAACTCCCCATGTGGCACACATTCCCAACGGGAGAATCGCGATTTGCAGCAGCAGCAGGAAGCTAAGGAAACACTCCTTCAGGAAAAGCCGCCTTCTGTGTGTCACGGGAAAGCTCTCCCTGCGCTCTCCCTTCGCTCTGCGTGTTCACGTGTGAAAACTCAACGACTGAGAGCTGGGGAAACAGCAGGGACTAGTTCTCTTTATATTTCGCAAGCAGGAACTAGACTCGTTCTCTATATATTTCGAAAGAAGGAACTAGTTCTCTGTATTTTTCGAAAGAAGGAACTAGTTCTCTGTATTTTTCGAAAGAATGAACTAGTTCTCTATATACTTCGAAAGTAGCAACTAGTTCTTTATATATTTCGCAAGCAGGAACTAGTTACTAGTCTATACATAAAGAAATTAAATATTTCTTAGATTCTAAAAGATAGAACAGATCTTTAATCTTCGAAAAATGCATGCAAAAATGAACTAGTTCCAAGGGCAACAAACTACTGCTAAAAGTCACCTAAATTATACATATTTGGACTTTGTGGATATGCATGGAGTGCACTAAGGATTGTAAATTCCTTTAAAGAAAAATATCGCATATCGGGATATCAAATTTTCGAAATTTAATTATTGCCATATCGAAAAAATCAATTTTAAAATATATAAAATAAAGTAAAGTAAAGTTAGATGTGGGATCTTGGACTAGTATTCGGGAAAAATGTAAACTAAATCGAATTGTAAAAAAGAGCTAAGCATGCATGTAAAAATGACAAATACTAGCTACTAATTTCGATTCGAATGTTAGTAATTTAAAAGGAAGAAGAGAATTAGCAGAAGGTATAATAATATTTATGGAACAAATCGGATTCCAAAGTTGATTCGGCACAAGTCTGATTATGTTTTACCTTTCACTGGAAGACAAAACAAGAAGCACACATTCTGAAGAAACAGTTGGAACGTTTTTGTCGGGGCACTTGTTTCCAATTCCAGCGAAGGGTTGTCTCCCTCTCCCCGCCCCCCCCCCCCCCCCCTCTCTCTCTCACTCTTTCTAGTTTCTAATCTCAACAACTGCATTTCCGCATTCCAATCACTGTCACTGCCACTCCCACTCGCACTCGCACTCCCGCTCTCATTTCTCCCTCTCTGGCTGGGGGTGACCATCTGCTGCGCTTTTCCTGGTTAAAAAAGGAAAGGTGCTGCATTTATAGTCCCCCCCCCCCCCCCTAGAAGGAGGAAGGAACCTGCCTGTTCCACCACCCCCTTTCACGCTCCACCCTTAATGCAAAAAGCAGCTGCATTTGAATTTGAATTTCGAAGAAACTTTGCCATTTTCCAGCGAATTCAGTCGTTCCCTTATCTGCCGAGATATGCATGTTTGTGCCTTCCTTGGGCCTTTCCCCACTCCCATTTCTCCCCTCACTCCCATCTCCCATCTCTCTCGCACTCTTTAGCGATTAGATAAACGACACTAATGAAGATTGCAGGAGCATTGGGAGGGGGGCGCCGAGCAAAAAGTGTACGAAGGTAAGAAGGAGGTACAGTAAATCAAGGTTGACCAGCCCAACCCTCACCCTGCATTCGGGTGGCGTGCGGGGGGTGGGGGTTATCCATCACATTCGCAAAGTGGAAAAGTGGGTGCGCGCGCGATAAGAAGACCCTCGGCGACGTGATTGTCCCAACGGTGTGTGTGTGTGTGTGTGGGTGGGTTGGGGCTGTTGGGTGGTTGTGCTTTAAGGGTTTTGGGGGCTATTTTTCTATATTTTGTTCGCTGTACTTACGCCTCGCAGTAGGGCATCTTGTTGTAGCCCTTGTAGGTTTTCATATTGAGCGTCATGCCGCATTCTGTGCATCTGAAACACGTTTTGTGCCATGTCTGAAAGAAAAACGAACGAACAAATATAAGAAGAAACGAAATGAAACGAAACGAAATGAAAGAGAGAAGAACAGTAGTCGTACAACAGAAGGGAAACTGTTGAGAATGCAACCTTATTATTATTAGTATTTGTTGTTGGTTTTTTTTTTTTTGTTAGTATTCTTTGGGTTTGGCTTTGGCTTTGGACCTCCGCTGTTTCTTCCCCTTTGCTTGTTAGCCCAAATTGGCGCAAACTTAAAGCCTGCAAAACTTTGAAGCGAACGAACAGAACAAACTCCACTCGAATGGTATATTTTTCCAAAATTTAATTGGCAATCACGAAATGAGACGAGAAGAGAATAGAGAGAGAGTGGAGAGAGGGACAAAATAGAGAGATAAAAGCATACAGAAAAAGTCTACGAACTTTCAACTGGAATCTGTCAAATGCATTTCCCATCTGGATTAAAATGGATTTTTTTTTTTTTTTTTTTTTTTTTTTTAGAAATATTCAACATTGATTAAGGCCAAAATGAAACTATAGAACCTATAGGAAGCCCTGCGTGGGTTTTGGCTCCGAAACTCGGAAAACGTGCCCCAGAATCCTTTGGGCAGAATTATTGATCAAAAATCAAGGTAGAAAAGCATAAATCCATGAAAATAAACCTCAAACAAAGTTCAGTTGCGATCACGGCTTGAGATAAGTGTTAAATGCTAGATAAAAGCAAGATATACCCATAAGTAAGGCTGTAACCTTCAGTAGAAGAGAGAACGAACGGGCGGTGGCCACGCAAAAAGATAATGCTGATAATAATGCGTGTAATCCCTAGATAAAGCTCCCTTTATGGGTAGCAACAAAAATCCGCACAGATCCAAGGTGCGAAGCCACCAGTAAAAGGCCATCAGCAACAGATACCGTGGTGCAACAACAACACAACAGAGAGTCTGATATCTGAGACAGTAGTTCTAGTTCCTGGCTGATATCTGAGACAGTAGTACCCATAACCCACACTTATTCCCATGGGACATCTCTCAGACAGTAGTGGGTAGCGTTCCATTGGAATACACAACTGTTAGGATAAGCTGTGGGTCGGGTCGAATGTTGCATGATTTGTGTCGACTTCTTGGCAGATGAATCTCTAAAGAACTTGCCACAGACAACTGCCCGACAACTGCCACACAAAGAGAGAGCGAGAGAGAGAGAGAGAGCGAAAGAGAGACCAAGTGTAGTCGAGTGTAATTCTGATGGAGTTCTTGGCCTGAATGTAGTTTGTGGCATGTGGCTCAGTGGCTCTGTGGCCAGGCAACTCCAGCTGCCTGTGCAACGCGTTATGCAAATTTCTGCCAAAGAAAACACTCTCGAAAACCGCAATCCACTCTTCATCCTTGATGGGGCGGGGGGAGGGGGGGATGGGAGGTCAACAAACGATTAACTTGTCTGCGGATTAGCTAGAGAGAGAGACAGACAGACAGTGGCAGTGGCAGTGGCAGCCACAGAGAGAAAGATGCCAAGTAAAAGAAAAAAGAAATATATTTCCTAATTGGCTTTGAACGCGCGGCAACTGGAAGCTGTCGCAAAAAAAAAACAGAAGAAAACAAACCAGTTTAAGCCACATTTAAAAAAGAAAAAAGAAGGAAAAAACAAGCAGCAGCAGCAGCAACATGTGATAGTTAATTGTTATTTTGATAGTAAGCAAAATGCTTGCCGCCGCCACATGCCACCACATTCCACACCCAGAGGCAAAAAAAAGAAGAAAAAAAAAGACTACCTCCAGCCGACAGACAGAAAGCGAAACAATCTTTTGACCTGCTCCCCAAATAAATCATCAGATTTTTCTTTTCTTTTCCACAGCTCGAATTTAAAGCTCAGATTTTGGGTAAATGGCTGACTTTCCAGCTCAGGGGCTCAGCGCATGCGTAACGGGGGGGCCGGCCCACAGGGGCCACACAGGGGTTAAATACGAGGCAAATACCGTTGGGAATTCCACAAGAGAACGAAGGAGAGAGAGTAAGAGAGAGGCATACCCTTCCAAAGAGAGTGATTCAAAGACGATATCTAAAGCATTTCGAGGCCTAAAACTCTGGTGCTTCGATTAAAGATTCTTTCATTGAAATAGAAGAATCCTGTAAGTATCACCGAAAGGAAATCCTTCTGAAGAGAGTATCGCCAAAGGAATCCACGATGAAACTTTAATTTTCTAAAGAAATAACAAAAATAATGGGGGAATATTTGAAGGTAGAAACTCTGTAGAAAGAACACCCGTTCGAGCATTTCTTTGTCTGTGCATAGAAATTTCCCACCAGTTTGACTTACAAATCGGAACCCATCTCCTGAAGGAGCAATCTACGTAGAAAGGAAGAATATCTGGACGAAGAAGTAGCAAATTACCTCCAAGTAGAAGAATCTTTGAAGAATGTATTATTTAAGGAAATTATTATTATTAAGGAAAATCTACGCTATCATAGATCTGTCAATAGATCGAATTCATATCATCCATATGCAGATCTCGCAAGAAACCAGCTATATCCAAAGTGAAAATCTACATACTCGGACATTCGTTTATTGCGAAAGAAACATGGGATCACTACTATACTATATCCCATAACAAAGATCACTTTCCGAGGGGTATATCACCCATAGCACTGTCTCCCCTTTCTCTCTGGCTTTGGTGCTGCTGATGCTGCTGCTGCTGGGTGCTTGACCACATGAAAATTTCAATTTCATTTTCACTTTCACAACACACAACAAAATGCATTCACAGTAGTCCACAGGCCCCCACAGAAACAGACTCAGATACAGATACAGATGGATGACATTATTGTCTCCATTTGTGTGTGTGTGTGTGTGTGTGTGTGTGTGTGTGTGTGTGTGTGTGTGTGTGTGTGTGTGTGTGTGTGTGTGTGTGTGTGTGTGTGCGCACACACATGGATGGGTGCAGTGAGGTAATCGCTTTGGCCGTTGGTCACTCACTCGCTCCCCCCTAGGCACACCCTCTTGTCGTTACAGGGTATCTCCATCTATATCCCTCCCCCCGTCTCCCTCCGATGCATTCCATTTTCTATGCTCGCTTTAACCCACTTTTTGTGCCCCAACATTTGTGCTTTTGTGCTTCTCGTCTTGATTTTCAATTTGCGGCTCAATTTTCACACAAGTTAAATGTTTTTTCTCTGGCAATACCCCGTTTTTATTTCACTGAAAGAAGGGTATGATGATTCCGATTAGAGAGAGAGAGAGAGAGAGAGAGAGACTTGCCTCTGCACAGAGCAAAATCTCCTAAAAGAAGCATTCCCGAAAGGATCTGCAGGGGTAGAACAGTACCAAATAAGGAAGAAAGCATTTACCAGGAGAGGAAGGATGATGGGAGAAGAATCTCCGGCTGGAAGAACATTCGAAAGCTGGAATCTTTCAAAGAAAGCAGCAGTTCCCTTTTGAAAACATTCCCAGAGGAAGAATCTCTCAAAGGATCATCTCTTAAGTGATGAATCCTCGAAGAAAGGACATTTTGAAGCATAGAACCAGAAATATTTTCAAGGAAGAACATCTGACTGCATATTTCCAGCAGGAATATTCTGCTAATGGAATAATTTCCAACAAAAGGTGTAGCCTAAGGGCTCAGAATAAGGAAGAAGAATGTCCCAAGAAAGGAAGAATCTCCCAGGGAAGGAAGCATTTCCCAGGGAAGGAAGCATTTCCCAAGGAAGGAAGAATCTCCAAAGGGAGGGAAGAATCCTCAAATAAAAACTGTCTGTCTATCTAACTCCTCCCATCATTTTTACCCGTGAGACTCCATCCAATCCCAACAGAGGATATCAAATGCTTCGATACCCGTACACGACACCCGTTTTGGGTGTTGTATTTCTGTTGTTGGATTGCTGTTGCAATTGCTGTTGTTGTTTCTTTTGGGTGCCATTGTTGTTGTTGTTGTTTTTTCATTGTATGATTCTGTTTTGTTGTTTTTTTTGTCAGCCACGACGACGACGACGTCGACGAGGAGGAGGTGTTAAATTTGCATTCGAATTTGCACGCTTTCAACGAAAGCGTTGTTTGCCAGATGATAAAAACAATTGGCATGAGCCACGACGAAATGGTCAGAGACAATGGGCCCAAAAAGGGGGCTGGGGCTGGGGCAGGGGCAGGGGCTGGGGATGGGGATGGGGCTGGTGCCTGAAAGAGTGAAGAGTGGATTGACGACGCTCGGATTACTACCTTTGAGGAAGTGAGGGCTGGGGTTTTGTGGGGGGGGTGGCGGGAAGAGCGAAAAGCAAACCGAATGACAAATGAGGGCAATGAGCAGGGCCACCAACAATAACAACAACAACAACAACGCGGGGCACACGAACAAAAGGAACCACAGAAAAAGCCACAAAAATTGGTAACAAAACAAAAAAAAAACCTATTTATAAAAGTCCAAATAAAAAACGTAGACTCTTCAAGTGTCAAAGTGATTTCTTTAATTTGCATAGAAAACTCCACCGGGGAAGTGGAGAAAGAAAAAAAACCTCGAAATGGGAGCAAAAGATTTCATTTGTTGTTATTGTTGTTGTTGGAAGCCGATGAACTTTGGGTGATAAATGGTATATCTCCACTTTTTGGCATAGAAAAAGTCTTACGAACGTTTTTACCTTTGGGAAGAGGTTTTCTTTCTTCTTTTCTTCTGGGGAAGGTCGTTGCAGGGGACACATTTACTTGGGCATTGGGCAGGAAGTACATACAGATCATATGTACATATATATTCACCTTTGTTGGTGTTATTTTTACAATTATGTACCAAGAACCTTTTCAACATCATTTACACCAGCGGTTTTGTGAGGCAATAAATCCTTTTGCCTTTTTGCCTTTTTGCCGTTTTGTGGCATTTGAAGTGCAATTGAGAGCAACTCTTTTTTATGAATGGTTTTCCCCGTTCGATTGTTCAAGAGAACAAGGCAAGAATGACAAGAAAATATACCCTTTAGTAAGAAAAAAAATAGCTAAAACCTTTTCCAAACATATTGAATTTCTCCTTCTCCAAATAATCATCAGGGATACCCTTGAAAGGAGCATCTCTGGTGTAACATTTATAGCTCTTTTGAAATCGAATATGCCCTCCAGGTATAGGGTATGGCTAAAGCGAATAGTCCAAACTTTTTAGACAATAAACATTTCAAATGGAAAAATGGCAAACACGACACGAGACACGAGAGCAAACTGCAAGTCCAGGATTCGCATTGTTGGGTACTCCTCGTACTATTTGTTGTTCTTTTGTTGTTTTCGTTTGGTCAAGAGGGAGAGAGAAAGAAAAGAAAAGAATTCTATGGCCATTCAGCGGGACACTACAGATGGGAGACGCTTCACAGGGAGAGCGAGAGAAAGAGAGAGAGGAATGGGTCCATTGTCCGAATTCCCACTTTTCTTTAAGCACAAATTAAACTTTGACGTTCGATGGCGCTGTAGAGGTGGTGAGGGGTGGGTGGGAATGGTAGAGAACAACGTTTAAAATGCTGTTATGTATAGCTGGTACCGTTATGAACCACATCAACAAAATGAAGTGGCCTGTAAGCAGTGGAAGCAGTGGAAGCTCTTCTCTACAACTTTACATGCGAGATTAATCATGATTTAAAATCGCTCTCTCCATCTCTCTCTCTCTCTGGTTTTCTACCTCTTTCTCGTTTTATGCGTAGCCATGGCATCCATAGAGCGACTAATGAAAACAGCAAGAAGAAACAGTTAAAGAGCGAAGAGAAAGAAACATCAGCAAATGGTAATGGTCAAAGCAGCAGTAGCAAGAAAAAGCAATAGAAAGCGAAGAGTGATGAGATGGAGGAGAGGAAGGGAGGTAACAACTACTGCCAATAGACAAAACAGTGGAAAAGAGCTAGCTGTGCCAGTCAAAGCAGTGGGCAGAGGCTGTATATGGTAAAGCAGTAGGAAGAACAAGCAGTGCAGAAAAAGCCGCAATCAAATCTGTAGGAAGAAAGAGAGCAGCAACAGTTAACATTCAAAGAAAACAGTATTAAGAGAGCAGAGCAGGAAGAGAGCAGTACAGCATGAATAAGCAGTAGAAAAAGCAAAGAACAAACGAAGTAGTCACCATTTCCATTGACAACAGAAAAAAGAAAGAACAACAACAATTCCACGCAACCAACCGTCTCTTCTTTTCCCACTCCCTCCTACCACTTTGCACACTCGCACACGCACACATACACACACCAGCAGCATGGCTGGAAAGTGAATCATCCTCTCTCCATATCTCTCGACTCAAGCAATAGGTTAAAAAAATACAAGCCACAAAAAAAGCGAAACTTAAGCAAATTGAGACGCGACGCTGCTCTGTTGGTGGGCGCCCCCCCACAACCTCTGCCGCTCTCTCGGCAATAAACGCACACCACTGCAACAAACAATACACGAAATTAATAAACAAATTATTTGGTTATTTTCTCAGATTCTCTCAGATACGATTCGAATGCGCGCGAAGAGTACGTGCAAATATGTGGAAGAGGAAAAAACAATAATAATCATAAAAAAGCAATGCGATTCTAATCAATTTTTGGTGTTTCTTTTTTGGATCTCATTTACCGCTAGCGGGGTGTGACATGAGAGGCAGATGGAGAGACAGCGAGAGGGGAAAGAGTGGAGTGTGGACTGTGGAATGAGGTTGAAAGAGAACATGATCCATATGTTTCCATTCCATGGAGACTTTTTACTTGGGAACCGCACCACACACAATACGAAGAGATCTTTTATCTTGAGGAATGACTTCAGATGTTAGGAATGTTTTTCTGCCATATACTATGCTCGTGTACCACCAATCCATCCTAGCTTTCATACTACAAATGATATAATAAATAATTTCACATTCTCGGATAGCTTTATCTTTTATCTCGTTATTAAATAAACTTTAGAAATTCTTCAGAAACCTTCAAGATATATTTATTATAGAAAAAAATTGAGATTTACTTTGAGAGCTCTTATGAATAACGGTAATTCATATCTTTCTAAAATATATTCTGTTGTTGATTCTCCGATGATTTCCTTGAAAACGAGGTCTGAGGAATGTCTTGCTATCACAACAACAGCGCAAAAGACACACATAGACGCACACCATTTCCAATCCATGAGATAATATTGCAACACCTGGGGGACGTGGGGGGACCCTGGAGTTATTATCTGCCACCATATAAGCAATCGCTGATTTCAGTTCATTATTTCGAGTGTTTCCCGTGTCTCCAATTGCAGTTAATCTCTCCACTGTTCGTGTCTCGTGTGTCCGATCGCATACATGTACATACAGATGTATGTACATATGTACGATTGCGTCACTTTTTGCTCCCCCTTGTTTTTTGATTGAAAATATAAAACTACATCAGGCCCAGGCCTTGTATGCATATGACGGGCGTCTGTCGTCTGTGGTCCGTAGTCTTTCTATGGAGATGTAAATGAATGTAGATGGGTGTTGTTTGTGTGTGCTGTTATGTGCATAATAATTGCAGTGCAAATCCACATGCAAAAGTTCCAGTTTTCATTCCACAAACTCAAACTCGAATGACAAAGGCGGACGGGGCCCCAGCCCAAGTCGAGCCAAAACTTTGTCTGGCTATAAAATACAATTTATGACACCCCACTCCTCCCTCCAAAGACGCAACAACCCTCTACCTCCTCTCTTCACAGGCCTTTTCTCTATTTCTCACTTGATAATTATCTCAAAGTAAAACCCCCCGAAAAACAAAACTCAATTGAATGAAATTGAAACATGTTCGATGTATGGATCGGATCTCCACCATCAATGGAAAGATCTGCCACCTCCCTTTCCCGCATTTTCCAGCAGCGTGTGAAAATGGGAAAACATGAAGAGCCGCTAAGAGCGAGGGAATTGCATAAGCAAACACTCACATACACACACACACACACAAACTTATTCGAACAAAATGTTAGATAAACATTCAATTAGAGACTTTGACCAAATTTGGGCTTTAAACGGCAAAACGGGGTCTGGGTCTGCGGCTGCGGCTGCGTCGGGTCTCTGGTCACGTCACACGTCCCCATGGAAAAACAACAATTAAAACCATTTTCAGGCATTTGCTCAACGCTCATCAGAAGTACAGTTGTTGTTGCTATTGTTGTTGATAATGACAATTATGTCATGTGTGTGGAGGCCACCATATAAGGCGGTGGAAATGAGACAGAGAGACAGATCAATCAGCTGTGAAAGCGAGACAGAGAGAGAGGCATTGCAAATGTGCGACAGGACAGACAAGAATATCAATCAGCTGTGAATAAGCGAAAGAGAAAAATACCGATAGATCAACTGCATGAGTCATCAGTGAACTGCTTGCTGAACCGCTTACACTGGAACTACTGCACTCATTCCACCTTCCAGTGAAATGACAATTCCGTTTTATTTGGCATTTTAAAACATTTCCATTTATATTATGTGCATATAGTATGTCCCCACCTTGACCTTATAGACAGTCAGTAGAGATTTGTGGTAAATAACTCGTATGCAGCAGTCAGCACACAGCAGAGATTCGTGTGGTAAGCAGAGCGTGGAAAGGCGCAGATCCAAATCCACATTCAGAGCGTGTTAAATTGACCAAAAACTTGAACTTTATGCCAAAAAAACAAAAGACGAGAAAGAAAGAGAAGAGCAGCAGTGGCGATGGCGATTGCGTTTGCGGCGTGTGAGAGCTTTGGCATGGAAGCTTAAGCTTAAGATAAAGAGAGAAGAGAAGAAGCAGTTTAATTCTGCTTCGTCGCTTTCACTTCCGCCTCATCAGCTGTGCTCCCCTATCAACCGTATGTGTGTATGTGTTTTGGATATGTGCCCCGCCTACCCTCATCATTTACAACTTCCAAATATCGCAGTCAGCGTCATTAGTAGGAAAAAGTGGGAGTGGGAGTAGGAGTAAATGCAGAAGCGGACGAAGAAGCCATTTTAGAGGCGAAAGCAATGGATATGGGCAGAGGCGTAAGGGGAAGAGGCAGTCGTAGAAGCTGTTTCATGGGACCAAGCAGTGCTGTATGCAGAGGAAGAAGCGACAGCAGCAGCTGCCAAATTGCAAGTGGGTTTTGATTTCACGTGGGGAGAGAGAGACAGAAACACAGACAGAATGAGAGGAAATCCCCCGCTCCATCTAATGTACTCTCACAGACTCAATGGCAGCCGCCGCAGTCCCCTCCCTTCCGACTGCATTTGCAATCAAATGATGTCTGTTTACTCTTCTCGCTAGCGCTACTCAAATAGGGAATTACCAACTTGTTTCATTCGGAGCAGAGGCATATTGATATATGTATGGATGGCTGGTTGCATACTCCTCTGCGAGAAGCATCTGTGCAGGCGGATCAGAAGTCTAACGCATACCTTATACTGTTCCTCTCACAGGTCAATAGAAAAAGTCACTCAAAGAGTTGAAGATAGGGGACAAGGCTAATTGGAGAGATATTGGTGTGTTTGAAAACTGTTGTTTGGAGGATCGCTCAAGAGAGTGCAGGAGAGCAGAGCCCGAGATATAGGAACCTGCTTCGCCCACTACCATTCACACACGCCCACTTCCTCTTCCACACACCATCACACATTTGCTCTTCGCTTCACTCAATTAGCAAAGTCAATACCAAATGCCGTTGGGCGCTGGGTCTGCTATTTTCTGTGCTCCTCTTCTCTCTGTATCTCTATATTCTGCTGACGTTTTTACATTCTGTTTGTTTAATTTATAAACGTCAAAACTTCACACATTTGCACTGCCTCTCGCTCCCCCCCTCACGCTCCTACAGACTCCGCTATCTCTGTTCAAACTTCGAATTGGATTGTCACATGTTTCACTGGAAGACACACACACACACACCGCCACACAGAGAGAACTGCAATCTGCAGTCCCTTCCTTTCTAAAGGAACCTATTTGATTTTTGCGTAAAAGATTAGCCAAGTGGTTAAAAGTTTTCCTATCCAATCACAGAACTTAATATTGGAATAAAGCTTGCCATTTAATTATTAATTAAGCCAGAGGAGAAAGAGCGCAGAGACAAGAGCTTGAAGATGGTGAGGAGGAGAGGGAGGGAGCACACAATGAGAACAAGCGAAACTTTTGTATGTGGAGCACACAGAGAGCAACCGAATGCGGCTTGAGGTTAAATGTAGAGCAAAACTGAATAATAGAAGAGAATTCGCCGTAAAAGGAAGCGCTATTTAAGTGACAACTGGAGCAAAAGATAGAGGAGAGGAAGTAGAAAACAAAAAGAGGAAGAAGAGCAAGAGAGGGGGGGAATAGCGTGAAGAAACCTCAAGTGCAAGGCAGCAGCAGCAGCACAAGAGTCAAGCAACCACTTGAACTTCTCTGCTTCCAACTCCCTTCCCCTCTCTCGCTATCCATAGAAAAGACAGATGCAATAAAAGAGCTAAACATAGCCACACGCATAACCCCACCATCTATGCATCTCCCCTCTCCATCCCCTATCGTCCCACCCCGCGCTGCAACCCCATGCGGGGATCAATTGGCTGATGACGAAAAGTCATGCCATGCAAATGCCTCCAATAAAAATAACATGAAAGAAACTATTGCTGCTGCACCGAAACTATAAATACCCTTCCAGATCGATCATATGGAGTCAGTCATCTCTGACTTCCATGCGTCCCTGCTTGCTTTGCAAACTGCCACTCAAAATCACAATGCTCTCTCAGCAAAGAAGACAACGGAAAAGGGAGCAGGAGAGTAGGCGAGCGAGTGCAAGAGCGAGACGAGTTCAATTTGGTTTCCCCTCTGCGGACATTACACGAGTCGTTGAGTGATCCAGAGCTACCAGCTCCCTCCTACTCCCCCCCCCCCCCCCTGCTCTGAAGAGTTAATAAAGATCAATTGAATTTAAACAAAGCAATTTTTTGAGGAGGCTTTGGCTCCGGCTCCCCTCTCTTTTGAGTGCTCTCTGATCTGGAAAGAGGTCAAGAGAGAGTCAAGTAAGTGCGTCGCTGCCGCTGTCGCTTGGATCGACGCGTCGTCCATTCTTCCCACTCTTGTGATTACAAGTGACAAAGGAAGAGGTGGAGAGATCCAGAAGAGACAAAAGATATATGGGGGGTGGGTGGAAGGAAAGCCCAACAAATTACAAGAAAATACGCATTAACATAAATGGAATTGTTATTCCCGACGACACAAAACAAGAGAGGAGAAGTGAAGAGAGAGGAGGAATGGGGACACAAACACAATTAAAGATGCGACAGGAAGCCATCAGAGAGGGATAGACACAGAGCAGAGAGAGAAAACACAGCAGCTAACTCCTAAAAAAAAGCTCTTCATTCATTGTGTTCGTCTTCCTCTTTCGGTCATTAGTCAAAATTTAAGCATCGAAATTAATTATACAAAAAAAACCAACAATGGGAAACGTTTAATTGGAGGGAAAGCATATAGCCCCAACAGGCACAGCCAGAAGAGCTCTATTTAAAGTTTCCCCAACAACAATTTACAATCCACTTTCAGAATTGAACAAAAGGCTGAGTTTTTTTCTTTCTGATTTTATTTTTGGTACAATTTTCATACAAAAACCCAAAAAAAAAATTGAAGCTTAGCAAATTCTGTTTTTCTCTCTTTCACTCTCTTTCTTTGGCTTTGGTTTTGCCTTTGATTTGCTGTCATCTTCCCAATTGGCAAGCCAAGAAGCTCATGAAAGCCCAAGTCTAATTGGAACATTATGTCAATGAGTGGAAATGGGAGCAGAAAAAAAGAGAGAGAAAACTAACGGCAGAGATTGAGTCGCAGATTAGACTGCAACGAAAGTGAGTGGAGCGGGGAGCGGTAAGCGGGAAGAGGACAGAGGCAGATTAAAGTGAAATGAAAGTGAGTGGAGAGAGGAAAGGAACGGGGGTCGCTGTCGTCCCAGACAATTGCATAATCGTCGAAACCCGCAGGCCACAAAAGTTCTCACACAGAACAAAAAAAAAAGACAATGAAGAGGGTACTCTCTCAGAGAGAGGAGTACGGAGGAGTACCCTCTCTACTCAAAGAGGGGAGAAGCAGCAGTGCAAAGGAAATGGCGATAAGGAGATGCAAAGACAGCGATAAGTCAAAACATGATTCTCTCCTTCCCATCTGTCACTCGTTCCACTGCCGCTGCTGTTGCTGTTGCTTCTTGACCACTTTTATTTTCATGCCTCACTTGATGCACCCTCTCTCCTTCCACTCCCATATTCCCCCTCACTATCCCCGTTACCCCTTACGACTGCACAAAGCCCATGCCCCCGGACAGCAACAGAGTGAAAAATTGATTGTCATGCAAAAGTGAACTTTAGTTTTGAAGTTGTCTCTTCAACAGAGTGAGTGGGGTGAAGAGGCTCATGCTTAGGCTCTCTCCCCAACCCTCTTTCCTCGTCTCTGTCGCTCCATTGCTTGCTTGCGCTCAGTCAAGAGTGAAGAGAAAATATACGAGTATGCAAATAAATAAATACATATAAAGTTATTGTCATTCTTCTTCTATTCCCTCCGTCTGCCTTCTACTTCTACCTATTCTCCTTCCTCCCAGAAGATGGTCCACAGAAAGGTACATTTAACAGAAGGTGAGGCGCAGAGCTAGAGAGGGGCAATTATTTGCCGACTCCGCTTCACCTTGTATCGCATTATACCTTTAGAGAGGCAGAGCCACAGTAGCTTGGTCCCTCTCTCGCTCTCTCTTTTTTACTTGAAAGTTTGTTGCTGTAGTCATTTGTCACTCGAAAGGATGCAAAAATTAATACCACTACGAGGGCAATAGCAATTGCAATAGCAATAGTAGTGCCTGCCTGCTCTAGCATTCGCGCTGCCCATTTTCGTGGCGAAATGTGTGCCATGGCAGGACGGATGGATGGACAGACAGACAGACAGACAGGAGTGGGGGACTAGGAGCAGGGGCCAGCGACCCGCGACCCCCCTTCTCGTTAAGTGGAAAACCAAGTCAAACGGCGGACGGCTTTTATGTTTGATGCTTCGCTGCCTCTCATTGTGTCGCTCTCTGCATCTCTGCCGCCGCCTGTCGCCAACGATGACTACGACGACTCGTGCTCAACGAAATTGGCCAGAAAAAGCTGGCGAAAAAAACTGGCACGTTCCTATACGTCTCACTCTCTCTCGCTCTAGAGTTTAACCGATCCCCCTGCCCACCGCTCGTCGGATGCCCATGACAACGTGACAACAGCAGCAACAAAAACAACAAAAGCAACAAAGAGGTCATTTACTTTCCTTGCGAGCATGAAATAAGCAGCGCTCCCCCAGTCGCCTGCCCCCTGCCCTACGCCTTCCCCAGCCAGCCACTCATCCTCCATCGAGGTGTGGCTGGAAATCCAAACAAAGCCAGCCCAAAAGCAAAAGTCAAACTCAACTCCACAAATTTCGTGCAAAATAAAACACTCAAATGCAACAACAAAGAAGAGTGCGATAGTAGTCGAGTATTATGGCTATAAGGATACCCTTCCTTCAATTAGGGGGAAATTTCTCTTAAAGAACGAACCTATATAATCTTAATGGCAGAGGAATCTCCTTCATGCGAGTGGGAAATGTCATTCCTTCATCGCTCTCATAACTACAGGTTCTCCCTTCCAGTATTAACCTCTAAAGAAACCTTCCCCCCTACGATTATAGGGTATGGGCCGCAACATCAGCAACAAGAACAAAACAGGAGGAAGAGGAAAACTAACAGGAACAGAAACAGGAAGGAACACACAAATAAAACTCAGAGATAAATGAAATTGGCAACAGAAGCGACAGGCCACAGCGACAGCTACAAACGGAACAAGTTGACTTCTCTTCTCTCCTGCCGCTTCTCCTTCTGCTTCTGCTTTTGATTCTTCTTTTTCTACTTTTCATTTTATTTTTATTTTTTTTTAATTTTTTGGTATCAAAAATCGATTAACAAAGCGCCGGCAGCGATGCGGCGGCACAGAGCCGCAAAACTTTAACGGGACATTTCAAAAAGCCATTTCTTTCAAATGCATTCGCGTGCCACACAGTCTCTGTGTGTATGTGAATGTGTGTGTTTTTGTGTTCGTGTATGTCAGTGTGTGTAGAAAGAAGACAGAGATACCAGAGATACGATAATTGGTATAAAATGCCCGTTTATTGCTGTCACGAGTATCGATTTCTATATCAGGATGTGTCACGTGCAGATAGCAGCAGTGGAAACGGGGAACCAAAGCAAATCCTAATGGAAAGAGTACCGCTTCTCCTCCCATCCTCATTCCACTATATTGCGTCTGCCTCTAGCTCTAGCAGTAGGGTGATTCCATAAAAAATAGTATTAAGAGAATATAATTGTACTTTTTTTTTGTTTGGTTTTACTAAGTAGCGTGATTCATTTGAAAAATTAAAATATTATTGTACAAAACCGGCCTTAGATGAGGTAATCATTTCTGACTAATATTCAAAGCTAAAAAGATATCCCACAGCACAGCAAGCGAGTCACATGAGAACTAAGCTTTGATTGCACTTCCCTCGCTAAACAATCGTTTTGTTGTTCTATTCTATTGCTCCACGTTTTCTTTGCGTATTATTATGAAATACGAGTACAATATGTACATTACTATTTTGCAATCAGGAATCGGGCTGCACATGACACACCCTAACAAGACACGCAACGACTTGCAAGAGAAGAAGAAAACTAATGCAATTTCATGTAAAGGTAAACACGTCTAGCTATCCCTCTCCCCCTCCCCGCCCCCGCCCACTGCCACTATCTCTTACACCCTACTTCCAAGCTTTACCCCACTATCTCCTCCGTCGGCCTGTCTGCTGTTTTGTGTATTTACAGGTTTCAACATTTCCATTAGCCAAAACACACACACACGCACACACCCGTAAGTACATACGCACCAGACAGAGACAGAATAGCATAAATATTTTATAACTGACTTCATTTCGTCTTCTCTATTACTCCACTGTCTATAATTAGAAGCTGCTGCGTGGTGGAAGGGGAGAAAGAAAAGAATCTGCTGGAGAGGTACACACACACATACATACATTTTCGTATGTAGGTAGGAGAGAGCGAGCGAGCAGCAGCTGTAAAGATCGAGCATCTAGCCAGAGAGTAACGCCAAAATCAAGGTATGTAAGTAAGAGGTATGGCGGTAGCAAACCTGTACATGTTGATCGAGACTGTCGTACCTTTTAGAAAATTTGTCTTTCGCACAATTAGGATGTTAGAGCGGGAAGGGGCTAGTTTCGAGATTGACACGTTCCGACGGCGTCTGATTGCAACAAGAACTAGGCGGCGGAGTGCCAATTGGAATCTGATGATGGATTCGAAAAAAAAGGGGGAAACGGCGCTGTGGTTGTTCTCTGTAAATGTTTGTGTCTGGTTGCGGCGTCTCGTATTCCCGTTATCAGCGGCAGAGTCGAAATTTAAACAAAACATGGGACAGCGACAGCCGCCAAGCCAAGGGCGAAAAGTGAAGAAGGGTCGGGGCGGTGGGATGGTGTGGGGTGGGGTGATGGTGGTTCAAGAGAAACACAAACAACAGTTCAATAAAAATAAACTGGAATTAAGCATAAACCAATAAGCAGTACGACGGGAAAGAAAGCAAGCCCCCTCCTCTCACGTGTGAGTGCGAGTGAGAACGCAGTAGAAGAAAAAACAAAACTGGTCCCAAGACTCGCTCAAAATATGCGCTCAAGGTCGGTCAACGGATTTGCTTTTGTTGCTCTTTTTCGACCAAGCAGCAGAAGCAGACAAGCCACAGAAAGATCACAAAACAGGGCGCCAGAGAGAGGGAGAACAGAGCTGGGCTGGTGTGAGAGCATAATTCTGCTAGCGGAAGCAGCAAATTTCAATTTCCTGAGTTGGCGAATAAATTTGTTGCTTCACCCACACATACGTACACACACACACACAGCAGCTGCACACACGCATACGAATACTGTGCCGTTATTTCCAAGAAGCGAAAGGCAAACCAACAGCTTTTTTTTACGAATTCATAGGATAATAAACCGAAAACAGAGCAAAAGGCACGCATGATCAATGGGGAGCAGAGAGAGAGAGAGAGAGAGCGAGCACAGAGAGATCAGATCCAGCTCGCCATGTGCTAGATAGCCGTCTCGCTCTAACGCCCGCCGCACCTTAACAAGTGCGAAGAAGCAGCGGCATAAAACAAAAGGAGCAACAGCATCGGAATAGTGGGAAAACGAAATGGAAACATATGCATTTTTCCTTCGGAATACTGAAAATAACTAAACGAAACACTCAACTCACCTTATCCAGACACTTGAGCTCCTCGATGGGGTACACCACCTTCTGGCAACGGGCACAGGTTTTATTCATCTTCAATCCTCGCTCTGCTTCTTCTTCGTCTGCTACTGCCTCTCTTCTGTCTTTCGTCGATCCAGCAACCGATTTGCGGGGCTGTGTATGTATAAGCACTTTTATTTACACCGAACTATGGGGCCACAGGACCGTTGGAAAACTCTGAAATTTTGCACTGCTCCCTTTCACGTTTCTTCCACTCAATTTCCCCTCAATCATGCATTACGATCTAGGCGGGTGGTGCTGGTAGCGGCGACGGCGACGACGATTACAGGGGATTTGAGACAAAAAAACTGAAAAAAAAATTTCGTGTTGTGGCCCAAGGCTCAAATCTGGATTGATCTAAACTGAAATTCCGTAGTTCTGACACTAGTCGCAAATCTTCAAAGTTTCCCACAACTGGTTTCCTTTGTAAGCCAACTTTTGGACACCTAAATCACACGGCTTTTTCGTACTTTATCAACTGTTTTGCTGTGTTTCCACGACTGTTGAGACTGCGCTGCAGGTAAGCGACGCGCGCAGAGACGCACTTGTGTCTTTTGTTTCGTGGTTGTATTCGCCGGAAAATTCACGCCTGTCCGCGAGGTCGACCGTTTGGAAAAAAATTGAGCGGTAGGTTTTGTTGATGTATAGATATGGGCGATATTTTTGTATTCGATAGTATTTGTGCGATATTTTTATTTTTGATACGATAGTATCGGTTGATAACAAACGGTATGGGATTTTTTTTCTCCTGATGTCAAACGGTATAGGGTTTTTCTCCTGATGACAAACGGTATGGGACTTTTATTCTATTTTGATACGCTTCTCTCTCCGCAAGTACGATTTTAACGGTGCGATATTTTTGTCGGCGATTATATCAAAAATCGTTACTTTTCAAAATTTCGGCCAAACCACATAACTTTATCGATGAATCAATTGCCTATGGCACTGGTTAGGTTTTGTTAGGGTTACTTAATTGTGTATAAAACAAGGTTTAAACGAAGAAAGTCAACAAAAATGTCCGTGGTAACTACACGGTAACCACGCATTTCCTACATATTAACTACATTTGTAAATAAAACGGAGTCAACACACTAAACAATTTTTTTAATATATTTAATCGCTCTCAGTCCATGACCAGAAATAATATGCATAAGGACTCCTTTCTATTCAATTGTTTATAAAACAAGGCTTAAACAGAGACGGTTACAACAAATTTCATTTTTACATGGTAACTACACGGCAACTACAGAATTGCTACATATATTTGTGAAAAACGAACTTAACCCACTTAATCCACATCTATTTAAAAAACTTGAGTTAAACCGCGAAAAAGAATGGTGTAATGTAAATTATAGTTTCCACGATATCTCTCGCCTAAGCTGCGTTAAAATTCTTTAAGTTCCTTAAATGGTAAATTTGGCGCGTCTTGTCACGCGCTCCAGCAGTGCAATCCATTTATCCATTAAGCCGCAATAATTTTTTTTTTTTTTAAATCTATATAATTATCTATTTACCAGCTGATATTCATCTGAAATGTATCTAAACGACATTCAGATATCGATAGCTAGATACCGATATCGTGCTAAAAATCACCCTAAGCCACCCACCCTCCACCCACCTTTACCCAGCGGTGGTATCCTTACAGTCGAAATTTTGTTTTTGGTGTGTGTTGTGTGTCCATTTCGTCCTGCTTCTAGGGCGTAGGAGTGAATAAATTTTCTTTTCAATCAAATTGTTTAAGGCAAATGATTTGTTAATAGTTCCGGGCCTGTGTGCTTAATGTTCCTCGTGGAAATATCTCAAAAATTGGGGTTTTCACCTGCAAACCCGAAGGTCTTTTACGACGTGGTGTCTTTGTTCTCTGGAGATTTTTTTGGCTAGACACAGGGATACTTTCCAATTAGTGGAATATCTGCCCAATTAAGGAATCATGCCACCATTATGTATGCTTTACAGGACTTTAGCGACGCCTTAAAGTAGGCAAAGTGAAAATGAAAACACCCACACAATTGAAAAATCAATAATCACATTCGGTGTTTGTGTGGGGGGCTAGGTGGGAGGGACGTTTGTACGTGTTTGTGTGTGTGTACTACGAATAAATGCCGGCGCGTAGTATCGGCCGAGTGGCACAATAACAACAAAACGTGAGGAGAGCAAAGGATACAATTAACACAAGTGTAAACAAAGAGAAAGAAAGCTTTACCGTTACGTTTGATAGGAACGTAACGAAAGGAAGCAGACAATTCAAATTCAACTTCCTCACCCCCCACCCTCACCCCTCTTGGAAGGAGCAGGCCCAATCATCAGCATTAGACGTCTTCCGAATGCCAATCTGCTTTTTGTGAGCACCATGCAGACGCTGCGCAAGAAAACGAGTCCTTGTAAATGTGAGTAGTGTCGAGTGTATAACTTTTAAAAATTCAACATTCATGAATGATCAAGCCGATCGGCTTGAACGTGCCTAGTCCCCCTGGCAGCTGCTGCGCCGGCGTCACTGTTCTCGGAAGGTGCAAGGTGTGTTCTGCGTAGGGTGCGTCACTGCAAGAGTTCGCTCTTAAAATAGCCACCCAATGCAGGGCCAAGCCAAAATAGGCGTCCCAGGAGAGCGAGATTTCCTCACCTTTTACAACTGCACCTTGGCAGGTGGTAGCCGATCCGATGCTCAAAGCAAAAACAAAGAGAGCGTGCGAGTGACATTGAGAGACCTGCCATCATTTTGAATGAGAATCGCAAAATAATAGAGTGAAATTTGTGTTTGTTTATTTGTTGAACAAATTGCGGCAAAAGTCCAAACACAAAACCGCAGCGGCAGAGAGAGGGAGACAGAGAGAGCGGGCCAAATCAACGTAGCCGCCGCCGCAGCATCGTACGAATGAACGGTGAAACAAACGCGCTCTCTCAATCGCTCTCATTCATTCCATGATCACGGATCGTTTTCGGTAGCGGCGGGTGCTCCTCTTTAGCCTCTGTGTGTGTGTGTGTCGTTATTATTTGTTGTCTCTTGTTTTTTTTTATATAGTTGTTTTTTTGAATTTAATTAATTGTATGGCAACAACAAACCCAAAGTCGCGAAAAATCATTGTGTGCACCCGTCCGTTCCGTTCCATCGCGTTCTTCCCGCTCTTGATTGTGTGTCTGTCTGTGTGTGTGTGAGCCATGGAAATGTCACATAAATGCACATGAACATGCAGATTCTGGCTGAGAATGTGAGGCAGTGTTAGTGCGCGAGTAGCGAATCCTTTGGGATTCGATCCAAGAAGATGGTCAAATCTCTGGTTTCCAAGCTGTCGACAGCCTCCTCGAATCTCTCTCTGGCCAGCACTTTTGGCGTCGGCAGCAGCCACAGCAGCGGCGCGGCAGAGGAAACAAATTACGCAAAACGTTAGCAAAAAAAAAAAGCAAACAAAAATCACAATCGCATACACACACTACACACACACACGTGACTTATCCATGTATACGTTTGTGCGCATTCTATTTTCCAGATCGCAATGATCCGGGACGATTTTTCGGCGATGGCGTGCAGTTCAAGGCCAAACTCATTGGAATATTGGAAGTGGGCGAGGCCCGGGGCGATCGTATGTGCCAGGAGGCGTTGCAGGACCTCAAGATGGCCATCCGTGCGGCGGGGGAGCACAAGCAACGCATAACCATCCATGTGACGATCGACGGACTGCGACTGCGGGACGAGAAAACAGGGGACTCGCTGTATCACCATCCGGTGCACAAGATCTCCTTCATCGCCCAGGACATGACGGATTCGCGGGCCTTTGGCTACATCTTTGGCTCGCCGGACAGCGGGCATCGGTTCTTTGGCATCAAGACGGACAAGGCGGCCAGCCAGGTGGTGCTGGCCATGCGCGACCTCTTCCAGGTGGTCTTCGAGCTGAAGAAGAAGGAGATCGAGATGGCCCGCCAGCAGATCCAGGGCAAGTCTCTGCATGAGCACGCCAGCCAGCTGGCCTCCTTGTCCGCACTGAGAGCTGGAGCATCAGGTCACGCCGATCTCGCCAGTGGCAGCCACCCCCTCACCCTGAGCTCCCTCTGCGGCCAGGATGCCTACTCGAACGGAACCACGCGACTGGGCGTCAATCTGGATGTGGCCAAGACCTCGGGAGCAGCAGCCAAAGAAGTAACCACTCAATAAGACTAAGATCCAATCTAATCTGCCCCGCTCTTGTAGATCTCTCCCGAATCTGTGGCGGATCTGGTGGATCTGGAACAGGAGCTGACCTCCCTGCAGCGCGGCATCACCCAAATGGAGAGGATTACGCCCAGCGAGCCGAGCATGCACCATCCCTCCAGTGGCGGTGGCGGCGCCCATGCCGGCAGCCTGGCCAAATCCGCCAGCGAGGACGATCCATTCGGGGACTCCTTCATCTGTGTGCCATCGTACAGCATCTTGCCGCCGCCTCCCGAGTCGGGCCGCAACCGACACAAGCCCCAGAAGACACCCGAGTCTGCTGCCGCTCTGGATGCCATCCTCTCGCCTCCTCCTCCGGGGGCGAGCTCCTCCCCAGCTCCGGCCGTTGCCTGCCAGTCCGCTGGCGTGGACAATGACGATGACAGCTGGCTGCACGAGCTGGATCAGCATCAGAACGATGTCTTTGACACCACCAATGTGGTGGCCGCTGTCCTGTCGATGGCTCCTCTGGCGGCCAGCGAATCCACGGCCACGCCCACCCAACAGTTGACGGAAATGTCGGCTGCAGCAGCATCAGCAGCAGCAGCAACAACAGCAGCCACGGCATCTGCATCGCTGGCGGATCTCGATATGGGAGGACTGGCGGGCATGACGGGAACAGCAGCAACAGCAACAACAGCCACAACTGAGGAACCAGCAATCATGTCGCTGGGTGAGTCCCAAATGAGAGAGCGAGCGAGTGAGTGTGCTTTTGTTGTAGGATTTTGTATGTCGTCATCCCCATTGAACGTGATGAAAGAGCTGTCTGTGAGGCACGATGGGCGTGGCTGTAAGGGGCAGATGTTGTAAGCGTTGGCATGCCGCCACAAAAGGGAACAATCGAAAAGAACTCTAGGGTCAAATCAATTGAACTGAAACTTAATCTATGGATTGCAGTTCGTCTGGCAGCTTTTCCCTTGCTTCCACATACAAATGGAGATCATGCAAATACCAATCATTCGGATTTATCTCTGTTATCGAAGGGCGTTATCTTCTTTGGCTTTCATTTATATTAGAGACTAGGATCTTTGCTCTGTTTTGCTCCTCATTTTATAGATCAAAGATGTATAATTCTCGAAACATAAAGAATTCATCTAAATCTTTGCTTTAGTTTCTTCGCTGGCCTTTTGTTTCGTTCAAAGATTCACAAATTAACATTCAGAAATGATCAAAGTCTTTGGTTTATTTTCTTTGGGTTATCTATCGGATCTATCGTTCCGTAGATTCACAAATGATCTAAAAGATCTTTGCCAGATAGATCCTTACACTGTTTATCCCCACTATCATCGCACAGGCAGCTCTTTCTGTGGCTTACTCAAGTATCCTTCCATCCTTCCAAAACTGAAAACTGAAAACCGAAAACCGAAAACCGAACTGCCGAAGAGGCAGAATAGAGTTTCCCTGTGATCTCTTCACTTTCGAATGAGCTCCGAGTTTTTCATAGATCTTTTCAGTTCCCGAAATCTCTTTGATTTTTTTTCTGTATGTTTTTGGTAGAAATTTACTTCCTGGCACTGTAGATCCCCCTACCCCATCCCCGCTCTCAAAGATTATGATTTTTCAGGGAGGAGGAGATACCTCCCATGGCATTCGAGATGCACTCTCTCTTGTCTGTATCCGTACTCCATCCGTTTTCTCTGTGTTATTCCATTATGCTGCTGCTGCAGATGCATTCACGGATCTGGATCCGCTGGGCACCGGTCGCACCCGGCCGTATGTCGATAAGAAATACTTCTTCCAAGAGCTTAAGAATCCACCCAAGAAGCTGCTCAAGGAGCTCAGTGGTGCGGGTGCCGTCGGTTTGGGCTTGGACACAGGCAGTCTCTTTTCCACGGAAGAGGAGACGGGTTCGGGTGCGGGTGGTGCCAGCAGCGCCACTGCCATCGCTACCATGACCACCACCACAGCAGCTACTAACATCACAGCAGGTACTAACCAACACCACCATCAAACACTAGCATCCACCACCACCACCACCACCATCACCACCACCACCGATCCATCGCACCAGCCACAGGCACAGCCACAGCCACAGAGTAAATCTAATCAATGCACTTGCACCGCCGCAGGGAATCCCGATCCGCTACTAACCACCGCTGCAGCCGCCAGTGGCCTCCTGGGCAGCAGCCAGCAGCAGCACCACCATCACCACCACCTGCTACTAACCAGCTCCAGCGCCGCTCCCACTCCCGCTCCCGGTCCCCCACCACCACCCAAGCCGACTCCTATCTCCACTCCTGCTCCCCCTCCTCCTCCTGCTCCTGCTCCTGGTTCCACTTCCTCCTCCGCCATATCTTTTCCCATTTTATCCGCCAGCGCCGAAGACTTTTCGTCCGCCAAGCTGAAACTATTGCTTAGAAGATCGCCCCTCACTAACCCACAACCACAACCACCACCGCCAATACCCACTTATCCCCCCACCTGTGGGTCCACCTATTATACCACAGAACCGCTGACATCCTCCATCAACGCGACGACGACGCTGGACACGCACGATCACAAGGATGCGGCGAATCCGGTGCTGCTGCCACGCGACACCGATCCCTTCTCGCCGACGCGCAAGAAGAGCGATCCGGATCCCTTCCAGGAGGGCGATCTCTTCGCCAAGCTGGATGCCTTCGAGTTCGATGCACCTGCTCCGCTGGCAGTGGCCGCCGCAGTCCCCGTCCCAGTCCCAGTTCCAGTCTCCGTTGTGCCCGAAGCCAGGAGCAACGCTTTTAATGGACCGCTTCAAGTGCAGCTTCCTCCGGAGAAGGGGGAGCAGCAGCAGATGAGCACCGTGCGGAATCGTCCTACTGTCTCTGCCTCCTCGCTGCCCAATCCTCTGGGTGGAGGTGGAGGCGGAGGAGGAGGACCCCTGGATGTCATCTCCAGCATCAGCAACAAGAAGATGCCGCATCTGTTTGGCCAGGCGCGGGGCTTCTCCAAGCGCGGCGACTCCTCATCCTCGGAGATCGGTTCCAGCGTCAATATGCGGCGCCTGCAGGAGAGCGATTCCCTCAGCGAGACGGAGGCTGCCCCAGAGCCGCCGCCACGTCCGGAATCGGCCCCCTGCTCTGGGCCACCGCCTCTACCGCCCAAGAAACAGTTCAGCGATCTGGTGATCCGGCCGAGTCCCGCTCCGCCGACCGCCGGTCGCTACGAGTATCTGAATAGCAGTTCCTCTTCGACGCGACGCACCCTGGCGCACTCTCTGCCGGATGCACCGCCGATTCCATTGCCCTCGCGTCGCGTGGGACGCACTGATGCCTGCTTTCCGGGTCCCGGCCGCCCAAGGAAGCCCCACCAGACGGAGGATGATTATATGATGCCGCTGGGACCGCCACCACCACTGCTGCCGCCTCCGAATCAGGCATCATCAGCGTCATCATCGTCCACGGCCAGGGCGCGTCCCCAGCGGCAGCAATCGCTGGGCAGGCCGCAGGACATTTACGAGAACAAGGCGGAGATCCTAGCGCAGGCAGTGGCCCAGGAGGGTTCGGTCGGCCCCGCCCTCGCTCCCGACATCACGCTGACGCAGTTGCTCACTTTGGGAATGGATGATCTGGCCGTGAAGCTGAATGTCCCCGCCACGAAACTGAGCACAATGACCCTGGTGCAGCTGACGTCCTACCTATCGGAGTACTTGTCGTCCAGCGAGAAGACCAGCCACTCGCTGGCTGCCCCCGTGGCTCCGGCTCCCGTTGCCCCACCACCACTGGCCACTGTCGCCGCCACAGCCACAGCCGCAGCCACCGGCACCGCCTCCTCCTCTGCGGCCGTGTTCAAGGTGAACTTTGACCAGCAAACATCCTTTGTGGCCTCCTTTGACGACACCTTTGGCGAGGACGAGGCGACGGCGGCAGTGCCCTCGCCGCCCGTGGAGGCGCCCATATTTGTGGCCAACTTTGCGAACTTCAATGAGGCTCCGATACCGGCGGCGGCTGCCGCAGCGGTGGCTGTGCCCTCGGCGGATCGCTATGCGGTCTTTCGCGAGATCATCGACCAGGAGCTGCAACAGCAGCAGCAGGAAACGGATCTCATGGGCGATCTCACGCCCCCACCCGTCGACGAGCAGGAGGCGGCGCCAGAGGCCGCCTCCCAGGGACTGGGACTGGAGGCTCACACGGAGACTCCACTGATCGACGCCATTGGCACCACGAGCACTGCGCCGCCGTCTGCTCCGCCGCCGCCGCTGCCAAAGATCGACACAAAAATCACCGAAGTGGTGGCCCAGGCCAAGGATCGCTATGCGGCCCTCAGGGACATCATTCTGGTGGAGAATCTCTTCGACAAGCCGCAGGCCCCGGGGCAGGCCGCACAGGCGGCGCCGGAGAAGGATCTGCTGCAGGACTTTCCCGAATTCAGTGACGAGTTCAACGAGGATCAGGACCTGCGACAGATCATGGACCTACCACTCGCCGAGCAGCAGCATTTGCCGGATCGTCACGGCCTTGTGGACAGTCGCGGCTTCCCCGCAGAGCCCTCATCCTCTGCTCTAACCGTGGACGATGACGACGAGGACGAGGATGCCGATGCCGGGGGAGAGAGCAGCATGGACAGCAACGAAAAGGACGGAGAGGAGCCGGTGAGCGGACAGGATCAGTACGAGAAGCTGTCCACCTCCACACAGCAGCTGGACGCAGTGGTTCCTGCCTCCCTCCTGGAGGAGGAATCATCCTCCATGCCGCTGCCTATCCGCTGCCCCAAGCAGGATCACAAATTCCTCTCTGTGCTGACGGCCCCCCCAGGGGGCGGCAGTGGCAGTGGCAGTGCGAAAGATGACATCGAAATCGATGAACTGATGCATCGAGCCATCTCCAATCTGTCGCTGGACTCGCGGGATCGCATCTCTCCGGCCACCTCCTCGGCGGCACCCTCCAGAGGCGCACAGAGTCTGGGCGTGCACACGCCCTCGCAGCAGCAGCATCAGCAGCAGCAGCAGTTCAATGATGTCAGCACATCGCCCATTCCACTCCAGAAATCGCAATCGCCAGCTGCACTGCAGCCCTCGCCGGTGCCGTCGCATCTGTCGGCCGTCTCTCAGCTGATAGACACCGCCACCAAGCAGATGATGAGCGAACGCGAACGCGAGCGCGAACGCGAAAGGGAGAAGCAATCATGGGCCACCTTTGATTCGCCCAAGGCCACGGGCAAGGGCAAGGCACGCCTCACGCTGCCACCGCCGCCGCCGCCCGCCTCCAATACCTCGCAGCAGGACACTGCAGAGTCGCCGTGCAGTTCGGATCCCCGCGACGATGGCTGGTCGAAGCAGCAGCGTCGCTGGGCCAAGAAGGAGCGCCACCAGACCTCGTCCTCGTCGAGGGATCTGAGTCCCTGGGATGACGAGACACCAGAGTATCTGAAGAGACGCCAGCAAATGCCGCATCCGCAGGTGCAGCCGCAGAATACGGATCGTCACGGGTACTATATGAGGCATGCCAGAAGGATGAACTCCTGCGACGAGGATTACGAGTGAGTGGGCGGGACGGGGCAATCGGTACTCTTCTTAGCCATTGCTAATGGATTGCATCTCCTTTTCCTTTTCTTTGGCACAGCTACGATGCAGAGCTGATGGCTCGCAGGGAAAGGGAGCAAATGCAGCAGAGGAAGTTCAAGCACGGCCTCTCGCGCAGCAGGGATAACTTCGATTTGGGTGAGTCTGGACGAGGTCTTGCCATCCTGCCATCCTCGGAGCCTTCCTAACGCTTTCCTCTCCCCCTTTATAGACTCCTCCAGTTGGTATCACCATCCCGCACACCACACCTGGTCGCCGCAGGAAATCGAGCAAGGAGTGCGCTCGAGCGCCCGATCGTTTGAGCGCAGTGCCTACGAGCGTTCCAGCTATGGGCCGCCCATGTACGCGGACAAGCGGGGCGGCCAGCAGCAGCAGCTGCGGAGCAAGTACCGGGGGGAGCGGGAGCGGGACCGCGATCGAGAGCGTGAGAGGGAGCGCGAGTACAGGGACTATGCGCGTCCCAGCTACGATTTTGACTACGAGAATGTGTACGAGGAGCAGCGCGGTGGACGCTCGCCCATGGCCTATAAATCGAGTGGCCGAGGCGGCGGAGGAGGAGGAGGAGGGGACTATCTGTACGAGAGGGAGAGGGACAGGGACAGGGATCGCAAGTCCTTCGATCGTGAGAGCCTGGAGTCCTTTGAGAGCGCCACGCGGCGCACACGTAGCTTTGGCAGCGGCAACGATGTCTATGGAAGCCTCGACAGCCGCGACGAGTATCGCGGCGGCGTCGACCGGGAGCGCGACAGGGGCGAACGGGATCGGGAGCAAATGAAGACGCGCTCCCTCAGGAAACCCACCACCACCTCGGGGAAGCTCCGCATCAGCGGGGACATTGACTACGAACAGGACTCGGAGCAGGACTTCCAGCAGCGTGAGCGGGCATCGGTGAGGAGCCTGCAGCGTCCCAGTCAGCTGGGATCCGATGTGGTGCTGCCCATCGGAGGAGGCGGCGGCGGCGTTGGCGGTTCCCAGCGACTGCGCAAGAGCAGCGGCTCCAGTCCCTGGGATGGCGAGGGTAGGTCCCCTCCCCCAAGCTCTCATTGATCAGGAATCATTAATTCGTTTTCTTTCCCTTTGGCAGAACCTGCTTTGCCTGGCCAGAAGTCCTGGAAGCGACCTGCAAGTGCCGCGGAGACTGAGCGACGTCTGGCGGAGAGCCGTCGGGCCGTGGTCTTGGGACAGACCCCCTCCGATGGCGAAAAGGAGAGAAGGTAACGAGAGAGAGAGAGAGAGAGAGAGAGAGAGCGAGAGAGTGGGAGAGTGGGAGAACGCCTATTAAACATCCGATTCTCTCCCTTTAGATTCCGCAAGAAAACCCGTGCACGCAGTGCCAAGGACTTGGCCTCTGTTGGGGGCCCTGGCCCCGGCCCTGGCTCTGGCTCCTCCTCTATTGTGAATCCCCCACCGCCTCGCTACGTGGGCGGCAGTGGGCGTGGCATGCGGGATAACTTCGATTATATGAGCAGCCATCAGCAGCTGCAGATGCAGATGCAGCAGCGCAAAGATGTGGATGTGGACGATGACGATGCGGCCGACGACGACGATGATGACGATGAGGACTATGTGGATGATGAGCCGCCCACGGATGAGGATAAGTTCGAGCGATTGAATCGCAGGCGCCACGAGATGCACCAGCGAATGCTGGAGAGCGAGCGCCGTCAAATGGAGCGACATCCCACGCTGTCGAAGCTGCAGTCAACGCAGAATCGTGCCCGCGGCGGCGGCGGCGGAGGAGGAGTGGGAGGCGGCCCGCCGCCGGTCAACAGTGATTATGGCTTCGTGGATAGCTACGAGCAGACACCAACACCGACGCCCCGATCGATTGCCAGCAGCACGCCCGCCGGAATGATGAGCAGCATGTTGGGCAGCGGCGGGGAGTCCTCGGCAGGCGTCGGCGGTGGCAAGTTCAACTTTGACGACGGCTTCGAATCGGACTTCAATCAGAGCTCCCCGCCGCCAGCGCCCGCTGGCACTGCCTCCAGCTGCAATTCCACGCCCGCGGGCCCCATCTCGGGCGGCAGTGTGGCCAGTGGCGGGTCCAAGTCTCTGTTCCGCTTCTCCAATGACTTTTCGGAGAAGGGCGGCGAGAAGAGGGAGCACTTCGAGATGGATCCACCGGCGACCTCGACGCCACCCATAACCCAGAAGCTGCGATTCGATGATAATGTCAAGATCTCGCAGTTTGATGATGCCGCCTTCGAGGATGACTTCGCCAAGGCTTCGTTTGACTTTGAAAAGGAGCAGACGAGTGCTGGAGGAGGCGGAGGTGGAGGTGGAGGCGCAGTCACCTCAGCAGCAGTAGCTGGTGGCTCTGTTGCTTTGACCAGGAAACAAAATATGCGCACCACGAAACTGCAACAGCGACAGGAGCTCATTAAGAAATCGGAATCTGTTAATATATTTGCCAAAAAGCAAGAGGATCCCTTCGAGGATGATGAGTTCTTCAAGTCACCCGATCAGGACCAGCAAAAGGACAACGATGGAGAGGCCGCAGCCACAGCGAACAATAAATTCCAATGGAACGAGGATGAGAACTTTGCGAAATTCGATGAAAATATGTGATTTGATCAACTCTTTGCCCATGCCACGACCTCGAAGTTGGGACCAGGCTTGGGTCTGGGCTTGGGGCTGGGGCTGGGACTTGGCGTGGATCAGGAGCAGCAGCAGCAGCAGCAGGAGCGGGAGCGGGAACGGGAGCGAGAGCCAGAGCGGGACAGCATCGATGGTCACAATTATGCAGAGATCGATGTGGTGAATGACTCGGACTTTTGCTACCTAACGAATCTCAATAATTACTACCAGGAGCAGCGCCTGAATGCCCTACGCCGGCAGATGCCTGCCCTGCCGCAGATGAAGACGACAGCCACTTCGACGAGTCCCTGGCATGAGCACCATGAGCCAAAGGAGGATCCGCCCAAGAGCAAGCCCACGCCACTGCAAGTGCTAAGGAATCCCAAAAAGTGGAGGGTAACCCGTGCCGTGGATGATATTGTAAAGGTGATGATTATTGCCTCCTCGGAGCATGTCCTCGACTACGATGTGCTGTGGTAGGCGGAGGAGTCGGGGGTGGGGAAGGGTAGGAGTATCGCCAGTGACGATAGATCAATCCACACACATACACATACACCTACACATACACATGCTATATATCTAGTCAAAAACTCCCAATTGCCATATAAAAATATTGTAATATCGATGGAGCCTCACCCTACCCTCAAGGGACTATGCTTAGAGGCTCTCTCCCCGACACCCAGAGATTGTATATAAGAAACGAAACCGTTTGTTAATGTTACTCCTCCCATTCAAACCCATCCACCACCCCTCCCCTCTCCCCTCTCCAAGAAAACGCAAATTATTGCAGAATACTCAGAGGAGGCACTTTAATCATCACTTGATCCATGAATCAAAAAAAAAAAAAAACCACATGGATTTACTAACGAAAAGCAACTAAACAAATGCCTATGCTAAATGTCTAGCTGTTAACCCCGTCCCCCTCACACCCCCCTCGCATGAAGTTTATCCAAAGTGCATATAGGATATAGAAGTACGATCCTATCCAATCATACGCGTACATATGTCTATGTATAAATCGTATGATTCCATTGATTGTCTAGTTAACTAACTAACGACTAATATTAGTTTGATGTCCACTCGTATTGTCGCATCAGAAGGGTTTTTTTAATATATGGATATCCTACATATATATACATATATACATATATACACGTAACATATATTTATACGTAACTGAACGAACAACTGACAACACACTGAACGATCAAGCAGATCCTTCCCCCAGGAACCCCTAAGCAGTTATATCGTACATATTATACTAAACCATAATTAATTATAATACATACTTATATGTAATGCAATTATACGAATACAAATAGTTATTATTATTATTATTATCTGTGTCTAAATGTTCCTATTAAAATGGTGACAAGACTGGACCATCAAGCGGCCCAAAACGACACCAAGCCAACGCTTGCCACAGACGAGGAGCTATCCGGACTGAAGGGGAATAAGGGCCGAAAACGCCAACAAGCCTTTAGATCTGCTTGAGCCAGATATTGAGCATTCCGCTCATCCGAAATCGCTGAATAGCCTATGTGCTATGTATGGGCTTAAATTCAAACATGAGTCAGATAGTTGATACATTGGCACCGATCCAGATTAGATTCCAACCTGTTCAGGTACAGGTCCATTCAGTCCAAACAGTTCATAGTGTGGCGGTTCAGCTATAGTATTTATAGAATACTGCCAGAGCCGCGCAATTCGCTGCTAGACCAAATGAAATGAAATAGGCGTTCAAACACACATTTTGGCTCAAATTTGAGATTTTTTTGACTAATTTTTCATTTTTGTAAAAATGTTTGTTTATAAAAACCAAGACACATGCTCTGGCTATCATTTGAAGAAAATCGCATTCAATTTGGTGCACGCTCTGCGGAGATTGCCCCTTACACAAGCATTTGTTTCTACAAATTTATAGTATAGATTCTGATGGATACAGGAAGCTATCAGAATGTAGTGATCATTGATCATCGATAGCATTGATCATGTTTTGAGTGCTGGTGAACGCGAATGATGCATACCCTACTTTTCATAGGAGCGTACTAACCATGCATTTATGCCGAATTATATCACTGATCACTGATCAAGTTATGCTGGTGGACAGCTCCCCATTGAATTCTCTTGGGGAGTCCTTTCACGATGAATGAAAAATCTCCTCACGAATCTTCCTGATGCACACCACATCTTTGTTCACCCACAGACCCAAATAGCTGTGCAAATCCACATCCGAGTGTCGTAACGTAACGCGTGTAGCCATATCAGATCGTATGCAAATTTTGTTGCCGCTTTGCCAGGGCATGTATGTAATTTTGGGCCCATTTTCGTAGCCAAATGTGTGACAATTTGGAGCGGCAATTAGCCAGCTCGGTGGTCTCCTCCTCGGCCTGAAGTCTCTGGCCAACTATAAAACCCAGCCATCGATGGAACCCCAGACATAATTCAGTTCGTGGTCTCAGACGCACAAGAAGCAAACCGCAGAAACCCCCCTCAAAATGCAGCAAATGGTGAGTGGGATTTTGAGTTCGGATCCTTCGGCTAAAATTCAAAGGATTATCTGCCTGCACAGTTGGTGATTCTGTCGCTGGGCTTGATGGTGGCCTGTACCGGAGCACTGCCAGCCGTGGGTCCAGCCCTGTTTCCCGCAGCAGCTGGCTCTCCGTTTGGCGTGTTTCCTGGATCTGCTGCCGCTCCGTTTGCTGCCTATACAAATGGACCGTTTGGTGTGCCTTTTGGTGGCGCCGCTTCCCTGGTTGGTGTGCCCTTTGGAGCCGCTGCTTTTCCTGGGGCTCCATTTGGTGGTGCTGCTCCTGTGGTTAATGGTCCTTTGGGTGCTGCTCCTCTGGCTGTCTCTAGCAGTCAGCGTTTGGATTACTTCAATCAGTTCAATGCCGCCTTTGGTCCGCCTGCTGCCGGACGTCTCCTGGCCGCTGGTCCAGCGGGAGTTGCTGCTCTGAATGCTCCATTTCCAGCCTCTCGATTCTCGGTCCAGCCAGCCCGATTGATTGCTCCAGGCCCCTTATTCTTTTAATCTCGTAAGACTCGTTTACATTTCATAGATTTCCCCCCGTAGCAAATAAAAGTACAAAATGGTTAACCACATTCCGCAATGGTGTCAAGAGCAGGCCTACGCTTGGCTTTGCTTTGGTTGTGGCTTTCTGGCCCTTGGCCAACAGAGTACAGTCATCACTCGTATGGGGTGTAATAGATGGGTTATAATACTCGTATATTTGGATTATAATACGTTGATATGGTGTTGAATACTATCACAAATGGACGGAATGCTCCCACAATGATCACCAGACACTCTTGTAGCCATGGCCATAATTATAGTTGGGATAATAGCCATAGCCATAGGGATATGCCGCAGGATACACAGAGGGATAGACAGAAGGATAGGCTGGATACGCTGGATAGCCACCACTGTACTTGTAGTACGTTGTGGCCGGTGGGGGATACGTGGCCACACCAGTGCTTGTTGGCACATAGAAGCGATTCCAATTGCGTGCCACAAACTGGTAGCTGGTGGGCGGTGGCACCAGGGCGGGAGCCACTGCAGCGGGTACCCCCAGAGGAGTGGCAGGCAGAAAGCTGGCCTCGGAGAGAGCAGCACATCCCACCAGGAGATACCCCAAAATGGATAGCAATTGCTGCAAGAGAATGGACATGGATCAGAGGTAGATCTCCACGAAATACGATTCCAACTTACGATCTTCATTGTGTGTTTTCTGTGAGATGGAGGAACTGTCCGGATCACTCGATCGCTGGTCACTGTCCACTCGTGGCTCAAACTAGTGGCTTATATACCACCCACCCACTGCACACTGCATCGCTGTATCGCTGCATCGCTGCATCGCTCGATGGATTTGAATTTCAAATGCAGTTGGCCTTTTAGGGGGAGTGGATGCCATGTTTGGGCCACCACCCACCCACCGATCGACCGGCCCAAGGGCAGATTTGTAATGCAAAGACCCTCCGCTTATAGACAGGCTCTGAAAGGGTTGACGCTGACGCAAGCGGAATCCACATGAAGACAAAGGCTTCCCCTTCTGCAGTTTATGAAATGAAACCATCGAAGGCAGCTGTCCAACAGCTCAAAGCAGCAGCTGTATCAACAATAGGGGGAATCTGTTGGCCGGGGGCCACTACAACGAGTATAAATAGAGCAACGAACGATTCCCATTCCCATTCCCGGCACTCAATGAAGAAGCAGCCATGAAGCTCCCACTGCTCTCTGCTCTTCTGCTCTCCTTTGCTGGCCTTGCCTTTGCCCAGATTGTCCCTCGGCAGTCCTGGTGCCGGCAGCCATTGTCCCCTCGCCTGCCGCGTCTGGCGGTGCCCGTGCGCCTGATCATCGTCCATCATACGGCCAGTGCGCCTTGCCACACGCCCCAGCAGTGCCAGACGGCTCTCCAGCAGATCCGGATGGGGCATCTGCTGAGAAAGTTCCGGGATATTGGCTACAACTTCCTGATTGGCGGCGATGGACGCATCTACGAGGGCTTGGGCTTTGGCATTCGCGGAGAGCATGCCCCGCACTACAACGGCCAGTCGATAGGCGTGGCTTTCATTGGCAATTTCCAGCGTACGATGATGGGCTCCGATCCGATTCCTCCCTTTGAGGCTCTTGCTAATCCCCGAAACTCATTCTTCTCCCCCTCTAGGTGGCCTTCCCTCGCCGCAGATGCTACAGGCAGCCCGTACACTCATCGCTATTGCAGTCCAGCGGCGTCAGGTTCTGCCCAATTATGCCCTCGTCGGTCACTGCGGGACGAAGGCCACTGCCTGTCCAGGGCGCCAGCTCCTGGACGAACTACGCAAGTGGCCGCGCTGGCAGCCAAAGCCATAGAATATGGAATAGAATCGGTAGAGATTCGAGTGCTTCTCTTTGTACAACAAATTTATTCTAGCAGAAAACTAAAAACGAATTAATGAAATTAATAAAAGTCGCCCCGCCCCTTAAATGCTCCTCCAGTTGGGCCATGTCTTGATCTCATTGAAGAGCGCCGTGCCCGGACAGGCGGTGGCCTTGGTCTGGCGATGTCCCAGCAGCGTGTAGGTGCTCTTTAGGTATCCGCCCTGCTGGGCCATGGCAATCAGATCCTTGGCATTCTGCAGCATCTGCGCGGATGGCTTGGTGCTCTCAAAGTTCCCAATGAACACAATGCCAATGCTGTTGCGATTGTAGTTGGGGGCATGGGATCCCTGGAGGCCAAAGCCACGTCCCTCGTACACCTTGCCATCGCCGGCGACAATGAAGTTGTAGCCAATGTCGCTGAAGCTCCGCCTGCCCTTGTGGTCCGTCTGTATGGCCTTGATCATTCGCTTGCACTGATCCGATGTGGTGCAGCCATTGGGATTGTCCGAATGATGTATGATCACATAGTCCACGGCGCCACTTATCCTCGCAGGAGAACGGGCGGCCACTGCTCCCCAACTGCTGCGTGGCTCAATGTTCAGGGCCTCAGCGGAGAGGGCTGCAAAGGAGAGGAGAGACAGAGAGAGTGATTACGATTGGGTTATCTTTGAGCAGACTCCAAGCGCAGATTGATTGATGATTACCTATGACACAGAGTGCCAGCAGAGCTGCTAGAAACTTGATTGTCGTCATCGTATGTTCCTGCCTGATCTTACGTTCAACTGTGAGATCTTCCTGCATTCGGAAGCTGCTTAAATAGCAGATTCGTGGCCTGATGGCTAGTCGAAGAGGGAGATACACTCATCATACATACCTTGGACTAGAGACACGGTTGAAGCGATGGGAAATATTCCAATCTGTGCTTTTACTCACTTTTAGTAGTGAAAGTCTGGTTTCACATCCGTAAATAAGCCTTCTTTAAACTCCCATCTGAAATACGATTCAAAACCATTCGCAAGTCGCTTGTACCCTCCTCCAGGGAGAGTAAACCGGCAAACAGCACGGTGAAGAACCCTCGGGGGAATCACTAGCGCCCCCAAAGAGATAAGACACTGCTCTCTGAAGCAGGCCACAAACAAATAAATTGAAAAAACCCACATACACAAGCACATACTGGGGTATATAACGTATAATATAGAAACCTATATACAAACAGAATCATTTCTAAACTTAAGTTTACTCCTCGATGGCATTTCGCTGCTTGGCCAAACGCTGTTTCTTGGTCTCCTTGGGCTTTGATTTTCCCTTTCCTTTTCCCTTTTCCGCTTTTGGTTTTGATTGGTTCTCCTTCTGCTTGGGTTCATCCATAAGATGTCCTCCTGCCTTCAGCTGTAGCTTTTGCATCAAAGTGAGGGGGCGACTGGGATCGGCGGCGGCTTCCTCTCGACTCTTGTGGAGCACTGTTCGCTGGGCCACGCGTCGCTTCTGGACAATCTTCAGGGTCTTCTCCTTCTCCTGTCGCTTGCGCAACTCCTCCATTGCCTGCTTGTAGAGATTCGCATGACGGACCTCAGTGTCTGGGGAAACGGTGATCTCCTCGCCCATGGCCTTGCCCACTTCGTTGAGCATATTCTTGAACTGCGCCTGCTCCTGCTCCGTGACCAATGTGACGGCTGTGCCTTTTCTACCAGCACGGGCCGTACGACCCACACGATGGATGTAGGTCTTGATGTGACGCGGCGTCTCGTAGGAGAGCACCACATCCACATCGGCCACATCGATACCACGGGCCAGAGCATCGGAGCAGATCAGGCCGTTGATGCGGCCTCTGGCAAAGTCCGTCAGGGTTTTGGTCCGCACTAGGGCCGACAGTTTGCCGGATAGTTCGGCCACTTTGGTGGACCTCAGGGAGAAGAGTTTGCCCATCACAAAGGCCAAGCGATTGGCCGTGTCTGCGCTGTTGGTGAAGCAGAGGAATCGCTTCCACTGGTACTTCTCCACGAGAGCAAACAATGTCAGCGGCTTGATCCGCAGCTCCGTCACACAGAATTGCTCTGTCAGCTCCGCCGGAGTGGTGTATTTGCCCGCAAAGTGTCCAGTGTTTGGCGTGGACTCTGCATCTGCATCTGCTCCATGCACCATCGCCTGCCCCTCACTACTGGGAACGGGCGGGGCAAACACCGTGGTAAAGAGCTTGGGCTGAAAGAGTCTCAGATTCTGCAATTTCTCGGGATCCTGCGACATCGTTGCAGAGAATAATAGCTTATGGGGCACCTTCCCATAGGTGGCATATAGCTCTTTTAGGCAAAGTGGCGGCTGTGTGCCAGCCAGCAGCTGGTTGGCAGTCTCCCGCACATGGTTGTCCAAGTGGTAGAGCCAGTTCTGGAAGAAGGCATCCATGATGCGATCCGCCTCGTCAATGACCAGAAACCTCAAACTCTTCAGGCAGAAGCCCTTGGTGGCATGCAGATGATCCACCAGACGACCTGCAAAGCGAGAGATTGACAATCAAAGATGCTCGAAAGATTGACTCTGAGTCCCCCACCTGGTGTTGTGACCACAATGTCGGCCTTGCTGTAGATCTGTCCTTTGTAGACCTCCACCAGCTTCTCCTGCTCGTCCTCCAGGCGATGCTGCTTCGAAAGGAGGCAAACCTCGAGCTCCGTTTTGCTGCACAGAGCACGAATCACCTTGAAGACCTGCAGCGCCAGTTCGGCCACTGGGAGCACCACCAGGGCGCGCACCTTGCAACGCACTCGATTGTTCAGCAGCTGGACAATGGGTATGGCAAAGGCCAAGGTCTTGCCGCTGCCCGTGGGAGCCGACACACAAATGTCGCGTGGCCGCAGGGGCGCCGGCTTGCCCTGTGCCTCCAGGATCCATGGTATGACGGTCCGCTGCACGGGGAACAGGCGCTTGATCTTCATCTGCTTGAGGGCCTGGCGTGTGTGATCCTTCAGGTAGCTTAGGTTCTCGATGGAAGCTTCGTCTTTGCCAGCCTCCAAGTCGTCGTCTGGCAGGAGGCTGCCCCCTTCGATGATCGTGGGATATGCCAGCCAGGGCGGCAGCACCTCTGTCACTTTCTTGCGCTTGGCAGAGTCATCGCCGCCAAGTATTTGGAAGTCTTGTGAGTTAGTTGGATCCTCCTCTGCAGTGGCTTCTTCTTGTCGAGTTTCTTTTGCCGCCGGCTCTTCTTCGTCTATTTTTGTGTCCTCCACTGGGGGTTTCTCCGCAGTCGGTGCTTCCTCCTGCTTTGTGGTCTCAGTTTTCTCACGTTTCCTCTTCCGTTTGGCTGCCTTTTGGAGCAGGTTTTGCAGAATTTCATCTTCATTTGTTGTCTTTTGTTCCTTGTCTTTGGGACTCTTTAGGTCCTCTGTATATCTGTGGTCATACAGGATTGGATTCGGCTAAGTATTAATGTCTGCTGTGTCTGCTATATAACTCACCGATTTACTGTGAATAACTCCATTGTTTCAGCTCGTTTTTATTCAATAAATCGTCGAAAAAGAAGGTGCACGTGTTGCACCACTTAAATATTTTCGGATTGTTGATATTAAAACGATATATCGATAAGGGCGATAGTTATTATTTTTGAAACGATAATATCGTGCGATATTTATGTCCACGACAGCCCTGTTGGCATTTCGATATTTAGTCGAAATGCAACCAAGCCTCGCGCTTCTCCGCTTCACACTCTATTCGTAAACAGAGACAACAAATCGCTGTGTGGGTGTATGTGTGTGCGGTGCAAAAGCTCCATCGCTCCGGCTGCATAGAAGGCCCCTGTCTGTACAGTGGCGACCGTCGTTGCGAGCGCACCGGATTGGGGAAAAACTATCAGTAGTTTTATTAACATTAGCGGAACATTGTGTAAAGCACGCGCGAGTCTGGTCTTTCGTCTCACTCTGCTCCGCTCCACACGAACACACTGACAGAGAGATATACCTGTAAAGCAGGCTTGTGGTTGCGAGAAAAACGGTGCATGGAAAATCGGAAAATCTTTTTGTTTTTGTTCAACATAGTTTGCCTTTGCGAACCAAGTGTCAATTCGAAGTATAGATTCGTAGGCAGTTTATTCAAAAATCTCATTCGTACACCAGCTAACCTTACGGAAGGAAGCATACAGAAAACATCTGTGCTCAAAAAATCGATCCAGACAAAAAGTGAAGTGAACAACTTTTACGGGGCTAAAAACAATATTCACATTTATTTTCGTTACATTTTCGGCTTGTACAACAAATATAAACGGAGAAACACACAGAAATAGCTAAAGCTTCAGCTACAGCTTCACGAGTAAATGAGTGTAAACGGTGTATTACGTTGATAGTAAAAATAAAAGCGCAACAACCGCGGTGCTTAGTCATCCGTGCGAGAGATAGTACGCTGCTGTCTGCGAGATTCGCTGTGGTGAGGAGAGGAGAGCAGAGGAGAGGAGGTATCTCCCCATACGAATTCCATTCGAAGGAACTCCAAGCCTCTCATAATTACGAAATTGCATCAGTTGAAACAACGCCTACAACGACACGCCAGTGATTACAACAAAAGCAAAACAGCAACAAATACGTCAGAGACAACAACGTCAAGGCGAATCGGTAACAACAAAACCAACTAAAACAACTACAACCGCTAGATATATATGTATATAGATATAGAGAGATATATCGTAGTAACCTGTTGTTTGTGCGCCACTCAACCTCTCTACGTGCCCCCAGCCGCATCTGAAATTGGTCATTTGTGTGCGGTTTACATATAGCCGGAGCGGCAGGCACGGCACGGCACACCTGTTTGGTGTGGAACCACTGGAACCCGTGGACTGGACTGCACTGGGACTGGGACTGCGTCGGCGATTGCACGGGTCACTGGAAAGCAGCACACACAATGACGCGCCTCACGGAGGAAATGGTCATCGCTCGGGCCAAGCAATCGGATCTGGGCCTAATTACAAAACTTAACTGCTGGTAAGCTGCTGCGATAGATCTCCATTGTTAATTGTTAAGCGTGCAGGTGCAGTGGCAGCAGCAGCACCAGCAGCACCAGCAGCACCAGCACCAGTAGCTGTAGCAAACGTAGGTGAAAGCGTACCGTGCCGTGCCGTGCCCCTTGCTACGGCTCTGATCTGTTTGCGTATCGTATCTGCCCACTTTTTGGGGCATGCTCTGGCGGCTTTCACTGCGGGTGCCCGCTCTGCCGGTGCTGGTGCCGGGTGCTGGGTACTGGGTGCTGGGTACTGGGTGCCCCTCCAGTTTGACCCAAATCCGGGGGCAATCTTCTAACCAGTTTAGAAGTGTCGTCCATTGCCGAACATCACGACTGCCTCCGCTCCGCTGCGGAGTGGAAAAACGCCTGCCACTCAAGAGCTTAGAGTGCCATGAAAATGCTTGGAAAAAGCACTAAAAAGCAGTTGAACTACTTTTTCGAGCAGCAGCCAGTCAGCCCACTCGGATACGGGCTGCACTCACCGCACGAATCAATCGTTTAGCAGCCAGGGCCCACTGTATCACATCATCCGTACTATCTCTGTTCACCGTTCTCTTCTCTGTTTCTTCCAGGGGAAGTGATCTCACCGATGTATCCATCATCAAACGCATGCGTGGAGTCGAGGTGCTGGCGCTTAGGTAAGTCATATACGAGCAGATTCCCCTCATATAAGGATCGTATCATCTTCATTTCCTGCAAGCCCGCTCTGATTGAGTACGCTTCAGTTCCGCGGTACGTACTGCTGGCTCTGATATTTGCTTTCAAGTGATGTCATCGACTGCTTCGCTCCGGCATCATCATTAGGCGGACACAAATACGAGAAATACTTTGGCACGCTCGTAACGCGCGTAATTAATGCAAAACAAAAAAAACACACACAAAAAGAGAGGAGGCAACAAAAACTACGGGCAGATATAGCAGAAATATAAGCTAAAAGTCGTGGGAGCTCCAAAATTGGCAATAGACCGACCAGTCGCTTGCCTCGTACTTTTTCCAGCTGCGTGGCGTGGGCCCCTTGTGGCGAGTGCGTAGGGGGGACTCTGCCTGTGCTTGTGCTTGTCTCAGAGACTGGCTCCAGAGATACATACTTGTAAAAGATACTTCTGTACAATCTGTACTGGTACTTGTACTTGTGCTCGCGAATCGCGATGATTGGCTTGCATGCCATGGCGCTGCCTTAAAAGGCGACAATCAGTTTTGACTGCCAAGGTCACCGAAATCGATTCCCCCCCGTAAAACTTCGCCGTCATCTGCTGGCAATATGCTGACAACTCTCAGATGCACGACAATACCTACAAAATATACATATATGTATATATATGTATATTGTATATTCGTATAAGTATAAGTATGAGAGGTGTATGCAAAAGCCATGGCCATATAGGGAGTGCTCTGATGATGAAGGCTTGTCATTGAACTTGAGGTATCGGAAGACTAGGAAGAGAATCTTGGTAAACAGCATCTTATTGTGGAAAGAGCAGAGACGGGGACGGTGACTTATGAGGTAGTGTCTTTTGTGGCCTAAACTATGAATCAAACTTGTCAGCTTTGATCTTAGATGTATCTTATTATGTTTTCCCCAAGCCTAAAAGGCTAAACTTTTCAGAATCTTGAAGAATTACGCCAATCGATTGGCATTCAAAGTATTTGAAATATGTATAAATTATATTTATTTGAAATTTACCAAAAATTATCTAAAAATGATACCTAAATATGGAATCGGATAGTCTTGTAGATTATGTGAGTACTTGGCAGATTTCTTCTGTAGGACCCAATTCTTGTGAGATATGTTTAGTGAAAACCTTTGTACCCTCCTTCAAAAGTCTTCAAGCACTCGTCAGATCTACGTATATGTATGTCATGCCCATTATCAGGAAGCTATTGCCGCAATCAAGGCTCTTCAACTTGGCTTTAGCTGGGGGCTTTATCAGCCCACTCGTAATAGATAGTAGTATATTGTATATTGGGGGGCAACAACTTCCAGATCCCCTTTGACTATCGCAATTGACTGTCTTTTATTTAGCATTTAACAAGGAAAACCTTTTTGTTGCCAATCGTTGGGCAGCTAGCAGCAACTGGATTGGGTTTCTTTGGACTCCAGTTGTTGGCTGTGGACTGTTGTCTGTTGGGTGTTTCGTTGTGCCTAGGCCATGCCTTGGAGTCGTGGTCGCGTCGAGTGCTCCGGGTACGCAATATTCTTGGGAACAGCCCATAAATCAGTTCAGGTGAAACGCGTTGGCGTAGTCCCTTTTCTTTTTCCATTTCCTTTTGCTTATGGGGAAAGCATATTGATTTGAATTGCGTGCCCGTGGCACTTGCCTCCTGCCCCTCGGGGCGTGCCGAAGAGTGCCATGACTCTTGCGGGCAACCTTGACGCTAATGGGTGGGACCCGGATTATGCATACTATTTCCATGCTTACGGTTCCACTCCCGAATGGCCTGCTTTAGTTCCCATACCTAAAAATAGTGCAATAGTGTGGAACGGCTCCAGAGCCACTCGGAGACAACTCGACTCGACTCGACTCGAGGTGGCGACTCTCCTCGAGGCAATGCACCCGTGTGCCATTTAATGACGATTCGTGGCTAAGTTTAGCCACTTATTTATACACTTCCTCCGTCGGCCCCATATCTTATCTTGTCGATGGAGGGTGTCGGGGAGGAGCAATCAAAGCACGCGCCTCTGCCTCTGCCTCTGCCGCTGCCTGGGGCAATTGCCCATTTGAAAGTAATTAGCATGGCTGGATCAATGAATCGATGGATAGAGCTGCTAGCCGGCAGGGAGCGGGGGACGACGACGACTCTACGAAACTGACCTACAGATACAGATACAGATACAGATGCTGACATCTGGCTGGCCTCCGGCTGTCTCCTCTGCGCTTGTGCCCTGGCGCTTGTGTGGTAACGGCGGTCGCTTGTGTGGTAAAAGAGTTAATGACCCCGGCACGCAGCTGCCGCCGAAAGAATCTTTTCATGATTCACGGCAGTTAGTTGGCGGCCGAAGCGCCTTTGTCGCTCGATAGCAGAGAAAGTTTGTTGAACCGCAGATGCTACTCGTACCGCTTCTGAAAGTCTTTCTCTCCGTTTTCTCTTCTCTTGCAGCGTCAATAAGATCAGCACCTTGGCGCACTTTGACGAGTGCTTGAAGCTGCAGGAACTGTATCTGCGCAAGAACCACATTGAGGACATCAATGAGATTGCCTACCTGCAGAATCTGCCGGCACTGAAGAACCTCTGGCTGGAGGAGAACCCCTGCTGTGACCTGGTCGGCTCCAAGTGAGTATTAGTATTGCCCTCCTCCACCAGAACCGATTGCGGTCGAAGGAAGCCCCACCCAATGGGTAGTGTACTCACATTCTCGCATTCTCACACCGCACTCGCAGCTATCGGGCGCTCATATTGCGCGCTCTGCCCAATCTGAAGAAACTCGATAATGTGGAAGTCACACAGGAGGAGCTGGACGATGCCCTGCGCCGCAACGGCATCGGCAACATTGGCAGCATTGGCATCGGTGGCGGCAGCTCGGTGCCCGAGGATGAGGTGTACGAAGACGCCTATGAGCCACGACAGCAGCAGCGTTCATCGCCGCAGCACAGCTTCCCCACACACTCGCCGCCACCGCAGCATCAGCAGCAGCAGCAGCATCACCATCAGCAGCAGCAGCAGCGACAGGAGCAGCAGCAGCAAATGCAACAATATCATTCACAGACACAGCAACAACCTCAGCAGCCGCCACAGCAGCAGCGCCAGAGCTCGAGTCCCATCATGCGCGAGGTAAATCGCTACCATTGTGGAGACTCTCCCACGCCATGCCACGCCCTGGTTTCACACTTGCCTTGGCTGTAATCTTAACTCTTAACTCTTAACTCAACTCTCGCCACGTCTGTCTTTGTATCTCCACTCCTGCTAATCCCGTTCCCATTAACAAGCCGCTTTTGTTAGCCAGCCCGCCGGGCAACCACAGCAGCGAAGGGACCATCACGCACAGTGCCAGCGATCTTGGTGGCAGCCAGGTGCTGCCAGTGCATGGCTCCAAGCCCCCAACACCCACCAAGGTAACCCCTAGAGCTGGACAATCCCATATAGGAGAGTGCAGTCCTGCAGTGGAGCCATTAAGCTAGGAGTGTCCGTCTGTCTGCTCATGAATACAAGATGAATCCTGAGAGGATTATATTTAAGATCTCCCCCCCTTCCTTGTCCCAAAAACTAAACACTAATCTGTCTTGGTTTTCCCAGGAACCCGTGCATCCGCCATCGCCCATGTATAACACGTTAACCAAAGAGCAGCGCACTTCCTATCAGCAGTACGATGTAAGATCCACTTCCTAACCAGCCATCGCCATCGCCACCGCCATCGCCACCGCCCCACGCACATCCATCATGACAGTATGCTGAGCCTCGTTGCCGAGCCCACTTTTTTTTTGGGAGGGGGAGGGGGCACCCCACTGAATAGGGTAGGGTAGGGCAGGGCGGGCACGTCACACTCGGTTGAAGTAGGAGGGTAACCCCTTGAAAGAGTCACGCGATGGCTTCGGCTTCGGCTGCGACTCCGACTGCGACATGGTTAAGGTTCTCTTTTTCCCGTCGCTTGGCCATTGGACCCATTGTCTGTTTGCCTTTGTGGGTTAAGTCACTCGGTTGACTTTGGGAGCCACAGGGAGAACGAGCGAGACAAACCGAACAATAATTGCCACAGAAGCCCAAATCGACAGCGACAGCGACAACGAACAAAGGCCGAAACTGAAACGGGGGAGAAAAATGGAGAAAATGGGTCATTATGTATGCAGAGAATAGAGCAAGAGGAAGGGGAAGGGCTACTCGGCCTAATGAGCCATTGAGGCAGCATTCGATTGTGCCCCAAAAAACAGTGCGACTTGCTCAACATTCCGTCATGTGGATGGCCGTTGGGAGTGGGGCAAGGCGGCAAGGTGGCAAGGGGGCAAGGGGGGACACCAATGCGATTCTAACGTCTCTAATGTGCTCACTCTTTCACAACAAACCCATGCACCACCCGAACCACAACCACAACCACAATTCAACCCCCCCGACTAAAAACAACTGCACCACTAACCAACGCCCGATGACGAGCAGCGCTCGCCGGGCTCTGACCAGGAGAGCAGCCCAAATGCTGGCTACCGGGAGGTGCGACCAGCGCCCATCCCGCCCAGCATATCCGCACACTCGATGAAGGTAAGGGGCTTGCTGCCACACGGTGTCCCCCACATTCAGACGATGTTGGATCGATGATCGGTATGCGAATCCCCTTTTTAATTTTGGTATTCCCCGAACAGGAATACTATCAGTCGGATCGCCCGGCCTACCCGGCACACTATCGCCATAGCCAGACAGACCTCACCGAATGGGAGGAGCATCAGCAGCACCAAGTGCCGCAGGTCCACCATAACCCATACGGCAGCCAGATGCTGGCCCATCCACAACGTCGCAGCGTCGGTCCCGACAGTGGGGATCGTTTCACTGGCTATCGCAATGGCAGTGCCCGTGAGAATGGCGGCGATTGGGACCCGGAGGAGCGGCCACGCTCAAGGTAAGAAATGGGATTACATGGTGGGAGTCGTATGAGGATATTAGATAATTGATTCCATTCCTTACCTTGCAGCCGACGCCCCGAGGGTCGCTACAGTGAATCCACTAACAATGTGTCGGCCTCTGTGGCGAATCATTACTCGGGCTATCATCGCCGACCCATTAACCGGGTGAGTATATGACACAATATCGATAAGATATATGTATAACTGAATCATTTCCCTTTTCGTCAGAGCTCCAATCTGCTGTCTGCCACGCTCTGCCTGGTCAAAGAGCTTGACTACGCCAGCCTGGAGGTGCTCGAGCACGCCGTGCGCTGTCGCATCGATGAGCTGGCGTCTGAATGATGAAGACGTCTCTCTAATCGAATGTCGATTAGCTAATCCCTGCTGCGTACCCTGGCACGCGCACGGGAATCAAACACAAAAGGCCAGAACATAACAGATATGAACACAAAAGACACTGGGCTGAGCACTGAGCACTGATCACTGAGCAGGAGCTGGCGCGGGCAGAAGACACTGCGGCTGGTGACAGGAGGAGCCCTTCGAAATTGATTATACTAACGTCTAAAGCTACAAACCCAACAAATACTTAACGATTCATACTTGCCAATGTAAATTACGATATAATAGGTTAACAAGTTTTCTAAGAATATTGCTAAGGGGAAAACAGATTTGAGGGATTGATATCTGAAATATGAAGCCAAGTTTCGTTTCGATGATCTGCCTGTCTTTTCCATCCCATTTAGTTTTTTAACCACCTCCTAGCGATCGCCGATCTGGCACGGCACTGACCCCTGACCACTGAACACTGACTAGCCTTTTTTTGTACTTAATATGCGAGGATCGTACTAATTAACTAACGCCCAAGGCGCAAGCACAATGCATCTTCCTCGTTTAATTATAAATTAGTTGAAATTTATACTCATGAATTTGTTAAATATTTGTACACGACCGACCACTGAACTAACGTGACTTTTAAATTAATTTAATTATAGTGAAAAAACAAACACGTCCAGTTTATGTTTGCCTCGTTCTGTCCAATGATTATGTTTGAATATATCATGCATGCGCAATAAATAAGCAAATTAACAGAAGACAAACACTTGTTTCGACTATTGATTAATGTTAATCCAAAATACAAATAAAACCCAATCTACATATGTATATACATATATAGTGGTAGTGTGCGTGTATGTCAATACCGGTTTTGGCGCAATTAGCATAATTAATTATTAAATAATTATGCCAACTAATTATGCACATAATTATGCTAATTGTTCCAGCAACCGTTAAATACTACTACTAATGTTTCTAGTGATTCAAATTTGAATATACTGCTTGAAGCAGTTCAAAATTCTTCGTACACTGCTTGAATAGCTTGGCCAAGCAGTGAAAGCTCTGCTTGAGCTTTTAACGCAGAGCAGTGCATTTGAATTGTATTGCGCCAAACAAGAACTTTGGGATTAAGCTTGCATAATCCTTTGGTGCAAAATCCAATCAATAAAGATGTGCAATGTGCTAATTTTGTACGGCCAAAAATGAAACTTTAAAACTATTATAAACGAAAGTATAGAACTCCTCGCAAAAGGGAGGAATCAATTTTTTTGGAGGGGTCTGACAAAATAGGAGCCACGACCTCTAGTAATGTTTTAATGTTAATTCTTGCAATGACCAATGACCTATTTTATTATAATTGTATTATATTGTTTCTGTTTTGTATTCCGCTCCATCTGTCCCTCTCTCGCTCCCCTCCGCCAGAGCGACCAAATTGCACGAGGAAGAGGGAGAGAGAGAGAGAGAATGAGTAACTCTTAATGGTTTTCTGCATTCCGGATATAATGATGATCCGATTTTATCCAAGTTAAGTAATCTGGTAGATATGGTCATTCTTTATTTTACTGTATTTTCGGTTTTATTGGGTCCCATAGAAATTTGCTCAGATGATGGACCGCGATTTTTCAAGAATTTACGCGCAGAAACCATTTTGGAATTTTTGTGTGGGCAAAAATGAAACTTTGAACCATATCTGACCGCCATATCTTCTTGATAAATCGGGGTCCATCGAGGGTATTTTTTCCAAGTCCAAAGATATTCCATTTATGCAGATCCGAAATATTTGATGGCCAACCCAGCATTTCCTCTCCCACCAAAATGAAAGACTTTTTGGTTTGTTCTTTTTTCTTTTTTTTTTTTGTTTAGAGGGGCTTTACAACATTTAACAGATAATAGATATATTTGCCTTTACTTTGAATGTTTGCTTTTGTTTTTTGTTTTTTTGTTTCTTATTTGTCAGTTTTTCGGTTACTTGTGTGTGGAATTGTCTTTAAATTTCTGATTTTCTTCGGGGTTATTTCACTCGCGGCATACATACTATGTATATGGCATTTCAAGCAATTCAACTATGGGTCTTCCTATCTGCTATTCTATTATATAATCGTATCCTTCCTTGCCACAACAAACGAAAACAAACTGCGAAACGGTTCTCGGTTCGGTCTTTTTTGTGTCTTGCAATTGTAATCGCAATTGATGATGATGTTTTCTCTTTTTGGTTTCTTTATAGTTGATTATTTATTAATCTGGTTTATTATAATGGTTCGATATTATGGTTCCTTAGCCGCAGTATTCATGGCAGAAACGCAACGCCTAACACATATACATATACATAAATGCAAGTGCATTGGAGTACGATTAGTAGTACGATTAGTACGAATTTGTAATTAGTGATTGATTAACGTGCTACACATCGATATACATACTGAAGCCGCATTAGGTTATCAATGAATGTGCTCTGAATAATGCTTCTTAAACTCCTGCGATATTCTCTATCCATCTAAATAATCTCGCTATTATCGTTCGGTGCAATATATTGTATTATATATTTATATATATATATATATATAGTATAGGTGCGCGATTAAATAATTAGTGATATTTAGACACTGAATACCCAAATCTCCATCTCCATCTATCTTTCATTTTTTGTTGTTTTTGTTTTGGTTTTTGTTTTTGTTTCGTATTATCTCTAGTAATTATTGTCAGTCACAGCGTCGCGTTTGACACAACAACGTGTGCTAGCCATTGACTAGGTTTTCGAATCGAAATAAGGATTAAGTTAAGTGTATTTCGTATATATTACTTGTAGGGTCTTATTGAACTAGTTGCAAGGGGGCAGGATGGTGAGCGCCCCCATTAAATTGACGCATGTCTTCCAGAATGCTTTTTGCTGTTGTTGTTGCTTGCTGAAATTGTCTTCCATTTCATACAATGCGAAAAAATGTCTTCCAAACACACAGATAATGTTAGCATATATGTTTTAAATATGTATATATATATAGAATGATTTCTTCTATAATAATTGTAAATGTATACGCGGGCTTTAGGGTTTAAGGGTTTGCTTTTTTGCCCGCTTTTGAGTTTGTGATTTGCAATCGCAACTCATTTTGTGTATAGATATATAGACCAATATCGTATTTATATTCATATTCATATATATATATATATATATATATATATATATATGTATATCTGTAAGTGGCTGTAACCAACACTAAACTCTTGGTTAACGTGGCCGCGTAATGTGACACACATAATTGATTTTCTTTTGATTTGCCGATAATTTGTAAGCCAAAAACAATTAATTGAACATAAACTGCTCGGATACCAACTTCGGATAGCCTCCTGCCTCCGTCGTAAATTGATATGCTGATTCCGTCCAAAAAACAAAGTCGAAAAAATAAAACAAAAACGTCAATCTCAAAAGTCCGAAGTGAGTTGAGTTGAGTTACGTTGAGTGTAAGTAATTGTAATTGCAATTGTAAGTAATTGTAATTGATTTACCACGATATGTTGTGTTTGCTGATATTAATTGGTTGTGTCTCCCTATTCCAATCACCTAATACTGTGGGTTGTGCCCCCACGCCGGACGCCCGAAGGGATGAAAATGTACCATGATCCTTCTATCCGGCGAGGGGACACTGGAAGCCCTGTGTGATTCTGCTGTTGGATTCTCCTCCGCTTACGTCCTATCTTTTAGCTTTTCTTCTATAGTTACGTTTTAGTTTTTTTGTTTTAATTGAAATTAATTACAAATTAATTGATTCGCATAGGGAATTTTTCTGTCGATTTTTCGCTCTTCCTCCGGCTTTGCACGTGATTCTTTCATATATGTTTTATGTATAGTGCTTGTATTTTGTAAGTTTTTTTTTAGTTTTTTTTGGTTTTTGGTTTTTGTTTTAGCTTTTTCCTATAGATTTTTGTTTGTTCTTTACAGTATTTCAACTAAACTCTCGCAACAAGATATGGAATATAGAATATATGTATATATAAAGACAACACTAGCACTAACTCAAGTCCAAAACGAAGAACAACAAAATGTTATATAACTTTCGAATTATATATGTAAATTATTTGTGATCCAGCGCCTTCCGTCGCACCCTGGGGGGGAGGGGTTGGGTTCCCCTTTCAGGTGAAGAACGGCGATAGATCACAGTTGCACAATGACCCGCCATCGCCAGTCTTGCAGAGCGCCTTGCACAATTCGTTCCAGTCGGGTGTCGCCGTAGTCGCTGCAAAACCTGCCACTGCCACCGGGGATTCTCCGGATCTGGGACCATGTGTGGCAGCATTGCTCTGCATCGGACTGGCCTGCTTCTGCTCCTTCTGCTCCTCCGCCTCCGCCTCCTGCACCTGCACCTGGCATGGACTGCAGCCGGACAGCGAGCGATGCCTTTGCTGGCAGAAGCTCGAACAGAGTCTATCGCCCACATTGCCTGAAAAGGAACCACACAGAAAATATGCCAATGGAAGCACGTTAGCAGGGGCATATCATAGGTGGATGGGCTATGGGATATAGGGAGGATCTAAATTCATAATGGACACTCACCACTCGGCAGTCCACACAGTTGCCCGCACTTGGCCGCATCAATTTCCGGTCTCAGGATCGTGGAATGGGCCTCGCCAGGCGTCGTAACGCCCAGGCCGGCTCTGCAAAGGAGAATCGGGAATATTTTCATGGCTTTTCTTCCTAGTTGAAATGTATTTTCTTTGTGAACTCTATTTTCGATATATTTTTCGTGATTTGGATTGTAATTCATTAAAAAAGGTAAATTCCTAGATATTGATTGTGGTGGTTGTGGTTGTGGTTTTTGGCTCTTTAGCTTTTGATTTCTAAATATAGCTTAAAAATTATAGTGTAAAATTATATAATATTATTTGCATTTTTTTTTAACAAATTAAAAAAAAATAATTTTTTCAATAAAAATTGGGAACAACTGATTGAAATTTGTAAATACCTACTCTCAAAAACACTTATATATTGTATAAATTATAATAAGTTAAAAAAAAATTATAAAAAAAAGATATCACACTTTTGCCATAGTGCTCTTCTGCCTAGAGCTTATAGAAGTCTCAGCTCTCGAACTATTTTATTTCGAGATAGCTTAGTGTTTATTTAGTCAGAAGAACAAACGTTTATTCGAGTATATGTAAGCACACTTTATTCAAAGGAAAAACCCTGGGTATACCGGGTAATTAATCACTCGAAAAAAAAGCAAGAGCACTTGGAGCTATTTATTGATCCACCGATTCAGATATAGGTACACATCCGATCAGGTGTCGGACACATAGTGTGCTTGACAGTCGCGATGACGGCGGGCTCTTGAGGGGCCTCACCCACACTCGAAGTGCCGCCGCCGCATTCCACAGCCGAGTATTCACTTTCTAGTTTGGATTTAATCGTTATATTATCATCGTGGGTGCACACAAATCACTTAAAGGAGGAACTTGTACAAAAAAATGTATCTCTGGCACTTGTTCATTTCAGAATCCTTTACAGCTAAGGACACTCTGGATCTCTACTATCTTCCGAGACTTACCCGCAGAGCTCTTTGCACACCAAACGCCAATCCTGAACTACGCTGCTGGGTCGCGCGTCTTCAAGGATATGGGCTGCTGTGGCCCTGCGGACAGCAGCATCCCCCAAAGCATTCCCTGCTGCCACTGCCACTGCCACTTCTGCTGCTGATGTGCTTCTTAATGACGTCACAGAGCTTTGCGTCTGCGCAGAGCAGAGCAGGAGTCCAACAGCCAATGGCAGGACGGCTCCAAGTCCATATCGCTTTCCCTGTCGGTCTCCCGGTGGCCACATGGTCGAAGGCGCAGAGCTGGGCTTCGGAGAGAGACGGAAGGTTAGGTATCGCTGGGGTTGCAAGGCAAAAGGAGGAGCTAACAGAGTGGGGATTGGGTGGTTGGGTGGCTGGGTGGCTGGGTGGTTGGGTGGTTGGGTGCCATGGGGGCTGGGGGCCAAGAGTCATGGCTGGCATGTGTGTAATGGCATCTGTGGGCTGAAGCAGGCGGATCCGGAGGAGCAGGCTGTGCTCCGTACAATAGGAGCAATTGTGCTCGAAATGCAATTATCGCGCGCCCGAATGTAGGCAGCGAAAAGCATCCTCCTGGGCCCTCGTCCTGTGTGCATTGTGTTTCCGATTTCATGCGCTTGATTTACCAAACCCAAAGGGTTATGCAAGCGCCATCGATTGGCGATGTTCCAGGAAATCCCAGCACACCGTTTTCAATGGGAGATTTCAGGGATTCATCCTTTGTTTCTGCTCCTGCTCCAGCTCCTGCTCCAATACTCTTCGCTCCGCGATAAGCAGGAGCTCCCACACTCTGTACCAAAGCGATAAACAGCGGGCCCGACTTTATTTTGTCAGCTTAATGACAGTCTAAACTGGTTCCCCAGCTCCTGTCTCATTGACGGGACCGGCAGCTGTTGCCAGATGGAACTTTTTCCACCAGTTCCGCCAGTTGCGCCAGTTGAGAGTTGAGAGCGAAAGAGGACGCGTCGGACCGCCCTATCCAATCTTCCTGGGACTCGCCTCGCCGCCCAAAACGCCACCAGACTTTCCGCCACTGCCCCCTGCCTTTGGGTGAGAGAAAAACTCCAAAGATTTTCGCCTATCTGGGTTACAGGGCCTATCTGCGCTACGTGCAAACACAGCCAGGTAAATACCCACTGCTCCTACTCACTTTGATCCGTAATACTCCGTAGATCCACTAGTCTTCACTTAGCACTAGATCTTCTAGATATATGTATGTGTATATGGTGTAATGTTGTCCGTTCCGAATGCCAGCAGTTGTTCGACTGAACCTCCAGGGAAATGGTGGCTAAAGGTAGTAATAATATACACTTTCTGATGGCTTTGTCGGCTGCCGCGATAGAGTCAAGTGCGAGTACTGATTCGGATATGGTATCGCAGATTTCCATCGCCATATGTCCTCTGTTCCTCTGTTCCTCTGTCTCTGTCTAGCCAACAGATTGCCGATAAGAGATAATTATTATTGGTAGCTTTTGCCGCTGAAGTGGGGTTTTTACTCCGATAAGCCAATGCCAGAAGGTGTGTTTGCTCTGCAATCGAGAATATTTGAGTGACACAAGTGATGGATGGGACTACGAGACTATGGTTAAGCTGGCAGTCAATGAGTCAAAAAGATAATACAGGTCCACAGGGCTTCCACAGGTATTTCGTACTTACCGGAGATATTTCCAGAGCATTCTTTTCGCCAAGAAAGCGTAGTCCTTAATTGCCGAATTTTAAAAGAACTCGAAAGTACATAAAAGTCAAAGGAAAATGCTGCCAAGGACATATGTATATGCTAAAGAACAGGCTCATGGAAGGATTCCAAGAATTCTGTTGCTAAAGTGAGATACGAAAAGAGGATCCATAGAAGATATGGCATCCTGATTGCTGAGACTTTTAGCTTTTGTCTTCTCATATCAATAATAAGCCTTAATTAAATTATATATCATTTATCATATTGTCATCATGATATGTACCTATTTAAATCTCAGAATTCGGTAAATAGAAATGGTTTCTGGGGTCCCCAAGCCCACTTTCGGTTAGATCGGTGAATAATGATAATCTTTGTAGACTTCTAAAAGAATATTCTACCAATATAAAAGTGGAAAAATTGGTATGGTATGTTAAAGTTTATATGGTTTATCTATCTATCTGCGAAAGGTCACATATATAGTCGTAGTTGTTGAAATGTACATTGCAACTATAAAAGACTCTATAGAGAACAATAAGATCCTCATGCGAGCTATCAAGTTTAATATCTGTAAATTTAAATCCCATCGTGCACAACTTGATCAGGGATCAGTGATGAATTTCTTACGATAATGCTGCTGAAAGCACATGAAAAGTGATTATGATGCATCAGATTTTCAGAAATGGAGCGTCAAAATAATTCGCTGGCTTTTCTTTACACAATATCAACTAAAAAACGCACTAGTTAGAGAAGAAAAAGAAAAAAAATCATGAATTTAGCTGAATACTTCGCTTTAACGAGGAACTATACCAATTTGACTTGACTGTTTTTTGACGTGAGTCGCGAAGCTTCAAAGCCAATATCGATAGGTTCTGAGCTGATTATATTTACGACTGCGCAATAGTAAGGAATGTATCATACGCGCTTACCAGCCATCAAAACATGCTAGAAGATGATACGTGATACCTCATACATGACACATTGTGCCGATGGTTCTTCTGAGCACACCAACGAGCGTGTTTTTTCCAAAAGTCCCGCAAACAAGCTCCGAAACTAGTAAAAAAATTGGAATGTCAAAAAAGTCTCGAAAAAGATATCGCAACAGGCTCGTAAAAGATTCGTTTGCGAGCTATCATATAGGACACTTTCACAGCCAAAAACTCACCACAAACTGACACCAGTAATATCAATATTACAAATTGGTAGAAAAAAATGTGTGTGTAATGGGACATCGCCGCAACGCGTGCACCAAATGGCATGCGGTTTTTTTTAAATGATAGCCAGAGTGTGTGCCAAGGTTCTTTTACAATTATTATCTTTTCTATAAATAGGTTCCTCGAAACACATTGTGCTTGAACGGCTATTTCCTTTGATTTCGTGTCATTATGTAGAACGGAACATTTTATTTAATATCATTTTGCGTCATTCTGTGGAACGGAACAATTTATGATACATTTTTCTTATACCTTTTTGTGTATAAAATTGTTTTCTGCTGCACTTTGTGTAATTCATTTAATTAAATACATTTAGTAGGCAGCGAAGCGCGCGAGTCTGCTAGTGTTTATATAAATATGAAAATTAAATTAAAAATTTAAATTGTGCTGAGCAAAATAAGCCCCAAAAAGAGGGCGTATTGCAGGAATGAACCGCGCTGTATAATTTCATCACGCTGCAGCTGTCTTGCACTTCCAGAACCATGTAAAAAATCGTGATTCGTAATCCTAGATAAAGCACAGACTACTTCAAATAATCAAATATAATAGTCACAGCATTTTCAGATAGAAACCCCACACTATAGACCATTTATACGAGTCAGTATTCAATTTTGAAACATTAACCAAGAATCTTTACCATCTTATGGCCCCATAATCGTAAGTGTAACAGGAACAGCCACCTCTTTGGGTTTCAGCTGGGTATGGGATGGACTGAAAGGAAATGAAGCAAAGAAAAGTTACTTAAAAAGTTACTTATCGAGTGGCATCGCCCACGCCACCTCCGTCGCCTCCGCATTGATGAGGATGACGCACGAGGTCCCTCCTAGAAGCCTCTGCAAATCCTTTCCTGCAGCAGCAGCATCTGCTGCTGGCTGCCTGATAAGAGAGGGAGGTGCGGGGGAACCCGGGAGGGATGATGATGCTGATGGTGATGGTGCCGCCCCCAGTCTGAGGGCAAATATTTTCACATCTCTCGTTGTTTTTTCGCTTTACCAGGCAGCTTGATGGACGTCATCTGGCATTTCGCTAGGTCCCTCCTGCCCCTTGCTCCCACCCACCATCCACCTACCACACCCAATTACATAAGTGTCCTTCTATGTGCGCCTGCAAAAGTGTGTGGGTGTGTGTGGGTGTGTGTGTATGTGTGGGACCCTCGAAAGTATGCTATGAAATTCGTTCAGCTGAAAATAATGCAATTTCCCAACTAGATAAAGATATTTTCCTGTGGAAGGGGCGGGCTTTGACCCAAATTTAAACTTGTTCTATATACTCACACGATTATATAGTAAATGCATGTACTATACATGCCATATATTTCTATTTCTATATATATAGAGAGCAGATGTGTTACATTCGGGGGCCCAAAAAAAAATGGCAAAAGCAACAGAACGAGCAATTATGGCGGCATAGATTGCTTTCCCTCGATGCTCGTGAGGACCAACTCTCATAAAAAGTTGTGTGTTTTGTGGAGGCCATTGTAAATGTCAGGAACAGTGGCAGAAATTAGTTTGTTAATTAGCTTTTCATTCTACCACGTCACAATGGGGGGAGGAGGAGGAGGAGGAGGAGGAGGAGGAGGAGGAGGAGCAGAGGGAGGAGGCCGCCTCCTCCTTCTTCTTCTCCTCCTCCGCCGCAGTCCTGCGCACATAATTTGGCTTTTCCTTTTTCCGCGTGTGTGTATCTGGTGCCCGCCCATTGCTGTAGCTCCGCCCACGCCATCAGCTCAACAGCAACAAAGATGGTTGCCCCAAAAATCAATGACGTCACGAGTGGCATACCCATACATGGAGGGCCCTCAGAGAGAGAGAGAGAGAGAGAGAGAGAGAGAGAGAGAGCACGCCCAAAAGAGCTCTTCATCTCGTGCTGTTGGTGAAGGTTATGCAAGAGCTCCATAAGTGTATCTGCAGCTGTATTTGGGTGTAGGTGTAGGTGTATCTGTATCTGTGCGGGTGTCTGTGTGGGCAGCCATTTTGTCGAACGAAAAGAAAAGCTTCGTAGGCGCCACAGACGGATGCCAAGGCTCATAGCTCCACAGATCGTCAGCGAGTGTAGGCTGCTGTCCTCAGATCCCAAGCTGAAAATTGCAAATAACAAATTTCAAATAAAACAAAAATAAAATTAAAATATTATATTTATCAGAGTTGCATATACAAACAGATATCCCCATATTCAGTCGAGTGTTTGCTCCGTCCCTCGCGCGTGTGTTTCCATTGAATCCAAGGTGAAAGATATTTTTTTATTGTGTGTGTCGTTTCGAAAGGATTTATGTAAGTTGTGTAGATTGCTTCCCAGATTCCACGTAGAGCCAGCACCAAAACAATTCGCATTCCTCGCAGATCCATCTCAGAGATACAACTACTACTCGTACCAGACTCGACTCTCCACCATTTCTCCATTTCTCGCACATTTCTCTCGTCCTTCACATCGTTGGCACCGCCACAGTAGCCAAAGTGAATTACCTAAAGCAATACATCGACGATATCCGCAGGATAATCGGTAAGATTCCTCAGACATACGTATTTGTATTCCTTCCTCCCAAATCTATTTGCCAGATTTTGGCTCCCTTTTGATTCTGATTTTTACCAGCCAAAGCTGGTGACTTTTTTTTGCTTGTTGGCTCAATTGTCGATTGTCTTGCCACTAGACTTGGGAAAAGAGCGCAGTATGAGTGAGAGAAATATATATATATATATACATATATAGTAAGCCATGTCCCATGAATTACTTAAGACAATCATATCGACGATTCTTGGATGAATTTATCGACTTTTTGTGTGGCAGCCATGGTTGCATAAGTCTCCTGGGCCACTCCAAGGTTTTCTCCATTAACTGCAGCTGTCGCGCTGTCTGTATACCTATGTACGTTTTTGCATACACACATACAAATACACATACATATATGCATATGCATATCTATATGGTATATATATCTATCGAGGAAAAACAGAGGAAATTAGCTTAACGCTCACTGCGCAACGGCAGAAGGCGTCCCAATGGCAAGAGGGACACCTTTCCCCTCCCCCTTCTGGTGGGAGGGTGTATGAAATCAGTGTGTATACCACCCACACTTCACCATTGCCCTTCAGTTGTCCTTGTGTCTATGTGGCCCGCCTTCCTATCCTCCTGGCCATCCTTCCACTACCGAAATTCAGCCTCTATTTATTTACTCGTTCATTGCATTTTCACACTCGATATACATTTTCGTAGATTGTTTGTTTGTTTCTCCTCCTCGATTATGCAATTTCCAGCTAGAAGAGGGACAGAGAGTGGGAGAGTGGGAGAGGGAGAGAGTGTAGTGCGAGCCAGACTTATGTAACAATGGCCAGAGCTCTCTCTCTGTCTCTCTCTCTGTCTCTCTCTCTCTCAGGGCCTTCTCTTTAGGGTCTCCGATTGCATAACATTGACTATTCACTTCATTTGGCCGAAAATCATTTGTAGGCTACTACGGGAGGGTCCTTCATCTGGTACTCCTTGGGGTGCACTTTATTAATGGATCGTTTTCTACTTCTTTATACCATTGCAGAGGAGAAAATGTCGCTCAATCCGAACGGGTATAAACTGTCCGAAAGGACGGGCAAACTGACGGCATATGGTGAGTAGAATTTACAGGATTAAATTAATTCTTAGAGTATTTATTCCAAGATACATTGTACTTATAAGAATTTCGTATACCGGAATGGATGTTGGAGTACAATCATATGATATAATACAAGTCTATTCGATTCAAAAGGATATAAGCCAATGTTTCTTACATTTGGACCAACTTACATTAAAACAACAATGGATGGCAATGGATCAACATTTCGTATACTTATTAGGCTGAAATACCCTCATGCGATTCATACGATAAGACATCAATATATTTAAAACCCACAAGAACCCATTGAAAATGGCTTTACTATTTTTTAAAATATTCTCCAGGAAGCTGAAAGCCAATTTTGAGAAGTTTTAACATAATTTTATCATTTCTTTTGGCAATCAGAAGGAAGTAGATATCTGTAAAACAGCTCTTCGTCCACCTCTATTGTCGTTCCCCACTATACATATATATTTTTTGTATAGCTGCGAATAAAACTCAGAATGGCATTATTTGTGGGGACCTGTCTGCAAGCCAGATCCAGACCCTTAATCTGTTGAGGGGGTTTGGATTGTTGCTGAAAAGTACAGTCCGTATTTGGAGTTTGGTTTTCCTGAAAAACCCCAATCCTTCTCACTCAGAATCGATTATACTACTTTTTTCTATCGAAAAAATTGCGAGAATTGCCCAATTGTTTTTTACCATATTCTAAAAAAAAAAGAAGACAACTTTTTGGTTTGAAAAGGTTTCTTACCACAACTTTTGTGCCACTTGCTTCGATTTAAGGGGAGGTTAACATCAGAGCCGATGAAAAAACCGAACTTTAATTTTGCTATTTAAAATCCTTATTCTTTTGCTTTTAAAATTAAAAAAAAATCGGAATCCATCAGTATTTTTTGGTTTTTTAATTCCGGATCACATGCGGAGGCTGTAGAAGGTTCCGCGTGGGGTCACTTCGTGTCGGGAGAGGCTTTTCTGGCGGCAGCTGGAGCCGCCATTTTGAAATAAAATTTTTGGAAAAAATTGTATAAATTACTCATTTCAATAATCAATAAAAGCAGTTGAAAAGTTTTGCAGGCTACTTCATTTTGTGTCGAACAAAATTGTCCGAAATGTAAGCCATTTTTCCGGCCTTAAAACGATAACCTTAAAATACTAAAACCGCCAATTGGATTTTTGTTTCGGGCTTGACTTCATACATCCATGATTCATATATGAGAAAATAGCTGGACTTATAGCAAAGATAACAAATAGTTTTTCCTATATGTATTTATTGGTTCTAAATACTATCCTGTGCCATTAGGATATTTATGTACACAGGAGTCTAGTTAGAACTACATATCATAAATAAAATATAACACATAATATTACATGTAAGGAATTTCATTTATATATTCTGAGATTTCTTTTCCCATGCTCTGACCAATTTGGAGACATTCCGTGGATTTTCATATATTTCCAGTGGCTTTCCATGCCATTAATTATTTACAGCATGGGCCAATGTTGTAAGAAACAGAAGAAGAGACGATTAATCCCTGAAATTCCTCATTTTACTCTTCGGAATGTTCTTTAGCTGTACAAAATCGACCTCTAAATGGTGTACAAATGGCCAGAGCTCTCTGCCCGTAATATTTCTCCCCAAGCTGTACCCATGAGCCGCACTGTCTGTCTGCCAAAAGCATTTACTAGTAATAACTCTGGCAAACATTGGCCGTCCTCCTCCCCTCCTCCTTCCCCGCCGCCTCCTTGGCATAGCTGCACACAAATCGCTTTTTGGCCGAGCAAATAATAAATGAGTGTTAAACCGACACTACGACTGGGAGGCAAACAGAACAGGAGGCCTGCCAAGGACATGGACAAGGAGCTGGGCTGTCCAGAACACTCGTGTCCTTGATAAATGGCCTATGCACACTGTCCTACACCACGGCTGTTCAGTTGCTCCTGCTTTTGGTCCTGTTTCGGGCTCTGCTCCCGTTTTCATGTGTGCATTTGGCTTTGGTGGAGCGTGAAAGCGGGCCGGGCCGGGCCGACTGTTGCCTTGTAACAGATTTTCGACCGACAAACGGAGAGACAAACAGACGCGCGGCAGAAGTCAAAGGAGAAGCCACCACCAAGCCCAGGACCAGGCACAGGCCCAGGCACAGGACCAGGACTCTCCCTGGCAGCCAGACGCGTGCACCAAATTGAAAACCCAACAAACATAAACCGTTTAGTCACAGGATATTGCGCACGCCTGAGAAGGACACACTGAAATCCTGGTCGTGTGTGAAGCGTCTGTGCTTAATGCTTGCTCCTTCAGCAGGATCCGGGAGGAAGAGAGATGGATAGTCGCAGTCACCGAAGGGTGGGCGGCTGCCTTTGACAGCCCGGCCATCGGCAGGCAGTCAAGCACATTAAATTTTATTTAACTTTTTGCCGTAAACTCGAGGAATGTTCAAAATTGCTACAATTTGTCGTGCAACGACTGCTCCTGCTGCTCCCTGCTCCCTGCTGCTCCCTGCTCCTTACTGCTCCTTTCTGCTTTTTCTACATTTGGTAATCATCCGCAACGTTAAGTTTTCCAATTGATTCCCCGGGAGCCACTGTTCCCATTTGCCTGGTGGCTTAGTGGCCAGACCTTAAGTCCCCGCACAAAGCCCTAGAAATTAATTGCAGCCACCGCTGGAGGATGACTCGAAGGACACGACCACCAGCTGGCAGTTGGCCTTGCCCTGCCCTGCCGCCACCCCAACCCTTGGAGGATGACCATAAAAAGCTCGTTATGAATCTCAGTCGCAGTGGCAGTCGCAGTCGCAGTCTCAGCCCCCCGGGAGGATCCCGCTTTTGACTCCCCTTAAATCATGGCCATAATAATAGCCATATATCATGATAAGAGCGAGGGCCTGTCAGCAGTGGCGGGGGCACACGCTTTTCATATTTCCCGATAAGCATTCACATTTTCCTTTCCGTTTTTTATGTTCGCTCCTTTTCCTTTTATCAGATCTCATGCCCACAACAGTGTCCGCCGGCCCGGAGACACAGGAGTTTCTGCTGAAGGTAGTCGATGTCCTGTTGGATTTCGTGAAGGCCACCAACGATCGCAACGAGAAGGTGCTGGACTTCCATCATCCGGAGGACATGAAGCGCTTGCTGGACCTGGAGGTGCCCGATCGGGCCTTGCCGCTGCAGCAGTTGATCGAGGACTGTGCCACCACGCTGAAGTATCAAGTGAAGACGGGTGAGTCCACTGCATCCGCTTGAGTCCTTATCGGGTCTCCGCTGTGTTTGCTCAGTCGCGGGTTAATCAAATTTGTTGCTGCTTAGCATATGTCCTCTGTCGCGTCTGGACGCGTGCCTCCGGACGATGCGGTCGCATTATGACACAAAGTGTGCAGCCTTCTAGATAAGCACATTAGCATATTGATGGCACTCATCCGCCAGGCAGACAGACACACACGGACACAAAGACACACAGACACACCGGATGAAGCGTCAGACAAAGCCATTTTATGGCCCATTGAGCCATGGCCCAAGGCCCAAAGCTGGTTTACACCTTTCAAAAACACTCGTAGTCCCTTTGGGCTGCCATCAATCATAAATCAGGGAAAGGGTTCCGTTCCGTTCCGTTCCGAGCCGATCCGATCCGTTCCCTTTTGGCTTTCGCAGCCAAAAGTCATTCGCACGTTTCGGCTCTCCTTTTTTTTGTGTTGTTGTGTGTTGGTGTACGATGAATGTCCTTGCTGATTTCATTTCATTGAAAATTAATGCCAGGGGCAGCTCCTGTGTGCAAGAGTGTATGTTCTGTGTCCTGTGTCCTGTGTCTATGTCTCTGGCCGCACGTGACCGCAATTGTGTTTGGAGTATCGATAATAAGCGTATTTACTATACAAACCCCCTCGTACTCCTGCCAGAACCAACCCCCGGATGCTGTGGCCTTGTCTCGGAAGCAGGCGTTGCTTCCGCGATTTGCTTGCCAGGAAATGGGACTTGCTCTGGCATCCTCCTCCTGCTGCCCCTTTCCCTTCCCCTTCCCCTTCCCACCGTGTGGTTTTCTGACTTTTGTGTGCCCAAAAATTGAATTAAAAGTGTACGCAATCAAGTCGGCCCGCTGAATAAACATAGATTGCATGGGAAACTTTTGGGGAAAATATAATAATTAGGATGGGCATGGCAATGGGGATGGGGACTCCTCAGAGCAGCTAGAAAACTTCTGCTCTTTAAGGAGCTCCTCGTTTCTTTTTTGCATCCTCTGCCATTACGCCAGACTCCGATAAGAGTCCCATTTATGATCCTTAATCTCACATAATGTGCGCCCTGTCAAAAAGCAGGGAAGAGGCAGCGGCGGCCGCGGCGGCGGCGGCAACCTGATACGACAACATCATCCTCCATAAAAAGAGGGGAGCTTTAATCAAAATCCGTTGTTATTTTCTGACTCGCTGCATTCCTGATCCTTTGATGCGAATGAATGACTGCCTCTCCCAGTCCCAAGGACTCAGTCCCAAAGTCCTGGCCGTCTGCTGTCTGCTGTCTGCTGCTGCTGCTGCTGCTGTCTGGGTCGAGGGTGACTCCTGCGCAAATTGAAATGTTTGAATGCCGACGCTCTGGCAGAGTCCTTGTTTCCTTGTATCCTTTCCTGTGTATGTGTGTGTGTGTGGGTGGATTTAGCCTTGTGGGCAATGGGATTTTAATCACACGACTTATGGCACTCAAGATGTGAACTGACAGACGCCGAAGGGTTCAAGCAGGAACAGGGGGACGGACGGACAGCTTCCTGATGCTTTTCTGAAAGCATTCTCTGGTTCTTCGTGGGAGTTTTCCCCGCGCAAAATCGCAGCTCCGTCCAAAGTCCTACAATTAGCTACAATAAATGAGCAATTTATAGAGAACAGAACAGGGATTACAGCACGAAAAGAACTAAGATCCAGCGTTCATCGTCCATCGTCCATCGTCCATCGATTGGCCACCAGGACCTTGTGCGTGGCGTCTGTGGCGTCTGCCCTTGAACATATGCACTTCCGTGGCGGCTGGCACTGGCGGGGCCTTCCATTCGAGGCCAGTCAGCCGTGCTGCTTCGTTTTGGGCCTTTGTTTCAGCCCTCGAATATATTTTTAATAAAACAAAACAAAAAAAACTGTGGCAGAATGCTGCCGGAAAGCAGGAATGGGGAACGGGGAATGAGGAATGAGGCTGATGGCGGAAGATGAAGGCCAAAGGCTGAAGGCTGAATGCTGAAGGAAGCTCCTGGCAATGGAAGCACAGCTGCCAGACACATCTGCTGTCGGCTTAGGGACATGGACAGACGTGGGGGCGACAGCCATGGCTAAATGGAAAGCATTTTCAGCCACATTAAACACCCAACAGGCGACACAACACACATATCCCCAGACATAGAGAGCTATGTACATATAACCGATTTCCATTTGTGTGACCCCCCCGCAGGACACCCACACTTCTTCAATCAGTTGTCCAATGGACTCGATCTGATCTCCATGGCCGGCGAGTGGCTGACGGCCACGGCCAATACCAATATGTTCACATACGAGATCGCCCCAGTGTTCATCCTCATGGAGACGGTGGTGCTGTCCAAGATGCGCGAGATTATCGGCTGGTCCGGCGGCGATTCCATCCTGGCGCCCGGTGGGTCCATCTCGAATCTGTACGCCTTCCTGGCGGCCCGGCACAAGATGTTCCCCAACTACAAGGAGCACGGCTCCCGGGGATTGCCCGGAAACCTGGCGATGTTCACCTCGGACCAGTGCCACTACTCGATCAAGTCATGCGCCGCCGTCTGCGGCCTGGGCACCGACCACTGCATTGTGGTGCCCTCGGATGAGAATGGCAAGATGATCACCTCGGAGCTGGAGCGACTGATCATCGAGCGCAAGGCCAAGGGCGATATACCCTTCTTTGTCAATGCCACCGCTGGAACCACTGTCCTTGGGGCATTCGATGATATCAATACCATTGCGGACATTTGCGAGAAGTACAACTGCTGGCTGCACATCGATGTGAGTATTCTTTGGATGCTCAAATGGGAATCATTTTTCCTAATTTTCCTATCTTTCCTTTTCCTCCTTTTCCTTTAAAGGCTGCTTGGGGCGGCGGTCTGCTGATGTCGCGCAAGCATCGTCATCCCAGATTCACTGGCGTTGAGCGGTAAGTAGAAAGATCCCAAAGGTTAAGGACTGCTCCTCAGAGCTCATATCATATCCTTTCACTTCATAGAAGTTCCCTCAGCCATCCTCGGGACGCAGTTCCCTTTTGTCCCAAGCAATTGTCGAGCTCATTCATCATCGTTCGTGGCATGAACTCGTGTGCCTTTGGGGCACCCTCATCTTTTTGCCAAGTCAAAACACAAATTGAAATCTCCGCTTGGGTTTGGGTTTGGGCTTGGGTTTGGTTTTTTTTGTAGGATGAATTTAAATCTAAATGCTCCCAAATGGCCCGCATCGCTCAGCTCTCGGCCGAGTCGTCTCCCCCCTTGTGCAGGAAATCAACTTCAACATGTGGGAAAAATCTCAATTTGTCATTTAGTGCCTCCATCAGGTGTTCAGAGCTTACAGGGATTACAACGACCCAGAGCACAGAGCCCAGTGCCCTGAGCCGAGTGCATTTTTGGGCCAGACAAACAAATGAACAAAGTGGATTTTCAACCAACCCGTGTTCTGCCAACCCGCGACCTCCAGGGGGTGGCAGTGGCCATGAATGGGTGGGCATTACTTACGCAACAATTACGACAAACAATGCGAGTGGCAGTGGCAGCGGCAGCGGCAGTGGCAGTGGCAGCGGCAGGGAGAGTGGCAAAGAGTGAGGGAAAGTGATTCATCCCCGAGGAGAGGAATTTTTAATTTTAAAGTTAAAACCTGAAATGCACTTTAGCACCAGACCCGTTCCATTGCTGAATCCATCTCCAATCCCAATCCCAATCCCACCTCCGACTCCGAATCCGCATCCGACTCCGCCTTAAGAGAAAAGGGGCTTAGGCAAATGTGGCAAGTGCAGCTGTCGTTCGTATTGACAGACTGCGGTCAAGCAGGAACAGCCTAGATTCCTTAAAACACTTTCAAATTGATTGCCTCCTTCCATCTTCCATCCATCCGTCCATCCGTCCGTCCATCCATCACCCACAATAATGGCTCCTAATGCCAGCGTCGTTGTGGCATGCAAATTGAGGCTCTTAATTGAAAGGCTCTCAACGCGAATTAATCATTAAAATGCCCATACAGCTGACAAGTTGCGTTGCGGCATTTTGGGGGCTTACTGAGACCTGATTAATGGTCCTCTATGGGATGGATACAGAGGCTGATGGAACCTCTTAAATTCGCTGAGTTTCTCTTTGCAAGAAGTTTCTTAAAACAATTGAAAGGAAATCTCATCTTTGGCTCAATCGCCACATGCCGCCAGTGTGCTCAAGTCACAAAACATATGCGGGAAGAAAGAAAGTTGGGGAAAGTTTATTGAGGGGTGTTTCGACTATGAGGATACCCAAAAGGGGGATATATTCAGTGCTTATATGAACCACGTTATTGCTGGAAAACTTGCAATCATAAAGGGATGAACAGATTGCTATTGATGGGTTTTTGTGTGATTAAAAGCTAATTTTAGTTACTTAGGCTTAGTGATGGTAATATTTATTCAATAACTATGAAAATTGGTGTTTAGGTGCATAAAGACATTAGCTATAAATAAATTAAATTTCAGTTCTATATCTCAAAAATGGTAGGAGCACTCACTTATTCTAGTTTTCGAAGAAGGCTGTTAAAATCATTTTGCTGAATCCAATATACCCTCGCATTCACACCCGTAGAGGGCACAGAAACCTGAAGCACACTTCCAGGCACTCCATAAGGATCATGTTTATAGACACCCACCCACCCATCCACACAGCCACACAGCCACACACCCACCGGGTGAGGCTGGGGCGGCAGGCAGCAAGCTGTGGCGCACCCACATAACTGTAAATAGCTCCCCCAGGGATGTTTAGCTGTCAACCCTCCCCCGAGGGTCCTTGGCCCGAGGGTTGTGTCTCTCGCTTTTGAATTCAATTAAAGTGCTGCGGCCTGAAATTGCCACAATTTATGGCACTTGCCGTGGATAGACCTCCCCCATTTGTCGCACAGCGGGCTTTGCGGGGGGTGGGTGGTGGGTGGTGGGTGGTGGGGGGTGCCACAGTGTGGCAGCTTAGTGTTAATTGTTTGTAATTCGTAATTGAATGTCTATTTACGAATATGATTTGACTTTTTGCAGCGCCGATTCGGTCACCTGGAATCCACACAAGCTGATGGGAGCCCTCCTGCAGTGCTCGACCATTCACTTCAAGGAGGATGTAAGTAGATCCAGATACAATACATAATGTACAAAAGTAAAGGAGAGATTATATCGAATCTATGGGGATAATGTCGGGAAGCTTTCGCACCGCCAATCGAATGGGTTTCTTTGCGTTTTCTGATATCATTTCTTCAAGATATAATTATATCCAGTATGCACCTTGTTTTGGAGAGCTATATCCGGTTTTTATCTCATCCCAGAGTCCTTTTTGGTTGGGATATTATGTTGTATGGAAATACAACAATTTCCTTTAGTTTTTCCGCACAACCCCATATTTAAAGTACCATTTTCCTGCCCCCCACGAACCGGGAACGATACCCAACATTCTTTCGGATACACATTGAACAATGTTTGTGCAAAGAATTCCAATTGTGTTTCGAACAATTCCTTGTTATTCTTCATTCCAAACAACGAACGAGACCAGACGGACACACAGACAGACGGACAGACAGGGGCTGTCGCACACACAATGAAAAGCGTAATGAAATCTTTGACAACCCTGGTGGCTCGGGGGCCAAATGCGCCAAGTCACCCTCCTTCAGTTGGTCCTTCCTCCGATTTTTTACATTCATTGCAATATGTTGCCATCGGTCACAGTTGCGTCTTTTGGCAGGCGGGAATTTTAATTAAAATTTCAACTTGACTTATGGCCAGCGACAGAGAGAGAGAGCTAGAGAGAAAGGACGGATTCCATTCAATATCGATTCCGCTTTTTTACTATAGGGCCTCCTCATCAGCTGCAACCAGATGTCGGCGGAGTATCTGTTCATGACCGACAAGCATTACGACATTAGCTACGACACCGGGGACAAGGTGATCCAGTGCGGACGCCACAACGACGTCTTCAAGCTGTGGCTGCAGTGGCGCGCCAAGGGCACCGAGGGCTTCGAGCAGCAGCAGGACCGCTTGATGGAGTTGGTCCAGTACCAGCTGAAGCGCATTCGCGCCCAGTCCGATCGCTTCCATCTGATCCTGGAGCCAGAGTGCGTCAATGTTTCGTTCTGGTATGTGCCCAAGCGGCTGCGGGGCGTGCCCCATGATGCCAGAAAGGAGACAGAGCTGGGAAAGGTGAGAGCTATACTCAATGATAGCCAAAGGTATGGTGATGATCTCTCTCTCTGTCTCTCTGCAGATCTGTCCCATTATCAAGGGACGCATGATGCAAAAGGGGACTCTGATGGTGGGCTATCAGCCAGACGATCGACGACCCAATTTCTTCCGTTCGATCATCTCATCGGCTGCCGTCAACGAGGCGGATGTGGACTTCATGCTGGATGAGATCCATCGTTTGGGCGATGATTTGTAAGCGGTTATCAGGATGGAATGGAATGATGGAATGGTCGATCATACAAAAAGCATATCAAGGAGACCGCAAAACGAATCAAGAAGGAAGGAAGGAAGGAAGAAAGGAAGGAAAGAAAGATCATCCGAGTTCAATGTTGAATGTAAATTTGTTTGTATGTATCTATAAAGTGTTACTAGCTGTTCCTTTTCCGATTCTTCATTCCGTTACTGTTATACGTTAGCCCAGTGTTATTCCAGTGTGTTGGCCAGTGTTGGAAAATTGCATATAATCGCGAAGCCTGTTAATGCGAGAGTTTGTTTGTTTTTTTTTTTTGGGAAAACTATATCTAAAATCGATGTTAAAATCGGAAAAGATTAAAGAAAACTATAAGTATATAATATTTGAATATCTATATGTACCACCACCACAACACGCACCACCAGAAAACACGGAACACGGAACACGGTCCCATAAGCCCCACACATAATACCTATAAAACGATATACATACCTATATTTACTGTTGGAAAATACTGTTGAATGGTTAATCGAACGCTATCTTAACATATCAGGAAGATGAAGAAGGAGAGGGTTCCGTTTGATTCGTTATGTTAATCGTTTGATCTATTTTGCGGAGAGAAAAGTTACCTACTATACTCGTATAGAGACAGAGACGTTCTATGAGATCTATGGCCATGCGTACCTTTATAGAGAGACCTGTGCTTGTTACTTAAGAAGAAACTGAAAGAGGATCTGGGGATCCCCGCATCCTTGGATCGTATCTAGTCCAATTATCGAACTGTGCTATATACTCGTCTAGGGAATTAAATACGTATAAACGAATTAGTTGCAGTTTAGTTTCCTGTATCCAAAGTGTCAATTAAATATCAATTACAAATGTTGGACTGCCTTTTCCTTGTTTTTCTATTAGTTTCTACATATATTCTTTCAAATTCTGTTGGTCCAAAGGAAGGTATAGGAAAAGTCAGAGAAGGGATGCGATACCCCTCCCATGTACACAACTCAGACAAATCATATACAAAAACAAAAACAAAAACAACAACACGAATCGTTTGTCAATTCAATAAAATATAAATAATGATAAATCAGATCAAAGATAATGGATATATATATTATATGTATTGTATTTTAAATGTGTTTTAACTAAGTTTATCCAGTACATGAGATATACTATGTGTACATCAGATATTGGTATATATGTACATATCTACATATATATGTATGTGTATCATGATTCTTATTTTATGTATGTTTAAATTATTGTATATGTATATGTGCAGATCCCAAAACAAGAGCATGAATTATTCCAACATCAAAATATAATTATAAATGGATATATTATATATATATATATACTATATATAAACGAATGATAAATCAAAATAAAAGTAACCAAAGCGCAGAAAACAGCTCTCTTTTCATTCAATCCCTCTCTTACGACGGTTCTCTTAGCCGTTTGGGGGCTTGGTTTCGCCAAGAGAAACGCCCGAGAGTAGAGTACTCCCCATATATAAGGCGGATCTTAACGGGGAGCTCGCTCATTCGTTCTTTCTTGCTCGCTCTGGCTCCACACTGCTCGCGCACATTGCTGGTCGTTTGCTTCAGTCTACTGATCCGCTCCCATCTTCCAGAGTTCTCCAGTTATAGTGCTTCCAAGATGTCCCAGTCCCAGAGCTTTGTGCCAGTGCCAGCAGGAAGCGATTTCCCTCTGGAAAACCTGCCCTATGCTGTTTTCTCCACCCAAAGTAATGTGAGTACTGGCTACTAATGGCTTAGAACATGGTAAATTGATTTTGAGGAGTGAAAATCATGGAAAATATAAAATAAATATATGGTGGTTTTTTTTTTCAAGTTGAACCATTTTCCATGTGACTTTGAGCCAGTTCTAGATCTTGCTTCGTTCTAGAACAGAAACCACTTTGGGGCATAGCATTTGCATACATCATCCGGCAAACAAGTTTGTTTAGGAAAACAATATGCTAATCTTAACTCGAAACAACTTATAAAACACATCGTACCATCCCATCGCAGTTCTGATAAGACCTCAAATCGTATCTGAATATCGTAATTAAAATCTCCTTCTCTCTCTCGCTCTCTCTCTCTCTCTGTCTGTTCCACAGAAAGCTCATCGATTGTGCGTGGCCATAGGAAAACATGTCCTCGACCTGAAAGCTGTCGCTCAATTGTATCCACCCCCCGTGCAGGCGAGCTTGCAGGCGGAGACCCTGAACGCCCTCATGGGCTTGGGCCACGAAGCTTGGGATGTGGTAAGGACACAGACTCAGAAGCTTTTGCAGAAGGGTTCGGAACTGGATCAAAACTTGGACCTTAAGGAAGCGTAAGAACAGAACAGAACAGAAAAGTTGGATAAAGCTCTCGCTATCCTTAACCGATTTCCTAAACCATTTTAGTGCAATCATCGCACAGTCAGAGATTAGCCTGCATCTGCCCGCCCAGATTGGGGACTATACGGACTTCTACTCGTCCATCCATCATGCCACCAATGTGGGCATCATGTTCCGTGGCCCGGATAACGCCCTCATGCCCAACTGGCGGCATCTGCCAGTGGGCTACCATGGTCGTGCCAGCTCAGTGGTCGTCTCCGGGACACCCATCCGTCGTCCCCTGGGACAGACGCTGCCCGAGGGCGCCGAGAAGCCAGTGTTCGGGGCCTGTCGTCTGCTGGACTTTGAGCTGGAGATGGCCTTCTTCATTGGCGGTCCCGGCAACCGGTTGGGCGAGCCCATCCGCGTGGACGAGGCCTGGAAGAATGTGTTTGGTTTCACCCTGATGAACGACTGGAGTGCCCGGGATATCCAGAAGTGGGAGTACGTTCCACTGGGGCCGTTCACGGCGAAGAACCTGGGCACCACCATCTCGCCCTGGGTGGTGCCAACGGCTGCCCTGAAGCCGTTCCTGCTGGACAACTTCCCCCAGGAGCCGGAGGTGCTTCCGTATCTGCGCCAGAGCGTGCCCTTCAACTTTGACATCAATCTGGAGGTTTCCCTGAAACGTATGTACCAAATGGAAATGGAAGCGAGACCTGAGCACCGGGTTTGATGTGGGGATCCTTTCATTCTTATTTCCAGCTTCTGATCAGAACGAGGCCCTAATCTCGAAGTCCAACTTCAAGCATCTGTACTGGACGCCACTGCAGCAGATTGCCCACCACACGGTCACCGGCTGCAACCTGCGACCCGGCGATCTGATGGCCTCCGGGACAATCAGTGGAGAGACTCCCGATTCGTATGGCTCCCTCTTGGAGCTGTGCTGGAAGGGCACCAAGAATGTGGAATTGCCGGGTGGCAAGAGCCGCAAGTTCCTGCAGGACTACGATGAGGTCATCATCCGGGGGCACTGTGAGAAGAACGGCCTGCGCATCGGATTCGGGGAGTGTGTGGGCCAAGTGCTGCCCGCCCACCCCCTGCCACAGTAGGGTCAAGTGGAATCTCGTCAAATAAAATCCAAAATACGAAAGAAAAACACGCTCAACAAGTGCTTTAAAGCTCTCTTTCAGGTGCTCCCCAAAATGTTGCTCTCACACTCTGATTCAAGCTCTCTCTCCTCTCTCACGCCACAATCGCTGATTTTGTCATTCCACGCTGCTTCGTAAATACACGCATGCCTGTTTCTTCAGCCCCAAACGAATGGCATCCGAAGAGAGCAAGAGCAGCCGACGACAACGACGCCAGAGACAGAGACAGACCGACCGAACGAACGCAGTGGCTCCCGCATTCACTTACTTCGAGCGGGCGAAGGCGGCCAAACGAACATCGAGCGGCAAATATCGGCGCGGCCATCCCAACCAGCAAACTAGTTTAAAGCACCATAAAAAGCCCCAAAAGCCAACAACGGCGACGGAGTGTAGACGCGACTGGCGCCGGGGCCCCAACAGTAAATTTTGCGGCTAGTGTGTAACGTTTTTTTTAGTGCAAAAAAAATTGGTTAATAAAACTACGGATAATCTCACTATAGAGTGCAACTGCAACTGCGGAGCGGAGGAGCATGCCCTGAATTCCGAGTGTAAGTGCAGGTGCCGTGCCGAGAAAAGTGTTTGGGTTCAAGTTTTTCCGCAAACAACTCGAGGAAAATGTCTTGGAAAAATCAATTTTTTATTCGTCTCTGCGCACGCACACCACCAGAAACACACATAATACACTCTTTCAGACAGTTGGCGGTGGCGGCCACCCACCCTGGCAAATAGAGAGAAGAGAGGAGTCAACAAGACCAGACCAGACCCCTGAGACCCATTCACATTCACTTTGCCATTATCGTTGTTGCTGCTGCTGTCTTGCTTGCACTTTTGTGTCTCGCATTGATTTTGCATGTCGCATCGCGTCGCCAGTCGTCAGTCGAATGTCGCAATTGAAAAATGCAGCCAAGCCAATGCACATTGAATAGAGGGTGAGGCATCCACGAATCGGCTGCGTACAAAGATTCACGTAATGAGAAAATTGGGTAACCGGGACTACCTTCCCTTTTATTTACCTTGGCCAAACGAAGATGAACCCCGAAACACTCTCACGCACTCACACACACACGCACACACACCGAAGCGTGGACATGGACAAAATGCACACGCAAAAAGTTAATCAGGCCCCAACAACAAAACAAACGCAGCAGCAACGAGAATAAACGCAGCAGCAACGAGAATAAACGCAGCGCAGAAAAAAACAAACACTTTACCGACATTTGCATACCCTTTGGCGGGCACAGTAGTTAACAGTGTGTCTTATCTACTTCTGCATGAGATATACTCCACTATGGAAAGGGTGGCGAGCAGCATTTGCAATTAACTGGCGCCGTCGGCTATCGTGCGGGAGCACCCGGCGGCTCTTCGAACCACCCCACACTACCCATCCCCTCCCCTCGCTGACAGTCAAGTCACCAGGCACCACTTGAGACAGCGCCAGCAGAACCTGTTTTGGCGCGGCAGAGAGCTGCTGGTCTGCTCTCTTCAGTGTCTGCGCCTGCGCCAGAGGTGAGCAGGGGGAGAGAGCGAAAAGCTAGCCGGTCGATGCGTGCTGAAAGAAAGGGGGGACGGGACGAACGGACGGACTCACTCTGGGGGCGATAACGTGCAAAAACAGAAACAAAAGTTGGGCAAAGAGGGAGAGAGAGCGCCCAGAACTCCAGAGATCTCGTTTTACTCAATTTGTGCGGTGTGTGGTGTGTGGTTTGGTGTCCCCAGGTCCAAGAAGTCCAAAGGAGTGGAGGGACGGGACTCTTGAAATTTCGAAACTTGAGAACAGGAAAAGTAACGCAAATTGCCCCTCATCATGGTAGATCTTCATCGAAGATCAAAGCCTTTTCCCCTGGCCATCCCTTCCAGATTTCCACATTGAAAGACTAGTAATGGCAAGAGCTTTTCATTCTTGAATTGAATTTCCAATTTATGAATAGAAAGCCGTAAAAATTGGTTGATTGGGGAGCGATTTGATATACAAGTCTCCTCTTATCTGATAAAATATTCTTATCTCGCTGAAAATTTCATGCTCTGTCACCACAATTAACCCAAATGTCGCCCCAATGCAAATCACTCGCCATACACACACACACACACACTGATGCACAACATATAGTCGTATGTATACTCTATGTACAGTGGGGAGCGCGTAATAAGCTCAACCATCCACATAATTAATGCCTGCAAAATTTTCTAATCAGCGTCTCGAGTGGGAGACAGCGAAAGAAGAGGCCTCTGTCCCTGGGGGCATATCAGCACTGTGCCAATTTATTGCCACTCCCCAGGGACTTGGGTATTCCCTAGTCGAGGTCGAAATGGTTTTGCATAGTCAGGCGGCGCCTGGTTCCGAATGGGTTCCAAAGTGCAGCTGCGTTCCCTCCAAAGACTGGAATTGTGGGTGTGGGAGACGACACTCGGTAATAGGCGCTGGTTGGAATTGGAATTGGAATTTATCTGGGTCCGGTTCGGCATTATCGGCTGGCCGTGGCCCACGGCGCTTGATAAAGTAGCTGAACTTGCAAATTCCCATCGCATATTGATACACAAGCCAAGGGCAGGTGGGCCAGCGGAGAATGAGGTGGGATCGTTGCGGATCGCAGACTATTGATAATTCTTATATTTGCGTCAACAACAATATTTATAAAACATTTTTCACTCTTTCAGCAGTTTTATTCACCCACAAAATGCCGTAAATTTGGAGTGTCGTAGGACCGTGACGATAGAATCGATAGACCTTAAAAGGAGCCGCCACAAGGAAACTATAAAAAGGATTTCCAAAATGAATCGATTTACATGGAGCTGGTTGCTAGTGGCCCTGATCTCCCTGGCCAGGAGCTGTAAGTATTCGATAGATCGTTGCCTGATAGATGCTCATCTTCTAATGGAACCCTCCCTCTCGTTCGGATAGCACCTGTTCCCAGTCGACAGTACAGCTGCATGAGCTACATGGAGAATGATAACTCCCTGCACGACGACGATTCCGAGCAGGATAACAGCGGGGAGCTGCTGGAGCAGCAGATCGAGCCCAGTGCCATTCCCAACGAGCCGCACAGACGCAGCTGCTCCGAGGGATACACCTTCTGCTTTACCCTGTGGAATCAGACCTTGAATGGCACGAGAGTAGTCAAGCAAGGTGGGTGTCCGGATAGAGATAGAGCGATTTACCCACTTAATACCAATAAATCTCAATCGATTGCTCAATCCACAGGCTGCTGGAAGGACAACACCGATCGAAACTCCATCTGCAGCCAGTCGGAGTGCACCAGCTCGGCCCCCACTTCGAGGACCAACTCTCTGTACTATTGCTGCTGTTCGGGAGATGTGTGCAACGCCCAGTTTGCCGTGGTGGAGCCCGCACCGCTGGAGCTGGGCTCCAACGATGTCCGTTCCCCGCTCACCAATCTGGCGACGACCAAGCAGCAGCAGTCCTTCCTGGCAAGCACAATGCTGGGCATTGCTGGAGGACTCACTGCCATCCTGATTGGCATCTTTCTGGCCGTGCAGTATTGTCGGGGGCCCAAGGAGAAACCGGAACCGGAGGAATCCCCTCTGGCTCCGTCGGGACCGGGCTACAGCTCCAATCTGCGGAATGTGGACAACATGAATCTGATTGGAATGCTAGGCAGTGGAAAGTACGGGACTGTAATGAAGGGTCTGCTGCACGATCAGGAGGTGGCTGTAAAGATCTATCCCGAGGAGCATCATCAGTACTATGTGAACGAGAGGAACATCTACGCCTTGCCGCTGATGGATTGTCCGGCCCTGTTGAGCTACTTTGGTAAGATACCCCCACTGCGAGATGCGAGAGCTCCATGTGAATAGATATTTTGCTCTTTTAGGATACGATGAGCGCTGCACCATGGACGGACGGATGGAGTACCAGCTGGTGCTGTCGCTGGCGCCATTGGGGTGCCTTCAGGACTGGCTGATAGCCAACACCCTGGACTTTTCCCAATGCTGCGGCATGCTGCGCTCCATCACGCGTGGCATCTCCCACCTGCACACGGAACTGCGACTGGGGGATCAGCACAAGCCCTGCGTGGCCCATCGCGACATCAACACGAGGAACGTCCTGGTCCAGGCCGATCTCTCGTGTTGCATTGCAGACTTTGGCTTTGCTCTGAAGGTGTTTGGCTCCAAGTACGAGTACAAGGGCGAGGTGGCCATGGCCGAGACGAAGAGCATCAATGAGGTGGGTACGCTGCGCTACATGGCCCCAGAGCTCCTGGAGGGAGCCGTCAATCTGCGCGACTGCGAGACGTCCCTCAAACAGATGGATGTCTATGCGCTCGGACTCGTCCTCTGGGAAGTGTCCACTCGCTGCGCGGACTTTTATGCTGCTGGACAGATGACGCCGCCCTACAAGGCTCCATACGAGCAGGAGGTGGGTTCTCACCCCAGCTTCGACCAGATGCAGGCGCTGGTGGTGCGTCACAAGGCCCGACCGCTCTTTCCCGCCGGCTGGGGAGGCGGTGCAGCGGCCAAGGTGGTGCGGGACACCTGTGAGGATTGCTGGGACCACGATGCGGACGCCCGGCTCACATCGCTGTGCGCCGAAGAGCGGATGCAGGAGATGTCGGGACTAAAGCCACGCCTGCAGGCCCAGCCTGCCAGTCCGCTGCTGAACACCAACAACCTGGCATCGCCCACATCTCTGGAGCAGGTGAATCTGACTACGACAACGACGACGACGGCGGCTGCAGTGCATCACCAGATGAACTCGGACACGGCCGGACTGCTCCAGCCGCCGCCCAACCAGCAGTTGCCGACGGAAAAGAATCATTTGAGCTACACGCAACAGCAGCTTCAGCCGTACCAGGGAAGGAATCCTTGCCAGGAGCGGAATCTAGCGCCACTGCCACTGCGACCGCCGCCGGTGCTCGTGGAACGAAGCAAGAAGCACAGCTTCCAGACGCAGCCCCAGGAGAACAGCCTTTCCTGCCTGGAGCACGATGTTGGCGTGGAGGAGCTGCTGCCACCAGGCGGTGGAGGCCCCTCTGCCCATCACCACCAGAAGAACACCAACACGAATTCCAGCCTGGGGCAGGGATTCCCCAAGCAGCAGAACACGGACCACAAGCTACGTGGCTGGCACGGAGTCCGCGCGCTTATCCACAAGAAGCTCTTCCGCAAGGAGCACGCAGAGGAGTTGTGCCGCCAACTGCAGCTGGGGGAGGAGAAGTCGAACCTGGTGGCGGCACTTAAAGCGGGGGGCGCCATGCGACGACCCAACAATCTCGACCTGAGCCCCCGTCAACCGCTGGACAATAAGCCCATTCCCGTGCAGCTGCGGAGTGCGGAGCAGCGGAGTGGCACTCCCGCCCATATTGTGCCCCGATCTCTGTCCAGCAGCCTCATCAAGCACATCAACAGCAGTAACAGCACCACAGCCACGAACAACAACTGCATCCTGAGCCATGGGAACGAACTGCAGACCCTGACGCGACCCTCCTCCAAACGTCGTCCGGGTCACCTGCGCACAAACTCCCTTCTGGTGACGAGCCAGACCCAAGGCCAGGGACTGCCCACGGAGCAACAGATTCGCCGCCAGCACAGTTTGGAGGTGTTCCGCGAGGTCTTCAGCGGCCGAGGGAGCAGCGAGCGGCTCAGGGATCCCGCGGAGCGTGTGAAGACCCCGGGCGATGTGCCCCCATCGGTGCGAAAGGCCAGGGCCAGCAAGACCTTGAGTCTGTACGATGATCGGATGATGGACTCGTCGCTGCTGAATATACTCTAGCATGAGGAGGTTCTGCTGCTGGAACTGTAAGGAACTCCAGACTGGAGGGGCAGCAGAACACGGACGAAACGGAGGGCAGAATCATATATCATCCTCTCATCGAGCACACATATTCAACGATAGCCATACTCGCAGGAGACTCGACGAATCGACGACTCGACGACTGGAACCGCTTCCTGGGAAAGATGTCTTCTGAACGAACAGATGAAACATTTATTTTTTCACCATAGTTAGAGGAGCAGCTCCACCCGAGGACCTGTATTGTATATCTAGATGTATTTTTTCACCAATCATCCTAGCGAGTAGTGCGGCAAACAACCAAAGTCCTTATAGGTTAGATCTGAATAGAAACGGTACGGATTGGAGTGTATCACAGTATATAGGATGGAGGCTCTAAACGCTTCCTTCCACTCCCTCAACGATATATATTTTTGACTTGAAAGTAAGCGAAACAGGTAGTAGTTTGTATAGTTTTTCACTGCACTTGAGACAGTGTGAGACAGAAGTAGAGACAGAGACAGATGGGGGCTTAGTCGGACCACTTTTATAGAGCCATATACACTTAACAATCCCAAATGGAATACGAGTAAATCTATAATTAAAACATTGTAACTGAATATTTAGTCATCACATACTATACGCGTGTATATGCAGTTGTCCGCCAGGGTTGTCACACCGCCCCTAAAATTCCTATACAAAATTAGAAGAAAATATAATAATCGAAGAATCTTTATATAAACAAACCACAAGACCCCGCTCCGAGAGGCAGAGACAACCCTTGAGGGCCCACACAACTGTCTTCTTTTGTCGAGTATTATGTTAAAAGAGTCGCGCGTTGCGCGTCATGCGGCATCGCCCCTCGGCCTGGCTATTGAGTTATTCTCTTAACATTTTTTTTGGAAACGAAACCCTAGTAAACATTTGGATGAATTTTTCTGGAATGAATTTCCTTAGTAATTAGACCAAAACACCCGCAGCCTTTCAATCACATAAGATGCAAGATCTAGTTGTATGATTTACACTAATTATAATTATTAATTAAAATAAACAATTTATTTAAAACTGAACTAAGCAAATGACTCCAGGATGGATACATTTCAGACTTGCAAATCATTTCGAACGCGACCGAAGTTCGATCATCACGGGGGCATCTGGTTTATTTATCAGCAGCGTGACGACATCCAGGTCCGTATCCGTTCCCCCTCGCCAGATTAGCTCAAAGTTCCGCAGCAGCTGGAAAATGCAAATCGTATGAGAAGAGATCGTTTTGACTAACAAATTTGTTGGGAAACGATCAAGCGATCAGGCGATCGATGATCGATGATCGCGCTGCTCTTACCCGCAAGAGCAGCACATGGATGCTCTGCTCAGCCAGACGACGGGCTATGCAGGCACGCATGCCATGGCCAAAGGGCAGCACCAGATAGGGATTGAGGGCATTGCGCTGCTCGAGCCAGCGATCGGGCTGGAAGAGCAGGGGATCCGGGAAGTGCTGCTCCAAGCGACAGGCAATCATATTCTGAGTCACAACTGTGGTCTGGAGAAGATTGGAATCTCGTTAGGGAACCCTTAAAGATGGCCGGGTATGGCCAATGCCCCATACCCCTTTGGGCACAAAGTAGCCACTGAGCACCGTGTCCTGGTTGAGTATTCGTCCAACGCCAATGGAAATGGGATTCAAGCGAAGCGACTCCTTCAGCACTGCCCTCGTGTAGGTGATGTCTGTTCGAAGAGCGTCCGCAGAGAGCGGCTGATCGGGATCGGGCAGCACTCTTCTGGCCTCCGCATGGAGTCTCTGCTGCACTTCCGGATGCCGAGCCACGTGATAGAGCAGGAACGCAGAGGCATACGAGGTGGTATCGATCCCAGCCAGAAGGAGATCCGCTGCAGTGCCCACCACATCGCTGCGATCCAGTTCTGGGTTCTGTAGGTACATGGAGATCAGGGAGGATTGCTCGGATGGGGAGCTCTCCATCAGTTTGAGGGCCACGCTCTCCATGTAGGACTGGGCCTGACGCAACTTCCGATAGCTGGGCGTCTCCATGAGGCGCCACAGCTGCAGGCCCTGATCTGTGGGCAGAATGCAACTGTTGGTGGTCTCGGCGGCGTGCATCAGGTGTGTGGACCGGGACTGGGGCGACTGCTCCTCTGGCGAGAAGGAGTGCAGGCGGGTCCCAAAGGTGAGAAGGCCAGTAACTGCAAAGGATTACACACAGATCACAAACATATATAGTAGATCCATCGATTCGTTCTTCACTTACGTTCCAAATTCAATCTAGTCAGTTTTGGCAGCATATCGATGGCATCGCCATCGTCACCGCCCGAGGATTCCCTCAGGTATGCCAAAAACTCTCGCGTCACGCCATCCACTTGGGGCAGGAAGTTCCTCACGCTCTTCGGGGCACTCAGCTCCTTCTGCAGCTGCGAACGGAGACGCCACCACTCCGGACCATTGGTGGGCAGCAGACCCGTGGTCTTGTACACATGCGGACGCTGGCGGCGGTACTGTGCGAGGGCCAAATGACTGCGTCGCTGGGGGCAGTCGCGTTCGTTCAACAGCGTGGCAATGTCCTTGGGGTCGTACAGCCAAACGATGTCCTGTCCTGGGACCATGGTCTCCCTGACAATCGCTCCGTATCGCTCGTACTTGTCCTGTCCGGCCTGATGCAGCCGCAGGAAGGAATAGGAGCCAATGCCCGGCATATAGTTGTAGAGATTCCCCAGGCCCCAAGGACCGCGTGGTCCCGGCATGGCCTCGAAGGGCTTGGCAAAGGTGCACTGCCTCGAAGTGCAGCTGATCTTCAGCAGCTTCGTTAGCATTTTACAGTTTTACAGCTACACAGTTTCACAGTTCCACAGTTCCAGTCGCCGAGAATTCCAGAAACAGACTGAAGGCATGGATTTTTTTGCTGGCCAAGCGTATTCGTGGACGCTGCTGGTCGTCTTTTGTCTCACTTGTCGCCATAAAAACTGTTCGGGCCATGGATTCGTGCCTACCTGTGGGTTCTTCGGTTTACCTGCGGTGATCCGATCTTCTCTTAAGACCCACACCACACCACACCACGCTCTTTGTTAATCCAGAGGTTCCGATCATAGAGCATGGTCAACTTTTGGGCTGTTCCAAAAATCATCTGAATGGCTGAATGAAACATGTCGAGTGTGGACATGTAAAACTTATGTAGAACTACTTCAATATACAGTCGAACTTCTCTATAACGAATCGCAAGGGGACAAATAAACAATTCGTTATAGTGAAAATTCGTTATATAGAATTCGTAAAACGAAATTCCTTTTAAGCGTATAAGCGGCTAAGGGTGAGCCGTTTCACCAAACCTGGGCATGCCGAATTTTTCCGATAAATTCCGTTAGTCGACATAACGGTTATCCGTTAGTTTTCTTGCAAAAATATCAAAAAACAGTTTTTGTAACAGTTTTTAATGGTAAAATGGCATTTGGGATGGTACAGAACAGCAAAATTCAGCATACGAAGGTTTGGTCAAACGGCTCTCCCTCAGCCGTGGCTGTGCTACCCCTTCCACGTGCTTACTCATTCAGCCTCTCTTTTCTTCGCTTTCTCTTTCTAAATCGTGCAGTGTGCTCGCTCTAGCGGAGGAACGAGATAGAGCGGCCGGTGTTGGTGTGAGAAGAGCGAGAGAGAGAGAGAAACAGATGTAACACAAAAAATTAAAACGGAAAGAGAACTGGAAACAAATAAAATAGTCCATAAGCCTGGTCAAGTAGGTCAAGTGCAGGCCATAAATAGAGGGCGTAGTTCCCTTCATTCTCTCTCTTTTCTGTTTCTCTCTTTGAGGGAGATCGCAGTCTGCGTAGGCTGAACCAAAGTCCCCCTCCCTTCCCGCATTAACTAACAAATAAATTTGTCCTGAGAGAGAAAGAGTGGGCATTCTGCAGTCTTGGATTCCGTTTAGTAGTAGTAGTAGTAGAGCCGCGGCCCTTGCCCCGATCATTAAAAAAAACCCAAAAAGCCTAATAAAATGCAAGAGGAATTTGATTCGCAATCTAAATTTGATCTTATAAAACTTTGGAGCTGTTTCCTCACTTATTTTTCTTCGAATATCGTTTGACTATTTATTAGACAGTTTTTCTCGGGGAATACATTTGTTTAAGATCGATCAATATAAGAAGTACCTAGTCCTTCTTTCTGGCTATGAGATTCTTGTATCGATGGACCATGGGGCAACCAACCTCGGAAGAGGGACTCTGGTTCTTTGCTTCATTCTTAGTGCGAATCCTATATTCTTCCAAGGTCTTCCAAACCGCCACATTGCCGTCATCGTCGATATACTCACGCTTCTTGCCGTTGTCGGATTTCATTAACTGATGGACGCAGATGATCAGATTGCCCAAGACTATCAGAAGGGCTACAGCTGGAATGGCCAACGTGTCCAGCGAGTGGGACACAACAAAGCTGACTGATGGCCTGGCGAGGTGGCTCAAAAGTTTGGGTTCGGCGATCAGATGCTCCACATACCACACGGCCTTCTCAAGCGGTGGCAAGGGACGTGTGCGAAACTTGACTTGGGCCTCGGCCACAGCCTTGGTGATGGCGTCATTCGTGAGGATTCGCTTGAGGGTTCTGGCCATGGACAGCTCAAAGAAAGTGTTGGTCGGGAGAACGACTCCCAAGTGGCGTTCCTCGATGCGCTGAGCATTCTGCGGGACAGGGAAGATATGCTATATGGTAATATCAGATAATCAAAAAGGACCTACATTGAACTGTTCGAGTATCAGGGGTATAATCAGGACGGGAACGGCATGATGGATGGCCTCTTGCAGGCTGAAACTGTCGGCATGATTGAGGAAGCACTTCACCCTAGATTCGGCTGTGTAGGAAAACATTTACAGCCACTGATCTGACAGACAAGTATTCGTACTCGTAAGGACTTGCCTAGGATGTCCTGCTGCAGTCTGGCATCCACAAGGAGGGTCAAAATGTTGTCCTTCTTCTCCGGCAGCTCCTTCACATTCTCCACATTCCAGATGAAGCCGTAGGTGGGAAGCCGCTGGGCCATTTGCAACACAGCCTTGGTCCCGATCCCGAAGAACAGATCAATGTGCGACAGACTGATGTAGATAATGCCATCGTTGAATTTATCCACGAAATCCTGAATATTCGCCGGCAGAGGCCTCGACTTGGCCCAAATGTGGAGTCCTCCCACTTCAATCACGCTGGCAGGCAGATTCTGAGCGTAGTCCAGGGTGGAGTGGGTGTTCAGTAGCATCACCGTAAGGGGTGGATAGGCATGGTCCTTGCGGACCAACGCGCCCCTGGAAATGGCATACATATCGGTCCAGCGAAGTCTAAGGCAGAGACAGTCATTAGTATCTTCTCACTCTCCCGGACAATTTCTCACTAACAATTTCTCCGCCAGATACAGGACGCTGTTTTGGACGCGCCCAAAGAAGTCCATGTTTTCGGGCAGCTGACTCAGAGGGTGTGGTATCTGTGCCACATTGATGGTGTCCTCGGCGCCGACCAGCTTCAACAGTTCCGATGTGAGCTTGCCGCCACTCACCCCCAGGATGGGTATTGAACGGTGACTGGGCACCAGGGGCAGCAGGCACTCCATGGCATTGGTGGCATCGGAGATGATCAGATCCTGGTCGGCTACCTCGTCGATCAGCTGGGCCCGCAGCTTCGCCAGCATCGGGGACTCCATCACCGCTCGACAGCTGGCCAAGGGAATCTCGTGCTGCACCAGAATCTGCTGCGCAGTGAAAACCGAGCTGTATGAGGCCGTGCGACTGACGAAAAAATTCTGAACCACGTCGTATTCGTTGGGCAGCGAGAAGACCGTGATACCCTCTATATTTTCTTTTTGGACTGGAGCTGTGCTCAGCACGGTGAGGCTGTGGCCGCGTTCGGCCAGGGCCTCGAAGAGCGGCTGGGTCCATCCCGGATTGTTGTGGCGGGCAGTGCCCACGAGGCACAGTATATTGGCTGCTTCTGTCCCCATTGGGAGCCAAGTGAAGCTCCCGACGAGCAACAGCAGCAGCGAAAAAAACAACATTTTTACGGTTCTACTTTCGGCGGACAACAGATTCACCAAATGATGATGAACCGTTGTCGGTTGTGTTAGGATTTGAATGCGATTTAAGTTTGTAAATATCTTCTTAAATCAGTTTGCGTACAATTTGGAAAAGCGGGGAACTGGGAAGCAATAACTTATACAACCGAGTTTTAAAAAGAGACTGGCTGGAATCAGAATTTATGAAGGTTTGTGAGGGTCTATGAGGGCTTGTGAACTGCCTACTGAGATACCGATTTTCCCAAAACCATAGATCCGCCCTGGGATATGGATCTAAGAGACCTAAGATCTCCTTGTCACTTTTAAAATCCGGATCCAAACTCGTGAAAAGTACAAGTGAATCTGCTCTTACCAATCCCTTGGCTGCTCCCAAAAAACAACCACCCTTACATTGGCATTTAAATAATTATTTATTTTATTAAAAAAAAATATGTATTTCTTAAGAATTACACAAAGAACGGTCGTACTTTGCTAGAGGTTTCTTGGCAACGGGTGCTCATTCGTTTATAAAAAAAAAACATTCGCTATAATCTTAACAAATCGCTTTACACTCAATGAACAGCTATTGGCAAAGAAACGTTGGTTGTATCATGTATCGGGTTCAATCGTATCGTTTTTCTCGTACATATTATAGTATATGCTAAGGATTGGATATATGTATGTGTTGGGCTGGGCTGGGGAGTGGGGAGTGAGAGTGGGGGCGGCGCATTTTGTTTAATTACTTTTCGTTAATATGGCAAGATTAATACATGAAACGAATGCTGCTCCTCACTGCATCACTGTGCAACACTTGTATGCGCTGCATCTCACTTTGCAACACTTGACAATATCTTACAGCACTGGTTTGCATATGTTTGGGTAGCAGTGATGTGGTTGGTGGCTGTGAGTACCCCTAACGTACCTAGTTCTAGGCGCTAATTGCATACAAAAATGTTCGTTTATAAATTAAGTTACATTTAAATGTGATTAAGCATTAAATTAATTAACACAGATGTCGTTTTCTTTGTGTGTGTGTGTGTGTGTGTGTGTAAGTGATAGCCATAGCGTGAGGAATAGAGAGAGATATAGAGAGAGGGATGCTAAAAGCGGGGCTTATGTACATGGTTAATCTTAAGTGTTATTCTGAGGTTCTACGGTTAGTTTTGGTGCTCTATGTGAGAGAGGCTCCGCCAGGAGGCATAGCTTCGGGGAAATGGATCCACTGGGAGGCAGTGCTTCGGGAACGGGCTCGGCCTTGGAGGCAGTGCGTCAGTGAGTTGGTGAGTGGATTAAGTGGAGATGCACCTCCGTCTGTAAGGACACCACTGTGGGGGGTCACTACTCATTCACCAGCTGCGCGGGACCCGGCTCATCGTAGGGCGCTCCATTGGCACCCACATACTGATTGTTGTTCCTGTGGACGAAGCCCCGTCCCGGCGAGGCATTGTAGTAGACCACGCGACGGATGCCGAAGGGATCCACGTAGCCGAAGCTGCCCGCCCGCTTCCCATCCGCCGGGCTCGTCTCCTCCTCGTGGTACTGCTTCGGAAGGACATAGCGGAATCCGTTCCTGGTGACACCCACACCATCGTATCCCGCGGCACTGAGCTCGTCCAAGTGATTGCTCTGCACCGGACGCAGGCGGCGGCGGTAGGCTCGGGACGGGAGCGGGGGCAGCAGTGCAGCCTCCAGGGCATTAACCTCCAGCGGGGAATTGGGCGAGTAGTATCCATAGCCACTGTTGGCGGCTGGGGGCGCATACCCGTTCGTGGAGGGCGTGGGTGAGGGCGCATAATGATACCCAGAGGCAACAGAAGAGGGCGGGGCAGCCGAAGGCGGTGCAGCAAAGGGCGCTGGAGCGGAAAATCCATAGGAATCCCCTGCAGCAATGGGCGACGGAGTGCTCGCCACAATCCCAATGGCTGTGGGACGTGGGCGCAGGCGGCGTCTGTGCGGGGATCCCAAGGGAGGCAGCATTGACTGTAGTGGCGGCTGGGGAGTCGTGGAGCTGATCACCGATCCGAATCGTCCATGGCCAAAGTCCCGATCGGCCTCCGCATCGTACACGCTTATGGCATTGAGGCCATTGTCCACGGGCTCTGCATTTGGCTGAATGTGCACCAGGGGCGAGTGCAGACCGGACAACAGCTGGCCCCGTGCCCGCGGCAGTTCGTCCGGATAGTGATCGAATCCCAGCTGGGACTGCGGCTGGATCTTGGCCGCCTCTTCTGGGGGCAGATAGTTGAGCTTGCCCACGCCCGAATCCACCAGCGGATCCAGGTCCAGCTGCAAGTCCCGAGGAGGTGCTGGAGTGGTGGTCGAAGTGGTGGAGCTAACGTAGCCATGGGCGGGCCTTTGATAGCCGCCAAAGGTGTTTCTCGAACCAGAACCCGAAGAACCGCCATCGACCAGAATGCCCGACTGCGCAGGCGCTGACTTGGTGGATTTGATGGCGTCCTGTGGGGCAGACGACACATGAAAGAGGTTGATTGGAGTGGAGAGTGGGGGCATAGACCTACCTCAATGGGACGGCCCAGGCCCACGTAGATGGTCTTGGACTTGAGGATCCTATAGCCCTGCTTGTCGGCTATGTAGTCCTTCTGCCGCAGATACCCTGCCGCATCGATCCATGCCTCAGTGCCTGTCAGGGTGACAGAGACGAGCAAGCAAAAAGCAAAAAGCAAAAGGGTGAACGACCATAATTGTATGGCATTGCGGCAGTCCACTCACCTATGACAGTGCCATCCTGGAGACGCTTCTCCTTCCGGAACTGTCCGCTGTCCGTCTGGAAGCGGAAATACCGCTCGGGCCCCTCGTCCGTCTGGATGTGGTACTGGCTGGAGCTGGGACTCTGGCTGGCTCCGATCCCCGAGGTGAACGCTGCCAGGGCAACGAGTGCCAGCTGCAAGAAAACGTTAATGTCGTTGATCAGTGAAAACTGCTCCAAATGGATAGGGGGGACTGGACCAGCAAACGGCATCCGTAGACAGCTGCTTCGGACGCCTAAATAGGCAGCAGTCCATCAGTCGGTGGCTTTCCGGTGGGGCAGCTTTTGGGGGCAGGCGGCGCATTTCAGAGTCAAGGTGACAGAGTTGCAGTTTCTGCTGCTGCTGTTGTTGTGCAACATTAAACTTGCAGCAGCAGCAGAGCTGCGTGCGGAAATGCGGCATGTGAAAGTGTTCGCAGCAACCGGTTCACCGCTGCGTATGCGCTATGCAGATGCGATTCGTTCAATTGGGTTTGGCTTTCGTTAGCGCTTTGCCTCACGGTTAAGGTTGAATGCCACATTAAGATTCTTTTGGCCAATTATTGTGCCACCCGCACGTCTCAGCATTACGCAGTTCGTTCCGTCATAAATATCATCAACATCGCCAGAAAACGGCAGTGGGAGGAGTACTTCTAAGTCGAGACGCGAGACTCGAGACTGGAGGCTAATTTTCGACTACGCTGACATTTTTATTATAATTTCGTGCTCGTTACCCGCTTATTATTCATCTACTGGCGACTCTCCCTCCATTCCGGCAATTTATGGCGCCTTAATTAATTGTTGAATCACATTTGTTTCGGAATAATTGAACCGCGAAGAATGAACTTCCTTTAATGGCGGGGCAGGAACATTGCTCCGCCTTTAGCTTTGCCAGATATGCTCCTACATGCAAATACTCTTGTTGATTTATGGCCCTAATGACTAACACCTGTCACAGGTAACACTATCCATCATTAATAATGGCTAGCACAAAGGAATATCATCGATTACATCAGCGGGAGAGAAGAAAGGTATCTGTCTGAAAGTCCAACACTTTCTTTAATTTATTTTCGGCAGAACTGATGGAAGCAAAAAGGAATGAATTGTACAATAAGTGGGTATTATTCCCTAATTGATATTCTATGCCACTTTTTGCGGGGAATACTTAATCTCAACAGAAACGAAAGTTACTTGCAAGCTATGCATCCACCAAATATATGGCCACAGATACTCTTTACTCTTACTCTACAGAAGTAAGGGTATACGTAAATCCCTTTGCCAGAGTTATATCTGCTTCACTTTCTCGTAGACAAGAAGCCACTCACAATTACTCATAATTCGCTGGGTATTCGCGTGTGGAGAGCCAGCATCCATCAGAGTTAGAGATTTATTAAATCAGCTAACGCAATGAAATAAATTGCCAACAAATTATTGCGGCCATTTCCGCTGTCTTTGGCCAAAACGAGAGTAAAAGTGGCAGCCAGCGTAGAGCGTGGAGCGTGGAGGCTCCCTCCATGGAGTGCCAGAGCCAGAGACCCCCCCGATATGGCAGGCATCCAGTTACCCAACCGGTTGGCGGACTCCGATGCGGGATCGAGCCGAGCGGAGCCGAGCCGAGCCAAGCCTCAGCCTCAGCCTCAGCCTGGAGCTGTAGCAACATATGTTGCAGCTAAGGCTGTTGTTGTTGTTGTTGTTGTTGTGGCAGTGTCTGCGGTTACGTGAGAATCGCTGGAGACGACTCCCGGCAAAAGCGGACTCCTTTTGGGCGCGAGAGTGTGGTGCGCGCCTTAAAACCGAAAGAGAAAAAACAAAATCAAAAGTGGAAAATCACGTTTTCCTTTGGCGCGCAATTTTGTTACACTACAGGCAGGATTATACCCTGGCGCAGAAGAGTATTAGGCAGAGGCAAGACAATGCATAGAGTAGTGTTACACTTCCTGTATTCATTATGAATAAAAATAGTCAACTAATCTAGGGAGATTGCAGTACTATCTGGTTGTAACTCTCCACAGATCTTTATTTGTCCTTTACAAAGCACATATACGAGTAGTATATGTAGGTCCAAGTGGCCAAGACCGGACTTCCATATAAAACAGCACTACTAGTCTAGATCCAAATCGGTTTAGATTCTATATACTATATGTATCTTCAAGAAAACAAGCCCTTCGATTCCTAGAGGGTATCTCAAATGTCGACCTCCAACGGTAGCCTTCCTTTCTTCTTGTTGTTTTGGTGGTTGTCGCTCGTCGAAATGGTAACACAAGAAAAAAAAAAAAAAAAACCAACTAATGTTGCGCAACAATCTCCCCCGCTCCATAAACCCTCCCCCCTCTCAGTACCACCCCTCCCTCTTTCTGTGATTTACGCAACATCTTAAATTGGCCGAAAAGCTGACCCCAAAAAAACTCCAAAAAACTGAACAAAGAATTCTGCAAAAAAATGTTAGAAACAAAGCCATAATTTGGGGGCCCTCCCCCCCACCAGTTGGTGGCACGGCACCAACTCTGCCCCAGGGATGACCTTCACTGCCCCAGTGCTCACAGTTTTTTAATTAAAATTCACTTCAATTATGATCCGTTTGCTCTGAATTTACTGGAGCAGACCCAGCCAGACCCGACCAGATCCATGGGATAGTTGTACGATGATAAATGATCCAAGGAAAATGGCAATTCGATGGCTGCCTGCCTGCCTGCCTGCCTGCCTGCCAGCCAGCCTGCATTCTGAGCACGAACAAAGAGCTAATGAAGCCCCAAAACCCCTTTCAAATCGATACGGTTTCATAGCCAAACTCATGTGGCTATCGCATTGGATTCGGGCTCTGGTCTGAGCTTCAGGTTCGGTTTTGCGTTTTGGGTTGGTTCCGATTCAGTTTTGTTTTTGTTTTTTTTGGGGAGTGTTTTGCATACCCGTCGTCGCGACTGCTGGGAGAGTGCATGTTTCGATGGGTTTTCGTTTCCCAGTTTACACATAATTAATGCGGCGGATGAATGCTTCCTGAATGAGTGCTAGGGGAGTGCACTCATGAATCATGTGGCATGAAAACCCATAGAAAATATCTGGCAATATAATCTAGTTTACGATGGTCAGATAAATTGGGGGAAAACACCAAAATGATTCATTCAAAATATGCTTCCCTTCCCCTCAAACTTCAAGCAAACTTTAAGTTTTCGACGGACAACATCACAGATTTTGGTGGGTAAAAACTTTAATTTTATATAATTTAAGAAGTAATTATGGGACATTTGGGCTGGATTTCAAGGAAAATGTGACATGTCTATGAACCATAGAAACAACAGCAGAAACATCTAAGCCGAGACTGGAGAAACAAATTTTTTAGAAACAATTCCATAATTTTCATGGCACAAAAACAACTATAATTCCATGTAATTTATTTGATAACAATGGCATTCAAAGATACGACTCAGAAAAACATATTTGCAGGCCTAAACGGAAGACTTAAGACACAAACTGGGCAAGAAGGAAGCCAAATCTTTGCTGGAAGCTTTTCAGCAAGAATTCAAGAATCATACGACAATCCCACAGTGCATAAAGAAGAGTGATCTAATTAAAGGCTATAGTCTTCAATGATTCATTCTACATGCATTCTACTCCCTTGAACATTTTTCGCTTTCAACAGACATTGAGCAATGATCTGCTGATCATCCAAGCAAATAATAATTTCTAATTGCTTACATTCCACATATGACATCAACCCAAGCAGCAGCAACAGCAGCAACATTCAGCGAAACCCGAGACTATGGATTCAACTAATGAAACATTTCATTAGACACAAACGATTCCAAGAATGTGACCCACAGCAGCAGCAGCAGCAGAAACAACGATTGAATTACACTTGGATCCAAGCCGAAAGAGATTCGAGTTGGAGGAGAGAGAAACACCCACATAGTAGGATGACTGACTGACAGACTGACAGACAGACAGACCCCGCTGTCAGATTTCGAGCAGAGCCGCTGATTTTTCGGCGGTGGGAAGCAGCTGTGTGCCAGCCAAAAATTGTATTAAATTTCATTAGATCTTTGACTTTTTGTAACTGAAAAAATAAACGGAAAAAAAAGCGCCTGGCCTGGCCTTTTTTGGTCAACGAAACTTTTTGGCTGCGGCACTTCCTGTTTGTCTTGAGGCTCCACCAAAACAAAAAAACAAGCACAAACACTACGAGTATAGAGAAATAGTGTAAGCGGTTATACAATTGAGCTACAGCTAAGGCTTCAGCTATGGTTCCAGCCAAAGAGTGTGGGCTCTTGTAGAACCCGCCCCTCAATCAAATCAGCCACGCAGCGATCACAGAGGCTGCTCGCTGCTGGCTGCTGGCTGCTAGCTGCTAGCTGCTGCCTGTCTTGTTTGTTCCATTCAAAAGCCATTCAATCAGATCGGATTCTAAACAAGATTCTGAAACAGTACGCCTTCAAGTCATCTACAGTCCATTCGCCTGCATAACCCAGTTTTCCATTAGCCAGCTGCTGTCTGATGCTAATTCCTATAAATACGACTAATACTTCTCATTGTCTTCTCTCTGGCATCGGGCCAAGCCCATTCAGAGGGCAGACTGGCATCACATCTCACTTGTGGCCAAACTGAGGGTATACCCCATTCGATCTGCGTCAGAGATTGCACTCGAAACACTGACTGGCAGGCAGGCGGGCAGGCGGGCAGGCAGCAGCATTGCATTGCATTGCATCATATCCCCAGCTGCTCTCCATATTTGTGGCACTTGGGGTGTGATACCTGCTGCTGCCACAAAGAGTGTTGTGTTGTGTTGCGTTGTGTTGCGTTGCGTTGCGTGAATGTTACGTGTGTGCTACGGGATGTTATGGGTTGTAAAGTGTGAAATTCGCATAGCTCTCCGGCAGTCACGCATGCCTTTGAATAGAACAGAATGCCAGCCAGCAGCCCCCAAACATACGAGTAGAATTGATATGATAATCATGCAATTGCCATGCACTCGACTGCCTGTCAGCTGTCAGGCAGGGGGCTGTCAAAGCAAATGTTCATCATAAAAATTATTGAAGCACAAATGGTAATGTGTGCGCCGCGGCTGTGTATGGTAATGCATGCCCGATCCGATGCATGCTTGCCTCAAGGTCATCCAGAAGCAGCGTGGGCGAACGTGGGCGGACGGCACACACCTCTAGAGTTTTGAACCCCCCGAAACAGCAGCGAAGCGGCGCTTCCGACAGTTTTCATCTATTTTCACATGACACATTTATGGAAAATTGTTGCATAATGAACACTTAATGGAAGTGCGTTGCATAATGGGGCTGCAAGAATGGCAGACACAGAGAGCTAGCTGTGCTGCGCTGTGTTCTGTGCCCAATTTTTCGAGGCGTGAAAGAGGCATGATTGGGCCGGGCCGTTGTGTAATGGGCCCCCGCCTGATGAAGGTCGACATTGCCATTAGGCGGAGAGCAGAGGCAGCAGCAGCAGCAGTAGCAAAGGCAGAAGCAGAAGCAGAGTGTGGTATCCAAGTGGAAAATTCACTCGATGTGACGCTGACTCTGACTCTGACTCATCCTCTTGTATCTTTTGGCAAGTTCGTGTCGTGAGTCTTTTGTTTTTACGCTTTGTTTTTCTTTCGCTCACTTCGCGCTTCGTCGCCAGAAATGTTTCCGCAATTTTTGGCACTGCACTTGGCAGCTCCTTGGCAGCCCTCCTACTGTCCCTCTGGTTTCGCTCCAATTTGTCACAGTTTGGCGCCCAACCTCCGCCCCAAAAGAAGTGGATTTGGGGCCACAGTAACGAAACGAAACCAAACCAAGCCAAACCGAACTGAACCGTTGCTTCGCTGGCCAACGGTTGACATTCGGCCCCAAAAGAGAGTGAAAGCTGCACGAAGAGCTGCCACTGCTGCCACTACTGCCACTGCTGCCTGCCTGTCTGCCTGCCATCGAATTAAGTTTCAGATCAGGCTCCAACTGCTGCTGGCACTTCGATCCGTCGATCCGTCGATCCGTCGACATGGGCCAATGCAAGTTGTTTCATCGCTCGCCTCGCTCGTGTTTTAATTTTCGTGTTGTTCAAAGTCGATTTTCATTGTCAGCCACGGGATGGGGTGGGATGGAATGGGATGGGATGGGGTGGGGTGGGACGGTCGGTGTGTGTGCGCCGTGCGGGCATGCAACTGTTTGCTGGGCTTCTTCTTTAGTGCCGCACACAAATGCTAAACCGTATTTCATAATTGCGCCCAGCACTTGGAGCACTCGCGATGCACACATATTAAGCGAAATTAATCATAGTAATTGGTGGCAACAGCTTTGGCTCTGGCTCTGGCTCTGGCTCTGGCTGTGGCTCTGTATTTGGCTCTGGCTCTGACTGGTGGGCTATTACTTGAGCTGCGTGTAAATGAACTCCGTCCGGCGCAGAGCAAACAGCTGTGGGAAAAGCACTCTTTTGGCAGCACAGAGCAGGGCTGAGGCGCCATCTGTGTCAGCGTTATATGCGAAAAATTCCTAAAAAGCCAACGCCAAACTATGTGTGATAATTGTGCGCTTACTTTCGAAATCGAAATGGTAATTGAAATTGGAAAATTGTGGAAAAAGGGCCAAGCCGGCGGCTGACTTTGGCATACTTTCGTTGCCATGCCAAATGATTAGCATCTGTGGAACTGTGCAGCGCCTGCAGCTGCTCCTCCTTCAGCTTCAGCTTCTGCTCCTCTCATCTGGCATTCAGCTCATGCCACATGCGTGGGACTCCACTGAGATATGGGTACCCATACCGCCATACCGCCATACCCCATACGAGTATGGTGTCTTGTGTGTTTCTCTGGCGACATTGTTTCGCGCTGTCAGTTCTTGTGTGGGCATTATGTCTGGGTTGCCTCGTTTGCAGTCTAACAAAAGCCAACTGGCAGCTTGTTGGCAGTCGAAACTGTCAGTTTTGCTGGCCGATAGACAGCCAAATGGAATAATAGAAAGAGCTGGATCTAGCAGAAGGATTCCTTGGCAATCGGTAGGTATAGTTTTGAGAGGTATTCCAGCACACATATCAGTTGATGGAAGTTCAACTCACTGGGCATTCCAATGGCTGTATAGGTTTACTAGCACCCCCAGATCTTCATCATCATCATCATCATCTGTTGTTGCGCTTCCCACATCAGTCACTCGTCGAATGACCCTCCTCCCCCCTCCCGTCCCGCGATAGTTACGGCTGTGACCCGCCTTTGGATCCGCTTCCCATTCAGTGGCAAAAAACGAGCAGCAGCTGTCTCTAATTTGTTTTAAAAGCCATTAAAAAAAAGTGCAAAAATATTCTGCGAGATCTCTATCTTCAAGGCGCATAAGGGGGCAAAATCGTGTGAACCACACGGAATACACACAACCAGAATCGAGTCAAATTAGCCAGCTCAAGCCATCAAAAGGAATTGGGTCACCGATCCATAAATATTATACGGAATTTCTTCAAAAAGTTGCAGCATCATTGGCCAAAAAATGTATGCGTGAAATGCAGAAAACAAAACGCCGAAAATAAAAGCCTCCGGCTAAGGCGGGTATCCTATCCTATCCCATTGGAAATGATATTTAATAATATGTAATTGTGAAATGAAAAACATGAGAAACAGAAATCAGTCGCAGACGCAGACGCAGACGAACGAAGCTATATATCACGGAGATCTGCGTCCAGTTTTGCGGCAGTGGACAGGGGCCGGGGGGCAGGGGCAACTTGCATAATTACTGGACGCTGTAGAGGTGTCCGGCTTTTCGGGGCTCGCCGCCTGAGAAGAGAAATGTGAGACAAAATGGCAAAGACAATTTGAATTCATTTCTGTCACTCCATGAATCGTTAGGGCCGGGCCTGGTCGGTGGCCATCTCCGCCATCTCCTCTCAAGGTCACATAAATAATAAAAGTAAAATGTGGCAAGTGATTCCACTTGCTAATTAATTCAGTTGCGCTAATTTTGGCTTGGCTTTGGTTTGGTTTTGGTTTCTTTTTGGAAGCGGCAAAAACTCATTTGCATATGCTTCAAGATCTGGGGCTCTACTTCTCTCTCTCTCTTTCTCTCTCTGTCTCTTGCTGTCTCTGTCTCTGAAGATCTTTGCGCAAGTAGTTCCCTTCAAGTTCCCCTGTCGAGAAAATATTGCCCACGTGCTGCTGCCCACTCATAGATCCACTCATCTTGTATCTGAATACAGCACTATCATCTTCCTCTATCATCATCATCATCATCAGCATCAGCATCATCCGTCACTCTTTCGATGCCGATGCCGATGCCAGTGACCTTTGCTTTTGGCTCTTGATTTTCATTTCTCACTCACATTTTTGTGTGGCTCTGCCAAGAGGAAGATCAATATCTGGGGGAAGCCGCCATGTAATGCACGATTTCTGTTGAAACTCCGGACAATTGAGGCCTCCGTGAAACAGTTAAGGAATAGCGTTAACGCTGCCCTCCAGCCCATTCCTCAGTTGCTGTTTTGATCGAGTCTCTCTATTTATATTCAAATTTCTGGCAAAATAATCTCTAATATGGGTCAAAAACTACAGGTTTTCACGTTTCTCGTAGCGAAATATGTGTTAATCGCTTCCCATGAATTATTCAATAGATTTTTTGTTTTTTTTTTTTCTATAAACAGAGAGACAGATCTTTCGTATTGGATGGATGAAATGGTAGTGGAGGAAGGAGAGGGATTGTGTTTGTGATTTACAGATGGCAATTAAGAAAAGTGTTTACAAAGATAATCAAACAATTTAGTTGGCAGATTCTATGTAACACTATAATGAAAATCAAATAGCCATAAATCTGTAGAACACGCACGCTGGAGGAGATTCCGGAATACCCAGTTACCCGGCACTCCAAAGGTTTAAGCGAGTTTAGGGCCACTTTTTATGAGCATTACCCAATGCACTTTGTCACCAAAAAAACAAAACAAAAACAAGAAAAACACCTCCTAATTACTTGGAGTCTACTTGGGAGATAATTGCGGATTGCGGATTGGGGATTGGGGATTGCGGTGCAGTCCCCATTCAGTGGCCAGTGGCCATAAATCAAAGCACGAGACAACGCGACGAGGCTCTTAAGTTTCGGATGCTTCTCATAAATTGTTTGGGGCGAGGTCAGGCGACGGATAGATGGCTGATAGATGAATGGCCAGAGGGATTTACGATCCATCTACGAGCTGATTGAGATTCGAAATTTGTGGGAAATCTTTGGATGATGTCATCAACAAATGTCAGGAAAAACACCCCAGAAAGTCAAGGTCAGACTTCCAACTTTGGCATAGAATTTCCGAGAGGCAACCTGGCTAAACAAAACCAAGGAAAAACACCCCAAAGGGCAGGCCTTGACATCGAACTTCAGCATAGAGTTTCCGATATGCCTGGAAAATTTCTGGGATTATTCATTCGGTTTTGAACAGTCGTACGGAGCAGAGCTCCGAAACAAAATTATTTCTAATAAAAAACATTTTAAAAACTTTTGATAATCGGTAAAAAAAAACAAAAAAAATTCGAAAAAAATAATTCTAATTGTGCTAAAAAAATATTATTTTTTTTATTTTTTTCGGAAGTGATGCCAACCCACGACAGTGTGGTGTCCGGCGCTAGCAATGCACCGCCCTTACGCGTGTCCGGGACTGGATCTGGACCAGGTGCCGGAGCTGTAGGCGGAGGTGGAGATGGCACTGACTTCGCTGGACTCAACACGGCCGGCCTGGCCGATAACGATTCGTTAGACGATGGACCGGCACCGTTTTCGACCTGCCGCAAGCCGCGGCTCGATCCCAACTCGCTGCCCGTGCGCCAGTACCTCGACCAGACGGTGGCCCCCATCCTGCTGAACGGACTGCAAGCCTTGGCCAAGGATAGGCCAACGGATCCGATCAGCTATCTGGCCACGTACCTACTGAAGAACAAGAACCGCTGCGACGAGGTGAACCCAGGGTTCATGTAAACGACGCACAACAGAATAATTAATAGAGCATCATGACACCACACACCATACACCATACCACGAAGTACGACGAACACACGAAACAAAAAAACACCCATTGGCCCACCCCCAATGATTTAGGCCCATGCACTTGGTCGCCACCTTAACCACACACACACACACACCCACCCATCCACCCACACCCACCCACACGCACGCACACCCATGCACACACCCCCACCCACGCACGCACATGCACACACACCACACACACACACACACACACACACTATCACATGTTGAGTTTGTGTTTTTGTTAAATGCAGACGAGAAACAAGAGTAATTTTAAGTCTCCAGCCAAGCACCCATCGTTCGGCTCATATATAATTTGTCCACGACTGCTGTTCGCCGATTTTATAGATGGACTCTTTTGCACAATTTATCGCTGATTAAATACTGTACATTGTTATTGTTAAACACTCACCAAACAGATCTTCATGATGGTTTTTACTTTTTTTTGGGTCTTGGGTCTGGGGTCCCTTCCTTCAGGCACAGCGTGGAATCAGTAAGTAGTTTGCAATTTTCTTCTGGTTTTTCACGCCTGCCTTCACGCGCACAATTTTACTACGAATTTTAATCGTATCTTTTGCCAATTTCGGCAAACCGCATCTCCAAAAACATTCGACTGCAACAATTATCCCAGGGATAGATGAGATCTCCGAGTGTGTTCCGCCGCTCAATTAGTTCCGCCGTTCCAGAGACGCAGAGCGAGAGCGAGAGAGGGGTGGGGTGGGGCGGTGGGGGGCTGCAGGGTTGGGGGGCTGCTGCTCGAGCAGAGAGTGGAGTGTTGCACTTCCGATTGCCGACCCACGCGAGATGCAATCTTCAGATCTTCGGTTGGGTTTCGTTTGTTTTTGCAATGGTTCAAGTTGGCGCGTCGCGTCCGTGGTGTCCGTCTGTACAGCTCACTGGCTCGATTGCCACTAAATTCGCAGCGCGCTTAGTTGACGGTTAAAAACTTCAAATTCAAATCGAGCAACGGTTGGCTATTCGGTTGGAGCTCGTTTCCAGCCGCAGCCGCAGCGCGGCCGCAGCCGCAGCACTGCGATTCGGCAGCGAGTCGATTCGTGGATCGTGTCTGTCAGAGCACCGGAGCACCAGAGCGCGGTGTCTACAGTGTCTACAGTGTCTGCCGCAGCCCAGAGAGGGGTATACCGCTGTCTGTCTGTCTGCTCTGCCCAGAGCCCAGAGCGGTCTCTAAGGTGTCTGCCGACTGGTGGCTGATGGTTTTCTTTATTTCTTTTGGGTTCTTTGCCAGATGTAATCTGCTGGGGGGCAAGTACTCTAAGCCGATTTCTTTGCCGCCTCGGCCCACCCGCAATTGTCACGCGCCAAAATCGAACTTGTTCCGGCTGCCTGCCTGGCTCTTGAGCTTACATCAGACCGAACTACTCTGCTCAGATCTCCCCTCCACGTCTCACCACACATAGAACACTTGGAATAATTAAATCTAATTGCCAAGTATCGCACCTCAGTCCAAAGATCACAGCCACATCCACATCCACATCACATCTCTCAGTGCTCTTCCATAATGCATAACCAGTGGTGTGCTCGGATCGATGCGATCTCTTATGGGTAGGAAAGGTATCTGGTTTTTGAAAGGGTTTTTGCATTTGGCCTTGGTATTCGTTAGATCTTGAAGTGCGAAGCGGAGCCAGCCCCCAATTGGAGTGAAGTCTCGACAGTTTCCGATCAGTTAAAAACTTATTAAAAATATTTCGCTTTTTTGGGCAATTTTTATCGCCCCAATATCCCTCAGGCGCTAGACGAATAATAAACATATCTTAAAATAAAAATCTTTCGGGGCGATTTGCAGGTTGAGTCAGCAAATCAAAAAATCCATAGACGTAGGGGAGCGAAAGGCCAAGTGCGTTATAGCGATGGGGTAAATACCCTGCTCCGAGTGAGAGGGTTGGTATGGGATCCTTAAGGATTCCCTTATCCTTAAATGCCTTTTGATTTTTTTAGCATTTTTATTTGAAGCATTTGACACCTAAAACTAAGTGTCTTTGCTCAAGTCATAAGCCCAAGTTTTGGTCAGTTGGTAAGGCCTTTGGTAAGAACCCTTCTTCAAGCCATTGCCAACTTCTTTTCACAAGCTGGCTCAAGCTCTCGGCAAGAGTATGGATATAATATTCATAATCCATTAGAAAAATAGGAAAAGACAAAGCATTAACAAAAGAGGCAACGCAACCCACGTCGATAATAAAAAAGTCTGGGCAGGCAAATGGTTTTGTATGGCATATCCATATCTATTTGTATCTCGACTTCAAGCTCGACTTAATTAAAAAATCAAAGCCGTTGTAATTATTTGTCTCGCCTGCAAAGAAAAACAAAAACCATGAGTATCTGTCGCTCTGGGAGCGAGCGGCACTCGGCGGTACGACGACAACAACCCTCGAGATCTTAAGACCCGAAAGTGGAGTTGCAAATTGAACTTGCTTTATTTTGGCGCCACAGAGATACGAGATACGAGTCGAGTGTGTGTGTGTGATGTGGAGTGCGTGGGTGAGTGGCTGCCGACGCCGCCGTCTAATGGAGCAGAGAACCTCAAGGCCCCCTGTTTCGGATCGATCCATTCAGCTGTGAGGCTGCTCCATAGGCTGTGCCACCGATCACGATGGATGCATTGGCTGGCTGACGTCACGCCCGTCGCCCACAAATGAAATCATTTTCCTCACCCTCACACTCACACTCGCACTCGCACTAGCTAGATACAGAGGGGGAGGGATAGGTGAAATAAATCAGCGAGCATTCCATGAATAGTCACAGCCCAAAAGCTACAGATACAATATATTTGCCAGCGAGTTCAATAAACAAAACTACGGGGAATTATAAATGCAGCGCACACCCGACGCCGCCTCGTACGCTGACTATGGCGGCCCACTGTGCGTATGAGCGACGCGGAACAAGACGCACAGTGAAGTGTTTTCGACCTGCTAGCCAGCTAGCTAGAGTATTATTTATGCGTTACATGCAAAGCCAAAATCAAAATCAAACTTTGAATATTTCACATGACGCATGCGACATGCACGTCTACGACAAATGTCGATCCACACCGACATACCCCGGAGCCGACAATTGAAATGAAATTGATTGAAATGCGATTAGCAAAATGAATATCAAAGCTCCCAAACAATTTTACTCAGTTTTCTGCGGTGTTGAATAATCACACATATGTGCATACATACATATGTATGTGCATATGGCTGGGAGGGCAAACGCAGACCCCATAATACATATTGGCATATCGGAGTCGGCTGGTAGCCTATTCTTATGGCCTTACTTCGGTTGTTTTTAGACCATTTTCCTGCAGAGTCACGAAACCTGTGACAATTTTGTTATTCACTTTATATAATTCAATGAGATAAGCGCACTATTATGTCACCCGTAAACTGGAGCAATCAATGGGTGCCTACAGGTGTCTTTTCCTCTGCACAGAGATCTCAGATCTCAGATCACTTGGGTGATCTCAGCCCTCGAAACTGTGAAAGTTCTCGCGAGAGTCCGAGACCCCCACGCAACGCCCCAACCAGCATAGATTCTCGTACATACTTACTATCCATACATATCTGAAAACGAAGATCCCATGTAGTGCTCCACTTTGGTGGAGCAGACAAACAGCATGACCTACGCTAATAGAGAAGAGAAAGAGCCCCCAAGACGGGCTTCAGACTAATTTTAGCAGTTGCGACATCGCCAAAAAATATCGGAATATCGGACCACAACAGCAACAACAACAACAACAAAAGTTCGCTGAACTGCACAAAAGGTATAATAAGACAAAGCCAAGCTTCATTAGCTCTCCCATCATCATCTTGGGCATCGGGAAAAGAAAGCAGCAGCATCAGCATCAGCAGCAGCAGCAGCAGCAGCAGCAGCAGAACACACCACCAATACCATCCATCCACAGGTCCATTCCATCGATTGGCTCTGAGATCAGATGGCGAACAAAAAAATGCACACAAATCAACGTTAGAATTTGGAATTCCAGGAGAAACAAAGCGGAGAAAGATGGAGAGGCTGGAGAACGGGATGGAATGGGAGAAGTTGGGACCACGAAATTCTTGGTATGGCCAAAAAGTAAATTGACTTTTTATAGACAGTGACAACAATTAATTATATTTTAATATGCTGCGCAGCTTGCATGGCCCGACAGCTTATTAGTTTATAGTATCAACAATACAAATTAAAGAGCGAAAGACCCAAAGCGAACCCGAACCCGAACCCGAACCCAAAACAGAATTCGAATCCGAGTCCGACCTCGAAGAAAGGCCGTCGCTTCTGCTGCTGTTACCGCTGCGGCTGCTGCTGTGGCTGCCAGAAAGTCATCGAACTTTCTCCGTGTGTTCTTTCTGGCGACTAATTTCTATATTATGTGTCATGGTCCTCGCCTGTCAGTCGATTAATTAATTATTTTAACAGCAGCCATCATTTATAACCTTTGCTATCGGTCCGTTTCGGGGAGTCAATCTCCCCTTGGAGTCGCCCGATCTGTTACAATTTGTAAATGGAACTTGGGAGTTCGCAGAGTTCGCAAGGTCGAACAAATTTGCCCAAACACAATCGGCGGCTATTAAGTGCTGGACCCCCCTCCCCCCTCCGCCTACCGTTAGGTTTCCTCCCAGATGGGAACCCGAGACCATGCAACCACACAGAACTGAGAACTGAATACAGAGATCTTAGACAATCGCGTGAGCCAAAAATTCCCAACAGACGCGGATCTTTATTTGCTTAATTCGCTTTGTAAGCGACGCAGCGCTGGTGACATGCGAATAGAATGGTTATGGATAGATGGTTATGGTGTTTTAGCAGCCACTTTCCAGAGTCTGAGCTGTAATTAATAGCAGCTTACGAGTCAGCCGCAAATTAACTCCATAACATAGGCGCCCCAAGAAGTTGCGTAGTTGCGACACGGCGTAGGAGTCTTGAGCTAGATACGAGACGGCGACAGACTGTGGGCCGAAAATCCGGGACATTGGAACAATCTTTCCATTTCCCCTCAAGAACTCTGGCTTCCGTTCGCTTGGAGGCGTTGCGATCGTCGACTGTTGACTCCGAAGGTGGGCGTCACATTACTTTATGAGGTTACACATATTGATTTTTCATTCTGAACTCGTTTCTTGTTGAATGTTAGACTTATGGAATTGGAATTAAATGCGACACTCTAAGCGAAGCTAATTCAGGGGATTCGATGTCTTGGCGCTCTCATGGCGTATGGCATTGATTAGCTCGTAGTTAACCTGAAAGGTTAGCCGCAGTCCGCACATCTCCAAGGTGCAGCTGTGAGCGAGGCGCGTCTTCATGCCCGTCAGCAGCGGCGTACCATTGATGAAAATGGCCCGCTTGCCCTCGTTGGCAATGAAGAAGTCGCCATTGCTGCGCAGCTTGATGGTGCCCTGGCGACGAGAGATTTTGGCCGCAGCCCCCTCCAGCGATAGATCCACATCAATCAAATAGTCCTTGGCATCGCGACCGAATGTTATCTCCTTGGAGCGCATGAGGTATCGCACCTTGCGGCCGCACAAACAGGCCAGGGTCTGGCTGTCGAACTCAGAGGCAGCTGTGGGTCCCAGCACCGAGTCCACCAGGACGCCCCAACGTGACAGCTCGTTCTCCAGCATGCGAATGTCCCGCTTGTTGCGCCGATCCGTGAGAGCCCTCTCCATTTCCAGTGCCTCATCGCGTGGCAAATTAGCATCATTCTCGAAGACCTGTTCCTCTGCATCGGAGAAGCTCAGCAGCGTCTGCTCCAAGCCGTGGAGTGGCTGCACCACCTGGTCCGGCAGCAGACTGTACTGCTTGAGGAGCAGCCAGTGGTTGTGCAGCGACTTGGCGGTGCGGGAGCAGTAGAAAACACCCGCATTCTTGTCGAGCAACTTCTGGAAGTGCTCCAGCTTGGGAGTTTCAGTCTGTGGGATAGAGGGATTCCATGCATAAGAAGCTGCTTTTCTTAGCCAGACTCACATCACATCACATCTCTACTCACGCTACTGATGGTGCCAAGAAGTTCCTCCTCCTGGGTACTGTACGGGGCCTTTCGTTGTATGGACTCTACCATTTCGGGGTGCAAATTGCGCATAGCGGAGACGGCAATCCGCGACACTGCCGGCTCGTAAAGTAGCGCATACCAACGCTGCTGGAGCTCCTGGGCCGTGAACTTACACGAGAACTTCACACCGCGATGGATTAAGCGCAGATCGTTCGTCTGCTGAATGCCGATGATCAATGCCATGTCGTCGCAGGGTTTCCACCTTCCCAAATCCTTGGTGGCTAGCTGTGCCAATGGACGGCCATTACGGCGCTGCGACCTCTTGCTGGTGGGACGCCCGGAACGAACGGACGATCGTTTCTCGGGGGCTGGAGCACGTTCCACGACTGGCTTCGCAAGCACTGGCACAACTTGGGGCGCTGGTGTGACTGGCGGTGCAGCAGTGGGCGTGGCCGGGGAAACAGAGACCACTGTCGCACTTGGAGTTCCAGGCAGAAGGCCTTCGACTAGTCCGGGTGTAGGAGGTGTTTCCGGCATGGGAGCGGGTGCTGCTTGCATATTAAGAGATGTGGGTATTCCCATCAGAGCTGGATAGTTTTGCGAACTGGTGCGTGGCCTGTCCCTGCGGCTGGGGTCTGCTCCTCCACGACTTGTGGGCACAGTGATGTTGTACTCGACGATTTCATCATCAAAACGCTTCCGTTTGATGGTGCGCGAGGAGCTGTCAAGCGGAAATGTTACTTAGCAAAGTTGACGGACTGGATAATGTTCTCCGACTCACCTTCTGCGCTTCTGGTCATTCTGCAGTTCAATGGGAAGATTGTGAATTGGATTCCGCAAGGGAGGAGTCGTCATCGCCATCGGCACAGTCGTCGCTGCTGTGGTTGCTGCTGGCGTCGCTGTAAAAATGGAAGTCACGCCCACGGTGGAAATAGGGGACGAAATAACTGAGGGCACAGAAATGCTCTGAGTGCTGGCTGCCACTGCATCGTTACTGTCAACGACAATATGTGAACCTTCCATTATTTGAGATTTTAGAAAAATTTTAATTTTTTTTTTCACGACGCCACAACAATGTGAAGATATGCGTTAGTGTTGCGAAGCTTTAAAAATAAAATCAGTGGCGATGCTATCGATGGTTGGAAAATAGCCAAATATTTTACTCCACTTCACGATCTCTTTTGTCTAGTCTGAAAGACAGAGATAGCAATACAAACGGGATAAGCATGCAGTGAGGGCGAGAGAAATATATGATTTAGTGCTGATCTGATGGCAGCGCAGCGGCAGGGATGATTGACTGTTAGACTTGGCAAGCAGTCGAGTCGGCTATTGGAAGGCATAGTTTTGGCGGGCCACAGCTTTTCCGAATAATAGCCAGGAGACGGGTTCTAGAGTAATTCAGTGATTTTTCTCAAGCGATATCTTTTCGATATATTCTTACGATATATCGCGTAAATGGACATCGACGCTTACCAGCACTGTCGTATGTAACGCAATGTCTGGCAACTCCGGATTGGACCAAGAGGAAAATTTGTTTACAACAAAAATAGAAAATTAAGCTACAACGGCTGACTAATTAAGCAGAAGAACTGATGCACAGCGAGACTTTAGCATTGCCTAGATGAGTGGGCAAGCCAATTTTCACACAAGCTATTCGAAAAACACTGGGAACTATGAGGTAAGGCGCGGAGCTCCCCGCCAACACACAAAACAATACATCCGTCCCACACTTCATATGACTAATCGATTCGCAGTATTTGCAGTTTGCATTACGCGGAATCGGAATCTTCGCAGTCAGAGAGCAAAATGGACATCTCCGAGACGCCCACGGACTCGACGGGCATCTCCCCGCTGGCCGATGAGTGTACGCAGGTGACTGCGCCCCAGGTGAAAGCCATTCTGGAGGAGGAAAAAGACACCAAGACGAGCGCTACCCTGGACAATAGAATAATGCGACCGGAGCTGCTGTCCATCGAGACGATGCCACAACGACAAATTATTGAACGCACTCTGGCCAACAGCCACCCGCTGATGTCGCCCACGAACACAGACTCGGACTCGGAGCCGTTTCAGACCAAGCGGAACAACTTTCCCGACGTGGTGCCCGCCACCGAGGCGGCCGTGCAGGCGAAAAACACACTGAACCAACAAGCCCCACGCAACAAGCCGCAGGATGCCAAAGTCAGCCTTCTGAGGGCCAATAGCCCCGACATCCTCAGCAGCGAATCGGATGCGGATGTATCGCAGTACCTCGCTGCTGTGGAGTCCAATTTTCAATCAGTTTCCCTGCTGCCCAACGCCAATGGCAAGAAGACAAAGCGCGGCAGTACACTGCCTGGTGGCGAGGACATCTCAAGCCTGGACTCCATCTCAAACCATAGCTTCGATGATGATGAGGATATCGAACACAATTTGGCGTCGCTGAGTCCCTCAAGCTCGCTCATCGACGGCCTGGACGGGGAGGACGATGACGATGAGTGCGAGGGTCCTGAACTACTGCCCGACAATGACGATGATCTGGACCTGGAGTTTGGTCTGGCCACAACGCCCACGCCACACACACCGGCTGCGGCGACCCTACCACAGTATTCGGCTGCCGAAGAGCGGCGCGATTCACGGAATTGGCAGAAGATCACACTACCAGATGGACGCACGCGAGAGATCGACATGCGGGTCATCGAGCCCTACAAGCGTGTGCTGTCGCACGGCGGCTATCTCAAGTCTGGCGGTCAGAATGCAATAGTCATCTTTTGTGCCTGTCACTTGCCGGATCGATCGCGAGCCGACTACAGCTATGTGATGGACAATCTGTTCCTCTATGTGGTGAAGACCTTGGAGCAACTGGTGACAGATGATTATGTCTTAATATACTTGCATGGCGGCTCAAATAGGCGCAATGTGCCGCCCTTTCCATGGCTGAAGCGGTACGTATGGACATGATATCCGATTATCTCATCATTGGTTGCCTTTTTGCCTCTTCAGATGCTATCAACTGCTAGATAGACGCTTGCGCAAGAGTCTGAAGCACATGTATTTGGTGCATCCAACATTTTGGATCAAGTCTTTGGTGTGGATGGCACGTCCCTTTGTCAGGTGAGCACCGAAGCATAGCCCTTTCGTTTTCCATATTAGGAACTTTATATTTTGTTGGCAGCACAAAGTTCTGGCGCAAACTGATCTATGTCAAATCTCTGGAGGAGCTCGGTCTGCATGTGGTCGTGGAGAAGGCAGCCATTCCGGAGAAGGTGAAGCAGTACGATGCCAAGCGACATTGAGAATCTGCAAATACTCCCTAGACTTGTTTCATTCAAATGCAAAACACTCGCCATTTGTGTTTCAAGCATTTCCCATCTGTCACCCACTAATCGATTATTTGAGCTATCCCTCTCTTCCTCTCCCTCTCGCTATGCTTTAATTTAAGATCTCAATCTTTGTGATACTTTATGTTTGCCTTCTACCAGACGTAGCTCTCATACCATACCCTACTTCCCCTGTGCGAGTGTGAAGCAAGAGGAAGCGTTTTAGCAAAACATCGAACAAGTTTTTGTAGTTCTTTATTGGCAGCCGTACAGCATGTATTAGTAGGCACATGCATATGCACGCGCGGTATGTGCTAGGAGTCCTATACACACACACAAACACATATATAGATATTATAGTAATTATCATGTAGCTTCCGCTTCATACAATACGATACAATATACATAAAATATATTTTCTAATGGGAAAACAGAAATCATGAGCAACCAGAAACCACCAAAACTTCCGAACATGTTACCTTTTTTTTGTAGTTGCAAACAAAAAACGAACAAAACGAGACGACACGGGAAAACTGAATTTAAACATAAGTAATTGAAAATCTTTAGCTGAATTTTGCATTCACTGCATATTGTATATTCACACTACCCGAGATGTTTCGCCACCGCACGATCTATGACCACTGAGACCCCATGCCAGTAAATCGTAGGTTGCACCACACACACACACACACACACAGACAGAGACACACATAATCGTAATACTCGTACTCGTATCCACCATCTGTAGGAAGCTCCGTTTAGTCTATAAGTGATACATATATAGTGACCATTCTTGAAGAACGTTTGATATTTGTAAAGTCTACACACGCGGAACACATGTAGAATCTCTCTCTATAGATGGATGATAATCTGACGTACAATTTAGGCAATATAACCGATTGATATTACGGTCGACATTTTGTTGGTTTCCTTTAATTGCTTTAAACAATAATAATAATAAAGTGCAAGATGATTTTTTTATTTATTATGCAAATAAAACCCTCTCTCAAATTAAGAGTAATAACTCTGATCGCAATCCCACAAATCGTTGTCCTCGTGGAACTGGATCAGCACCAGCTCATAGGTAACTATAGTCCCTGCCACCTGCACAGAAAACCATTCGATTAATCAGGCTTTTCCATTTCAGAATCAATTACAGGCTTACACTCAACACCAACTTTCGTGTGAGATGGAAAAACTTCATTCCACTGAGGGCCACCTCGTCGCTGATTACCTCCTCCGAAAAGCGCTTGACCTCCGGACACCATGAATCCTTTGGCACGCAGCGCAGATATCTCAAAGTGAACCGCGACTCGTCATGGACACTGGCGGAATACAGAGACACAGCCAGCGTGCGGCCAATGAGGAATATCAAAGAGAAGTAAAAGTAGACGGCATGGGCCACCGAGGGCATTGTGCTGCAAATGGAAAAGGCAATGGAAAAGGGCAATGAGCAACGAGCAACCGAAAGGGCCAGGGATTGTTAAACGAACTTCAGGCTACGCAGGAGCTGGACGCATATGAAGTAAAGGTTGTTCGAAAAAGACACCATTGTAATGAGGGAAATGGCATCGTCCATTTTGTCGCACAATATGCAAATGTTTCGGTACTGAATGCGACGCTCCGACCAGTACGAAGGCGACATGTGCTAAAGGAAGACACAATGAGTGGCGATGGAGGAGGGAGATGGGGAACTGTGTCACTCACCATTCCCTTAAAGTTCCTCAAGTCATTGTTTAGCTGTCGGAACTTTGATGCCAATCCAATGCTGACAATCATCACAAACATGTCCATATAGTTCCATATAAACGTGGAGTAGACATTCTGGAACTTTCCCCACAAGGCCAAGGCCGTGGAGTAGCTGGTCACGTAGAAGATCTCATCGTTGGTGCGCAGAAAATAGTTCTTGATGGGATCAGAGGTGCTATTGCAATATTTCGCATAATTAATGGCCGATATCATGCTGAGTAGGTGCTCCGCTGCGGTGACAAAACAGAATTTATTATCATATCTCATTTGTGTGCACATCTTACCAAAGGAAAGCATCATTCCCACAAGCATAACCATTCGAATGGTGTGTCCCATCTGGCACTTTCCCACCTGCGATGGATACTGCGGCAAGTTCTGCTCCACATCGTGCCAGTACATCATCAAAGTTGGCCACTGTTGCGCCAGCCTGAGAGCCACGATGAGAACCAACAGAACAGAGCCACGAAAGATGATGGGCTTGACGCTATTGAAGCTAATGGGATTGTTCAGCACCTTGAACAGGGAGAGTCCAAAGTTGGCCAGACTGGAGGCGATGAATACCAGGCAGAAGCATGTGCGTACGTTGCGCCATGAGAAGCTCAGATCACCCGGATGCTTCGCCGTAACTCCCTTTACCGGCATCATGGCAAAGAACTCGGCCACGAGCAGAACCCGGCCCACGGCCTGGTGGAAGCTGCCATCGCTGAGAAATGTTTCCCTCGTGCCGCCAGGGAACTCTATAGAAAAAAATATGTTAGCTACAAACAATGGATTATGGGGTTTACCTACTGTCGGTCGGTCGTTTCCTACACTCATATTCCGACTGCTTTTTATCCTTAAGGGCATCGCAGCTCTGCTGAATGACTTTCTGGCGGGCACTGACGGATGGCGATGGATGCAGATTAGATGTGATTAATTCTACAATTATTATTATCTAACTATTTCATCATTTTACCTCTCGTGCATCACATCAAGTTTTCGCACAAATGGCGACCTCGAGTGCTTCTTCAGGCGACGGAACTTTCGTTCGAGCTTTGCAGGCAGAAATTTCATCCTGCGCTCCGTTGCTGCTGGGTCCAACTCCAAAGGACTACTGCTGGAAAAAAGGCTGCTAGACTAGCGAATTTCCATTGCCAATGCGAATGCGAATGGCCATTAAAAACACCTGTTGTTTTGGACTTGTCTATAATTAAGGGAACAGCGACAATAAAAAAAACTACACACAATTTGTGGCCTGCCCCCTGCCACATTAGCCATCGTGGCAGCTAAACGCCGTCGTTTCCTCCTTGTTGAACTGCAGCAGAATCAGCTCGTAGGTCACGATAGTTCCTGCCACCTGCACAGGGTATACAATACATATAGTATTCTATTAATCGACATGACTAAGGATAATCCATCTGCATGTACGGACCGAAATTACAACGCCCCGCGTCAGACGAAAGAACTTCATGCCCGTCAGTGCCACCGTGTCCATATGCACCTCCTCGGAAAAGCGTTTAAGCTGAAATGAAAATGAAAGGATTACTTTTCGAGAATGAAATGGAGGTTCTGTTCTTACTCCTGGCCTACCTCATCGCACCAATACTCTCTGGGCACCAGGCGAAAGATGCGCAGCGGTCGCTTGGACTCGTCGTTGATGCTGGAGCTGTAGAGCGACAGGACGAGTGTGCGGCCCAGCAGATACGTGAGCGAGAACCAGAAGTACATGGTGTGCGAGGCTGAGGGCTTGGTCCTGTCAAAATATCATTATATCATTAAAAGTAGCCACGATGCACAGCCATAACTTACTGCATGCTCTTCAGTATCTTTCCGCAAATGAAGTACAAATTGTTGCTGAAGCAGAGGAGCGTTATGGTGGAGATGCCATCGTCCACGACTTGGCAGAGTTTGCACAGGTTCCGGAAGTTGATTCTGCACTGCATCCAGTAGTCCACCGTGGTGGCCTGCCAACGGAGAAACAGCTCTTAGATGTAGTCATTTCCCTGTGGCTCCTTCCTTACCGATCTTGCCTCGCGCTGCATGTTATCGTTGAGCTGGCGGAAACGGGAGGCCAGTGCCACACTGACGGCCATCACAAAGATGTCGTTGAAGTTCCAGGCAAAAGTGCTCAGCACATTGACCACCTTCCCCAACAGACCCAGGAAGGTGGTGTAGTCCACGAAATGGAACACGGTCGAGAAGTTGAAGTACAGAAAGTTGTCAACGGGATGACCGGGCCAGCGCGGACAAGCCACTGAATAGGTCAGCGTGGATGTCATGCTCAGCAGGTGCTCCACTGCAAGGGACATACATCAATTAATAATGAGAATCACTCAATGAAAACAGTTATTACCCAGAGAGCAGGTGGTGGCCACCAGCGTAATCATCTTGATGTGATGGGCTAGCGATCGGCGCTCCTTTGCCAGCCTTAGCGGCGGCAGCTTGGTCTCCACTGCCTGCCACTCCTGGGCGATGGCTGGCCATCGTCTAGCGAGCTGCAGAAAGGACACCGATATGAGGAATATGGATCCATAGAACATCATGGTCTCCACCGAATCAAAGTCGAAGGAAACATTTGTCATGAAGGCCACGATATAGCCAGAGGTGACCCCAAAGGATATCATCATGGCCAGAGCATAATATGTGCGAGCACTGGACCAGGCGAAGGTCAGGTCTTCGGCCAACTTTGAGCCTATGCCACGCACAGGCATCAGGGCAAAGATCTGGGCAATAATGAGTACTGAAAAAGAGGAACAACCAAATGAGTATTGAAGGAAAACTGCTGTGAATCCTTTACCTGGTTTGATGGCCTCTTGGAAGGAACCGCTGTACCTGTAATCATCCCGTACGGCACGACGCAGAAAAGCTTTCACTGCAAACGAAGGGACGAACTATGACCAAATCCAGAAATACTAGATCCCACTTACTCTTGGAAAACTGAAAGCGCTGCGGTTGGTCGGAGGTCACCTTATACTTGAGCATGCCCAGAGTAATGCTATTCAAAAACAGGGACAGATTAGTACTGAGATCTCTCAAATGCACGCACATACTCGCTGCCCACTCGCGATCTTCGCCAGAACCTAATGCGAGCAGTGAATTTGTGTCGCTTGGCGGGGTCCCCCGTTGTCCTGGCCATGACGGAGCTCGACTAACAACTGAATGAAACGCAACCCAACACAATCCAACCCAAACGAATGCTCGAAGCCAAAAGCAGGGTGCGCTGTGGTGCTTGTTCCGACTAATTGATGGTGTCCGTGCCAAGTGTGCCGCTTATCATGTGCATAATCTTTTGTGCCAATGCCAAATGCTGACAGCCCGACAGCTCCATGAAGTATGCATTAAAGGAAAGGCAAGGGGAACGGGAACTGCTGGAAGGGAATTACGAGAAGAAAATACTCATGGAGGAGCCAGCGCCGCGGTGGCAAATGCTCCGCTGCACCTCTTCGCCCTCCATTTGGTTGATGAGAACCAGCTCGTAGACCATCAAAGTGGCGGACATCTGAAAGAAGTCGGTCAGTCGCAAAGCGTCGAGAGGGTTAGGATCCAGGAACCCACCGTAAAGATCAGCCTTCGGGTGAGCACGAAGTAGCCCTTTCCACTGAGGGCAAAGGTCTCGTTGCGGAAGATCTCGCTCAGGCGGTCCAGTTCTTTGCTCCAGCAGCTGGTGGGCACCTCGTCGAGGGTGTGGGTGATCTGCTTGGCCTCTTGGGGGATGGAGGAGGCGGCCAGCATCATGTTGACAATACGACTGACCACGTAAAGCAGACAGAACCAGAAGTACACCTCATTCAGGAAAGCTCCTTTGACTCTAAATATACGAAAAATACCTCCGAGAATTTCCCCGGATAGAATTCGCAATTCTTCACTCACTGAAAACTATGATAGATTTGAACACAAATGAAGTACATGTTGTGGGCGCAGCTGACGAGCACCAGGCCAGACAGTTCCCTGTCGTACAGCCTCAGCAGATCGTTCAGATCCAGGAGGTCGTAGCGCACCTCCTGCCAAAACGCGTCGCTCATGCGCCGCCCAATGTGCTGGCGGATGCGGCAGTGCAGCTGCTGGAAGCGCATCTGCATGCCACGACAGACCAGAATCAGTAGTATGTCCACAAAGTTCCACACAAACGTCATGGAGAGGGTGCACCACTCGACGTACAGTGCGAACCACGTGCTGTAGGGCAAGGTGGAGAACAGTTCCTGGCGCTCGCGCAGGAAGTAGTTCTGCCAGAAGTCAATGTCCAGATGGCATTCGCGTATCTGCTTGCAGTTGCTCCACACGGCGCTGCCCACGTAGGTGAGATGCTCGCAGACGGCCGACACCAGCAGAACAATGGCCCAGCGGCGCAGGCGTTGGCTAAAGCGACGCCCAATGGAGCAGTCGTAGCAGGACTGCAGGAAGATCCGCTCGCACTCCGATGTCCGGCGGATGATGTGCGGCCAGCGTGGCGCAAGCAGCAGAAAGGCTCCAAAGCAGAAAATACAAATCACACTAAAGCTAAGTGATCCTGCAAAGAAATCATATGAATTTCGTGAAGGTGATGGTGATGGTATATGGTATATGGCACCTTCTCCTACCTATGGTATAGAGCTTGAGCCCATTGTGAATCACTAGCTTCGCCGACAGCACGAAGTCTAGGACAACAAAGCAGAGCACGGCCAGTGGCAGGAGGTTCAGCGGGGAGAACCATCGAAAGCGAACACTGGCAACCGGAGCAGAGGGCTCCACTCCGGAGAGGGGCAGCACGCCAAAGAATTGGGCCACCACCAGAACTGCAATACATCTATCCCTTTAAGGCGGTTCCTTTCACCGACCTGCACTCACCATATCCAATGGCATGGTGCAGGGTATTCCTAATTGCTCCACCACTCTGAGCGGACCACTCCATTTGAAGGTTGGTGCCCGACAAATGGCAACCACTCTGCATGGGTGCCGCAGCCCAAGGAGCGGAACATTCTCGGACACGCATTATATTGTATTGATATAAGATAGGATCTAATGTGTGCCATTACAAAGATATTGCAGATATGTGCGAGAAATCCAGAGCCAACAAACGGACAGCCGATTAGGCAAATACGCTCTTGGAGGAGCCCACACCGCCGTCGCAGAAGCTCTTCTGGGTGACGGTTCCAGCCATTTGGTTGATCAGAACCAGCTCGTAGACCATCAAGGTGCCGACCATCTGAAAGAAGGGAGCAATCAGGGGAAAGCCGATTCATTTAATTGGACTCCCACTCACTGCAAATATGAGCCTTCGAGTCAGAAAGAAGTAGCCCTTGCCGCTGAGTGCAAAGTTCTCCGAGAGCAAGATCTCATTTAGGCGCCTCAGTTCCACGCCCCAAAATATCGTGGGTATTTCGTAGAGCGTGTCCGATATGGCCTTGGCCTCCTGGGGTATGGAAGAGGCGGCGAACATCATGTTCAAGACCCGCACAATGACATACATCAGGCAGAACCAGAAGTACAGCTCATCCACATAGTTTCCCTTGGATCTGCAGAAATGAAGATGAAGATCAACGGAACTCTGGGATCTGGGATATGGGATCTGGGAGGGAATGAGATCCCGAAAACTCACTGAAAACTGTGATATATCTGCACGCACACAAAGTACATGTTGTGGGCGCAGGAGAGAACTATAAGTCCAGATAGTTCCTTGTCATAGAGGCTGAGCAGATCCTTCAGATCCAGAAAATCGCAGCGCACTCTCTGCCAGAACTCGTTGGGCATCCGCTGGAAGGCGTTATGGCGGATGCGCCAGTGCATCTGCTGGAAGCGCATCTGTAATCCCCGAAAGTTCAGAATCAGAAATATGTCCACAAAGTTCCACACAAAAGTCATCGAGAGGGTGGTCCACTCGATGAAGGGTATCCACCAGGAGGAGAAGTGGATCACTAGGAAGAGCTGCTGGCGCTCGCGCTGAAAGTAGTTCAGCCAGAAGTTCACATTCAGCTTGCACTCGACAATCTGCAGATGGTTGTTGTACAGGGCGCTGCCCACGTAGGTGGAGTGTTCGCAGAGGGCGACCACGAACAGAATCACTCCCCAGAGCCGCAGGCGGCGACTGAAGCGGCGTCCGAAGCAGCACTCGTAGCCGGGCTGCATGAAGATCTGCTCGCATTCCGCTGTCCGTTGGATGAGATGCGGCCAGCGACGAGAGACCTGCAGGAAGACCCCGAAGCAGAAGATGCAGATCACGCTAAAGCTGAGAGAACCTGCCGAAGAGAGAGCGCAATGAAGGGCGGGCGAAGGATCATGTTTTACGAACCTATAGTATAGATCTTTAGGCCATGATCGAGCACGACTTTGGAGGACAGAACGCAGTCCATAATGGAGAAGGTGAATATGCCAACGGCCGCAACGAACGATAGGGAGAGCCAGCGAAAGCGTACCTTCTCCACGGGCGAACCTGGCCAGATCCCCGACACCGGCAGCACCCCGAAGAACTGGGCCACAACCAGGACTAGAAATGGTAGAGAAATGGTATGCCATCCAAGAGGAACATCTGAGTACATCCACGCCACGCCACGCCACGCCACTCACATGGTCCTATGGCATGCTGAAGCGTGTTCCTAGTCGCGAGCTGCTTCATGGCTCCGCTGTTGAGTGGAAAATGATTCGGAGCGTGTCCCAGGACCACAAACAAGGGGGCGTGTGCTTTTCGTTTAGCATTTAGCCTTGTATTTTGCAGATTATTATCTGCATAGCTGTGCGGGTGCTTGGCATGGGAGCTTTGTGTCACTTATGGCTAATCGTGCTCTTGAATTGATAGCTTAGAATTCTCTACAGTATTGAGTCTTTTGCCTGATGCCGCCCTGGTTGATCACATCCGATATCATCAGCTCATAGGTGATGATGGTGGTGCCCATCTGGAACGAGCGAGTATGGATGAGTGTGGGTCGTAATGGACAGATGGTATGGGGCGACTCACAGCCAGGACAAGTGAGCGTGTGAGGTAGAAGAAGCCGCTGCCGGACAGGGCCGTCATATCATGACCCAAATGCTCGCTGAAGCGCTGAACCTGCGTACAGAGGGAGGCTTAGATGCATCCCAACCAAAAGCTATACCCACCTCAATGGACCATGCCCTGCTGGGCACATCCCGCAGAGCCGTAACAATCTTCCGCTCAAAGTCATTGATCGAGGAGGCCACGAAAATCGTTAGCAAGGTGCGCACAACGGCAAAGACCAGGGAATACCAGAAGGCCAGCATCACAATGAAGTCCACGCCAATGTTTCTGTTAAACAGAAAGAGGCCGTCAGAAGAGGCCGCTTTATGCTCTGCAAAACTTACTTGAAACTATTAAACAGCTGAAAGCATATGAAGGACATGTTATTCCCGAATGCCAGCAGGACAAGCGGTGCTATGGCGGCGTCCAGGAGACGCACCAGACGCTTGAGGGCCAGATAATGCTCGCGCACTTCAGTCCAGAAGACGGCTGGCATCACCTTCCTGTGAACGGCGGCAATGCGTCGATAGAGCTGATGGAATCGTGCGGCTAGGCCAATGCCAATGCACATGATGAAGCAGTCGGTGAAGGAGCGCGGATAGGCAATGGTCTCGTTGACCCACTCCAAGAAGGGGAGCATCCAGAAGTGGTAGGGCAGAATCATGTAGAGGTGTGGACGCTCCCACCTGTAGATGCTCTCGAAGTAGGTGACATTGATCTTGCACTGCGTGCGCTCCATGTTGCTGAGATGAAAGGAGTTCGTGAGCAGCAGACAGTGCTCCGCTGAAAGGCAACGATTAGCTGGAGTTTTCGGTGGGGGCAGACGCAGGACTCACCCAGAGCCGATAGCATGACCACTGCGAACACAATGTACATGCGTCTCTTCATCCTGTACTCCCCATAGAAGCGATAGGGCACGCGCAGGAAGAGCTGCTCCACGCTGTGCCACGTGCGCATGATGCTGGGCCACTGGATGGCCAGGCGCCAGAAGAAGAAGTGCTCCAGCAGACAGACAACATACAGCGACAGAGTGCTGGAGTTGTGAAAATTGATGGCCACCTGGCCCACATAATTCAGAACGGCACCGAACTCGCAGATATTCAAGGCTATGATGAGGGCGGAGTAGAAGATGCGTGGCGAGAGCCATCGATAGCGGATGTCCTCGACAGCCAAGGCTCGGACATTGGTCACAGGCAGCAGGCCGTAGACTTGGGAAATGAAAAGAACTAGGGGGGAAAAAGAAAGGGAAAGAGCCCCATGAAACTTGCTCCGAAAGGTGTCCTGTCCTGTCCTGTCGATCGGGAACGCACCTTTCGAGACAGCCCGATGGAATGTTTCGCCCTGCGGCATGGCCAAACTGTCACTGGACACTCGAGTGGCAATCTGGCATGCAGCAGCAGCAGCAGCAGCAGCAGCAGCAACTCCTGAGCGGACAGCAGGGGCGTGGTTGTTGTTTACGATTTGCAATTTAGCAACTAAGTATTTAAAACTAATTGCAGCGGCGACTGTCCGTGGCAGCTGGCATGACAAATGGCGCTGGCGGGAAATGTGGGGGCATGTTGTTTGTCATCAAGCGCACAAGGGCAGCAGACCCTTGCGTCGGTTGGGTTCATCGAATTGCAGCAGAACCAGCTCGTAGGTGACAATGGTTCCAGCCATCTAAAGCGACAGGGAGAGGGAGAGGGAGAGGCAGAAAGAGGGGGGAAATACTGTCAACATAAACTAGCATTTCGCCAGGGGGGCGGGCTACCCACTCCAAATAGAAGCCTGCGCGTGAGGAAGTAAAACTTCTTGCCCGACAGAGCCACCGTTTGGGTGGTCATCTGGAATATGAGGCGCTCCACCTCCACACACCAGCTCCTGCTGGAGACGCGTCGCAGCACGCCCAGACCACGCTTCGACTCCTCATTGATGTCCGCTGCCGTGAGGAACACGAAGGCCGTGCGTCCAATCAGATAGAGCAGGGAGTACCAGAAGTAAATGTAGTTGATGGGCCAGCGGAGTTTGCTGTTGGCAAGGGGATTAGACATCATACTGCAGAGTAGAGAGGGGGGAGTACTCACTTGAACACGTTGAGAAGCTGATAGCAAACGAAATACAAGTTATTCACACAGGAGAGGAGTATTAGGCTGGACATGGAGCTGTCCACATACTCCAGCAGCTCGCACATCTTGACATAGTGCTCACGGATCTCGATGAAGGTCGACTCGGCCACCTCTTCGTGCTCCAGCTTGCGTATGCGGGCCGTGATCTGCTCGAAGCGGTAGGACAGCCCCTTGCTGACCATCATAATGAACAGATCCATGTAGTTCCACACAAAAGTGCAGGCTCCATTGATAACCTAAGGAACTCTAATTGGTATTGGGATATATCTAGATCAGATGGCATACCAGTATCAAGGCAGCAATGATGGGGCTGTAGGGCAGCCACTGAAACACATAATCATAGTTGGAGCTTATGTAGTCATCGAAGCTGGTCACGGCCGTAATGTTGGCCGCCGCAGAGCACAATTGGACGCGTCGCTTGTAGCTGAGGATTGCCGAAATCTGATACATGACATGTTCACCCATCGACAGGCCAATGATCATCATGCCAGCCAGCTGGATGCGCCTGTAGAGATTCCTCTTTGGCATTTCGTAGGGCAGCCGGGTGAAGACCAGCTCCGTGCGTGTCCAATAGCGGATGAGAGGGGGCCAGCGTCGGGCCAAACGGATGAAGACAACGCAAGCAGTCAGCACACAGCCGAAGAACACAAGACCCACTGCCAGATGAAGCATTGAGTGCTTTTCTCATTCTAAAGCCCTGAAATTCTTACCAAAATTCTTGGCGTTAATGCCTATCTGCAGCAGGTGCTTGAGCATGGCCAGCAGCATCGTCGAAACGGCCGCAATGAACGTGAGCGTCACGACCATGGGCAGCGATTTGTAGGCGAAGCGAACGCGTCGCGGATTGGGCTCCCGGATGCCAGTCAGGGGCATCACGGCGAAGCACTGGGCCAGCAGCATGACTGGGGAGAACCTTTCAGAAATGAAGGAGATGGGGGTAAGCTGGAGAAGGCTCACATGGATACACAGCTCGATGGAAGAGATCTAGACGGGCGTACTCCGGCTGCTTCTCGCTGGCAATCACATTGAACTCAACGTTCCTTTCATCCGCCAGCTTTGGCACAGGGTTCGCTGGCTGGACTCTGGCCCTCGGCAGTGACTCATGCCTCCTTTTGGGTCCTGTTTTGCGCGCATTCAAGGCAGGTCCTTCCATGTCGCCGACAGTTTTCGCACTGAAACCTCAGGCTCACACGAAGTGCAAGACCCAAACCCACACACAGAATATACATTGTCCTGTCCGCCGCCGCCGAAGTGCCGTTTTGGTGGAACCTAATTACAGGCTTTAGCCTTGGCTCGCATGCCCGGATCCGGGAGCTGTATCCGTAAACAACAATTATGAGACACAGCTCTCGGCTTAGCTGCTGTTCAGACTCGAGGAACATGTCAACGGCACCGGATAGCATCCTGCGGCGCCTGAAGGTGCGACGGCAAAAGCAGCGCACTGTCCTGGCCATCAGATGGCGCTGTGCCAAGGTCGGCAAGGAGTTCAAGGAGCTGGACACCTTCTATCGAGCCATTAGGCCATGTAAGTGCTCTGTTTCTCCTGCCCTGCCCTGCCCTGCCCGGGCGCCTGGCAGCCCTTATATGTAGCATCTTCTGTCCACAGATCTGTGTGCGGCACAGCTGTTCGGCATCATGCCCCTTGCGAATGTTCTCAGCCGGGATCCGCAGGATGTAAAGTTCCGCCTGCGAAGCATTGGAATGGGCTTCACCGGACTGTTCTTGGTGCTGGGCGGGATCAAGACCCTCATGGAGGCCAACATTCTCTGCAGAACGGGTCTGAATGCCAAGAACATGAGTGAGTTGTGGCTGGTGGCCCATCCAAAATGCAGGAAAATCCTCCCTTTCATATGTTTCTTGCAGTGAATTTGGTTTTCCTGATTGTGGGCATCGTCAACTGGTTGAACTTCACTGGCTTCGCTCGTTCCTGGTCGAGGCTGATTCTGCCCTGGAGCTCTTTGGACATTCTGATGCAGTTTCCACCCTACGCCCCCTGCCAGCACAGCCTTCGGTCCAAGCTGCGCCTCGTAGGCTGCGTCGTGGCCGCCATGGCAGTGGGTGAGTGTTGAGTGTTGAGCTGATTCCTCAATTATCTATCATTATCTTTGGCCCTTTTGTTTCCAGGGGATCACCTGCTGTACTATGCCTCTGGCTACTACAGCTACCACATGCGCATCCTTCACTGCCACAGGAATCAGTCGCGTCTGTCGTTCGGCTCCTACTTGGAGCAGGAATTCTCAGACGTCTTTGAGCTGCTGCCCTACAACATGTTCTCTGTGTGCTATGGCTTTGTATGGGCTCTTCTTTTCCGACGATTTCCCAATTAATTGTTGACTGTTTTCCACGACAGTGGCTAAACGCAGCCTTCACTTTTCTATGGAATTTCATGGACATCTTCATAGTCCTCACGAGCATTGGTCTGGCGCAGCGGTTCCAGCAGTTTGCAGATCGGGTTCTGGCCTTGACGGGTCGTGTAAGACAATCACGTATAGCCCTTCAGTCACCCACTCTTACAGATCCTTCCCATTCAGCAAGTTCCGGATGCCCTGTGGTACGATATACGCCGGGATCACATACGTCTCTGCGAGCTGGCGAGCCTCGTGGATGCCAGCATGTCCAACATTGTGTTTGTGTCCTGTGCCAACAATGTCTACGTCATTTGCAATCAGGCCCTGGCCATCTTCACGTGAGTGCTGCCCCTCAGATTTCTCCATAAGACCCTTTTATTGATCTCCCACCCGATGCTGCAGCAAACTCCGCCATCCCATTAACTATGTGTACTTCTGGTACTCGCTGCTCTTCCTGCTGGCCCGCACTAGCCTCGTCTTCATGTCCGCCTCCAGGATACACGATGCCTCGCTGCTGCCCCTGCGAACGCTCTATCTGGTGCCCAGCACCCACTGGTCGGAGGAGGTGCAGCGGTTCGTCAGTCAGCTGACCTCGGAGTTCGTCGGACTCTCGGGCTATCGCTTGTTCTACCTCACACGCAAGAGTCTCTTCGGGGTATGTTGCGGGGACGTTTGGCTTATGATTCGTTTGATCTGTGGCCATAGCTAACACACTCCCTTCCAGATGATGGCCACACTCGTCACCTACGAGCTGATGCTCCTCCAAATGGATGCCAAGAGCCAGAAGGCCGGTCTGCCCGATCTGTGTGCCTAAGGAATTGAATCCCAATCATTTTATGCCCACTTTTTGTACTCTTTGTGCAACAGGAAGGACGTTATGGGGGTGGGTGGGGGCTGGCTTTCTTTTGGTTACAATAAAGAGCCAAAATTGGTAATTGGCCATTTGAAATATCATTTCAATTTTCGGGCCCCGCCGCTGACAACTGCAGTCGTTCACAGCGAGGAGGACACCAGGGGATGCCACAAATGGGAGGGCAACCAAAGTCGTTTGCCATTAGTTTCAATTATTCTCGCAAATGTACGTAAATGGCTGACAAAAATTGGGAGGCCTGGGCCCCCAACGAGCTGTCCAAAAGGAGGGGAAGGGGGAGCATGCCAGGAGTAGCAGCGAAACTTTGAAATGGCTTTTCAATTTCAGGGCCTTCCTTTTGCCCCCCTCTTTCTGTACTTTGACACTTTGCCAATTAACACTTTCCTGGTTACCAATTGCCATTTTGTTTATGGAGGAGCACCAAGCCACACCTTCCCCGAGCAAGCGGTGGATCCGCACAGAGCGGGCCTTCGCCTCCTTCGGGCAATTATCCTGTCAGGAAACGTGGACAGAGCGCAACGCAACGCCACCGAACGCAGGTAGCAAAACAAAATGCCAGCAAAAACAAACGGTGGGTCATTATCAGGCGCCAGGAGCGGCAGCAGCGGCAGCGGCAGCAACCCCGTTTCCGGAGCACACAGAACGTGAGTCAACCCCCATTCGGGTCGAGTTTGTTATGACCCACCTGTCACCTGGCAACCTGGCAACAAAAGAAAAAAAAGTGACAAGCAAGCGGCACTTGCAGCAGAGAGTAGCAGAGTATAGAAGACTGAAAAATCGGCGAATATTGTGCATTGTTCAGAACGAGAATAGCGGCCAAAGCGCGAGGCCATGAGCCAGCAGCAGCATGGACATACCGGAAACTGTATCCGTGCGCAAGTTCCGCGAGTTTACGGCGCGCCAGAAGCAGGAGCTCTACGAGACGCTGCTGGAGCTGACCGAGACGCTCGAGGAGCTGCCCCGAAAGTCCTTGCGCAAGACACTCGAACTGACGCTGGCCGTGCTGGAGTACAAGGGCGAGCAGGCGGCCCAACGACTGGAACAGGGTGGCAGTGGCGGACGGCTGCAGGGCGAGAACGAGAAGCTCAAGCGAATGCTTCAGCGGCTGGAGGATGAACGCGATGGCCTCAAGAATAAGACAAAGGAGGTGAGCATCCAGGGACAGTCGAAGGACTAGGCTTACCTACTTAAATTTGTAATCGCAGCTGGGGGAGGAGATCAGGCAGCTGGAGCTGCGTCTCAGGGAGGCCGCCCAGCAGGCGGAGAGCAGCGACAAGGACTCTTCCGATCCGCTCTCCGAGCTGGACAAACAGGACGCACTGCTGCAGAACATCGACACCAAGAACAAGCACATCAAGCGGCTGCTCAAAGAGATTGAGGTTAGTGGATTCGGAGGGCGGAAAGCCCACCGCATGGTGGATGCTCACTGAACCTCTCCTTCCCTTTAGACGCTCCAGAACCAGAACATCAGTCAGTCCAAGACGATAGTCGTCCAGGAGCGGGAGCTGCAGAACATCAAGGCCAATCTGCTGCAGCTGAGCGAGGACGTCGCGAAGGTGGAGCTGGAGCGCAAATCGCTCAGGGAAAAGGAGCAGCAGCAGTGCCTGGAAATCACACGGCTCGAGGGCAATGTCGGCTATCTCGAGGCGGAGCGCCAGAAGCATGAGAGCGAGATGCGCCAGTTCCTGGAAAAGTTCGAGAGTCAGTGCCTCAACTGGAAGAAGGTCCTGCAGGACAGGGACAAAGAGGTGGAGCGCCTAACCAAACAGTTGGCCACGGGCAGGACCACCATACAAGCCAGCCCAAAGATCAGCCACAGGAAGCAGGATGAGGAGCAAATGCAGCTGCGAAATGTGAGGACACCGCTTCCCTTTCTGACTTAAGACTACATCCCTTGCCTTACAGATCCTCGAGTCCCGCGAGAAGCACATTGAAAAGCTGGAGGCAAAGGTCAAGTCCATGGCCGAAGAAATGATTTGCTCCACGAAGGTGATGAAGAAGCTCACCGCGGAGCGAGAACGCTTCCAGAATCCGGAACAGCCGCGTGCCTGCTGCCAGATGATCGAGGAACGCCTCGCGGCGACGCAAGCCCGCGTCCAACAGCTCTCCGAGATGCTGGACGCCTCCGAGCAGGACAATGTGGTGAAGTCCAAGCAGGCCATGCACGCTCTGAGTGCCCTCGAATCGTACCAGCGTGGAGAGGACGGCCTCTTGCCGGCCCTGCGTCGCTGCTCGGGCCTCGAACAGAAGCTGGCGGAGCGCGAGAAGCAGCTGCGAAGCTATGTCCTGGAGCTCAATGCCCTCAACGAAGTGATGCAGGAGAACGAGCTGCTGCGTCGCCGCCTGAACATTCCCGAGGACGTGGTGGTTCTGGCCAAGAACACGCGCTCCAAGCAGCGCAACAAGGACAAGCAGATCGAGAGACTGACGCTGAAGCTGCGCACCTCGGAGGAACTGCGTCTGCAGCTGAAGCTGGACAAGAGCGAACTGAGGTGAGTGCGGAGCTCTGCTCTTTGATTCTCTCTTCTCACCTGTGAATCCTTCCAGGCGGAAGCTATTGGAGCTAGGTCGGGGAGAGCCTCCTGTGCTGGATGATAGTCTGCGACAGGTCAGCGAGGTGGGGGAAGTACCCCCCAGTGCGCCCCTGGAGAAGTCGCCACGACGCGGACAGGGAGACGGGGCAGCCAGCACGGAGATGCAGAGCAGATACGACGAGGTCCTGGCCGAGAACGAAACGCTGCGCATGGGCATGTACGAGATCCTGGAGAAGCTGCGCGAGTACGATGGTAAGAGCTCGGATATGCCCCCAAATCTCTCCCTTCAGTACTTTTCCTTTGCAGCCACTTCGGAGCACATTACCATCGACTCGGAGCTGCTGCGACGACTCATCGAAGCGCTGCCCAGTGGCACTTCCACGCCCCAGCGTCTGCAGGGTCAGCTGCTGGAGCTAAAGGCACGCGAGGAGGCACTGCGTCAGCTGCTACTGCAGCAAAATGGCAGCGATTCGGAGACGGGCGAGCTCTCCTCCGTCCAAAGTCTATGCGATGTCCCAGAGATGCCAGAGGAGGAGCATCCGGAGCATCCGGAGGAGCTGGAGGAGGCTCTTCCAGCCATCAACACTGCCACGCGTCCTAGCACGCCGACTGAAGCAACCAGTGGACTCCAACGCCCCACCATCCCGGACATCCCGGACATCCCGGAGGAGGCTCCCAGGTCAGAGCAGCTGCTGGAACTCTCCCTCCTGCGGAAGCACTATGAGGAGCTGCGTCTGCACATGAGCGCCGACAGCAGCCAGCTGATGAACCACAACCAGCAGCTGCATGAGCAAGTGCTCAGGTTGGAGCTGCAGCTGGCCAACAATAGCAGTTCCTATGGCTATATGCGGCAGGAATACGATCAGCTACTCACCGAATCCCGGCGGCAGGAGCTGCGCTTCATCGAAGACAAGTCCGACCTGCTGCGGCAGCTGAAGCAAGCGCAGGCCGAGCTATCCGCCACTCGGGATCAACTGGATGATGTGCATCGCCGGCACCTGTACACAGCCGAGGAGCACCAGCAGCTGGAGCAACGGAATGCCATCCTGTGCATGCAGCTGGGCCAGGCCACGGAGCAGCTCCTGGGCGAACTGAAGCTGCCAGACATCTGTGTCGAGTATGGCATCATTCGGGACAACTACCAGCTGGACTACGTGACGGCCAAGGAGTACGAACAGCAGCGACAGGAACTGGCCGCCTGGCGGGGAAAGCAAGCGGAACTGCAGCGGGAGACAAAGCAACTGGAAGGCCTCCTGTCCGTGGCCAATGGGCAAATCCATTCGCAGCAAAAGCTCCTGAACGATATCACCGACAATCACATCAGTCTGCGGCACTTGGTGGCCGATCTCCAGAGCAGCTCCAACGAGAAGCTAATGCTGGCCAAAGTCCAAAGAGACTTAGACAGTGGTGAGTGGGGGCATCCTCATCCAGCTTATCCTCCGCTATTCCTTCTCATCTGTACCTGTATCCGTATCCGTATCTTTCGCAGTCAAGGCAGAGGTCTCTCGCTTGGAGGCAGAGCGGGAGCAAGTCCAGCTAAAGGCAGACAGTCTCCAATCCCAACTAGAGGCCACTGAGCGCTCGATGGCGCAGGCACAACAGGACTTCCAGCAAGAGCGCAGCAATAGTGACATCAAACAAAAGTATATACCATCATCAAATGATTTTATTTTGAATTATTCAGAACTACCAATCGAAACGCCAATCTTCCTGCAGATTCCTACAGCATTCGCTGTTCGCACTGAAAGAGAAATATGCCAAATTTACACCATTGATCTTCCTCACCAACTTTGTGTTCGCCCACCATAAGTTCCAGCGGCGCTTGGAGGAGCAACAGCAGCAGCAGGCGGCCGACCACTCGGCAGTGATCCGAGAGGTCCTGGAGGCAGTGCAGTCGAAGGTTACGCCCCACGAGGACAGCTCCAAGCAGCTGATCAAGCTCATCAAGTCTGAGACGCAATCGAGATTGCTGGAACAGCGATGCGAGACCCTGCAAACGAAGCTGGAGGAGCTCCAGCGGGAGCTGTCGGAGCTGAGGGTGCGCCAAGCCACAGACTCGGAGCTCTGGCAGACCATACACGCTCTGTTCGGGGAGCAGGGCACGGGGGAGACGAGTCCCCGTGCCACAGTGAATGCTGCGACCAATACGGAGGCAGCGGCGCCAGCCACCAATACGGAGGCAGCGGCGACTCCTGTTCCGGCCATGCGACGAGCAGCGCAGCTGATAGACAGGCAATGCTCGCCCATTGGCTCGCCCTGCAGACGCCATCCGCACTCGGACACGGCCACCCAAACGCAGGAGGAGGCGCCTGTGAAGCTGCTGGAGACAGCAGTCCAGACGAACGGCATCCGCGCGCAGCAGCATCAATCGGTTCAGACAGCAGGCGAGAGCAGAAGGGACTCTCGTGCGGAGGATCTGCAGCAACTGCAAGCATCGTAAGTGGCGGATACTCAAGCATTTCTTTCCTTCCGAATAACTCACCTTTCTCCCTCCTCGCCCAAAGGCTCCTGGAGGCGAACGAGCGCTGCGAGCTGCTGCGTCAGCAATTGGAGGCATCGAAGGCGGAGTCTGAGAGTCCTCGGGTCCGCGAGTCCTCGAGTCCTCACAGCGGTGTGGTCGAGAAGACCATTCTTTCCTTCCACACTCTGCTCCTGGAAAAGGATCAGTCCATCCAGAAGTTCCAGGATCTGCTGCAGACCGAGCGGGAACAGAGCCAGCAGTTGATAAGCAAGCAGACAGCCGAAAACGAGTCCCTCAGGGCCACGGTAAACAATCTGAACTTCAACATCAAGACAAAGGATTTGGAGATCCTGGAGCTGCGAAATCAGCTGGAGCAGAGGCCCAAGCAGCCAGTGGCAGCAGCCGCCACGAACGGCGAGTCCTCGGTCCATGACCTCACCGACGAGAGGATCGAGGAAATGTTCGAGCACAGCAGCTCCCCCGAGAGGCCTGCGGAGGAGGAAGCAATCGACGAAGTAGCAGAGGGGGAGGCAGCGGAAGTAGTGGAATTGCCTGACGATGAGCCAGAAGGAGAGCAGGAGAAGCAGGACACAGAAGAGCTCAAGGAACTGCCGACTCTGCACAAGCAGATCAAGGAGCTGAAGGACAAGCTGGAGTACATCCAAAAAAGCCAGAAAACAAAGGAAGATGAAATGCAGATATTAAGGGACAAGTGAGTAATCGGCAAAGGGTCAGTTAGATCTCTAAAGGTATCCTTTTTCAGGGTAAAAGTCTTCAAGGATCGCGAAAGGTTCTTGGAGGCCCAAGGAAATCCCGAAATAGATCAACTACGCGCCTTCCTAGAGGAGAAGGACAGGCATATAAAGGATCTAATGGAAACACTGAAAAACTTCCATGTAAGTAGAACACCAGCACTAGTCCTGCGGAGATTATATGAAGACCCTTCTCACCACGCAGGACGATCAGCAAAGGTACATCAACGACACTTCCAACTACTCGGAGGAACAGATTGGGAAGCTGGCTGCCGACCTCAATCGGACAGAGGCCACCAACAAGATCTACCACACCCAAATGGAGGCCCTGCGCCGCCAGTTGGCGACTCTCTCGCAGCGCGAGAAGCAGGCCCGAGAGCTCACACAGTCGCTGCGGCAGCAACTGCTCAAGCGGCCCGTGGTCTCCATTAAGACGGAGCTCAATGCACGAGTGAAGAGCGAGAACCAGCAGAAGCGCATCCAGCAGCTGGAGGCGGAGCTGGACGACACTCGCGAGCAGCTGCAGCGCCAGCAGAGGATGCTGGAAACGAAGCGCACGCGGAGCGCCAATGAGGTGGGTCTCTGGGAGAAGCAGAAGCGCTGGCAGCAGCAGGCCGACAAGTACAAGGCCAAGCTGGAGGAAACGGAGATGGCGCTGGACAAGACGCGAGCCCTGCTGCAGGCGGCGCGCACCACAATTGCCAGGCTGGAGAAGGACAAGCATCTGCTGGAGACCAAAGTGGCACGCGTCGGACCAGCCAGTGCTCCGAGTAATCCCCTCAAGTGCTGTCGCACTCCTTCGTGTCCCAATCTGCAGCACGTGGGCGTGAACAAGTTCTCGAGCTCTCCGTCGGAGAGCCCCGAGACATACACGGGTCCCAGCAGCGAGTGCAGTTCGCCAGCTCATCATACCCAGCAGCGGGATAACCACGAGTTCTACGAGAGGAGCCAGTTGGACCTTATCGAGGCCCTGAAGAACCGCATTGAGCTGCAGCAGCGCAAGATTATTGCCATGGAGCTGGAGGGGCGGGGCAGTAATGCTCTTACCACAGAACTGGAGAAGCTTCAGGAGCGGTTCCAGAGCGTGGAGGCTCAGAACATACGAATGGAGGCAAGGAATCTCCAGTTGCAGCTGGAATCGGATCTTCTGCGGCAGAACGACAGCAGCGACAGACTGCAGAAGCGTATCAAGCACTTGGAGGAGTAAGTACAACCCAAAAAGAGTCGCAGGAAAGGTATCCCCAACCCGTAATGTATTCTTTTCCAGTTACATTATCGCCCTCAAGGAGGAAATGGCACGCAACGAGTCGCGGCGGGAGCTTTGCAAGTGCAGCGGCCTCAAGCTGAATACCCAACAGGGCCAGTCGGCAGAGCAAACGATTCTCTCGCTGCGCAATCTCGTGGAGAAGCTGCGATCTGAGAATAAGTTCCTCAAGGACGGCAGACGTTCGACCGACTCACGCAGCTCAATAGACTCCTCGGCCATACCTTCGGACGTGGCACAGTTGCAACAGCAACATGCCGAGTCCCTGCAGAAGATTGCGAGTCTGCAGCAAGACCTTCAGAAGCGTTCCAAGTGCAGCCAATGCAGCGGACGCAGCAAGGTAAGTCGGGAATATTATATCTGCATTTTGTTTTTGATTAAATTAGTGTTTTAATAACCTTTTCAAGGACTCCACCAACGGGGAACTAAAATACATCAAAGAACAACTCACGAAGAAGACGCAGCTGCTGGAAAAGGCCAAAATTCTGCTAACGCGCGCTGCCGCCAAGGAGAAGATGCTGCGGGAACAGCTCGCACTGTGGAAGCGCAAGTGCTCCGAGCTGGCCAATGTGCCCGTCATCGATGAGATTAGCGAATAACTAACGTTTAAGTTGATGTTGTACATACAGCGCAAAATAAAACATCCAATATTTTTTCAAGCTAACCGATAATTGCCAGTGCTGCCAGATCAATGCAAAAATATTAATTCAGCAAGAGGAGAGTGAACAGTGACGTGACCGTGACAAAAATGCAATTCATAACAAAAGCAGAAAAGCTTTATCTATATATAAGAAATACTAGGAAAAATATCATCCAAATAGTTACGCTCTACACTGCCACATATCGAACTACAGCACATTTCTTATCGTCTCCTTCTTTTGTCCGTGACTTCAAACTATAAAAATACTTGTAAGTTCAAATATCGATCATCTTTATGGCGCATAATTTAATCAGATAGCGCCAAACAAACAACAATAAACATGAGATAACGCAGCATTAATTGGACTTTGTCAGTCACCAGCTCGAGAGCACTGCCGCCCACAGTACTGTACAGAGATGAAGTACCAAGGATACCAACAGCTGATCGTGGAGAAACAAGAAAAGCTTCTGGTAGTGAAGTTCAACAATCCTAAAAAGAAGAATTGCCTGAGTCCCGTGGCCTACAAGGAGCTGGCCCGAGTGCTAGGCGAAGTGAACAATGATGCCGACGTGACAATAGTTGTGTTGACGGGGGTGGGCGATTTCTTCACGGCTGGAAAAGATTTATCCCAAAGCGGAGAAACCGACAATCTCACTGAGTATCTCGTACAGTCAAATGTCATATTTAAATTCATGGTAAGAAGCTTTATAAACTGCAAGAAGACCGTCTTTACCCTGGTCAATGGACCGGCAATTGGCATCGGCGCCACCGTTGTGGGGCTCAGCGATGTCGCATGGTGTGCCGAGGAGGTAAGTTTGAACTTGACCCCTGAATAATCTAAGCTCGATCTTGAACCTATTCTTATTATTTTCAGGCATACTTTCTCACTCCATTCTCGAAACTGGGCCTCGTCCCAGCAGGAGGCTCTTCCTATATGCTGCCCATGATTCTTGGTCGCTCCAAAGCCTCGGAAATGCTTCTCCTCAACGAGAAGCTATCGTCCGCCGAGGCGTACAACTTTAACTTTGTGTCACGCATCTACAAGACCGAGGAGCTAGACTCTGTGGTGTGGCCCAAGCTGCGGGAGTTTTCCACTTTGCCACCTACTTCTCTGAAGGAGGGAAAACGCTTGATCAAGGAGGGCTTCCTTGCTAACCTTCTGACAGCTCATGAGGCTGAGTGCAAGGAGTTGATCAATCGGTTTCATGCAGAGGAGTTCTTGCAGGTCATGAAGAACTTTGGAAAGCGCAAGTCAAAACTGTAAACATGTTTCATGTTTTGCGGTTCTTTCTAGTGCTGCCAGATCGCTGTAAAGAGATTCAGATTTTCATTCACCGTGACCTGCGACTTTGATGATACCTGAGAACGATACTATCGTTCATCTCTAACATATCGCATGCATTTATTTGAACACACGCATACTCTCGCACGAACGTAATCCGATGGCGGTAACAACAATAAACATGAGTTGAATAGAACATTAATTGGACTTTGTCATCCACTTGCTCAAGATAACTGCGATTCTCAGTAAAAAGATCGATGGCAGCATACCAAGGGTACCAGGAGCTGCTGGTGGAGAAGCAGGACAAGCTTCTGACTGTGAAATTCAACAATCCCAAAAAGAAGAACTGCCTGAATCGAAAGGCCTACCAGGAGCTGGCTCGCGTGCTGGGCGAAGTGAACGACGATGCGGGCGTGACAATCGTGGTGCTGACCGGCGTGGGCGACTTCTTTACGGCTGGAAATGACTTAAAACCAAGTGGACAAACGGACGACATCCAAGCATTTCTTGTAGAGTCAAATAACATATTCAAGGCCATGGTGCTGGGCTTTATCAACTGCAACAAGGTTGTCATTAGTCTGGTAAATGGACCTGCAATTGGCATCGGCGCCACCATTGTGGGCCTCAGCGATGTCGCGTGGTGTGCAAAGGAGGTAAATCTGATCATCACAGCTCAAAAGCCCCTGCTAAATAGCCAACTCTTATCCATTTCAGGCATACTTTCACGCTCCATTCACCAAACTGGGCCTCGTCCCAGAGGGCGGCTCTTCCTATATGCTGCCCATGATTCTTGGTCGCTCCAAAGCCTCGGAGGTACTGCTCCTCAACGAGAAGCTATCGTCCGCCGAGGCGTACAACTTTAACTTTGTGTCACGCATCTACAAGACCGAGGAGCTGGACTCTGTGGTGTGGCCCAAGCTGCGGGAGTTCTCCACCTTGCCACCTACTTCTCTGAAGGAGGGAAAACGCTTGATCAAGGAGGGCTTCCTAGCCAACCTGCTGAAGGCCAATGAGGCTGAGTGCACGGAGCTCCTCAATCGCTTTCAGGGAGACGAGTTCATACAGGCCATAATGGACTTTGCCTCCCGCAAATCGAAGCTGTAATAAAACGAAATAAAACACACTTTGGACGATAGATCGATAGACCTTTTGTGTGGCGTGATCGAATTTCAATTTCAAATAGGCTGCAGCCCCAAATTCACATTTGCACTCATATATAGTTCACTTTATTATTGCATATATACGAGTATTCGTTTATTAACATATCATTTAGTCGATCGCTTTCTGGTTTGTATGTATGCGTGTGTGTGTTTGTGTGTGTGTGGGTGTGTATATAATATGTATATGACAGTATTGCACTTTATAGTTAGTTCAACATTGAATAGTCCCCGCAGGAGTTCTTCTGCAAGCAGCTATTTATACTCCCAGCGAGTGGTGCTGGCGCTGGCGCTGATGCTGCTCCGCTCCGCTCCTCTGGTGACTTACACATAATGCTTTACATTCCTGTATCAACTAGGTCTAGATCTAGGCCAGACCGTGACCACCGTACACGTGTCGTTCTGCTAGGGAAATTCGTTGGCCTCTGCGCCTTGTACCACCTTACTTGCCTTACTCTAAGCTTAACCCTAGGCGTGCTCCTGCTCATGTACAAATTGATGATAGACGTAGAAACATATCTATAATAGCTAGTACACACGACGATCGCTTGGAGTTTAACTTAGGCTGCGTTTTCTTTTAATATTATTTTGGTTTATTTTTCATGTTTGTTTTTTTTTAGTTATTTCTAATAACTCTCCTGTGCCCCCGGGGCCCTAATCAAATTCAAAACCTTAACAATTACTCAAAAAAAAGAGTGTATGTGTGTGTACGTGGGAGGGCTCCCTCCTCCCACTCGCTTACCCTATCGAAAAAAAAACTGGGAACCTTACCTAAAATCTGCCCTAAGTCTACTCGCGGTCAGCAGGATAAGCATTAGGAAGTGCAGCGCCACCAGATTGTGCCACGTGGCCTGCACCGCTCCTGCCCCGCCATGGTGCAGCTCCGCAAAGCTCTCGCCTGCAAGGGAAAGAAACGAAACAGTGTTACAGCCGTTGCTCGGGGAATCCGGTCGGCGGCGGGGGCGGGGGCCTCACCATTCAGAATGTGCACCACAATGGTAAAGTTCTGGAACTCGCTGATCGAGCAGGTGTAATTGCCCGAATCGGTTTTGCTGATCTTCGCTATGGAGAGGGTGGAGTTGGCCCCATCCTCCATCAGTTCGGTTTTGACGCTGCAATCCAGGATAAACGTTAGTGGGGAGAACTCCACTCTCTACGCCCCACCCTCTTGCCCTCACTTACCTCACGCCACCGCGTGTCACGTCATAGTTGAGAACATCGTCGATGTGCTTCCAGTACACCACGGAGCTGGTCATGGCCACGTTGCGCACCACGCAGGACAGCTGCAGCGTGGAGTCGATCTCGTAGTACTTCTCCTGCAACGGATCCCCCACCTCGTCCACAATCATCACTTTGGGAGCTGTGCCAAACCACACCACATGAGCGACTTCCCATCCAATGTATCCCTCCGAGCGGGTACTCACCATTCACATGCAAGTTGATTTGTATGAGGCGGGGCGGATGGGTCGAGATCTGGCACTCGTAGATGGCCTCGTCATCCTTCTTCACATTGGTTATCTTCAGTCGCCAGTTGTTGGGATATTGGAACTCCATTTTGTAGCGTTTATCACCCGTGTATGTGTGCATGCCCACTGTTAGCAGGTCCAGGGCGTTTTCCTCGTCCTGCGTATTGTGTCGCACCCAGGAGACCTAAATTGTGGAGCGGGGAATGTGGGAGAATATTTCACTACCTTCCCTATGGCATTTTCAAATAATGATAGCGATGATTCGAAACCAAAGTGGCGCGATTTCCCGCGAATTTTTCATGCAGAAATTTAAATCATGGTAACAAGCACTCAATATGTTGAACCTGATCAGATGCACTTACAGTCTTATCCTGCAGCAGCGAAATCCTGCAGTTCAAGTGGATGCTGGACCCCGCTTGCACGGTCAGATTCGTGGCCTGTCCCAGCCGCTGTGCGTCCTCGAAATGGGGGCCATATCTGTGAGGGGCGGCAGGTGCGTGTTACAGAATACATCTACCCATCCCATCCCATCCCATACCATCCCATGCGGGAGGCGACTCCGAACTTACCTCTGATCGTGATGGTGGTGCTTGTTGGCCGCCGAGAACGTGTCGAAGATGTAGTTGAGCATGGGCGCATCGGTTTTCTGGCCCTTGGGCAGCGAGTGCTTGCTGTTGCTGTCCACCCTCACCGCCGAGGTGCGAACGTTGTTCGTCTTGTTCCTCACGGGCTCTGTGGGCGTCGCAGTGCTGGCATTGGTGGCGGCACCACTGCCGCCGCTGACTGTCGCCGCAGTGGCCGGCATTAAGGCATTTATCTTTTGGCTACCAATCTGCTGGAAGGTCACATCGTCCCTGCTGAGCGAGTTCTTCCGACTGGGTGCTTCAGAGAGCGGACCCTTGGCCGTTGCGGTGGCGCCTGTTCCGTCCGCCTGCAGCGACAGGGACTCCATGTCCTGGGACCGACCCAGCGGCCGCTGCTCGAAGATCGTTGAGGCTGTCTGGGAGCTGGGGGCCACCGTCGATGTCTGGCCCATATCTATGACGTAATCGGGCTCCACATCGCCATTGCCATCGGCCTCAAAGGCCAGGCTGGTCCCATCTGCAGGCACAGCAGCAGCAGAAACACCAGCACCAGCAGCGGCAGCGGCGGTGGCGGAGGCGGCATAGGAGTTATCGATTTCATTCGAATCTGCTTCCGACGAAGAGAAAGCAAAGCAAAGCAAAGGAAAGGGAAAGTTAAGAATTGATGACATGGCCACCCACTGGCGGGATAGAGTGGGCGAGAGTGTGTGGCTGTGTGTGTGAGTGTGCGTTCGGGAGTGTGCGTTTGGATATGTGTCTGAAGGGTCTATGCTAATTTCTGGTTTCCACAAAATGTGCACAGGACAGAAAGCAAGGGGTTGGATATGAGCAATAAATTTCGAAAATCAGAGAAGCAGGAAACCCATTTTTGGAGGCAAACCAAATCCACGTATTGGAACATGGAAGACAATCATTTCAATATAAGGGAACCTATACCTATAACATATCTATCAGATACCTCAATCGGTACATTTTGCTATTTCGAAATAAAATCAGTTTGTTTGCATTTTCCAAAATTTGTGAATATTTGAATAAATATTATTTCCTTGTGAATATTTGCACATACATATACATATGTATATAAATACATAAATATGTAAGAATATGGTATACAAATGTCTAAATTGTCTAATTGTCTAAAAATAAATAAATAAATAATTTAACATCAGTCGTTGTTTGTCTTTTGCTAATCAAATTACAATTTAATTATTTTATAAAAATCTCTTTAGTATTGGATTGGATATAAAAATATAAAATTTGCTCTCTTTTTAGGCCTATTTTGTATCATTACATATTGAGTATAAAAAGGTTTAAATTATAGAATTTTATCACAAATTTCGAGCTGCCCATTGGCCAAAGCCCCGAATTGGAAAATCCATTGAAAATCTAGCAATGGTCATAAAATAAAACTATTTTTTGCTCTGGGCCGTTGAAATATATCACAGTATTTCCAGGTATTCAAGGAGTGAAAGTCTTTAAGCCTTTCATTGAAAGCCAATTATATAATAATGGCCCTGCGTCAAGCCCCCCGCCCCGCCCCCTCGTTGGGTGACTGATTTCCAAGTAGCAATTTAGCAATTTTCCCTACCGTAACTATCCCGCCACGTGGTCAGCGGAAAGTGGTCCGACGAGGGCGTGGCAGTGGTTCCTTCTCCTCCTCCTTCTCCTGCTCCTGCTGCGGGTGTGGTTCGCGCGGGCAGTTTCACTGTGGCGTCCAGCAGCAGCTCGTCCAGCTGCTCGGCGGCGACAAAGCCGTAGGGATCCACTCCCTTGATCCGATTGACGGCCTCATAGACGGCATTGGCCTGGACCAGGCCGCTACCGATGGCCCTGCCACTGCCCATGATCGTTGTGGTTAGGATGAACAGCCTGATCAGGTTGCGCACGGAGCATTCAATTGGTCGGGTGGACGCAGAGATCGTTGTGGTGTGATTGGCTGCTGCGGCTGCGGCGGCTCCTGCTCCTGCTCCTGCAGCAGTGGTTGTTCCTGTGGCGGCTTGCTTCGAATTATTTCTCGGAGGCGCTATTTTCGCTGGTTCATTCAAACGCATTTTGCAATCTGTGTTCCCCGTTTGGAATCGGCACTAACTAACGCACATTTGGCCAACTGCATTGGAGGACTGGGGGTTAACGCCGTGCTCTGCCGCTCGATTTTTGGGGGTCACCCAGAGCTCTGGCTTCGTCTGGCACTCGAATTGGGGGTCACCTACTGCTCATCCGCCACTCGAATTGGGCTCTCACGCACTTCTGCCATTTGTTTTTTGTCGGGGCGCCCCGGGCCGGAATCACGTAAATATCAACTTGATAAATTCACTTAGCCTAGGGACAGGAGCAAGAGCAACTTTCTCTCGGGCTAGTCCGCACTGAATCGCACTGAAACTTCTGCTGCTCCCTGCTGCTCCCTGCTGCTCCCTGCTGCTTAGCTTATTGATTAGCTGATTAAGTTAATATATGCTTTACATGCTCTAGGAACGATCGTTAACAAAATGTAGTTCTCCCTTTGCTCTGTTTCGGCTTATTCGGGATTCACTTTCCGGAAGGAGGCAACACGTCTCATGCACATTCACCTTCCGCTACGGGATTCGATTTTGGGACTCGACTCGACTCGATTCGACACACACGGCGACACGCGGCTATAGCACGGATCAAGGAAGCGCCACTCAATTGTCAGGGAATGGAATGCATCGAGGACGAGACTCAATCACTGGCAGTGCACAGGCTTTTGGCTATTGGCTGTTGGCTTTTGCCTTTTGCCTCAAACAAAACAACAAGAAGAACAACAACAAGAACAAGAACAAGAACAAAAAACCCTGTCGTAGAACAGGCACGGGATACTGGGATTCACACGGTGGAGAACGGAACGATTCGGTTCGAACAACTGCATCACGTATATCCGCCAGTTGGGGATTCCTCGGAACATCCGGCACGCACGGAGGAACGTCAGCACGCCGTTACACTTCGCCTATGAATGGTCGAGTCGACGGAATTGAGGCAGGAATTCTTGTCAAATTGTTGTTGATGTTCCCGAGACGCAGAGTCCGAGTCCGAGTCCTTTAACTTCGTGTCGCCTCCGCCATTCATGACATTCGTTGCGCATGTCCTTGCTTTCGTTCAGTTTTTCCCCGCCTTGTGGTGGCTTTTGGTGGCTTTCGGAGTCCCCGAGAATTTCGGAGTGAAGTAGCTTTTACCCCTGCCTCAGAGGGGAATTCAAATTCAAATTCAAATAATCGGCTTGTCACCTCGCAGAAGCTGACAAGTATGAAACTAAGCCGTTAGCTTGAACTGCTTGGTATAATCGCGTAAGTACAGAAGCTGTACTTTACACTGCTTGGCAAAAGCTGATTGGTATGAATCAGAAGAAGCTGAGAAATACACCATAAATACAGAAATACCATAATTACCATAATTTTATAATATAATATTATATATATACATGAAAGAACAATGAAGCTGTTATACCACTGTGATACGGATGCCATAAAACACCCGGAGGTCGCCATACGCTATAGGTGGCGCCACCCCCGAAGACCAGCATCCCCTGGGAGAGCGAAACCACCGCCAGGCTGCAGCCTCGGATTTATGGGAAGCCGAGAGGCGATGGAACAATGAAGCTGTTATACCACCGTGATACCGGATGCCATAAAGCACCCCGAGGTCGATATCCGCAACAGGTGGCGCCAGTTATGCCAACTACAGAGAAACCTCCCCAAAGAGCAACCCACCCCCGAGGACCAGCATCCCCAGGGAGAGTGAAACCAAGTCCGTGGCAGCGGGTACTCACTGCCGACTTCGACCAGTCTGCAGCCTCAGATTTATGGGCAGGCGAGAGGCGATATCATGAGGGATGATTGCTTCGCGGTGCTGCTTGTGGCACCGTCTTATCAGACGCGCGTGGAGGTTGCTCGGATGCAGACGCCATCGCTCCAGTCAGAGCCGAGTCCTGCCACAAGCTGCGAGAAAGCTGCGGAAACGCTTCAGGAGTGAAAATATCAAATATCATTCTTTAATCAGAAATTGAAAATCCAAGCAAAACCCACGAAATGGCAGCCACCCATGAAGATATGGAGCACCCCAGAGGATGACCATTGACAGTGGAGTGCAGGTGAAAAGTGGAAAATATATGCACATGCCAGTATACATACAGACGCGAAGGCGAAAAGTGCTTGTAGGTCACACAAAAGGCTCTCCTCGCATCGACAGCAGCAGCAGCAGCAGCAGGAGCAGCAGCAGCAGCCCGAAGGTATCATCCAAGGGGAAGAAGAACCAACAAGTAAGACATTTATGGGCACGAAACCCGGTGACATTTGGGGGGGAAATCGCATGCAATCGGTGTGAAAATCCTTTGTTTGATGCCTGAACACAGAGCAAATGAAATGAACGTTTTTGAAGTGAATTTCCAATTCAATAGCTTTGAAAATGTCTTTATCCCATCCGAAATTCCGTTCCAGTGAAATCTGTTCAAATTTCTATGAAATTTCATCGCTTGATGGATGATAAGGGAATTCAAAAGAATGAAGAGAGCGTATCCGGATCGGTGGCATATATTCTTCAAGCGATTCAAATGGAAGTGCGCTCCAGAACCGCTTCTCCAAGTGGTGGTGCCCCCCATCCAATGCCTCTCAAAATCCCTCTAATGATGGGCCACAAGTGCCCACGAAAGAGCGTGAATGTTACTCTGGCTGGGCAGCCGAGCAATAGACATCGCTGGCATCGCTGGCATCGCCATGTATCCCCCTCAAGTGGCCCCAATGAGAATACGGTCTAAATTTAAGCAGCAGTCTGCGTCGTGGGGCTCACGTATCAAGCGCCACTCAGGACTCAGGAGACAGACAAAAACGCGGCCAGGCCGTCATTGCAGGCCTTGTTATCAGGAGCCCGGACCCCGGACGCCCTCCACCACCTCCTTGTTGTGGGCCTCCGCTGGGAGCTTGCGTTTTGTTTGGCTTTAATTGCGGCACAGCCGCGAACACGTCTCCGGTGGCGGTGGCGCCTCTTGAAGGAGTGTCCGCTGTCCTTCAAGTCCCATCCACATCATTTCATTCTGTTGTTGTCAACTGCTGCTTCAGCTATTCTCAGAGTCCTGCCTCTCATTGTGCTCGCTTCTCTTAAATTTCCAATTGTTTAGCATTCTCTGAGCTTGGTTGTTGGTTGGTTGTTTTCACACGACTCTCCTGTAGTTGTTGTCCTTGAAGGTGAACAAACCGCCAGAGAACTCCCGAGGGACACCGCGTGGTCGGACAACAGGTGGAGGTGCCATGAGGCAGGCTAGTTACGTGTATTTTCTATCCATAGCTTGGTGAAAACTTGGGCCATCTTTGCAGAAGATCCTTCTATGTTCCTGGCACATCGGCGATGGGCAGAGGCACCAGCGAAATGTGAAAAATAGAATGCGCGAGTATGCAAAAACAAAATACATGAATACCGATCCAAATCCATTTCAAGGTTTGGTGGTTCCAAACGATTTCTCATCTACCGTATTTCAATACATTGCATACATCTTTTTTGATATATTTTATGATCCATTTTCCCTCCTTTCCTACTTGTTGGCTATATCTTGGCAACAACTGAACCGATTTCATTAATTACCAGATTGATGCTGCACTCGAATCGGCCTAAAATTAATGAGTATTAAATGGCAATCGGTGGGAAGGGATATGATAATATTTGTTCATTTCCTAGAGCTCCTTACCTTTCCTTAGCTTATCCTCGAAGGCGGTCAAACTCTCCTTGTGGAGCTTCGATCTGGAGGCGTGTTCCATTAGTAAAGTTCAAGGACTTGTGGCATAATGCATCCTTACTGCTTCGGCATGTTCCGTGCGATTCTTTCAGAGATCAACGTTAATGTTCAGCAGCCGCAGTGAAGATTAGGAAGCCTCGTTGCAATGCCATCCCGTCGCGCCGGCGGCGGCACAGTCAAGCGGAAGCACTCGTTGGGCAATCTGCGACGGGCACATCCCGCCTCCGGAGCCACATGGAATGTGCAGGTGGTCCGGGGCAAAATGTCCTCAAAGTGCTTGTGGCACGCCTGTCGGGCTCTGATCCTGGGCCTGACGCTGATGCTCCTGGGCGCCGGAATGGCCACCCTGGGCTACTACGCGGATCACCTGTCGATGGGCTCGGAGCTGCGCGGCAATGTGACGGTGCGCGTGAAGAACGACCTGAAGGGCTTCCACCTGAACAACTTTGCGTATGTGGGGCCCATCGTGATGGGCTTCGGGGGCTTCATTGTGGTGGCCTCTTGTGTGATGACCTTCGAGGCACGCGACTCGGCTGCGAAGGTGGTGCCGGCCCGACTGCGTGCGGGAGGAGGAGGCAGCAGCAAGAATCCGACGCGCAGTAATCAGGGATCGTCCGCCTCGCAGCGACGGGGAATGGGTAAGGACGGGCTGGGCGACACCTTTACGGTATGTTCTAATCTCCTGTTGCCCCTGGCAGGTGCCCAATACCAATCCACGCGCTGGGATCAGCATTTCGGGGTGTTCCGCTCGTCGCCGGGCGACCCCCACCAGCAGCCACAGGCAGCCATACTCTCTGCCGCCCATCCGCACCACCAGCAGCTGCAGCAACAGCAGCAGCAGCAGCACCAGCAGCAGCCCTTCGACAGGGAGGCCCTGACCGCGGAGTTGGTGAAGTTCTCCAAGTCGCTCAGGTACTCAAAGACAGCGCTAATGCCATAATGCCATAACGCCATAAACCATTCGGAGAACTTCATTGCGGAGTGGAAATTTGTAGCAGAGAATCTTTCAAACTCAATTGGCTAATCTTGCACCTCTTCCCATTCCTCTCTCTTTGCATCATCCATCGCCTCGCCTCGCCCCGCCAGTCGCCAATCCACACGCTTTTCGCCGCAGTTGCGCCGCCTCACATGCACTGGATCAGTGCCCGATCTGTCCACCATCCATGCCGCTGCCACCGCTCATGCTCATGCTCATGATCATGATCATGCCAATCTCCTTGAATACACCTCCAACACCACCACCACCAACGCCGCCACTAATCCCCCCTCCAATTTGCTCTCACTGCACCACCACCACCACCACCTGATGACGACGCCGCCGCTGGACACGCTGCTGCACACGGGTGCGTGCTGCACGAAACGCCATCGGCGCCACCACCACCGGCACTCGCACCACCATCACCACGACCACAACCAACGACACCATCCGAAACCCGCCTCGTCGTCGGCTAGCAGCAGCGTGAGGCGAGTGCGCCAGGGGCGGCCCTGGGCAGGGCCGGGCCCCTCGGCCGCCGCCGCCTCCGCCGCAGCCTCCTCGTCGACTCGCATCATTAGCAACTCCTCGAGCCTCATCCAGCGGGCCACACGAGAGTGCTCCCTGCTGCAGCCGCCGGCAGCGGGTCGCGTGTACTGGCAGGCCTCCTCCTTCGATGGCGGCAGTGGCCATGCCCATGCGGCTGTGGCCCTCTCCAGCGCCGAGAAGCGCAGCGAGCGGAACAAACGCTCGGACACGGCCAAGCGGCATGTCCTGTCCCGTCAGCGTCCCATCGAGCAGGAGGAGGGACGTAGTCCGCTGGGAAACAGGCGGTAAGCATACTTAAGCACAGACTTGGAGGGGCCTCCTTACCGATCTGAGAACTCCTTGCAGCAATTCCACCATGTCGGATTCCTCGTACAGTGGCCGCTGGACGGCTCGCTGTGCGTCGGTGGCCAGTCGCACCTCCAGCATCGAGTCGAGGCGCGTTCAAGTCGATCTGCACAGCCCGGAGGTGGTGCCCAAGTCGATTCTGCGCTCGCCCAAGCGCTACAGCTCTGGACCCTCGGCCACGCCATCGGTGGACAAGGATTTTCGGTGGGCAATGACACTGAGTCCTTTGCGTCCTTCTCCTGGGAAAACAAAACTCACGCTTGTATCTCTTTTCGTTTAGAAGCCAATTGTCCGTGTGCTCGGAGCCGCCGCCTCCTGTCCGCCAGCTGTCGGGGCAGTCGAGCATGGAGCCCGCCGTGCCGGAGGAGAGCCTCCAAGAGGCCGAGGATAGGTCATACGATGAGGTGTTGGCGCTGCAGCATCACACGAGCAGCCTGCCACCGAAGAAGCCGCGCCCGGACTTTCTGCCCCTCTCCCGCAGCGAGCAGGAGGAGAATCCGAATCCGAATCCGAATGCGAATCAAAACCAGAATCAGAATCAGAATCAACAGAAGGCGATGGCTGCTGTCCCACTGTTTCGCAGCAACAGCTCTCGGCAGTTCTACAGGCCCAAGGCGGCGGTGGCCAGCGAGCGGGATGGCTCTGTGTTCCATGCCCGCTCCATGGAACGGGGACTGGCCAAGGGCACTGGCAGTGCCGATGATCAGATGTACGATTCCCTCAGAGTGATCAACGAGCGCCGCTCCACGCTGCTGAAGGCAGATTCGCAGAGCTCGCTGGGATCGGCAGAGCGGAAGCTGAGCAGCTTCTCGCTGAAGATGCCCGAGATAACAGAGCGGGAGAACTCCATAGATGTGGAAGAGCCGCCACCACCACCACCACAGCCACCTGCCCCTGAAGAGGATATCGAGCTGGGCAAGATTGATCCCTAGGATGCCCTAGGATGCCCTAGGATGCCCTAGGATGCCCTGGGAGGCGGGAATTGCAGATGTAAAACAGACGTAAAACAGCAGCCATCGACAATTACTTTAGAAATTGATGTATATTTGTATTGTATTGTATTGTATTGTATGTGTGTGTCGTCTCTTGTTAGATCGTATTTAGATAAGTGTTATATGTACCTCCCGCACACGGACTGGTTCTGTGTCAACCCACTTCCACAGCAATCTGGAGTCGAATCGAAATCAAAACGATGTCTATTATAAATGCTACTTGTTGCCTGTGCATACCGTGCACTACTCCGTAGTCTTCCTATTGTTAGAGTATCGAGATACTACCATGTCGTTATATGTAACTATTGACATTCCATTACCAATTGGATTTGAATTTGAATTTGAATTTGAACAGCATCTACAGTGCAGTACGTTCGTTCGTTCGTTCGTTCGTTGTATACCCTGTAAAATGTAAAATGTAATATGTACAATCAGCTTATAGCAAAGACTGATTAGGCGAAAAACAAAAAGAGAAATAACACCTATGGAATCGAAAGGGCAAACACTCGTTTAATGGAAAAGGAAAAGCAATCAAATAATATCTGCCAACAGTTGAAGCACTCGGCACATGAATTTTTTTGGTCTCAGCAAAACTTTAACGACTTGTTGCATTACAATGTACCTAATTAATATGTATGTACGTATGTTTATATATCTGGATGTTAATTTGTAAGAAAACGCGTTTCTTGTTCAATAAGTGTTTTTGGAAAAAACCCACAAAAAGCATTCAAAATGATGGAATTAGCTGTGACGGCAACCTGTAACCCACGACAAAAAAAAAACGTTGCATTTTATAATACTGTTCATTGCAAGATATCAAGTCAATAAAAACAATGTGTGTGTCTAAATCAAACAAGGACATCTTTGGTCTGCCAAATGTTTGAAATTTGAATTCAATTTGAATTCCATACAGGTCAGCTTTTGTGCACTTTACTAACATTTAATAACTGGCTCTGTTAACTCAATACTGCATGATGCAAACTACAGAGAGCTATTCAATTACTTAATTATTATTACAAAATAACAAATATAAGATGATTTATTTACTGGTATTTATTAAAGAGCAAGAGAGGAAATCTACTGCGAGCCCTCTGCCATCAGGTGAAGGTCGTTGAGGTGCCCGCCCGTATGCCCAAGCTACGCCCAATACGAAGTGCAGAGAAGCTGACTTGTATGAAGTTCAATTTTAGTAAACATTTTGCATACCCTAGGGAAAAGCATGCCCCAATTAATGCAGAAACTATTTTTAAAGCTATCTCAACGCAATTTCTCAGTTTCTTACTGATACTAACACTATGTATCGGGATCAAGATATGTAAACAAAAAAAAAAAACAAAAGCTTTAATGGGTAAAAAATATCTATCTGCAAATAAGACATTATTTATTACATTTCAAAGTAGCTCGGAAAACAGAATTTCAATATTAATTAAACGATAAAGGGTATCCAAATGTCCACATCAAATGTCCGGTTGACACGCAACAAGTGTGAAATGACGTGACAATCCATGCTCTTACGTTTCATTTTATGCTCACTTACGTTTATGCTGCGGTTGTTTGAAAAAAAGTGCCTTGTGCATAGGAATACTGTGGTTAATGACACTCGAGATACGCACAGGGCATTCGGTTCACACAGCCGTCAACACGCATGTCTTCAGGTGCCAAAATCGATAACTTCATTATTTCATCAATAACTGCATCGATAACTTAATTATTTCATCAATAGCTGCATCGATAACTTCATTATTTCATCAACAACTGCATCGATAACTTCATTATTTCATCAATAACTGCATCGATAACTACATTGTTTATATCGATATTTTTCCTGCATTTGATACCGATGTGTGCGTATCGATAGCAGACAAAATATTGTAGAACTGCCAGAACAATAAATCCGTTTGTTGCACAAAAAATATATAAATTTGATCGCAATTGATAATTAAGTACGTGCTTTACACATACAAGTGCTTGTGCGTGTGCGGTGGCCGTCGGTGGAACAACATTGTTAATTAGAGCAACAGCAACGAAGTAGAAGCGTGTAAAAAGTTGCGGAATTACCGTCGTGGTCGTGTCATTAGAAAAAGAAGAGAGCCAGCGAACGAGAGCCAGCCGCATTTGGCCGCCCGCACGCATAAAATATGATCAAATTGCTACGAAATTGATTTCAATTGGCGACTCAGCAAAAGGTACGTTCAATAAACTGCTCATTTCCACCCACCCCCCCTCCTCCACGCCCTGTTGTTCGTTGTGCCGCCGCCGCCTCGCATTCCTCAGCGCGTTCTCTTTTCTCGCTTCAACGTGTTCTTCGTTTCGGTCGCCATTGGACGTTGAATCCGGCGACGACCGCCTGGCTTTTGCCGTGCTGCATTTACATAAAGCATGCCGCCTGCAGAAGCAGACGGTCTCCAATTAGCTAGAATTTCGGATTCAAGCTGGTGGCAAGTGTCGCCTTTCTTCTGCCACTGAAGATATTTTCTAATTTCCTTTATTACACAGCCATACGCGCGCACATGTGTGTGTTCCTGTGCGTGTGCGTGCATGTTTCTGCTCGTGTGTGTGTGTGTGTGAGTTGTGTTTGGCAGAGATGAGTAATGCTGCGACTGCGAGTCCGTGGAGCGACAGTGGCAGATGTGATTTGCCACCAAAAGGGCTTTATTCCACTAAAAATAAGTGCACTCCCAGTTGCAGCACAAGTGAAACGTTGTTTGTATTGCCTTTCCATTTTAATTAAATCACTTGCAGAACATTTAAACAATATAGCCCCTTGAACCTGTTACACACACCGATATTCGTGACTTTTTTTTCGCTCATCTCTAATTGGGAAGGAAGTGTGTGTGGCATGAAAGTTGAATAGAAAAAAAAAAACAGTTTGAATGCCGCTGCGGCCGCATGGTAGTTTTATTGTTGTTTTAATTATGGTACATTTTTGATCGTAGTCCGGGGAGCCGATGCCCCACTGCCGGAGGGCATGGCCTCTTGCTCTCCGCCGCTCTTCGCTCTGTTTATTTGATTTTTTTATTACTCCAAGACAGCTGTGCAGAGTTGCCAGGTCGCTGGCGGCGCAAATGTTCCGGTAGCGGGACTCTCCCTAACCTCAAACCTGCAATTCGTTGATGTGTTTTTTCTCTCTTTCGTTCGTACGTTACACAGCAAAACGAATCTTCAATGTTTGACGCCTGCAGCGAATCTTGAGACTCATTTCACCCCTCCAACAAGAACAAGCAACGGAGCAAGCCAAGTAGTTGAGGTTCCCAGAGAATGGCGCAGACAACACAGCCGCAGCAGGCAGCGCCACCGCCGTCATCGGTCGGAGCAGGCACTGCGGCACCCGCAGCAGCCGGAGCAGCAGCAGCACAGCCGCAGCCGCCGCCAGTTGCTGCAACCACACCCGTGTCGAATCCATCCACGCCGCAGCCTCCTAGCAGCAACAATAACAACAATAACAATAATAGTGTGGTGTCTCCCGCTGGAAACAGCAGCAATAATAACGTGATGGCGGCACCCGTTCAGGCCTTCACACCCACCGGACAGCCGGTATACAACCAGGGTTACATGCCCGCTCATGGAGGACATCCGCATGCGGGCGGCCACTATGCTCCAGCCATGCTCCAGGCACCCATTCCGAACACCGTCTATGTGAACAACGTCACTGCCAACGTGAATCTGCATGGCTGGTCGCACTCGGTTCCCGCCTACTTACCCGGAGGAGGCCAGGCCCACTACATGGCCCACGGGGACATGCCACAGGACCAGCAGGTGAGTGATCAGACGCTAAACAGCTAGCAAAATGAATTTCCCCACTAACTATTCCCATTGCTTTCTCTGCAGGGCAATCCATTGATGCAACAACTGCAGCCATTGCCTATTAATTTGGCTCCCCAGAGCGGCAGTCCCAATCCGCATAATCCTGGCATAGGCGGTCGTGGACGTGGACGTGGGCGCGGCCACCGAGGAGGAGGTGGTCTGCGACGCAATGACTACCACCCACCACGTCACCTGCAACAACAACAACAACAGCAGCAGCAACAGCAGCTGATTCCTCTGCCCCAACAGCAACAACTGCAGCCGGACAGCGGCGGCGCTGGGGCGCCCAACATGCAGCTCCAGCCGGAGCATCAGCTGGTTGCCGGACCGCCCGAAGGGCAAATGCAGCCCGTACCCTACTACGCGCCCCATCATTACACCTACGGGCCGTATCCCGCTGCCTATTTTGCACCGCAGCATGCGGCCCTGCAGGCCCCGCCCAACGCGGCAGCAGCAGCGGCTGCCCAGCAGGCCACCGGCCCCCCGCTCTACATGCCGATGATGTACAATCCGGCCGCCATGTACAACTGCATGGGAGGCTACGTCTACCAGCATCTCATCCCACAACAGGAGTACCAATACGTGCCCGAGGATGGCAGCCAGGCGGGCGGCGTAGATGAGCGTGGCCAGCAGCCGGACGGCGGCATGCCACAGATCTGGCATGCCGGTCCCATGTATGCGGAGGAGTACGCCGACGTTCTCCAGCAACAACAACAGCAGCAGCAACAGCAGCAGGTCTCTCACCCGAATGGGGCTCCTGCTCTCGGGGATGAGCTCAACCACAACAGCTTCTCGCTGCCCTCCTCGGAAACGGGCAGCATGCTGAGCCCCAGCTGTTCCGTCTACGAGGCGTCGATCCATGAGATGCAGCACCAAATGGGCGTCATGCAGATCTACGACGATGGACAGATGGCCTCCCTGCAGGCCATCCACCCGGGAGCGGGTCCAGTCCCACAGGTAAGCGATGAATCCTTCAATTGGCCTTTCTTTTTCTCAATTTTTGTCTTTCCGTTTTGCTTTTAGTACGAGGATGAGCTATCTGAATGCGGTGTGGCACCGCCTGGTGCCATTCCAGTGGAATGGTCAGCCCCGATACCAATTGCCGGACCAGCAGCCATGTTGCCGCCACCGCCACAGTGGCAGGCGGGACAGGAATGGCAACAGCCGCCAACAGTGGCCATCGAACAGCAGCCACAGCAAATGATTCAGGCGCAGCCATCGCAAGCACCAACACCCACACCGACGCCACAGCAGCAGCAGCCGTCGCACCAGGATCAGCTGGGTGAGTGCCACACCACACCACACATACAATTGTTGCAATAATAGATTATGGAAAGCAAATGCTTTTTGTTGATAGTATTTGTGGGGCATTTGTACATGCACAGTGGGTATATAATTAATGACTCGCTCTTTCTTTGTGTATTTTTTCGAGCTGTTCCCATTTTCAAGTACTGCCAAGTGGGAGGCGAATCAGTTCTTCATAATCTAAACTCAAACTCAATTTGTTCGATGCCTTTTCTGATAAGAATTTAATTGTTCCACTCAATGCTAATGCCTTTTTCTATGTGGCAGGCCAAAAGGGAACTGTATGGATAGGATCGGAAAATGGGGGGCCGATTTGTCATCTTTGGGCAGCATATCCAAGCTTCGGCTTGCTCTGGCTTCTCTTTTCAGTTCTCTTTTATTGCATTTCTCATTTGTATTTTGGAATTTGTCATGGCATGCCTTCGATAACGTCGTGTTCATATGCAGTTTGTTTTTTTCTGTTTTTTTCTCTTTTTTTTGCTTACTCTGGCTTTTCACGCTGTTCCGCTGCCACTGCCGCTGCCACTGCCACTGCGGCTGCTCTACTCAGCTTACGGTCGTTCGATGGAGTGTGTGCTCTGGCAGGTGAAGTGGAGCCGCCGAGCCACTGCCTCGTCACATGAGCCACAGAAATAAACAACATTGTCATCAGCAGTACGAGTACGAGTCCGAGTCCGACCACATCGTACGTTTGGTTGTTGCTAGGCCAGTGGTGGCTATGGCTATGGCTTTGGCTTTTGTATCCCCTGCCCTTTTGTGGAGTTGGTGGTGCCGCTGCCGCTGCTGCTGGCGCTGGCGCTGCATTTGTCGTTTGAAATGCTCTACCCCTTCCATACTTTTATAATCAGCTGCACAAGTGGCTTCCGTCTTGTTGTTTGTCATTTGTTTTGCACGCTTATGGAAACGAGATCTGAGGCAGCAGAGTCCAAGCTGTGGTGGTTCCACAGCTCCCATAACAGCTAATCGACCTGGATTTCTCAAGAAAACTAATTATTAATCACTTTAAGAATTGCATTCCTCTCTTGCAGTACACAAGTCATTCAGCAAAATGGAATCTTCTGCCCTTATGGTTGATCGAACCACTTGCACGAGTCGTGTATATCTTTATAGACATATCAAGTGCTGGAATTGACAAACTGATTGGGTTGCAGTCCTCGTCGCTGTCGCTGTCGCCGACTGTTACACTCTCTCTCTATCTCTCTCTCTCTCTCTCTCTCCCTTTCGCTGAACATGCCAGTTTTATTGCTGTTTTCGTAGCACTTGGTCTGGTCCCTCTGGCCTGGCCAATCGTATAAATAGCGCCCGATAGCAGGGACCCAAGTGTTTGTCCATAGACCAGTTTCTAGTAGATTGATAGGCGATATCGATACGGCCCGGCCGTGTGGCCTCAACAATTAGTAATGTTCATACATAACTCAACCTATAGCCAAGCCATCCCCCTTGGCTATTGTATTGATTAGGCTAATCAAATGGGGGCTCCGAGAAGGTTTACGAGGCCCACAGTCAGGTTCTGTCCCCAGTAAGCGGCGGCGCACGACGCCCAAGAACAGCCCTCGAATGTGGGGTAGAGCTCTCCACCGATGAATGCAACATTTTAAGTCTGAAAGAACCAGGTTTTCCACTATCTGTTTGTCTTGATCGATGGGTTTTAGAGCAGCGTTTTGTTAAAACAGATTATTAGCAGTGCCACATGTGCTTCCGCCTGATTAGGGAAATATACTATATACCAGATATCTTAGAAAATTTGTTAAAATGTATGGCAATTTCTTTATTACTATTTATCGATCTCCTCCTTAGCTCTTCATCTCCTCAAACACTTATTGTTCTTTTGGTTTTTACCCCCCCATTCTTATGCGTATAACAGTTGCTTTTTAGAATATTTCTTGTGGTAATTTTTTTTTGTAGAGTTTTTGTATTTTTTGGTAGCAGCGTGATTCAATATTCAATTTCGGTCGCTTATTGCTTATTGGATTTCTAAATAATGTTGAGTTGAATATTTGTTTTAAAAAGTTATATTTTATGTATAACACGTCAACGTATAGTACATTATATATTTGTCAGCTCTTTCTCTTCTCTTTTTGCGACCTCTTTGTTCCTCTCGGTGTATAACAGTATAACAGAAGGCACAACAAGCCTTCAAAAAAAATTATTTTCTACATTTATTTTCGACTTATGAGGATTTTTTTTTTAATTTCTCTTTTGTTTATGGGCATGCTTGCTTTTCTTTGCTTTTTCAGGTTTTTTTCTCCTGTGGACTTTTTGAAATTGTTTGTAAAATGAGACATAAAATTTTTTTTTTTTCTTTTAGATTAGTTTTTTAAAATTGAAAACAATTTTAGTTTTTTTTTTGTAATGTTTGCTGTACTGCTGTTGGTTTTTTTTCGTGTTTTTGCTGCTGCTTTTTTTTTGTTTTCTTCTTTTTTTTGTGTGTTTGTGTTGCTGTAGTTTTTTGTAGCATTTTGTTTTCTTAAAAAATATAAAATTTATTAGATTTTAATAGTTGTTGCCGCCGTCGCCTCTCTTTCCTTTAAGTTTTATTCGGGCCTCCTTCTACAGATCTAGATCTGCTACAGAAACATACACATATAGTACATAAACTATTTCTAGCACTACTCTTTGCTACAATTTACTCGTTATAGTTACACGATACATTTCTCTCGCTACTTTTGTATGACACATTTTTGCTTTTATAACAGCTTGCCGTTTTTCGTAACAACAAAAACAACAACTATAATTCCTATAATTATTAGTACACAAAATTCATAAATCTTTAATAGTTATAATAGTAATCGTAAGGGTTTTCTTTAATAACAAAAAAAAAAAAAAAAATTATTTCATACAAATATTTTGTGTGTGTTTTTGTTGCTGTATAACAGTTGCAAAACTATATAATCGATATCATTAGTATATCAGTTTACCCCAGGGTTGCTTCTTCTTTCGATTTGGATCTCTTCTTCTCTTCTCTTCTATTTTTTTTATTGTTTTTGTTTTTTTTTAGCTGTTGTAATGATTTATGAGCGTATAATATTAATTTTATTAGTAGCCATAAAAGCCGAAGGTTTCTCCCCCTTCGCCCCGGAATCTTATCTGAAAGCTAAAGCCAAGTTCCTTGTAGAAATTCCAGCATAAGGCAATCCTCTATTCTGTTCTGTTCCGCTGCTGTTGGTAATAGTTGCTGCTGCCGCTGCCGCTGCTGCTGGGGCTTTAATAGTATATATCTTTTATATATATATATATATATAGTATATATTTATGAACCTTGTATATAGGTTTTACTTTTGTGTGTGTGTGATCTCTCTCTCTACCTCTCTATCTTCCCCTCACTCTACAATACTCTTTCTCGTTTCTATCGACCCGCTTTCTGTATATAAGCTTTAGAAAAATATCTGGCTGGATCTTTCAATAGGTGCCGTTCCCCCTGATGTTTCCGCTCTTTCGTATGTAAATTCATGTCTTTTCTGTGCCACGCCCCCATCCGCATCTGCTGCCCTCTTCGAATACTTAGAGCTTTGATTCCGATGTCGTCGCTGCTGGGGCCTTCTTCTGTTGATGCGGAAACGGCGGCTGTGGCGGCTCCTCCTGCTGCGGACTGGGCAGCGTTTTGATGATCTTGGGCACTATGGTGATGGGCTGATCCTCGTCATCCTCCGCCTCCTCGTCCTGCTCCTCATCGATCGGCGTTAGGGTCTCCACATGGACGGGCGTCTCATCCGAGGGGCTGCATCGCTTCAGGCAGGGGGCCAAAAAGCTGGTGACCGTCGAGATAGCAAACAGAGCCCCAGCCATGTAGAAGGGCAGATCGTACGTGTGCGTTATATCGTAGATGGCGCCGGCCAGAGGGGTGCCGATCAGAGCGGCGAATCCCCTGAACAGGATGAGCAGGCCGAAGGCATTGGTGAGCTTGTCCAGGCCGAGCAGATCGACCAGGATAATTGACGTTAGCGAGATGTAGCCTGAGATGGCGAGGCCAAAGAATATCGACATCGTGATGTACGCCGAGTAGCTGTAGCACAGAGGGGTGAGGGTCACAGCGATGGTCGACACCAGGAGGCAGCAGTTGTTCAGCAGCAAAGAGTTGACTTGCGGCAGGTCCGCCACCCAGCCGCAGAACACGCGACCCACCGTGTTGGTGATGCCAATGATGGACAGCAGCATGGCGGCATCGCCCTTGGGTATGTTGTGCTCCTTGGCCGCATCCACCAGATACACAAAGGGCACGTACAGTCCGGCCATGCCAAAGATATTCGACACTCCAATCAGCATGAATACGGGATCCTTGAGAAGGCTCACATCCAGCATGGTGTTCACCACGGATTTCACCGAATCGGGGATGCACAGACACGGGCACAGGTCGTACTCCTCGCGATGCTTCTCGGCGTCTTGAAGGGGATCCAACTTGTGGACACTCTGCATGCTCTTCTCGTACTTGGTGAGGGATAGAACAGAGTTTCGATAGCCAGCCAGGGACTTTTGCGACTGATACTGGGGCAGGTTCGTGACAGAGCCCGAGTAGAAAATGTCCTTGCGGGACATGGGTCGCACCATTTTGCCGCTGCCACTGCTGCCCTGCCGCTGGGAGAGCGACATCTTTGAGGTGGTGAAATCCCCGCCACCTCCCGCCTCCAGATCGTTGCGGGACGTGGCCCTGATGGCCGCGAGTGAGGGCTGAAAGCGTTCCGATGCCGAGGTTTTGCGCACGCGATTGAATGAAGGCACTGAACCGTTCTTGGGCAGACCCTGATGGTCGCTGGCCAGGAAGGCGGGTTGCGAGGCGTTCCTGGGCATGGCCCCGCTGTCCTGCGAGTGGTACGGACTGTGATCCGACTCGGAGCTGCGATGTTGCCGACGACCACTCCGTCCACCGGCAGAGAGCTGTCCATTGCTGTCGGCGTTGGGCGGGGACTGGGCGCCGCTTCCATTGTGGTGCACATCGACCACCTTGGACTCGGTGATGGTTGGTAGCGTCGAAACGGGATGCAGGCCGCCCGCCTGTTGGGCCAGCAGCTCCAGATTGAGGCTCGAATGGACGCCAGGGTCTGCGTTGAGGGGCAACTTGAGTTTCCGCTCCATGGTTCCATCCGGCAGCTGGACCATGAAATGTGAGCCCGCAAACGAGCCGCGTTCCAGCTGCAGCTGCTTCTCCTCGTACATGCGCTGCATCAGGGGCTTCACCTTCTTCTTTTTGGGGTACGTGAGGGGTCGCATCATGGCGCCAAAGATGGCGCAATTGAGGATGAGGCCGGCAAAGATGAGGATGGCATTCTTCCAGCCATACTCCTCCAGCAGGTACGTGGCGAGGGGGGCAAAAGCAAAGGTGCCGAACCCGGAGCCACACACCGCAATGCCCGTGGCCAGCGAACGCTTCGTCTCAAAGTAGTAGCCCACGGCCACCACCGCCGGAAGGTAGATCATTCCGAAGCCGAATCCTCCCATGAATCCATAGGTGGCCATCAGCATGCTCACGGAATTGCTGAAAGTGCTCAAAACAAAGGCGATGCAGGCAATGATGCTCCCAGCGATGCACACCGCTCGACAGCCGTATTTGTTGGCCAGCGCCGAGACGATGGGTCCGGCACTGAGGTACACCCCGGAGAGGAGGCTCCCCACCCAGGCCACGGTGCCCTTGCCCTCGTGAAAGTAGGCCACAAACTCCTCCAGGAAGATGCCGAAAGTGTAGGCAATGCCGTCGACGATCATGTTGCACATGAAGCTGGCAAAGCAGATGACCCAGCCATAGCCACCGTCCGGCGGTGGCGGCAGCTCTCCATATTCGCTCTCATCGTCCTCATCCTCGTTCTCCTCGTCGTTCTCGTCCTCTGGAGTGTCGTTCAGATCGGCGGTCAGGCGGGCCGCCTCCTCGCAGGCCAGCTCGCTGTCCGTTCGATCGAATTTGCGCAGGCGTGCCGCAGAATTGCCCGACACAGCGGTATTACTTCCGCCATTGGTATCCAGCATGATGAAGCGGTTCTTCTGATGCGCTTATTCCGTTAATGCACACGCACACGCGACGGAGTGAAAGGAAAGAGTGCAAGTGCAAGGAGAGAATGGTTGGAGAAGCAACACGCGAGGAGGAAGAAGTGTGTGCGCCCGCGCCTCGTCTGTTCCCGTTCCCGTTTTCGACTGCGATGCTATGCCTATGCCGATTCCGAATGTCGATGTCGAGAATTCCGTTGCCGACGTTGACTGTGTTTTTTTTTTTATCTTGTCTGCTGCTCTCTCTCTCTCACGTTATCGTTCTGTCGCTCTCTGGCTCACCCCCTCAGGCAGCAAGCAGCGTTTTGCCACTGTTCTCTCCCTCTCCCAAGCTTTTGCACTCGCTCTCTTCTAATATTTGGTTTTGCTCTCACTCCCTCTCTCTGGCTCTTACTGCGACTGCATGCGCCGTTATGTGTGTGAGTGTGTGCTTGCTTGCTGGCTGGCTGTTGTTTTTGTCAATTGTTATTGAGTTTTGTTTTTGCTTTCATTTACTTTTGATAAATTTATTTATTTATTAGCGATAGATAGGCGTAGGCCGTGTGCATATATTCAAAATATCTATAAGGTCTCTGCTGCTGCTGTGGCTGCTGCTGCTGCTGCTCGCGTCTCTTCTCGGTCTCGGTCGTGTGCACTTTGAGCTTTACACTAAAAATTAGTTAATACTTTTAACTCTTTTAAAAACTATGTCAAGTCACGCGTTGTGCCTGTGCTTTTATTGGGAATTGGAATATTTTACTAGATTTTCAAATATTTACGAATATTTATTGATGGGGATTTCGAAGTTTTATTTTTTATTTGCAATTTGTCACGTTTTGTGCTGTGCTTTTGCTTATTTTTCTTGTTGTTTTTTGCTTTTGCTTTTTTTTGGTTTACTTTTGTTTTACCGTTGCACTTGCAGCTGCATCGCTGAGGTCACGGCAGAATGTTTTGTTTTGGTAGTAGCTTCAGCTTCAGCTTCCTTCCTCCTCGAGATTTCCCTTACTTTGCACTTATAATTTTTTGTTCTTTACTCTCTGATTTCTGCTGCCTTCTCTGTCTTTTCTTTTATTTTTGTTATTTCTTTGGCTTTGCTTCTGTTTCAGTTTGTGCTTCTGCTTCTGCTTTTGCTTCTAGTTCATGTGCTTTTTCGGCACTGCTGGTTTTTCGGGGGTGCTGTACGTGTACGTACGGTACTCTCGATGATAGGTACGTAGCGCTTTACGTCGTAATAGCCACTGCCACTGCCACTGCAATTGTATAATTTATTGGTGTCTTTGAGTTTTGTTGAGCATTGAATTTTTTGGTTTAAAGAACGTCCTCCGCCCAACGGAAGAAGCGGCGCTGTGATCGATAAATGGCGGAGCGGCGGTGAAGCACGGCGGAAGAACCACACCACACACGGCACTGGGGAGGAGGGGGACGGGACGGGACACTCACGTCGAGCTTACGTGGTTCGTTCTCATCGTCAACACACAACATTCACGCGTCCGGACACTTTCAGCTGCATTTGCATTTGCATTTTCCGCCCCAAACCAAACGAAGCCCCCAGCTGTTGTTGGTGTCTTTGGTTTTTGTTGTAGTTTTCAATTCAAATAATTTTGGACTTTTTCTTTGTGCTGCCTGCCCGCTTGAGACGAGTGTTGTTGGAGGGGACGGGGTGGGGGTAGTAGAAGAAGGGGTGGTGGTGCTGGTGGTGGAGATATATAGAGAGATGCCAACAAAAATAATAAGGAACACAGAACACACGTCGCTCCGCGTCTCTCGGTCTCTCCGTCAATGTTCCACGTTCTGTTCTTGACTGCTGCACCGTTCGCTGCGGAATGAAAATTCGTCGTAACCAAAAGCCAAGGGGCGGCAGCCACAGCCGCAGCAGCAGCAGCAGCCAGCAGTGACAGTGCCACTGCCACTGTTATACGATATACAAAGCTCGCAGCAGCACCAGCACCAACAGTAGCAGTAGCAGCAACAAAGACAATTTGAAAAAAAACGTTGTAAAAACAGCAAAAACAAAAAATACAAATGCGAAAACTGAACTGAACTGTCTCTCTCTCTCTCTCTCTCGTTCTGTCTCTCTGCGTTAGAATGCATTTGAAGTTCAAGCTCACAGAGCGCAAGCTCCACTCTCGCGAGCCGCCATGTGGAGGAAGCTCCCTCTCTCTGTCTCTCTCCCTCTCTCAGGTGAATGATGCTTGCTGTCGCTCTCTTTGGCTTTGCAGGTATTGGATGTGCCTTTGGCTTTGCAAGGGTTGCCGTTGCGTTTGATTTGGTTTGGTTTGGTTCTCGTACAGCCTGAACAGCTGATTGAACAGCAGAGAGTCGAGCAGAGGAGCAGAATCGAGGAAGAATTCTCACACAGAGATTTGGGCAAACAACCCCCTACCTACGCCTCCTCGAAAGGGGTGGTATTTTTCGAATTGTTGTTTCTGTTGCTGAGGGAAAGCCTGAAAAACCGGTAGCCGCTGGCGCGCCACATGGCGACCAAACGACCTGTATAACAGTTCTTTCATATAACAGAGCTCATGCCCCGAAGCAAAGAGCGCACGATAAAACTGTTGCGCTCTTTAGTTGCGATTTAGGTTAAAGGTTAACCTTTCTGTCCGACCGACCCCCAGCCCCAAAGACTTTTACTTTTCAATCCTACGCGTCTGTGTGTGTGTGTGTGTGTGTTTGTGTGTGTATATATGGGGTTGTGCGTGTGTGAGAATAGGTTTTTCGTATGCCGCCTTTTAGGCGCCGACAAAACTACCATTCGAGTGCGAAGATTGTATAATCCGTACATTATCTTAACGTTTTTCCACCTATAAACTGCATTCGACACGGAGACCCCGATAAGCCCCCGCCGCTGCCGCCGCGGCCCGGTTTTCCCCCTCCTCAAGTACATATCTTAATATTTAAGCCCTTCAATTCTGCGTCTCGCGTTTGTTGCCAGGCCATAAAAATCGTACGAAAAATGTGCTTTGCTTTCTGGTTTATAACAGTTAATTTTTATTTTCTTTTTGTTCTTTGTTGGTGGTGCCATGTGCTATGGTCGCAGACGTAGAACTCTTGAGGCGTACTGGCGCTGTTCCGCTGTGCCGCTCTCTTGCTTACCAAGAGAGAGCGAGAGAGAGAGAGTGAGTGACAGCGAGGGGTTCTCTCGAAGGGTGGCTCAAGAAGTGTACGGATACCGTACGGTGGGTCGGTCGGTATATACGTCTTCCTTTTGGGTGGTTGTTGGTCGGTCAATGTCATTCATAAAAATTCCATGTCACAAACACCCATACATGTACACTCTTGGGAGCACACACACACACACACATGGTAACATGGGGACATGTACTTGATATTGTGGGTCAACGCCAGAGGGCGCTCCTGCCATCCTGCCATTGCCCAGTGCCTTTGATTCGTGCCCTCTGCCTTTTGGCTTTCGCCTGCCTCTTCCTTAAGTTGGTGCCCGCCTCCCTTTCTGTGGCATAAGTTGATTTGCCAGCTTCCTCTATGATTAGCGCATTAGAAGAGCTCAAATGGCCGAGACGCCTCCGCATTTTCCTTGAATCTTTTTGCTGTGCAACGGAAATTGCTATTTAGTGTATGAAAAGAACGCCTCAACGGGAAATATAATACGGCAGGAGGCAGAGCAAAACTGTAATGCCGCAGCACCAGCAGCAACAGCAGCAACTTGCATATAGGATTAAATTATAAATGCATAAATGCAACCAGGACATGGCTTAGTTCGTCCTGCACGTGGCACGCGGCACGCGCAAAGCTTGACCCCAGCCATCGGATGTAAAGGGGAAAGAGAGAGAGAGAGAGAGTGGAGGCATTCCGGTGACACGCCCCCACATGCGGCAGCAGGTGTCTTTAAATTAGTTGCACCATTTGACAAGAATACTGTGCGCATTCCCACACTCTCAGGGAATCGGGCCAAAACACAGAACATTCTAGAGGCAGAGCGGAGGAGCTGGCAAGGGGCAGAAGGAGAAGCAGCCATGGGCCAGGCAAGGGGGTAAGAGATGGGCCACCATATATCACAGATGCTCGGAATGAATGATGGTAGTACAACCATCCATGACAATCCTTGAGGCAGAAGGTCTCACGGAGTGAGAGCGAAGCAGCTTCCTTCTCTTGTCCCATCTTGTGGCACTTTTTTTTTATTCTAGAAAAAAAAAGGTTGAATGAACCAAGCGACGGCCATGACGATGACTCTGGGCAGTTCAATAAAAGCCATGGGCACCCCCGCCTGGCACCTCCCGCCCATGACACCCCTTGCCTCTCACAGGGGTTGCGGGGGCACTTTCTTTGTTAATGAAAATGAAAATTGCGCATACGACGCGTTGTGTGCAGTCAATGTGCTTTGTTTCGTTTTTTACGCCGTTCAGATGTTCAGCTTTTCAGCTTTTCTTTTGCCTCATTGGCTCTTACATATGTTTGTTCGTTCATTCGGGATGTACATATCTGTCAGATACATGTACAGGTACTGCTGCAACATCCCATAGATACGTAGATACCATATACATATATATACACATAGTATGACGCAGTTTGTGTCGCGCGCTTCGCCAGCTGTGGCTGTGGCTGCGACTGCGACTCGTTTTACCTTGTTCTCTGTGACGTTCCGTACTTGTTGCTGCTTTGCTTAGTATGCAACGCGCTGAGCCGCTTTAGCCTGGCCTCTGTTTGGGGTCTGTGTCTAACAGATACATTTGTATCTAGCCCATGGCTGAATGGAGCCGCGCTCATCGCTCCACGCTCCACGCTCTACGCTCAGCGTTCTACGCATTTATATGTTAATGCCGTGGGAGTTGTGCAGAAGTGGGTGGACAGCCAGGACTGTGGGTGGCAGGTTGCTGGCTGCTGGCTGATGAAAGGATATTCGTTACGACAGACTGGTGTGTCCTTGGAACTGCTCTGCCCCTGTCGCTCAAATGTCAGTTTCACCTCAGCTCCTCTCGTTCCGTCGATGGCTGGCCGTGGCTCCCTTTATGACATCTCTCTCGGCCACGGGCATAATTCCCTCGATAGCAGACCATTTGCTCCGATTAACTTTATTGTTTGTTTTTACCTCTTATGAGGTAATGATGAGGATGATGATGATGATGATGGTAGTGCTTCTGCTGCCGGCAAGAGCGAAGGCGAAGGTCGCTCATCCGTTGTAGAATTATGCAATTTTCACTCTCGCATTCGCAATCGCACTTGCACTCGCAATTTCATTTATTGAGAGTCGTTATTCTCTCTCTCCCTCTCTCTCTCTCTCTCTGTCTGTATTCTTTGGGTATTATTTATTGTAAATTGACACAAATGAATTCAATTGAATTGCGGTGGCAACAACAAAAAATAGCCAAAGAGAAGCTACATGCTACAGGCTACGTGCTACAGGCTACATGCTACAGGCTACAGGGTGTCTCTGCTTGCAGCTTTCGGTTTCCCTGTTGCTAGGGGCCGGGTTTTCCCCATGCTGTAGATTAGTTATCATATTTCCATGAGGTGGCAGCTGTAGCCGCAGCCACAGAGGAAGCAGCAGCAGCAGCGGATAAAGTACTGAGAATGCCGCATAATAGTAGAATCCCGCGATAAAGAGAGAGAGGGGGGGGGGGGGGGGGGGTGTACGGTGCCAATATACGGAATCAATAGCGTATTCGAATCGTTACGCAGACAATGCCTTCTTGGCCGCTTACGAAACTTTCCCATTCCTCCCCCTCCCCCTTCTCGCGCATTTCTCATCCTGTGCTCACACTCCTCTACCACATGCCGCACATGCACTTGTGCCGCATACCCACCCATATCATATTCATATATGTATATGTAGGTATATACTGTATCTCAGCATTTTCCTCGGTTATGTGGCATTTCTTTGTTTCCACGCTTAACCCAACTTTGGACGGACTTTGGTTTGTTTTTCGTGTACCCTGTTTGCATGGCGGGTATGATGATGTCTTGCACAGCCGTAAAAGAGGAAAGATTCATTGGGTATTCGCTGAAATATCAATACGACACATCTCTGTATGGGAAAAGTAGTTCATTCGACAAGGAATGATTATCTGGGGTCAATGAACACGTGAAACCAAAGCGATCTGCGAAAGCGAATCTACATATACAATAAAAAAATATATATATATAAAATACTAAACAAAATACTGAACAGTACTATCAAAAACATAAGAGAAGAACAAAAATACTAAGAAAACAAAAAGTACAAATAAATACTTAAAAACAATAACTGGTGATCAAACTAGTAATACCGCAAAAAATACTAACCAAGCTTTGAATACGTAACAAATACTAACGAAAACCTACCTGAATACCCTGCCTTTGATAACCCCCTTTTAATGGGAATAACTCGTACTTCCTTCGGCAGAGGGTACCAATCCATTGCAATGTTCTGAGGGGAGAAGGGGGCTGCCGCCATATGATACATACCGAATGGCAAAAAGGGTATGCAAAATGTCGACCAGTGAAGTTGAAACCCTTTCTTTCTTTTTTATTTCCCTATTTTTTTATTTTATTTTATTTTTTGATGATGTGAGTCAGTCAGTGACTGATTAACAACTAATCAACAATTTCATATATCTGCACTGGTATATACTCGCCCATAGAGTGGAAATATAGAGAGGGAGAGTGGGTGGGTGAGAGGGTGGTGCTTGGGCCCATGAGATACATTTATGTGTATACATATAATATGTAGTATTGCCTAAGTCTTGTGATAATTGTTTTGTGGTCAACGAACGCGTTTTTGTTTTGATTCCCAAATGAACCATGAAACTCGATTGTTTGTTCACTTTTCACTTGCTGTTGATTCTCTCAATTAAAAGCGCCCCCATATCGTGTTTGCATATAGATAGATCTCTCGCCATGTGGCTATGTGGCTATGCGACTATGGGGCTATGGGGCTATGGGATCGAAGCTCAATAAGCTCAAATTACTCATAGAGAATAGAGCCAGCCAGCCTATGTGTGTGGTGTGCCCCTCAGACGCTGCCTTCTGCTGTTTGGATCTGCTGCTGCTGCTGCTGCTGTTGCTAGCTAATAAAAATTGAATAAAATCGCGCTTTCAATAACAGCAACAATTAGATTGATGGGAAGCTTCATGGGGGATCGAAACAGGGGTTTTAAGGGGTGTATTCCATGTCCATAAATGAAACAAAAATTTGACCCATTTGTGTTGATTATTTTGGATCGGATCTCGGATACCAAATTTGTTTCGAAATTCAATGAAGCTTTAAGCAACTGTTATACGTTTTTCATGGTGTTATACCCACCCCGAGAGGAGTCGTAAGAGTTTTTTTCTATGAGAATGAAAGCGAAAGTGTAACATTTTTCGTAGTATTTTTTAAAATATTTTTCGGTATTTTGTAGTCTTTGTAGAATTGTTTAGTATTTTATTTGTCAGTACTTTTTAAAAGAAATTTTTATTTTTTTTTTATTATGCATTTTTGTTTAGTATTTCTAATATTTATCGGTATTTGTATAGCATTTATCAGTGCATAATTTATAGCAGTTAGTAGTATTTTATAGCAAGTTTCAGTGTTTTTATAGCACTTGTACGTTTTTACTATATTTTGTTTACATCTTTTTTATTCCCAAACAAAATTCAAAGTGAAGGAATGGATTGTTCTAGTTCCATTACAATCCATCTCCCCACTTTCTGGGTCTCTCTGTTTTCCACTATTTCGATCTAACGCATGGAAATGACAAATGGAAATTAAGTACAGTCTCGCATTTTCTCTCTCTCTCGCTGTGTGTGTTGTGTTTTCATGTCTGAAAATTTCCTTGTTTGCTATTGTTGTTGCTGTTGCTTTTGTTATTTCTGTTGCTATTGTTGGTGCAGTCAACTTATTGCAATTTACCTGTGCACTCATGTCTGTAATTATCCATCCAACCTTGTGACAGCACACGGATCGAAGCCCCCCCCTGTCTCTCTCTCTCTATCTCTCTCTCTCCCTCCCCCCCTATATTCTATCGTTATGGTAACGTATATCAAAAGCTGTTGCTATTGCAACCCAAAAGCTAACACCCTGGCATAGATTTTTTCTCCATATATACTATAACATATATTTCCACTATTTTTAATGCATTCATCTCTATGGCAGCTGCTGCCGCTGCCGCTGCCGCTACCGCTGCCGCTGCCGCCGCCGCTGCTGCTCCACAAATTTCCATACAAATATGTATATCTGGCTGTTTTGTTGGTTTTGTATTTTCGATTTTGTGCTATATTTATTGAAGTATTTAATAATTCTGTGAGAGAGTCGCTCGTTAATTGCTAATTGAAATTAATTAACACATTCAGAATTCCACGGATCTCCAGCTATCTCCAGCGAGTGGGGACATTGGGGGAGGGTTTGCATGCTCTCGACTGTCATATGATATGTTCGTTCGTATAGGTTCAGCGAAGGGAGTAGGAGCTGGCATGGGGTGTTTGGTGTCTGGTGCCTGGTGCCTGGTGCAGGGGGTGGCGTGTGCAGAGGGGCGGACACTTCATAAGTAGGCGTTTAGCACCGCCTTCCTTACAATTGTCGAACGAAAGCACTTCGTTAGAAATACCCTGCTAATTTGTGTCTAAATAAAGCCTTTTTTTAGAGCAAAGGAATTGCTCAAATATATGTGGATATGCATTTAGTTTTAGCACGTTTTAAGATACGTTTAGAAATAATTACAAGTCGGTACATTTTTCTACTCGGAAATTGTGAGTTTAGGAAAACTGGGAACCTCACCCACATCTGTGGATGTATCTGCATCTGCCAGAAATCTCAGGGATTCGATGACAAGGAAATTGGTGATATGCAACTCTGAATATTCTGGCAAAAAATTAAATATCTTCTGGAAAGTTTAGGCTATTTCCTGGAATTGGTTTTTTTTTTAATAATAAAAGGAAAAGTTTCGAGGAATATTCGGCATGAAAATGCTAGAATATAAAAATGCATTTCACATGAAAATTAAAAGAGATTTAGGATCATGATTTCCATGACCTATTTCCCAAGACTGCGATTGCATTTTATTGATTCATTTGGGAGAGAGAGAGAGAGAGAGAGAGAGAGGCGGAGCCCCTCATATCATCTTGGGACAACAGATCGCTTCTGTTTTGTCATCGATTGCGATGGGATGTGGTTGGGGATGTGGATCATCGATCAACGATCATGTGAATGTTGACTCCTCTCCCGTTGCTCTCTCTCTCTCTCTCTCGCTACTGCCCACTCCTCTGTTGGCTTAACCTTGTTCCTCATGGCGATCCTCATCCTCCCTCTCTGTTTGGCTCTTTCAATTTTCCCATCATTTCTTATCGCATCGCATGTCGAATAATGTGGTTTAGTTTATCGTTCGTATTGCCGTATCTCAGTGGCAATCGAGTGCCGAAGTTCGCTTATACGGAGGGGGGGCGGGAGGGGGGAGGGGCGGGAGTTTTATTGTGATTTAATAATCATTTTTGGCTTGGCTTGGCGGCTTGTCGATTGCCGAACAAATATGCAGTCTATTCTTCGTGTCCGACCACCACTCTCTCCCCTCCCTCTCCCTCTCCCCCCGGACAGCACTCGAGTTTTTGACATGGATTAGTTATGTTTTCTATTTGCACTGATAGCGCCCCGCCGACAGGCAATCTGTTGGACGAAATTGAAGGCCTGTTGGTCGGTCTTATCACTGACAATACGCGTAATAGTTTGTAGAGCAGTAAACCAGAGCACCAACACAGGCCTTTGAACGTCTATAACCCTCTCTGTTCGGTTACCCTCGACTAAGAGGAGAATAGTAGACGCCATTGGGGGCTAGAGCTGTTGGATGCCCTTTGAATAACACCGAAATGTATGATACTTAAAGAATGATCTCTGTGCAGATTTGTTTAGTATTTTTAGCATGATGCCGGGCACATGCCTGTCTGTACCGATCAAACAGATCTGCATCTATAACCATATTGATTTTAACTATTATTTGTCATATTTCGAAGATGTATCGAAGATGATTTTCCGAAAACAAATCAATTGAAGGGCAGCCACAAGCAATTTTAATTGCTCCCAGCATACCCCCATCATACCCCCATCATACTACGAGTATACCATCGTCGTGCCATCCAGAATTTCATTATGTGTCTGCTGTTTAATGAGAGACGAGTGCTCTGGCTCTGCTCTGGCTCTGCTCTTCTCTGCTCGCTCGATGAAGTTGAAGATTATTTTAGCATCGTTTAGCATTCAATTGGCATCAATTATGGGTAGAGGGATATTGTAAATTAGTTTGTGGCATGTGGTTGTAGTTATGGTTGTGGCTGTGGTATGTGGCAATTGAATTTTTGTCGAGAGATCAACAAAAGAAAATGCCCTTTACTTATGCTATCTTTTCGTTTTTCCTTTCTTTTGCAGTGGTTGAAAAGAATCTGATGAACAATAATAATGAAGTTCCTTTGGAGAATATTCTGAGCAATGAAAAGCAGCAGCAGATCGAAATGGAGTATCAGCAGCAGCAGCAGCAACAACCGCAGCAGGCACATCCTCCTGCGGCGCAGCAACAGTTGCCGCCACAAATTGAGAAGCAGGCAACGAAAATGGCTGCCAATCTGGTGGTGGCAACAGTGGCACCTCAACAGCAACAGCAGCAGCAGGCGGCACCGCACCAACATCAACAGCAACAGACATCCCCAGTGGTAGTGCCACAGCAGCAGCAGCAGCTACCCCAACAGCAACAGCAGCAGCAGCAGCAACATACCAGCTACCAGGATGTGCAACATCAGCCCCAGCAACATCAGACGCAGCAACATCAGACGCAGCAACATCTGCAGCAACAGGCGCCACAGCAGCAAGTGCGCAAGCCTCCCCAGCAATACAATCAATCGCAGCAACATCAGGTGCGTCGCAAGTACTCGTCGGAGTACAATCACCATCACCAGGCAGCAGGAGTCAGCAGCAGCAGCGAGACGGGGATACAGACAACAAAGACCATGTCCTGGACAAACTCTGCGCAGCACAAGAAGTCCACGCAGTCTGTATCGGTGACGGCATCGCCCAACAATGTGAACAATGGCCCAGGAGGAGCGGCAACAGCAGGAGGCAGTGGAGGCTTCAGCAAACCCGGCGGCTACAGTCATACCACAAAGACGTACACCAATCAGCAGCATTACCAGCAGCAGCACTATCATAACTATACGAACAACAGCAGCACCAGCAGCAATAGCAGCAGCAGCGGTGGCGGCAACAATAGCAGCACCAGCAGCAGCAACCAACAGCAGCAGCAGCAACAACAACAGCCACAGCAGCCACAAGTTCGTACATATGGAACGATGAAGGTGCCCTCGTCGCCAGTGGCAAGCAATGCCCCACTTCTAGAGCGGAAGAACAGTCAGCAAGGAGGAGCCACAGGAGCAGCAGCAGCAGCAGCTGCGGCCACAACTACCTCAACGGCGAGCATAACAGCGACGCCGAGCCATTTCCAGCAGCAGGAGACGAGCAATGCGACGCCAGCAGCTCCTCAGCAACAGCAGCAGCAGCAGCAATCACATTACCACCAGCAACAGCAGCAGCAGCCACAACCTGCCGCACAGCAACAATATGCTGCACCGCCAGCGGCAACCACCAAGACCTACAGCAGCTATGCGGCCAAGCGGCAGCATACTGTCTACGAGCAGCCAGCGCTAAGCACCGTCGTATCCTCATCCGCCTCCTCTTCCGCCAATCCTCAGCCGCCACTGAATCTGGCACCGCCCGCACCACCTGCTTCGCAGAGCAACCAAAACAGTGCCGAGAGCTCGCAGCCCTCGTGGGCGAGTCTATTTGCCAACAAGAAGCCAGTGGCCAAGGTGGCGCCCTACGAGGCCAACAAACCAGCGCCGGCAACGGCACCCTTGCCAGTGCTACAGCCAGTGCTGCAGTTGGCACCGCCGCAGCCGCAGCTGCAGGTTCAACCACAGCCGCAAGCCACTGTTGTAGTTGCAGCAGCACCACAGCCTCAGCCTCAACCTCAGCTGCAGCCTCAGCCTCAGCTGCAGCCTCAGGTGCAGCCGCAGTCGCAGCCGCAGCCTCAAACACAGCCACAGCCCCAACCTCAAGTTCAGCCACAGCTGAAGCCCCAACCACAACTGCAGCCACAGCCAAAACTCCAACCACTTTTGCCCGCGCCGACGGCTCACCAGCAACTGCAACTCCCAGCGCCCGTGCCTGCGCCCATCACGCCTTTGATTACTCCCGGGACACTCTCCTATTCGGCTGCCTCTGCACAGGCGATGCCAGCGCCGAGTCCCTCGGCATCGATCAAACCACTGAAGCCAGAGCCTGTTGCGCGTCCGGCGGCCCAACTCGATGAGTGGACCAACAAATATGCAGATTTCTTGACACGTCAGAAGACCAATTTGGCGCCCATTAGCCTGCGTCCCAGGGGACTGACCAATCGCTCAAACTATTGCTACATTAACTCTATACTCCAGGCGCTGCTGGGCTGTTCGCCGTTCTACAATCTGCTGCGATCCATACCCAAGCAGGCGGCGGTCCTGAGCGATGTGAAGACGCCCACAGTGAATGCCATGTGAGTGGGGGATAGAAAGGGGAATGGGAGTCGAGTGCCACAGACCAGTCAACAGACATCAAGGCACCTTGCTGACGTTTGTGTTACGTTCGTGGCAGAATAAATGACGCGCGGCTCCGATATGCGTTCAGTGCATTGTCTTCGTTCTGACGGCAATCGCTGGGCGTTGGAGTGGCGTGCACGTGCTCTGCTCTTTCAAGGAGAGAGTCTTTCTTTTTATAGAGACTCTCTTTAGAAGCAGGCACAAACATGAAAAATAATAATCGTTGTCTTTGAGTTGAGTCTAATGTTTTCTGTTTTCTTTTATAGGATGTCTTTTATGACCAACTTTTCATCGCTGCCCAGTGGCCTGCGTCTGCGTTTGAACACCCTCAATAAGGCGGCCCAAAACAAGGGCAAAGATGAATTTGTCGGCACGGATCTGCAGTGCGATATTGCCTTTGAGCCCACGGATATCTACAAGCTGTGGAACGATAGCCGCGAAGAGCATGTCGAGGGTCGCCAGGAGGATGCCGAAGAGTTTTTAGGCTATGTTTTGAATAAACTCAACGATGAGATGTTGGAGGTAAGCTATAGCACATATATGTTAGATTCAGTGACTAACTTTCTTTTTCTTGTTCGGTTTTTTAGGTAATAAAACTGATTGCCAAACCCGTGCCTCAGCAGAATGGCCAAGAGCAGCCAGAGTCGGAAGACGGTGGCGAGGTCTGGCAGGTAAGTGAATGCCTTATTAAGGGAATGCCTTAATTTGATTGAAATCTCTCTCGCTAGATGATCTGCAACAATCGCAACAAGGGCAGTATCACACGCCAAACAGATTTTGGACGCACACCCATCAGCGACATCTTTCGCGGAGAATTGCGCTCCCGTTTGCAGCGTGAGGGTGAACACTCCACGGATGTGATTCAGCCATTCTTTACTCTCCAGTTGAACATTGAAGTGAGTACCGTTAGAGGACGAACTCTAGCTAAACAACTACTAATCCTTAAACTTTGTTTTGCTAAACCACAGAAAGCTGCGTCTGTCAAGGAAGCTCTAGAGATCCTGGTGGGTCGTGATCAATTAGAGGGCGTCACTGGCAGCAAGACCAAACAGGAGGTAGTGGCCTGGCAGCAAATGACCCTCGAAAAGCTGCCAGTTGTACTGATATTGCATTTAAAGTACTTTGATTACCGATCTGATGGCTGCACAAAGATCCTAAAGAAAGTCGAGTTCCCCGCCGAACTGAAGATCGATGCCAGTGAGTGCCAGTCAGTCGCTTATTTTATATCCGGATATTAACCATCACTCTTACAGAGATACTTGGCTCAAAGAAGACCTCACAGAAGCAGCGTGCCTACCGCTTGTTTGCTGTTGTCTATCATGACGGGAAAGAGGCCTCCAAGGGGCACTACATTACGGATGTGTTCCACACGGGGTACAATAATTGGTTGCGCTATGACGACAGCTCGGTGAAACCGATTAGCGAGAAGCAAGTGCTGCAGCCGCATACGCCGCGGGTGCCTTACCTACTCTACTATCGTCGCTCCGATACAATTCAGCATGCCACACAGCCGCACCAGCAGCAGGCAAATGGAGGAGCTGCATCGGGAGGCGTTGTGGGAGGATCAACAGCCAATTCAGACGCCAATAAGTGAAAGAAAAATTGTAAAATATATCAGTTATACAGATAACTATAAGTTTTAGGCGATACGCAATGAGCGAGAATGAGAGAGCGAGCGAGTGAGTGAAAGAGTTTGGTTTTTAGATGCATATACATACATATACAAACAACATAGCGATTAAGATATATTCAAGCGGTATATTAAGCCAAAAGTCCAAAGCGCATGTGTGCGAAGAGAAGAGTGTGAGTGAAGCAAGGAACTATAGCTCTAAGCTTAGGAATTTAGCGATTAAGATGACTTGTTCAAACAAATTCGTTGTACAAAGAGTAGCGAGAGAATGGCAGAAGACATCGTTGTACAACCAGTAGCGAGAAAGTAGAAAGTGAAAAAAGAAAACAAAAGTTTGTTGCAAGAGCAGCAAGGGAGCTGCAGAAGAACGAACACTCGTACAATGAGAAGCGTGAAAGAAACGAACACTCGATAAACTGAACAGCGAGAGAAAAATATCATCTATAACTTAGTGCTAAAGAATAACTAGTTCCCCCCACTTTCCCCCATTTCTTTAACCATTTCTCCACGGCACAAAACAAAACAAAAAACTACTCTAGCCATTATCGTTAGTCAGTGTATAGCCCCCTTTCTATCCTAGAATTCTTCGATTTATGACAACAAATTTAGAGCTGTAAATATTATACAATTTAATTATATATTGTACTGCAGTTTTTCGTGTGTGGCATGCGCATATGCATTTAGACGCCCAACAATATATATGGAATGCTTTGAATATGCTTTAAAAAGAATATATAGAAACCAGAAGACTCTCTTCCGAATGAGAGCAACAACCAGATCATAGAACCTACAACAAACACGTTCATCTTGTAATTTATTATTTTATGTTGTTTAGTTTTACTTAGAAATCCGTTTAAGGACAGGCATATTTGATATATTATATCTATATATATATTACACAAATTGTTATTCATAGTTAGTCAAACGTCCAACGAGACAGATGGTATACCATGCATGATACATACTACAGATTTGGATTCGTTGTGTTTGCGCCTTTATGATATTCGAACAACACATTTTGCTTAGGTCTAGGGTCGCATATATAGCATACTTTATACATAGGTTTATATAACATCTTAGAGAATTGTTTGTGGGGATTGAAAGGAAAGAAAATTGGAACTAAAAAACAGAACACTAATCAATCATTTACATATATATTTTCATAGGTTATATAATACCATATATATTATTTATAGATATCGTGCCAATGTTAAAAAAAAAAAACATCTAAGAAAAAGAAACAAAATTTGTAAAACTTGTCAATGCTTTGTAAAGTCATTCGACTCAACAATTGGGAATATATGATTATTAATCGATATATAGATCATCATCATCGATATATGTGCTGATACCAGAAAAGTACTGACATTCAAATGGATGTATGATCCATTCATGGATCCATATGATTGTCACGACTTTTGAAATACACTAAAACATATTCTTAAGATAAAAGATCATTGACACACACAGATATGACGTACAGATAACCAATATATATCGATATATAATATATATATTTTGATGTTATACATACACACACACACATATGAATTAATTGTAAGCCCAAAAATTATAGGAAAGCATTTTTTTTTTTATAGAAATTTGTACGCGTCGTCTAAGCGTTCTGCTAGTTAAAAAATAGGTTCCTAAAATTATACGAAAAAAAACAGATAAAAACACAAAAAAATACCACAAATCATAAGGAAAAAATGTTAGAATTGTAAATGGAAAAGCGATAAGCGAAACAATAATATTAATAATATAATGGAAAAATTGTAATCTAAAGCCAAGCTAAAAAAAACCATCAACATTAAACAACAAAAAAAAAAACTAAAATTGTAATACATTTAACTATAAATACAATTTATACAAGATAACAAGAATACCAACCAAGCGAAAATATTGGTGGCAAAAGACCTGAAAAATGTATCGGAATAATGTTTATACTATATAAATAATGTATATTTTTGCAAGCGAAATTATAATGTCAAACATAGAAAAGAAACGAAAATGGAAGGAAAGGACCTGTAGGATAAAGCGATATATCGATCATAAATCGATTATAAAGACGTAAACATTTTCGCATATACATACATATATATATATATATATCAATTTTTTTTAAACTATTTTTGTTATATAACTTATGGAATAATCCAAAAAATATGTTTATTTTTTTTTTTTAACTAAAAAACGTATTTTTTTTTGTCACACTTAGCCCGGTGCGATAGTGCGCTTCATAGCTGTAAGTCGATGAGAAAACTGAACTTATTGTTTATACAATTGGATATCCTTTCACCTTTGCCGTAATTCAATGATAGCCTGTACCGATCTGTATCTATTTTACTGAAACATTTGCCAACGACTTGTGATTTTGAAGCGCACTGTACACGCTCTAATTTGTTTTTCTCCATTTATCGTGTTTTCTTTGCTAATTTGTTTGTGCACCTTTTCGCATTGTGTTTGTCCCCATGAATTCATGTACGAATTAGTCCTTAAGTAGTTTCTAAGGCTGTGTAACTAAAAACTAAAAACAAGAACATTTACTAACAAAAAAACAAAACAAAACAAAACAAAAAACCTATGGCTTACGGACATACCCCTTTGATTGGTTGTTGTATTTGAGTTTGGCGCCGTACAATTTTTGTTTATTTTTTGAATATGATTTCGAGACGGGATAAACAGAAATTGGCAAGTGCACTTACTAAACGTATAATGAAATATAAATGAAGTACATACATATATAATGAATCGATTATAAAAGCCTAAGCTCTAAGTACGATACAAACTAATATTACAATTAACAATTTTTTTGTAAACCATTTTCTAAGGCTTAAGCCTTTTGCTTTAAGCCGAAGGGTCAGAAAAGTCCCCCAAAGCGAAGGGTCAGAAAAGGCCCAAAGCAAAGGGCTAGAAAAAGCTCAAAAACCAATGGCCAGAAAAGCAAAAGTAAAGTGTAAAAGAACACACACACACACAATCAAAGTAAAGCAAAGCTAAGAGAAATGAAAGCAAAAGCTGAAATAATTAGTCCACATTTTAGTCTAAACAAAAAAGAAACATACCAAGAACGTTTACAGCTAAAGTAAATCTAAATCTACAAACTAAAATCTAGAAAAGCTAAAAATGATACACGGAAACACAAATTGTAACATGGATTTGCTATTTAAACAAACTTGAACTAAACAAACGAATGAGAATGAAATGAAACGATTATCTAGCAATAAAAATAAACTGAATGATTTCATTTATACAGATTGCCAGCGATCCATCGATTTAGTGGAGAGAAGAGAAGAGGAATGGCGGGAGAGAGCTGTTTGCTAATTTATGCCAGAAATGGGTCAACACCTGAATATGCTGCTCCGAAAACCTGTTTGGTTTGGCAGATGGGCTTGCCGATCATCGGGCGTTCCAGAAAGTGAGAGGAAAACATAATCTGTGATTTGTATGTGAGTTTTGGGTGATTTCTTTTCTGACGACATCTTTTGACTGTGACTCGTGACTCATTATGAATGCCAAACACAATCCCCGCGACTGTGTAAACCCGTTTTGAGCGAGAGAAAAGAAGAGTGGGAGCCTCTTCAATCAGCTGGCAACGAAATGCATTTGTTGCGCTGCTCAAAACATATACGATCACTCTCCCTGCCAGTGATTGCCTGGAATTCAACACGGAATGTATCGAAATGTGCTCTGCCTGGTGCTGGGTCTGGTCATTGGAATACGACTGACGGATCTCTTCGATTACCTGCGACTCACTGATGGCCGCGACTATGCCCTCACCCAGGCCCCTGCTGCCACGCCCCAGATCCATCTCGAAACAAAAACCCAAACGGAGACGGACCTTGCCGCGTGGCTGTTTAATGAAACGCGAGTGCTGTGCCTCGTGCTGACAATACCCCAGTGGCACAAAAGAAAGGCCGCAAAGGTGAAGAACACATGGGGTTCGCGCTGCAATAAGCTGATATTCCTGAGCAGCGAAGAGGACAAGGAACTGGGGGCCATCGATGTGGGTGTGCCCGAAGATCGTAAAAATCTGTATGCCAAAGTTCGCGCCGGCTTTGCGTACGCGTACAGCCATTATGGCGAGGATTACGATTGGTTTCTCAAGGCAGATGACGATACGTGAGTGGGACCAGCACATAATCATAATTTGAATGGCTTTTCAACATCTCTTCTTCTTCAGCTTCATTGTCATGGAGAATCTGAGGTACTTTCTCTACCCCTACGATCCAGAGGCCGCTCTTTATTTTGGCCACAAGTTCCACACGGATTTCCCGCAGGGCTACATGTCCGGTGGAGCGGGCTATGTGTTGAGTCGCGATGCCCTGCGGCGCCTGAATCTCTTTGCGCTAAATAACACGCGCTTCTGTCCGGAGAACACGCTGTCAGAGGATCGGCAGATAGGCAAGTGCCTGAGGAATGTGGGTGTTGTGGCAGGGGACTCCCGGGACGAGGAGGGACAGGAACGCTTTTTGCCGCTGTCCCCCAAGCATTTGGTGCCTCATTTTCCAACTACTGGATGGTTGAGTAGCTTTGTGTTCTATAAACCTGTAAGAGATACCATTTGTGTGATCAGTGGTCCGCCTTTATTGAAGTTATTCTTCTTTTCCAGACGGAGACCTGCTGTTCGAACACCGCCATCAGCTACCACTACGTCAAGGACTTTGAGTTCGAGATCTACGAGTACTTGTTGTATCGCCTGCGCGTCTTTGGCACGCCCTTGCCCCAGCGCACACTGCCCATGCGTCTGCCACAGCAGGAATTGCAAAGACAGCTGGAGTTCTGGTCCAAAGAGAAAACCACAAATCATAAGAAGAGATAACCGAAGGTTCCGTCAGGAGTTATGTTTATGTGAGAATTAGAGCTATTCGATGTGGAATTATTTCACTTAAGTTCCGTTCATTTCAGATAGATCGCATTGCTCTAAGATGTGGATGAAGCGGAAGAACAAGGACTCAAAACTAGACCTAAATCATGTTAGAATTTGTTTAAATTATATGCGCAAGTTCTGCGAGAAGGAGGAGGAGGAGAAAACAAAACTGTGATTCGAATTGAATTTGCCACGCTTCTTAAGCCTCAAAACAACGGCTGGGATCTCCTCTGCAGGTGGGGAATGATGGCCAGAACTTGCTGCGACACAGTTTTCTAAGGTTTAAGCCAAATTTTCGGAATGGCTGGCTACTGGCTACTGACTGCTTTTGAGATTGAATTGCAAGGAAATGGGCCGCAGAAAGTAGACTCGTCTACTGGCAGCCCGAATGCCATCTGAATGCCGAGAAACAAGCCAGAGGATTCAATCTTCGGATTCTTCCACAGTACCAATGTGAGATTATCATTCGACCGTTTCGATATTATCCTTCTGATATCATATTCTTGCGTTTCAGCTCAAGCTCTGCCATTTGCTTACTTTATTGGTATCTCAGGAGAGTCTCTTGTTCTGCTATCGCTCTAGAGGGGACTTCCTGCGCGTCTGGGCTTTAGGAATTTGCTGGATTTTGCAGGATTAAGCGATGTTGAAGGAGTATAGCAGCAGAGAAATGTACTGTATCTACTGAAGCCATTCTCTCTCCTCTCCTCTCCATTCCCTACCTTATCTTAGTAGCCTATTTTCCTAGAATTACTGTATCCATTAAGCTGTACAATAAATGTATTATAACTTGAGAAACATTTGCAGATCTCAACCATTGTGGCACTGTGCATCCGTCAGTGAGTGCATTTGCTACGGCTGGGCCTACGGCCACATGAGATCCAAGTCAAAGATGGTAATCCTCCTGAGAGCCAAGTGCTGTGCCTGGTGCTGACTGAGTAGCCAGCATCTTACGAGTGTGAAGACCAAAGTAAGGTCCACGTGGGACTAGCGATGCAACAAACGTGATATTTTTTTTTTTTTTATTTATGAGCCAAATACAGAGTGGATTAAATGGCAGCACAATGGCAGTCAGAGTTCAAGTGGCTTTGCGATCCATCGACAAGCAACAGGCTACTCCTCAGAGCAGATGTGGGAGAAGCTATGTTTCAGCTATGTGATTATGGAGAACTTGGGGCGGTTTCTCTATAGCTATGATCCGGAATATTCTTTTATTCTCGGCCACCGCCAAAGGCCGGACTTCCGGTAGGGATTTATGCATGGGAGAGCGGGCTATGTCTTGAGTCGCGGAATCTGTTTGGATTTAATGGAAGTAATGTTTCTGAATCAGTCCTTCGCTGCATTGGGGGATTGGAATCACTTCTTACTTATAGCATTGAAGGACACGCATCTTTCAGCCTCATCTGAAGACAGAGCCATGGGTCTGTGCCTGAAGGATGTGGGAGTGATTCCCAGCGAATTCTGCGATGGCCTGAACGAAGAGCGTTTTCCGCCGCTCATGCTGGTAAGGCTAATGCCTGGAACTGGCACATGGAGGGGCTACACGGACTTCATCTACTTCAAACCAACGGTGAGAGGAAGCCAAAACCCCGAAGATCACTTAAGAGCACTTCTCTCCGCCTCTTTTAGCCCCGAAATTGCTGTTCGAATACTTCGAGTAGCCGTCATTTAGCGAATGGCTTGGTCTTTGACCTTCTGGCGTACTTTCTGTGTAAAGTCGGGGTCTTTGGAGACCACAAGCCTCTGGCCAAGCTGCCGCCACGGCTGAACTTCAGGGAAATGCATTCCCTGCTGCGCTATGGTTGGTGTCCCAGGTGGTGTCCGATAACCGGGAAAAACCTGGGGCTTAATGTAATTGCTACACTTTCAGATAAATAAACAAAGGGGGAAACGACGATGAAGATTTATTCCCATCAATAAGGCAAAACCAATTGTTGTCTTTGGCTCCAACATCTCTTCTGCATCCTCCCCTCCTTTGGGGGGCTGTCCTGTCCGCTGGCATTGCTTTGGCCATTTGTCAATGCGGCTGGCCCTTCGCTTTAAAGCACAATTTATCAAAAAGGGCCGCGTGCCACATACTGCCTGCCCACCTCCTCCTCCTCCTCCTGCTCCTGCTCCTCACCTTTTGTTGGATAAGCAGGGAGGAAAATCGAGGAATCGAGAACCGGAAAATCGAGTGAAACGTGCCAAACACGTGAAAAATACCTGGGGATCATTGCATTGTTATTTATGAGCATCAAAATGAACTGCATGGGGAGGAACACGGAACAGGACTCGAGGCATGCGGCATTCGGCATGCGGCACGCGAGTGCCTTGACTCCTCGGATAAAGGATAAACTCGTTTTTTGGCAAAGCAGGGCAGCGCAGCTGTTTATGTACCGCTATCTAGAGCCATCCAGAGGGGTAGGACCATGGAACGTGCCGCCGGTAGAGCCCTGAACCCCCAGGTTGCGCCTGCGCAGCGCAGCGCCCTGCATCGCCTCGCCTCGCCTTTCATCGTTAATATGTACATAATTCTACATTTGCATTTAGACAAATATTAGTCGAAAGGGAGCTTTTCCCTACACAGATCCCTTATCCGTTGTGTTATCGCTATTCCGTGTGCCCATTCCAGTGTTCCATGTAAATGAGGTTGCCACCACACACACACACGTGTGCCGCCGCCTGGCCAACAGGCCGTGAACACAGGCTCCTGTTCCCCGCTGTCTGACAGATTTCTGGGTGGAACTGCTATCAGTGCCGTGGCGATAAAGGTACGGCCAAGCCAGACAGCAGCTGCTAACTTTTCCATGAATTTAGGGGAGTAGGATGTAGGGAGTAGGGAGTAGGAAGTAGGGAGTGCCTTTTGTAAACACAACGGGGCAGAAACAGGATATTTTTTAAATGATCCATCGATGAATTTTATGATTTCCAGAAATAACCCTGCATATTCGACATTCTACATTACATTCTACTTGATTTGCTTTCATGACACTACATCTACACCAGCACCTTATATACGTTCGTCTTAGCTTTGTTCAGTGGGAGGGGGCAGGGGAGAGGAGCACAAAACTTCGCTCTTCTCACATTGTGCAGAGGAGAGCGGGAGAGCCACAAACGATGCAGATTTACAATGAACGAAGCAGTAAACGAAGAGTACGGTAATTAGCGTGCAGAAGAGGCGTAGCAGAAGAGAGAGTGTGGGAGAGAGAGCAATTGTGTGCGAGCACTAACTAAGCCGCCTACGCATCTCTCACAGCTTGCATAGTTCCCCCCTCTCCCGCTCTTCACACAAAGCGTTCATTCGGAAATCAAACTGGCGTTGTTTTGCTGTCTCGCAACGGGAAAACGGAGGAAAATGGTGCAAATCTGTGGAGGAAAATTGTCGCTCAGTTGTGCAGTGCAGTGTAGTGTAAGGTAGTGATTAGCAAAAACAAAAAACACATGCAAATTCTCCGCTTTTAGTATTTAATGCAGAGCAGACTGCAAAAGTGGCGTGATAAAAAGCGGGTGCATATGTATTGAGTGCAAAATGGCACAAACACGGCTGATCGGGGAAAGAAATGTGCGTTAAAGTGTGAAAATGCAGAAGAATTAGTGTACATATTATTTATTTTATCAGAATGCTTTCACTTGGGTATTTTACCGGTGTGCGTGTGTGAAAGAATGCAACAAGGAGAGGAGCAAAGAGGAATGAGCGAGCCACCGCTCTCCGTCCAAATTTCATTCAATGTGAGGTGGAGGCACTCAAAGCCGTGGAGATATGATCTCCCTCTCGAGCCAAATAAGTGAGTATGCGTGGGAGTGGGCCCTCTAATACCTCACCTTATATTCAATGCACTCCAAAAGTGTTCTCTTATTGGAATTATAAACAAAAGCTGAAATAAAGAAAAGGAGTGCTTTTGCTTTTCTCTTTAACACTAAGGATTCCTCTGAGTAATATAACTAGCCTCTTTTAAAGGACTTTACCTCCTAAACCACCTCTGCCACGCCTCTATGCATCTATTCTCCACTTAAAGATCCTCCTAACCGCCGTCTGACACACCTACTTCCTTTCCAAAGGAACAACATTGATTCATTCCTGTCCATTAACCTCTCGAAGTCCTTCCCCCATTAACTATTTAACTGCTGCCTCATTGGCTTCTCAAATGCTGCCTCAAATGCTTCAGTGCCCTCTTCCTGGGCATCTCACAAATGGCTCACCCATCTAATTAGTTGCATTCCTCAGCTTCGACTTCAATTCAATCCTCTGCCACGCCTTCCACTAAAAACACAAAACCCAAAAGAGAAGCACAGACAGGGACAGAGAGAGAGAGGGAGAGGGAGAGGGAGAGACAGCAAAGGACTTCCCTGGGCGACATGATGTCTGGCAGGAACAGTTTACACACATTTCAACGACGATGTCTTATAATCAATTTAATGGCTTCTTCCCCCCTCACGAAAAGGGAACGAATACGAAGAGGTTTCCTCTCCCCTCGCACGGAGAGAGGATTCCCCCTAAGACGGTGACGGTGACAGGAACGGAGAACGGAGAACGGAGGAGGAGGAGGAGGAGGGTAAGAAGTCCTCGCCGAATGAGGGGCGTTTCAATTTGTATCCTAAAGTGAAACCTACAATTGGCACCGCTTTTGCAGCCAAAGGAATTGCCTCTTTTATGGTCTCATTTTCTCTGGTTTTCTTCGTGCCGTGCCCCTTCTTGCCGCAAACTCAATTAAGTGACGAATGAATGAATGAATGAATGAATGGATGAATGGAGGGTTCCCTAAAAGGACAAGGCGCCTCTTGCGAGGGTCTGGCGAGGGTCCTGCGAGGCATGTAGATGCCAGCACACACAAGTAGGGGGATGGTATGGTGTGGTGTGGCATGATATGATGATGACTCAACAATGTCTTGAACGTGTTGCTTTGCTTTCCTTCCTTCCGGCAAAGGAATGCCTGCCTGCCTGCCTTGGCTTGCCAATGCCCGCGCTGCGCCGCGCCGCGCTGCTTCCTTCAAGGAATGCCATGATGCCACACACAACCCTCAACGGAAACTATCGAGCAACCCCTAAAAATGCACTGACTTCTTGGCGGCGCGAGGGTTCCGTTCCGTTCTGTTCCGTTCTGTCTTGGGTTTGAGGTTCTCGCCTTCCTCCTGCCTCCTTTCTCCTTTGTCTCGTGAGTTCTTGTGTCTCTGAGGGGTTCTCCTGACGCGTGCCACAAGAAGAAGGGGAAGGCTGTGGCCCAGGACATACAGGTACGGTACCTGTAGCTGGGAGGATGGGTGCTCTTGCCAATGTTCTCTGACTCATTGGCATGTCATGAGGCAGGAAGTGCACGTACAAAAATTATTGAAAATTATAGTAGTGGAAAACTTAAAAAGGAAAAAAAAAACCCCAACAGAACGAAGGACACGTGCAGGACGGACGGACATTCGTATGCAAAAAAGGAGAGGAAGTGGCAGCCAAGCGTTAAATTGAAGCCTGTGCCAAATCAATTAAAAAACAAAAAATACCCGTGCCCCAAGCCGTTGCCTGTTTGTGTGGCAGTTGCATGGCAACATTCTGTCGCAAAACGCGAGCGGGGGATGGGGGGGATTTCCACAGTGGTTTTTCCGGCCAGCAGCAGCAGCAGCAGGACTGCGATTGGAATTCTGATGCAGTCCTGGAGTCCTGCAGCTGCCGAGAATGCTCTTTGCGAATGCGCCGCATAAAAATCACAAAAATCAAAATACCTTTACACATGATTTATCCCTGAAGCACCGAAAGCGGGTATCCTTCCCCCTGTCGGTCCGCCTGCCTGTCCGCCTGCCTGTCTGTCTGTCTGTCGGCGTCTGCGTGTGTGAGAGTGTGGCAGCTGCAACCCAACCTCCCTTTGCCCCTTTGCCCCTTCCCCCTGGCGATCAGAATGCTTTTACTTTTGCCCTAAAACCCAATCGAAGCACACAATCAACCCCTGGCTCTGGTCTCTGGTCCAAACCCAAAAATCAACATTTGCGCCCTCCCTTCTCCTCCTCCTCCCTTTTAAATGGGGTGGCTGCATCCCCTGCATCCCCTGCATCCCTGTCGAAAGTTCCAATTTTCCAGACTCTTTCTTTAGTTTCGAAATTTGGAAATTATATAGCAAATCTCTTTGGTTTCGTGCTCAATTGGAATATTTGTTTGTTCCCTTCGTTTTGCAGCAGCAGCAGCAGCAGCGGGAGGCGGAGGTGTATCCTAATTATGTCCTGTGTCCTGTGTCCTGCATCTGCGTGTGTCCATGGGCATTCCATGTACCAGGAACGAGAACTCTTTTCGAGTGGAACTAATGTCGGTGGAACGGATATGCGATCGAGTGAATGGTATGGGGGGAGGGGGGAGTAACTAATTTCCAACACAACAACAGACATCTGTCGTTTCTAATGATTGCTTTTTATACACTTTCTCTCATGGAATCGCAGGGATCCCTGCACTTGTTCTTTAGTGGAGAGAAAGTGTTAGTAATTACACCAGATATCTGTATTTTCCAAGCATTATTTCCACCGAAACTTTCCTGAGAAAAGTTGTAGTAGAATTCTGTGGAACTTCCAGCGGAATTCCATGGAAAATGCACTCCAGAATGCACTTGCTGTAATTGCTGCAATCTGCGAAAGATTTTCCTCTTGAGTGCGGTTTGGCTTCATATTTTGAATGGGGGGCTTCGATTGCCTCTCTGAGGTGGTCTAGAGCTTACCAGGCCTCCCCACTAAATCCATATTTAGCTGTGAAGCACTCATGACTAAGGGTCGTAAATAGAGCTACCTTTATCTTGACACACTACCTTTTCTATTACCACGTCTTACTATGTAAAGCGTCGGATGTTTACTGTTTTCACCGAGTGTACTCTGATAAGAGGCTTCCAGCGAACCAGCGCCAGATAAGCGGCCAGATCGTTGGCCATAAAAGCAGCTGGCCCGACCAGCATCCATCTAGTCACAGACACATCAGATAGATAGACACACCAGAATGCAGTTCTCGGCCGCTTGGACACTCGTGGGACTCTGCTGCCTGGTGGCAGGCACCCACTCCGCACAGTTGGCACCGATTCGAGGCGCTGCTGCTGCAGCCAGACCTGCGGCACCGCCCAGCACTTTCGCCCCGGAGCTAAGGAGCGTCTTCCGGCAGATACCCAAGAAGCAGATCGAGAGGCTCGTGCAGGCGTACATCCTCAACGACGAGGAGTTCCAGGGTGTCATCAGGGACATCAATTCGCTGCAGGCCTATCGCCTCAGTCGGCAGTGGCTGGTGCAGCCCGAAGTGCGGCAACTGCTGCAGTGGCTCTCCCAGCAGCTGATTCTGTCGGGCAGCTCCCTGAAGGTCTTCGAGGACCTCGAACTGGAGTTCAAGCTGATCAACAAGTATCCGCAAGAGTCGCAGCTGGTGAATGGCATCCGCGGCTTCCAGCAGGAGTTCTTCCGGATTTACCCGCTAGAGCTCATCCGCTCGCTGCTGGAGCCGAGTGCCACACAGTCGAGTCCCGCTCTGACGGAGCTCTGGCGGCGGCTGGTGGCCCTGCTCCCTGCCTACGATCGTGTCATTGCCTCTCCACCGGGAAAATCGTTCATCCAGAAGCTGCAGACACGAGGCGTTGCTGTCCAGGACGTGGATGCCTTTATACGGTACCAGTTCGGCTGGAGCAATGCCACATTGGTCACTGGAGACTATTACGGCTACGACTATATCGATTACTTGGGGGAAGGTCCGTACTACTGAAGAAAATCCACTCTGAAACTCTGAGAGGTCATCGTTCAGAGTCCCGAGACCCGAGACCAAAGACATTTTTTTTTATTTTTGACTAAAAGTCCGTGTATTATATTCTTATAGCTATGTGTATTCGTTTAACTCAACTATATTCTGTGCAATATACATACATATATATTTAAATATACTCGTTGCGTGTGTGGGGAGAACCTTAAATGAAAGACATGCATATATTCCTTCAAATCTACTTCAATCTACTTTATAGTCTATATTTCCTTTACCACATCTACCTATGTATATCCTATATAGCATAGGGCTGGAATCGCAGTGATTGACAGCAGTGAACTTCAATGGTTTCGAGTATTACGAATCTATCGCTCCGACACATTCGAATCTTTCACTCGGAAGAACTACTAGTGAGAAATCTTCCCGAGTTTATCCATCGATTCTTGCAAACGATACCCTAAACGACGCCAAATTAATTTACCTATCTAAAACCAAAAAATACAGGCCAAGAAATATTTTTTTCGACTTTTCCTGAGTTTTTAAAGTACAAATCTCGGCAAAATATGCCGCAAAAATTATCAAATTTGAATTTGAATGCTTGATAACTTCCAGAAGGTAAGCTGTAAGTACAAAGTGTTTGGGTACGACTTATAGCTGCATTCAATACAAACAGATGTATGATAGATTTTAAAAAATTCTTAAAAAAAACCATGCCCAAAAAAATCATAATTGCTTTAAAAATGTTAAATTCCCAAATCTATCAGAAAAAGTCATTTATGGCCACAGCGGAAAAGTCGTGTTGACTAGTGTAATTTGAGCGCCTTTCTGTCCTGGCTAACTCGTTCAAACTGCCAGAAAAGTGAGGCAAAAAAAAATAAGAGAGTTCTGGGTGTTTCGATCAAAGGACAAGACTACCGAGTGCCACATAAATGATATCGCAGACGAGTCAAATGGGAGACTTTGCCCGACAAAACGCTCACATTTGGACCCGCAAATGATAGAAATATAGTAAATACAAATATAAACATAATATAGAAATATATGTACATAATAATATCAGTTTGTGGCAGTGAAAGTATCGTTTCGGATAGCACACTTTCCCTTTTGAAAAACTTTCGTCTACGAGCATTTTGTGGGACTCTCGCAATGGGCCCTTTTTTTGTAAATATGTGTAAATGGGGTATAAATACATGAGTAAATGCCAATGCTACCAATCAAATATGGTAAAAAAGCTATAATATTTGCCGTATTTCTGGCAATATCCTTAACCGCATATCAACGTTCAATCAATCAATTTTATGCTACACTTTTGCTCCGATGTGAGACCTGGCCAGGAGTAAATACCAGCGCAAATTCAAGGCCCACGAAGACTGTTTCGCTGTGCCATCTGTGCCATCGAATGGCAATAAATATCAGTGCCTGCTCAAAGGTCGCGTGGGGCAGTACGACAGGACACGGACAGGGAAGGGGAAGGGGACGGGAACAGGGACACCCTCGCTGCAAAAGGTATCCATGGCAATGCCATGATTAAGTAACAGATGAGCCATGGCCGTGTGCCCTGCCCTGCCCTGCAATGTGTCCTGAGTCTTGTGTTCTGTTCCGTGGATCGCACATGCGATTTAATTGAAACAAACCAAACAGGAAACGGCGCTATACAGAGAAGAAGGGGCACTGGCAGGGGGCAGGGGCCAGAGCCAGTGGCAGTGGCAGAGGCAGTGGCAGAGCTCCGTCGAATGGGGTTGCTTTTGTAATGAAGTTCCTCATTAAGCGGCGACGGGTGGAATCGCTGGATTCGGAATTGCAACGGAAACTAGTTAATGCTCTGAGAGGCCCATTGTCAAAAGCAGAAGCGCAAGTCGTGCAATTTTCACACAGCAGCAGCAGCAGCAGCAGCAGCAGAACAGCAGCAGCATTGAAGGGGAATCCTGTGCACAGGATCTTGGCAGGCGAAGGGCACGAAGCAGAGTCGCCCCTTTGCTTTCTGGCTCGCTTTTTGCGGTGAACGCGTCCAATTGGAATTTTATATATCGCATAGTCCGTCAGATAAGGGGGTAAAAATGTAATATTTTATATTCGCCCCCCGCCCCCCGCCCCACGACTCTGGGCTTTGGCTCTGGCTTTGGCTCTGGCTCTGGCTCCTGGCTCTGGCTCCTGGCACCGAACCCTCCCTATGGACATTCAATGCACTGTGACTGACATGCGGCGACGGATATTCGAGTATGAGGCTTAGAACGGAACAGATCCTGCAGCGGCGGCCGTGCCACCCCTAAAGCGTACGTACGAGTATTTTTATTTAAAAAACCCCCTCCAGCCCACCCCATTGAAATCAGCAACAGCCTTAGAGACCTCAGAACCGAACGACCCGCCGAATGCCCGAAACGCAGTGCAGGCTAGAAATCGCGCTACGCTTGAGCTCTGCTTTATGGCCACTAGATACAGTGGCAACTGGCTACAGTGGACGATAATTATGGTATGCGAAATTGGAGAAATTCCATATATGGAAGAGTATAAATAAAAATACAATTCTCTGATTTTTGCAAGCATTTTTAAAAAAGGAAAGCTATGGATATTTGGTCTAAGGTATAGGTAGGTATTGTATATTACGTATTATAGATAGGTATCCCTTATAAGGTGCCACTTATTGATGGCAATTCCCTATAAATCATCATCTAGCAAGAGAAGGAGATCTTGAGCAGTCATTGGCACTTCCTGCTGTGTTCTCTAATCCCTGAAATACTGAAAATATGTGAAAGCACATTCTGTAATCTGGTAATATCTGAAATTCCTATCCCTTGTAGCCATGCCTCACTGTGTCTGTGCCCCTTATGCACCCTTCGATTGGTGCTGCTGCTGCTGCGAGCACTCGTATGTGGTGGCTCGTGTGTTCTGTTGGGTTTTTGGTGTTTGAAAATGCACCTGGCTGAATTTTCAGCTCCGATTGCGCTGCGGCCAGGCCGGGCCACGATTTCCATGCTGGGGTTCGCACTGGGACTCAGACTGGGACTGGTACTGCGACAGCGTTAGCGACTATGGCCAGAGATTCGGGTGGTTGGTTGGTTGGTTGGTTGGTTGGTTGCATTGCATTGTGATTTCCATGCCGCACATGCCGCTGTATGAGGCAGCAGCAGGGTCTGTGCCTGTGCCTGTTCCTGTGCCTGTGCCACGGAGCGGCAAGGACATTAGCAGGCGCAACAACAAATGAGCGTTGGTCGCTGGTCGCGTGCCCGAAGCACTTCGACACCCGACAGAATTGTGAATTGTGATTGTTTTTTTGTGCTGCCTTCCTTTTGTGCCTTTGCCACTACATACTACATCGTATATATTTTATTTCCTTTGCTGCTTTTTGGCTTTTCCCTCGCTCGTCCTGCCTCTCCGGCCTCTCCGGCCTCCTTTCACTTTTGCTGCATGTGTGAGTGATTTTTAATGCCCCTGCGGCGCTGCATGCTGCCTGCTGCCTGCTGCATGCTGAATGCTGCATAATTTCGCCTTGACTCGCGTGGAACACATCTATAATTATGTACACCCTGAATGCATCTAATTTTCCCCATACTTCTCCTGTTATTGCAGCTTTTCTTGATTTTCTTGATTTCTTCGGGGGTTATTTGTTTGCATTCGGCGAGGATTATCATGGAAATTCCTCAAGCCTTTGCGGGGATTTTCCTGCTGGGCTCGGTCGAATTGAATAATTTGTGGCACTCCTCTCCGGGTGTGGGGGCAGGCAGCATAATCTCTTCCTTATGGCGGGAAACGCCTGGATCCCAATTAAAATATAATTCACGCCTTTGGAATGGAAGCCCAGAAATCGGGCCCAGAAATTGCATGAAATTATGAAAGCGAAAAATTTAATTACAGCTCAGTGGCTGATGGAGATCCCTTCGGGGCACTGTAACCCCCAAAAAGGCAGCAGCAGCATCCAGCCAACAACCCTGCGACAATGGGGCACGGGGCACGGGGCATACAGGCAACATGTGCCACAAGTTGAGTGCATCCTCTCGAGGAGCTGCCCAAGCAGCAAGTGCTGTTGCACGCGACTCCAAAGAGGCTTTTGAGACGACACACAGAAATGGATGCAACGAATGCATTATGCCGCATAAACGATGCATTTTCGAACATTAATTATTGCCACACACGGAGGGGGGGGGGGGGCCAGGACTCCGCCAGGACTCCAGAAGCAACAGACAGACAGAGCCAGGAATGGGGGCGGTGGGCGGCGGCGGCGGCTGGAATGGGAATTGCACTTGAAAATTACCATAAAAAGATGCACTTAAGGGTTAGGCATTGGGGCGATACAAACAACAAACAAAATGCGTAGCTAAGGAGCAGCAGGAGGTAGGCAGGAGGTGGGCAGGCAGCAGGCAGCAGGGAGCAGGGAGCAGCAACAGGAGTTTGGGGAGCATCATCTCTCTCCATGGGTTGTCCGGGTTGTCGTTGGTGTTTTCGAGTGCAAATTTGTGCCAAGTACGCCTTGGAGCGCAGAAATCAGAGCAATCAGCCAGGAGATTATGGGACTACACAAAGAGAAATGGGGGCTAGCTCTGGGAAACAGCGAACAGAAACGAATTATCTTCTAATGGGGTTTTCCCATCAATTTGTGGCCTGGAAATGGGGGATCATACTTGCAAAATGTACAAAGTAAACAACAAAATGTTTTTTATTCAATCAGCTTCAAAATGGTATTTATATGAAGCGATACACAGATGACTATGCTGCTGGCAGTCCTACCAAAGGAATGATCTTTAGTTCCTGGAAACTTGGGCAGGAAGAACAGCAGAAATTGCCGCGATGCCGAATAGAGGGATAGTTCTATGACTGAAAGGATTTCTTATTGCCGATTGGCAGGAGATGGTCACCTGTGCCACCCTGCACCCGGAACTGTCCTGATCTGAGTTGGTTCTTCCATCACTTTGTGGATATCCCATGAGCAGTAGCTCCGTTTGGAAAAGCCCCACAGAAGCTACTCCCAACGAAGCACTGATGAATGAGGATAATTTCCATACTAAATAATGCCCAACAATTTGAGTAAATCTCCGCCAATAAAGGGATCATTCCCTCACACACCACACACACACACACACACACACACACAGAGTGAGTGTGAGAGAGAGAGAGAGAGAGAGAGAGATGTAGATATATGTAGAGGACTTTCCCCTAAACCTTATTCAATTTCTGGATAATCTTCGTTCTTTTGATAGACAGACGACACCAGAACCGGAGGATTAATCACAACCTTCAAGCGGCAGGATTCCCCCTTTGATTGCTTCATTTCGAGTCTCACTTTTCTCTCACTTTATTGATGACAAAATAAAGCAGCAGTCGCGTCGCGCCGCGGCCTCGAAAGGAGAACTTTTCGCCCAGGACCTTCCGACAGGAGGGTTGCCGTTCATCGAACATGGGGTTGGAATTCGCAGCGTCCCAGATCTCTCTGTATCTTTCAGGGACAGGAAGGACAATGCTCGCGTGGCTGGCGCACTTCTGAGACGAGTCGCAGGCCGACTTCCCAAGGATTCGATGGCTTTAGCTTTCGACTGAAGTTCGGGCAGGGGCAGGGACGGGGGCAGGGCCAGGGGCAGGGGTGTCGGTGTATGGATTCTATTTGTAATTCTAAGCTGCATGGCAAACAGAACGCAGCACAGCCCAGCACACAGATTGATTGAGAAGAGCCGCAGAGCCGCAGAGCCACCCCCTGCAGGACCCTGCTGCGATTGGGATCGCTCTGGGAATACTCTTTGGACGCGAGACGACTCCTGCACTCTCTGCACTCTCGCTGGCTGTTCGGCCGCCCGTTTTGGGGTGGCGCGTTGCCATGTTGCACGTGCCTACCGTAAGGACAATGGCGTCGAATCGTTCGTACGTTCGTTCGTACGTTCGAGAATAATATGCCATATTTTCCATGAGCCCTTAACGGGGGGAATCGAAAGTGCATTCCCTTTCATGGCAACCACTGCCGCTGCCACTGCCGCTGCCACTGCCCCCTGCCACTGCGACACGATGACAACGGCGTCGCATTTCGATTATGTTTAATGGCAAAGCACAGGGCAGGCATACAGATACAGATACAGATACATGGACACTCCTCACACAGACACACAGATACACAGATACGTAGCGATTGTTTATGCTGAAGTTTTTTGCCTTTGCCGTTGCCGCTGCTGTTATTTTTTTGGTGGTGAACTTTCGTCGAAAGCAAATGTTGCGCCGTGTCTGTTGTTGTATGCCACACGCCGCATGGTGTACCTACCCCACCAAAAGCAAACTTGACAACGAGCTTAGCCCGAGACCGCCACCACGGACTGAGGCAAGCGGCAGCGAGAGTTTGGGGCGAGAGACAGAGAGAGACAGAGAGGGAGAGGGCGAGAGAGCGCTGATAAGTGCAGCTACACGCAGAGAAATCGGATGATTGTAGATCGCTGGGAGAGGCATAAAATGCCTGGTAAATCCACTAAGCAAATGTACACTCAAAGAAATTGGAATGCCTATACAAAGGAATCTCTTTTGCACTTGAAGAAACGAAATGAATGAAGATACATTTAACCTTTCGAGACCTTTGTGCCCTTGGAGGACATTGATTTCGACCTTTCGGCTCAGTCCTTTCCTCAACAGCTGTTTTTCCTTCAGGCAGCGAGGCGGACAAAGCAGAGGAAGGATCCCCCGAGAGGATGGTTTCTCCCCGCTCATTCATTTGGTTGCACGCTCCGACCGTTCGTGGTATCAATCGGTTGCACGCACAATTAACACGGGGTGGGGGTGGCGGTGGAGGTGGAGGGGGTTTGCGGCGTCAGCTGTTTTTGCGGCATGGAAATGGATGTGGAAAAGGAAAAAGATCATCATTGTTTGTGCGATCGAATTTCCTTTGAAATATTTGCACAAACACTGAAGGAAGGTGGCATCATCCTTTGCTGCCATTTAGATGGTGCGTGGCAAAAGGAAAAACAGCTGCTGCTGCTGCTGCTGCCACATGCCACATGCCACAGGCACACCATTTGCATGGCATTGATTTCTGCGAGTGCATTGTCCTTCAAACGAAAGGAAGGGAAGGGAAGGAAAGGGATGGAAAGGGAGGCGAAGCAAGATGATTAGAAGAGTTCATGGTGTGCGTGGAGGATCAAGGTGGATCGAAGGAAAGGTGAGGCACCTCTGGAGAGGTGGGAGCTCGCCTGGTGACTGCAGAGCTTTGCCCTCGGGCCTTACCTTCCTTGGAATGTACCCTTTCTTTTACAAGACTTTCACTGGCGGCAGGACTTTCCCCTTAGCAGTGTTCTCCTCTGTGTGTGTGTGTGAGTGTGGAAAAAAGGGTGACTAATGCGTGTGTCTGTGTGTGTGTGATTGCTAACAAAAGATTCCGGCTTTTGCGGCTGCCGGCAAAGGTCCTGTCTCTCTGCTAGCGCCGCTGTCGCTCTGCTAGCGCCTCTGCCCGCCAAGGACCTCTGCTCCGCTCTGCTCTGCTCCGCTCTGCTCTGCTGCGAGGGCTAAAAAGGACAACGAACGTCGCGCCGTTGGGGGATGAAAGAGCGACGCAACGCAGCGCGACGCGACGCCGGGCCGGGCCGGGCCGGGCATGATTTCCCTTTCGGGGTTTCGCTTTCCTTTGACATAAATAGCCGTGCGGGGCACCGCTCCCATTCATTCGCAGCAGAGACGTTGAGCGGAACGACAGCCAGGAGAACAGGAGACCGACCGTTCTTCTTCGCCCAAAAGGAGCTTTGCCTCAGCCTCAGTTTTGCGCCTCAGTTTCCCGTTCTGTTGTTAAGTTTTTTTTTTCGTTTGTGCTCAGTTTTCGAAAGTTTTTCCAAGTTCACCGTTCAATCGTTCGATCGTTCAATCATTCCACCATTCCACCATTCAATCGTTCATCGTTCATCGTTCTTCAATCCACGTTACGTTACGTTACGTTACGTTTCGTTCAGTTCCACGTTCAATTACGTTCACGTTTACGTTTGCGTTTTTAAAGGTGCAACGCGTTTAAGATTGGTTGCCCCATCATTTCGTTTGACACGCGTTGGCGACGGTGGCGACTCTCATCAGTGCAATGGCCACGCAGACACAGACACAGACACACACACAGGCACACACACTGCTGGCACAGCAGACACAGACAACGACACTCTGCCACCCGCACAGCATTGGCATCCAGCTGCAGCACAAGGGCATGCCCCATGGTCTGGGGCTGCTCACCACGGTGGCCTCGCTGCCCCCGAAGTACCGCAGTCGCTATCTGAATCTGAAAAGCAAGTGTGAAATTCCGCTGGATCTCTCGGTGAAGCCGCCAACACCCACAATGGAGCTGCAGGAGGAGGTGCTGCATCCAATTAGCGATGCGATGGATGTGCCGATGGCCACCGCATTCGCTGAGGTTTACAGCAGCGATGCCCTCGAAAAGGAGGTGCCAAAGGAGCAGGAGCAGCAGCAGGAGCAGCAGCAGAAGCAGAAGCAGGAAGAGCAGACCACCATCCACCCCACACCACCGCAGAGTCCTGGTCCACTGCTGAAGCGTAAATTGAGCGCCACAGATGATGATGATGAGGAGGATGATGCGGATGAGGAGGATGCTGATGATGGGCAACACGTTGCAAAGTTCCCCAGAAAAGCGGAGCATGCGGAGGAGCTGCCCTCGACCAGTAGGGCGGTCCTTGTGGAGGCCACACCAGCCAAACCCATCAGAGTTTCCGACACGGCGCCCAGGACCGGCAAGGCACCGACATCGGGCAAGTCCTCTTCGCGGAACAAGGCCACGCGGAAGCTGAAATTCGATGAGGAGACCTCGTCCCCCGTTTCGGGGACCATCATACGGCCCCTGGAGGACATCACCGATGGAACGATGCAGTACAGCAACGGGGACATCGATCCCAAGTACAACATCGTGGAGATCACCGAGGAGACGAAGGCCGAGCTGGCGGCCATCAAGAATGTCATCGGGGACTATGTCTGCCGCCTGTGCCGCATCAAGTTCGAGGATGCCTTCGGGCTGGCGAGGCATCGGTGCGCCTGCATTGTGCTGCTGGAGTACCGCTGCCCCGAGTGTGGCAAGCAGTTCAATTGCCCCGCCAACTTGGCCTCGCACCGCCGGTGGCACAAGCCCAAGAAGGAGGCGGCGGGCGTGAAGAAGGAGAACCAGCAGCCAGCAGCAGCAGCAGCAGCGAAAGGAGGCGCCACCAAGAAGGTTGTTGCGGCTGAGGAGGCTGCCACTGCCACTGCCACTGCCACTGGCGGAGGCTTTGATTGCTCCGATTGTGGCAAGAAGTTCAAGCGAGCGGCGTATCTCCGGAAGCACCAGCTGACGCACGCCAAGAAGGGAGCAGCAGCAGCCGCAGCAGCAGAGTCCGCCAAGGATATGCTGCCACAGACAACCATCAGGGCGGTGTTCAAGGCCACGCCATACAGCGGAGCCTCCAGTGTGGTCTCCTCCTCCTCCTTCTCTTCCTCCGCCAGCAGCACGCACTCGCAGTCCACGCACGAGGACGAGGGCGTGTACGTTGTGGCCCCTTCCATCAGCAGCAGCACCAGCAGCAGCACCAGAGGCACAGGCACAGCCACAGCCGCAAGGAGCAGCAGCAGCAGCCACTACGAAGTCGACTACGACGCCGACTACATGTCCGACAGCAGCTCCTCGGCCTCCTCGGCGGGCTATGGCCGCCTGCAGATCGTGGAACACGGCCTCACGGAGGAGGAGAGCATTGCGGCGGCGGCACTCACGAATCTGAGGAACTGCGCCTCCGTCATCCAGCACACAACGATGGCGCACTAAGGAGAGAGCGAGACCGAGAGCGAGAGCGAGAGAGGGTCCCCGAGAGTCGACGAGTGAGTTTTGAGGTTGAGTTTTACTTAAGTTTTAGTTATAGTTTAAGTTTTAGTTATTAGCTATTAGTTCTTAGTTATCCGCCCCCTCGTACAGGGGGGGCGAATCTGCAGCTGAAACAAACCAAAGAATTTAGTTTTACACGAGGAGAGCTACCCTCTATTTTGTCAGTTAGTTAACCATTAGTTAGTCGTACTGTTTATGTTTAGTTAACGATTTGGTTTCCATTCCCCAAAATGAGTTCAATTCTAGTCACACTCTCTCTCTGTCCCTCCCCCCCGAGGCGGAGAGAGAGTCTCCTTCGAACTTCAGTCAAGCATTCCCTTTTGTCTCTAGTCCTTAGTCAGTGTTTAACCAAAGAAAATGCGGCACTAGTCAGCTTCGATATGATCTCAAATGTGGGAGATCCTCCCACACCTCGTACCAGGCAGCAGGCATTTCCATTTCCTCTAGTCATTAGGCATAGATACTCGTAGGATATCTAGTCACTTAGGATCTCGAACAGAACAGAACAGAACAGAACCCTCTTCTAGTCAACATATCCATACACTATTCTTTAACAATTTCTTCATGCATCCAGCCAACAATCCAAACATCTATTCTCACCTAAATATTCCCCATCTTCATCATACATCGCTCATTAATCATTCCTATTACATCATCTACCTCTTCATTCCTACATCATTCAATCATTCATTCATTCGTGATTCCTACTCACAAGTGAGCTATGGAACATCTTTCATTATCTTCACTCTTTCATTCAGTCTTCAATCTGAGGAATAGATTTGCATATTCTTCAACCCGATGTCTGAGTCATTTCCAATCATCTTTCAGCAGCATTCTCTACTCATCGTTCCTACCCTTTCCTACCATCTTCATCTTCCATTAATCATCTACCATCCCTAGCAGCAAGCCTGCTTAATTCCCACTTTGTTCCTTCTGTTTCACACCCACATATCATTCTAAACCCTTCCAATCCTTGAAACACCTTTCTCATGTCATTCTAGTCATTAGTTGGTCTTGCATTCCCCCTAGTCATCGTCTAGTCATAGGTATTTTAGTCCTTTGTCAGGCTTTCATTTCGATCTCTCTCTATAAGTTTTGTACATGATAAAAGATATATCCATATATACTTCTTCAATTTCGGCTACAGCTTTAGTTCTACATAAAATACCCTAGATTATCTCTAGGTATTCTTTAAATTTAAACCCAAAAAATCCAGGCGAAAATTGTGCAGTAATAGTTTTTAAGTTCCACACAAAAGAAAACAAAAACCAAAAAACCGAAAACGAAAACCAAAGCAATTACCAAATCTTTAGTTTAGTTTAGTTTAGTAATGGCAGAAGCCAGTGTTGGTTAACGAAAACCAGTGTTGCTAAAACCAAAAAGTCGAGTGTGAACTCTAGTCATTTTTTTTGTCATAGATAGGATCGTAAGACGGGGAGAGTCCATCTGTATCTGTGGGCCTCCCCCTTCAATTCTTCATAGCCATTCCACCACCAGTTCTAGTTTTAGTTCTAGTTTAACCTAAGTTCTAGTTCTAGTTTTAGTTTTAGTTTTAGTTTATGGACATTACGGACCAGCGTCTCACTACCAGTCAAAGTATTGAAAACAGTACAACATCTAGCTATAGAACGGACACCCTTTGTCGTATTGCAGGGCATCCTTCCTGTATGCCAGAGGCAGAACAGAACCGGCGGTTGTGTACTTAATTACTAACTAAGGCCTAATCATAGGAGAGAGAGAGAGAGAGAGAGAGAGAGAGCAATATCACAGCATTATTGTTCCTTCAGCAAATGTATAATTTAAATGTATAAATCGGTTGTAACCACACACACCAGAGTACAACGAAACAATGGGAAACTTTCGCTCAAAAATAGTTGATAAGTCAGGCTACATCTTTAATTATACATACAGTCTATATACGATCTATATATATACATATATATCAGTGGATAATCTCATATCTAAAATGGTTGATGATTAATGATTTTTGTGATACTAAACTCGTAAGAAGCTAAGCCTAAAGTTTACAACAAAAGAATTTTTTTTCGTACTTGTCTGCTCGCTCGATTGTGCATTCAACAATAAGAAAAACAACAACAAAAAATACAAAAAATATTTTTTTATATACGTAATATTATCCCCCTTTATATACCATCCCATATACATATGTATTTACATACCCCACCCCCCCAGGCCCCACAAAAAGAACCCATTAGATTATATATATTTTTATAAAAACTTTAACGGAAAATCTATAAAAATTGAAAAGCATAAATATTTTGAAATAAAAATAAAGAAAACCGAAACAAAAAACTTGTATTCTTTGGGAGAACTGACTACAAAAGGGTTCGATGTTTATCGAATCCATAATTTGAGCATTATCTAGGTATCTATTATCAACGAGGCGGAACGTTTAAGTGCTCTGATGCACCATTTAGTGACTTCTTTGGGATTGAAAGCAAGGAATCCAGCGATCAAGACGAATGATCGTCTTGTGATTGTGGGGAAATACCATTCCTCTTTCCATCCTTTGATTGCTGCAATCCTCCATCGATTCAACCATCCTTTCTCGAACTGCTGGTGGATCCCTGAGGCACTGGCCTGCTGACTACCGTCGAGGCTTCACTTTGCGGGAATTTGTCCTTGTGAAGCACAGGATCTTGCACACTGCCCCAAAGGCAGATGGTGAGCTCCTCCCATCCCCCTTGATGAGTCTCGTTAAGCGAAAATCTCCATTGAAAATCTATGAAAATAAAACAGAAAACTGAAAGCACAAACTTGTATTCTTTTGGTTTTCTTTTCTTTTCGCAGGCAATAAAACCTCCGATCAGGGTTGGATAATCGTTTTATAATTGTGGGGGGAAAGTACCAACCCCACAAGCAACCATCAACCAAGCAACCATCCATCCATCCATCCATCCATCTATATATCATCAATGTGTGTGTGGTGTGTGTGTGGTGTGTGTGTGGTGTGTGTGTGTGTCGGGTGGGGTGGAGTGGAGTGGGCGCTGCACAAACACCACTTAGAAACCTCTAGTATTTCATGTCCAATAATGATGATGATGAGGTCCAAGAGGATGATTTCTCGTTTCGAAATAACGCTGCAGTACCGTACCGTAAATGAAATGCCATTAAAGGCCATTGACATGGCCCATCGATCTCTGGGTTTCCAGCGTTTTCGTTGCCGAAAAGCAAATACCAAAACATACACGCACTGGGAAAACGGAAAGCGGAAAACGGAAAGCGTATATCGCTGTGAGTGGATAGGAGGTGGATATATGGGAAGTGGCAGCGGCAGTGGCAGTGGCAGTGGCCCTGGAATTGTTGGACAGATGCAACTTGCGCCTAAGTACACAAATAATCGTCGTAGTCGTAGTAGGAAGTGGAAAAGGACTCTGTCTAGGGGTGCGTCCTGCCAGGGGGTGCATATGGGGGGTGGGAATGGATTGGATGGGCCATGGGCTATGGGTGTGGGTGTGGGTGCGGGTGCGGGATGCGATGGACCAAAATTGAAACCCTAAACTTAAGCAACTAATGATGCCCCGTTCTCAGCGGAAATGCCCTTAAAAAACTGTTTAATCAGACGCGAATGCATGACAGCACGGCACGGCACGGCATAAAAAATATGTAGGCAAACAGAATACGGCAGGAAGGATATGTGCGAGGGTGCACTAGCGGAATGGTACAGCCGGGGATGTAGAGGGTGTCCTGCGTGCACTGCGTATCCTGTGCGCCCTGTGCGCCCCGCCCCGTGCGTGTGCGGTGTGAATCAATTTAAAGCGTCAAAAGAGCCATATAACGATTTGAGGAGATGTCCTGTCCGCTCCTGCCATCCACGACAAAGGGTGTTGCGCTTCGGAATGAAATTATGTAAAATCATGCCGCCAGAACTACCCTCTCTCGCAGCAGCAGGGGGGAGGGGGCGGGGGTTTACAATGTGCAGCATCTGTGCCACAAAACGTGGAAAGCAGGCTATCTGAAACTGAAACTGAATCTGAAGCTGAAGCTGAAATGGGTGTGTCGCCCCGTAACAGTCCGCGTATGTGGCAAGGTTGCCGTGGCCGTTGCCGTTGCCGTTTGCAGTTTGCACCTTGGCCGGCGGCACGAGGCATTCCTCCAGTGTGCCCGCATGAATGGGGCATGCGGATGGATGGATGGATGCCCAACAAGTTTCGGCTTTTTCTGCGGGTTCCCAAAGACGGTTTTCAGCTGTTTCAGCTGTTGTGTCCTCAGACCTACATTTATGGCCTATCCTTACGCCTATCCACTCTCTCCCCCTATCCGATATCCCATATCCCATATCACAGGCGTCCAGAAATCCAGAAATCATCTTGAGTTTCATGTTGCGCCGCTAATTTGCACCTTGAGAGGCCTCTCAGGGGCCTCCCCTTAGAGTCTGCAACATTTGCGTGCCCCAGCCGTTAGACTGCTTTATGCAGGTCCTTTGTCCTCTGTCCTTTGACCCAAGTGGCCGTATGGTCGCCGGCAAAGGAGTTTTTTCTAGCAGATTGATGGCACCGATTGCCATCGGCGGTGCCAAAGTGTGGCTGGAGAGTCCTTCGCCTTGATTACCATCATCCTTTCGTTTCGAACGGTAACGGAACGATAACGGTAATGGCATGAAAGCTCCTGAAGCTTTTAGAGCCCTCATGCAACCCTGTTCTCGCTCTCTCTCTCTCTCTCTCTCTCTCTGCGGGTGCCAGCTGCTGCTGCTGTCACGGACACACAGAAATTGCAACTCTGCGAAGTCCCGCCAGCAAGTGGACATTTCCCCGCCAAACTGTCAAAGCGGAAAACAACGGTTTATCGAAGGATGTTCTCTCGCTCTCTCTCCTGAATGCGGGGGGGTTGGGCATGGGGGTGGGGTTGGTGGTGGGTGGTGGAGAGCGCCACGCACGGGAATCGGGAGCCGCCGGAATTCCCAACGTTCGCAGTCGCACACCTGACATTCATGTTGTGGCGACGCTGAAAGTCAGACGTGTGGAGCGCATCCTCTCTCTCGATCTCGATCCATCCTCCAAGTCGAATCGCAGTGCAAAAGTGTGTGTTTTTTTTTTTGTTGCTTGGAAGAAAAAGAGTTCGAGGAGAGACGCCACAAAACCCTCGAGGCGTCGCGTCCGCTAACGGTACGGTGTGCACGGTACTAGATCCCCATTTCGCGGCCATCCTCTGTGTGTGTGTGTGTGTGTGTGCGATGGTGTGTGTGTGTGTTGGTGTGTGCTGGTGTGTGGAAAAGCGCAAAATCCTGGTGTTAATTTGCTGGAAAAGCCACAGAAAAACATGAGACATGAGACTCCCTTTTAACCGGTGGGTGGGGGGGAGGTCTGGAGTGAAAGCATGTGCTGCAAGGGGGTGGTGGGGGTCGGTTGTGGGTGGCGTGGCGCTAAGGGTGTCCTCCTGTGGGGGAGGGGAGTCTGTGAGAGCGAAAGCTTTATTGATTGAGAGCTTTCGTCCTTGCCTTTGAGAGCGGGCGAGAGCGCGAAAAATACTGGTATTTTCTGTGGAAAAGGAAAAGCTCAGCTCAGCGCTGCGCTGCGTTGCGTTGCCTGTGCTTTGGCCACGATTTTCCTACAACAATTTTCACTTTTCTCAGTCATTCTCCCGTCTGTGTTTTAGGGCGGTTCCGCCACAGGCAGCAGCAGCAGCAGGCAGTAGCAGCAGGCATCAGGCAGGCAGCAGGCATCAGGCAGGCATCAGGCATCAGGCAGTCAGGTAGCAGCACTCGCACTCGCAGTCGCAGTCGCAGCCCCACTTCGAGGAGGAGACGCCACCGCACAACAGTTGAACGCGTATGAAAATTCCAAAAATCCACTTTCCACTTTCCGTTTCTGCCGAATGTCGCGCGTCATCGCAGCAGAGAAATATCCAAATCAAATGTGCAACATTTGTTTTCCACACAGCAACGACAGCGAAACTCAGAACATTTCCACAGACCAACACACAAAAAAAAACAAGAGAAAAGCAAAGCAAAGGAAAAGCGTTGTTATTATTTTTTGAATGTGTGTGGCCCAGGAGGTATTTTTTTTTTGGTGTTCCCTGTGTGTGTGCTCCCTGTGTGTCTCTGTGTGTGTGTCTCTCTGTGTGTGTGCCTTGGCAGTTATGTTTTTGTAAAATTCAATAAAAATGCACAGAAGGTAATGCAATTGCCAAAAGAATTACAACCCAAAAACATATTTATCCACGCACGCACACGCACGCACACGCACACACACGCACACACACACACACTCAAACAAAGAGGGAGACACGCATACAGTCGTGGAAATTTCAGTTCAGTTCAGTTTCAGAAATTTCTCATTTTTCGCGTAGTTTTGATTTTCTCCTTTGCGGGTCTCTGCGGGCTCTGTGGCTTCTATCCCCCCCTCTCCCGCCCCTCTGCCTCTCTCAGTGTGTGTGTGCGACTCTCTCTTTCTCTCTTTGTGTGTCTCTCTGTGTGTGTGTGTGTGTGTGATGTCCTTCGTCCTGCTTACGTACGCAGACTGAGTGACTCGATTGAGGCGAATGGGCTGCCTGAATGGCTGGCAGTGTCGCCGCCGCCGCCGCGCGTCTCTCAGAGTCGTCTCGTCTCTTGTCTCTTGTCTCTCCACTGCTCTGCTCTTCCTCCTTCTCTTCCCCTTCTCCTTCCCCTTCCTCTCCTCTGAAATGAATGCGTATTCAATGAGCAATGAAATCCGTGACACATTCGCGCCTTCTTTCCGCTCCGACCGCAGCCTCCTCCTCCTCCGCCTCCGCCTTCTCCTCCTGCTGCCTGGCCTTCTGCTCCACAGATTTTTCGGGTGCTGTGGCAAGAGGGCGAGGGGGGGCCTTGTGCATTTTCCATTTAATTTATTTTTTATTGCTCGCCATTCGAATTGCTTTGTTCTTTTGTCCGATTTTCCGTTTTAAATAAAAGCGATATTAACACCCATAACCTTTGACATTTAAAGGCCCCGGACTTGCTGCCACATGTGGCAGTGGCAGTGGCTGTGTCTGTGGCTGTGGCACACACTGACCCACAGCAGACGCACATTTTCCGACTTGTAGGGGAGGGAAAGTATTTCATACATTCTGATTTCTGGCTTGCTTCCACTTCTGGCATTTCCTTCTTCGCATTCCTCGAGTTGCAGGACTCTTCCCACACACACACCCGCACACCCACACCCACACACACACACACATGTACCGGACTTTCTCTGAACTTTCGCTCTTTCTCCACATATGTGTCTGTGTATTTGTTTTTGTTTTTTTTTGTTGATAAATTCCTCAATCTCCATTGTGTTCCATTTGCTTTTTTTTTGCAGCTTCGATAAGTGAAAGCGTTAATTGAGAAATGGTGTGTCCGTACTGCCAATTCCGATAAGAATCCGCTTGAAACTGTATGCCAATGTTAGTGCCTTCTTCGGTCTAAGCGGAAAACCCACAACAACAGCCACAAACTGGAAGAAAAACAATCCAATACAATCCAATCCAATCCAGTCCAATCCAATCCGAAAAATACAGTGTGAAAAACTTGTTGAGGTCCGCGAAGAGATTTTGATGTGAGTGAATCCGAGAGGAAGGAAGGCAGGACCCGCCCCTCCCCCCCCAGGCCACTGTCTAAGGGGCCCACAAGGTGAGTCAATGAATCTGTTAAATATATATAGTAATCTTAGGAAAGGATATACACATATATAATGCGATATCCAAACAACATCCAAGGAGACGAAGTTTCCTCACTTCACTCCTCCTTCACTTTCTCCTTTGGCTTACGCCTTATCCTTTGTACACAAATGAACCCTTTCTTTGCCCCCTCCCCCCCACTGCACTGCATCGAGAGAAAGTGGAAGTGAAAGTTTAACATAATTTCCCGTCGGCCATCTATCCGTGGAGCGGCAAAATATTTTACAAAAAAACAACAACAACAGCAACAACAGCAAAGAAGAAACAAAAGTCTATTAATAAAAATAAGCAAAGAAAAAAATCAAAAAAAAAAAGGAAAAACGCAAACGAAAATTGACCCGCAAACGGGAAAAAAGCCAAAGGGAAAAAACAGTAAATAAATGAAGGAAGCAAAAGTCATGAAGAGAGAGGGAGAGAGAGAGGGAGAGAGGAAAAGCCAGGGCCAGAACAATTTTCCCAGCCATCAAAAGTTGAACGAAACGAAGGAAAGGAGCAAAGCATTTGCTTGGGCGCCGGAGTGCGTTTACTTAAGCAATCAACTCGACCTCAAATACACACACACAGACACAGACACACACACACACATGCAGTAAAATATATATATATATAGTATATCTTTCCCGTTATATTATAACAACTAAAAAAGAAAGAGGCCGCCGCAAGAAGTTTGTGTGCGAGAAGCAAGCAGAAAGGAGCAGAAAACAAAACCCTTTTTTTTTGCTTTTTTTTCGTATTTTTTTTTCTACTTTTTGCCATCAAAACGCAGTGCATTTGGTGGGTATCTAGTGCTGTCTCTTTCGAACAGTATGTCTCTGCCTTTCTCTGTTTATTTGCGTGTGTGTGTGTGTGTGCGTGCGTGCTTGTGTGTGTGTGTGTTTTGCGGAATCAGAATCCCGGAGAATCCCAGCGAAGAACACATTTCACACGCGTGCATAACAAAAGACGTGCAAATTTTCACGTCAACACAACAGATCCTTCAATCGCACACACATAAACCACTTGCAAATACACGCAGGCACACACAAGCAGAGAGAGAGAGAGGGAGAGAGGGAGAGCAAGGAGAGAGCCATGAGTAGATGTCAACATGTGTAGCATACTTTTTGGGGGCCCCTCTTACATCCAGCATTATTTGCACCTTTCCGACTCGACTGCTGCTGCTGCTGCGGCTGCTCCTGCTGCTGCGGCATTCCTGAATCCCCTCACTTCTGTTGTTATCCTGTCGTCTTCTCTTGTCCTTTCCCCCAGCCCTTTCGGCCGTTGTCCTTGCCGATTTTCGGGCAACTTCAAAGCTCCAACATCTGCCCTGTTTTCCCCGACTGTGGCTCTGGTTTCGACTCCTTTTTTTTCGGTGTGGTGTGGCCCGTGAAAGGGGTATGATGATTTTGAGTAGATGAAGAAGTTAGCTCCGATCGCCGTTTCCATGAAGAAGCAACGATCGATCTTTGGTTGTAATATTCCGAGGGGAATTCCATTGCATTGGAGAACATTGCAATCCTGCTTTAGTATTCCGATGTTTTCCGAGGAAATATTCTTTATTCAGGTACAATATATGGATTGTGATTGTCTTTGGCTTAACGCTGACTCTTATTTGATGTGCAGGGAAAAGATTGGGGGTTGAAGGGGTAGCAGAAGCCTCGTTCCCCCCCGGAAAGTGGCCTGCGTTTTCCTCTCGTTATTTAGGGGGCTCTTTCCCTTTGGCTTATCCATTTCTCTGTTCTGCCTCTCGCTCTGCCTTTTTGTCTCTCCTTATTTCTGCCTTTATTTGTTCTTATTTTTTGTCTTATTTTCTCCGCTTTCTCCGCATGGCCTGCGATTTGTATCTGCGAGATACGAGTCTACGGAGTACGCTCCTCCATTTCTGGTGGCTTTCTTGGGTGCCGTTCCACTCTGCTTTGCTGCACTCCCTCCTCTCCCTCTCCCTCTTCCCATGGTATCTGTCTCCAGCTCCTCCTCTTATCTGCTGCTCTGCCCTCCCCCTTTTTGCGGTTCGTTTTATGATGTGCGCATAAAATATTTGTCATATATTCTTGACGAAAAATCTGCTGGATATATGTATACCCCGCATATTGGATTTGTTTGTTTGCATTTGTATCTGTATCTGTGTCTGTGTCTGTATCTATGTGGCTTTTGTATCTTATTTGTGTGTCCCTGTATCTGTATCTGTATGTGTGTGTGTGTGGCCTCCATTAATGTTTGCCCTGCAATCCTTTTCTTTTTCTGTTTTGTGGGCACAGTTTTCGGTGGTGCCACGCCCTACAGCGTGGCATAATCTATGGATCTCGAACCTGCAGACCCCACAGACCCCACAGAACCCACCGACCCCACCGACCCCACCGACCCCTCCATCTCCTCGTCTTTATGGCCATCTATCTAACGTCTCGATGTCGCGTTTAACGAACTGTGTCATTTACACTTTTTGACAATCGACAGAGTCGCTGTGGCAGGCGGCAGTGGCAGGCAGCAGTGGCAGGCGGCAGTGGCACCCGGAATCCCTTTTTTTTCCGTGTCAAAAAGTAAAAATATTTGCCTTCGAATTCGCTTGAATGCATTGCCACGAGCTCCCTGCAGGGAATCCTCGCTCTCTCCTCTCCCTTCTCTCGCTCTCTCTCTCTCTCTCTCTCTCTCTCTCTCTCGCCTGCCCTCTTGCCCCGTCTCCTCTTTGCTCCTTTGTTGACTTTTTGGTTTGGGGACCGACGATGCTTTGACGTCGATTACGCAAAGCCAATAATGAAATGACTTTGGGGTTTTGATTGGCAAAACATTGCGGGCTATAAATGTGCACACACACACACACACACACACACATACAGAGAGAGTGCCACGCCCCCTACCCCTACCCTCTCTGCATGTGTGTGTGTGTGTGTGTGTGTGTGTTTGCGCTAAAATTCACGCTCTATTAATGGCGCTTTGTGTGGGGCATCGGCATCGACGGGCCATTGGAGGCATTCAATGGCGGCAGGCGGCAGGCGGCAGGCAGCAGGCGACATCGGACTCGGAATCGGGCATCCAGCAGCGGTGGCTGCCTCGCGGTCTCCGCTCCATTGTGTGATTTGTGCAGCGTCAACATTTGCTGCGGCCTCGGCCAGTGCCGCCCGGCACTGCGCTTTGATTTACCCTTTTAATTAGCCATCAAGCAGCGGGAGGGGGCGGGGGAGAGGGTGGTGTGGTGTGGCCAGAGAGGTCCATTGCCAAGTCCCTTTTTCCACTGTGATCGCTGATAAATATATCGTGTTTCGAATGGTATTCGATTACTCTTCCATCGAGAAGCGATTTGTCACGCCCCGACGAGTCCTGCTCCTCGCTACACATCACATCTGAAGGGTCCTGCTCTTCCCCTTTTCCCCTCACTTATTTGCATGCTTCTATTTCCTTTATTTTGCACATATCTCTATACTTTGTTGTGTGCTTCTATATTTGATAATTCCCGCTATTCTTCATTCTTTTCTTCATCCAATTTTCTCTGCTTTTATTTCTCTGATATTTCCTCTTTTTTCTCTAATATTTCCTCGTTTGTTCATCAGACTATCCATCTTTTTGGAGCTACTTTTCCAGACCCAATCGACAGGCTTTCCTTCCTTTGTTTTGATTCATCTTCCCATCAGATATTCGAACTTTTTGGATATCTTATGGTACAAGTAGACCTTGATTTAGTGACTTTCTTGGCCATAGAACAACATGAGTACTCATCCCATACTCTCTCTATTCCATTTGTGATATATTCCATTCCTGTGAATTGCTTCATCCATCAGATATTCATTGTTTTCCTGTTCTCCAGGATGCTTCTGCTGCTTTTGGTTCACCTTTCCATATGATATATTGTATGTGGATCTATGGCCATAGATTCCCAGGAACACTATTTATACCCCTATTTATACATATGTTTTTGGCCATAAACAAGTTTGCTTTACAGACGTTGAATAAATATCTACAAAGGTGGGAGTGGGGGGTGGGGGGTGGGGAGACTCTCAATCGCGAGGGACCACTGGCGCCTGTGTCTCGCTCGCCCTCCCTCCCTCTCTCTCTGAAAGCCAATTCCCAATCCGATGGCACTTCCTACACCTACTCCTACTCCAGCTACCCCTCCATCTGCTCCTGCTCCTGCTCCTTCTCATGGCGCTCTCTGCTGCTCCTCCTCAGAGTCTTTCCTGCTGCCCCCTGCCCCCTGCCCCTTCTCACAGCTGCTAGCTGCTCATGGCGCTGGCAAGCGATGCCGAATGCCGAATGGCGAATGCCCCATCGAATGTTTACATAACGCCGTGTGGCACAAAGGCCGTTAGCCAAAAAAACCAAAAGTCGAATGCCCCTCCTCCTCCATCTCCATCTCCATCTGTCTGGTGTCTGTCCCTCCCTCCCCCCTGTTGGCTTTGTGTGCTGGATATTTAGTTACCTCTCGTGCCTCGTATCTGGCATCTCGCATGATTTTTGATATTGCTTTCCGTTCCATAATATCAGAAATAAATAAAATATAAATATAAATCCCACAGAAGTCGCCTAGCACTGGAATTTATAAATAAATAAACATTTATTTGGCTCATTTGTCGGTTTACGGGGGGGCAGGGGCGGGGGCTGGTGGCTCCCCAACCTCTCTCTGGCCTCTCTTTCAGCAGCAACATTTATCGTAATTGCAATCGCGATGCGATGCTCTGCGCCGCGATGCTGTTGCACAACTCGTGAGCTACTTTCAACAGATATTACAGATACTACTATATATATGCATATATAGTATATACTGTGTATGGGTATATGCAGAGTGGAGCAGCCACAATGCAGAAAGGCATTTGAATGCCCCATCGCTTGTCCTTCCATCTTTTGGGGGCACACAGAGCAGAGCCTCTCTCTCTCCCCTCCCCTCCCCTCCGCTCTGTCTCTCGTTTGTGTTTTTTTTGTTTTTTTTTTTGTTTGTTGGTCAAACGCTTGGGGAATAATAAATGTGTGTGCCCCAGCACCATTTTCATAGTTCATTTGGGGCATGCCCCGTTCGTATCTATGAAGCGTGTCCATGGGTCTCTGGTCCGGTCTGCTGCTGCTCGTTTTTCCTTTTTTTCTCTGTTTTTTTTTTGGGCCATCCTAATCCTATGGAAGTGCCTTTGTCGTTGTCGATGAAGTGTGACGTTTATTAAACTCAATTTAAAAGAATGGTGGCTCATTTATTTTATTACTCTGCTGTCAGTGGATGTTGCCACATGCCCCCCCCCCCAACCACCCTCTCTCTCTCTCTGGCTGTCAAGTGCCTCCTAAAGTTACACACCCGAAAGAAAAAGGTTTGTGTTTTTCGGGGGCAAAAGCAAATGTTGATAGTGGCACACATTTCCATGGCCCGAAATTAGTAAAAGCCAAAGTAGAAGCTCTCCCTGTGTGTGTGTGTGTGTGCCACAGAGTTTTCCCTGCCCCTGCCGCTGCCCCTCCCCCAAAGTTCGTGTGTGCTTGTTTGAGGCATAACAACCATTTGTTATTGATATTGACAGCTGCAAAATAAATGAGCAATTTCCATTGGTTGGAGGAGTAGCATTTTCTTTTGGCTTTCGACTTCAGCCTGAAAAATTCTGTGCTCCGATCCCTGGGATTGTTGTGCAACTCCTCCTCCTCCTCCCCTGCTGCCCCCCCATTCCACTCTCTTGTCGCGGCTCAAGGGCTTGTTATCCCCCTCTCAGCCATTTTGCCCCTTTGGCCAATTTTCCCCCTCAGCAATTTTCCCACAGTGACAGCAGCAGAGACAACGAGAGACAGAGAGACAGAGACAGAGAGAGCGGAAGAGCAGTCAACACTTTTTGTGTGTCCATGGATGGTCCATGGAGCAGGCAGTTTTTTTTTTCGGATTGTCAAAAGGTCCTTTTGACGGTTTTCTGTGTTGAGGGTTTGGCAGCGATGTTTTGCGGGGAGATAATAACGATCTATAGATGTTATAGAAACGATCGATCTTGGAGGGATCGAAATGCACCGCAGCCTCCGCCGGATATTATTCCACTGGCAAAGGCAAAATATTCCCTATTATAAGTATCCTTTTCCGTATACTTTTCATTGAATACGAATGCAAATCTAATTATATTATATAATTGGTTCTGGGAACAATCAAAGAATCTTCTAGGGTATCAGAGGCTTCGATCCACGAAGCTCTTCTTCCCTGGGAGACTTTTTTCAGTACGTAGCTCGTTGTCGCTGCATGCCACACTTTTTGCACTTTGCCCATTTTGATAGATGGAACCGCTGGCGGCCATTATGCAACACATACAACTCCCAAACTGTAGCTGTAGCTGTCGCTGTATCTGTGTGTGTGTGTGTGTGTGCTTGTGTATCTGTATCTGTATCTGTGGTTTCTTCTGGCATAACTCACATTTTGCTTACAGCTTTTGCTGCTTGCTTACATATTTGCCCAAAAAATGTAAAAAATGATGCAAGAACAACATTGCAACCGAAGGGAAAACAACATGCAACAGCAACAGCAACAAAAAACTGTGCCAGTGACAGCAGCCAGCAGCCAGCAGTCAGCATGCAGCAGCCAGCGTGTGGATGTAACAATTTCTCAAACAGTGCCACACATAAGTCTGTGTCTACCAGCTGCTATAATGTGTTTCCTGTTTTGTGCAGCAGCAGCAGCAGCGGCGGATATGGGGCGTCCATCGGAAATGTGTGTGGCACTGGCTCACCTCTGAACCCACTTCCCTCCGTCCCCCCCCTCCCCACGCTCTGCCCCTTTGCTTCGCTCCTTCTTTTTTTTAGTTTTTAGTTTTTATTTGGTAAAAGGTTGCAACAGAAAGAAGCACTTGTGACCCCTCTTATCTTTGAGGACAACCCAAAAAGGAAGCAAAAATATATATATAGTATGTATAGAAGGGGGGGGGGGCAACTAGCGGAAAAAGCGTGGAAATTGTGGGCGGAGCCATTACAGTGTTTATATTCGGTTTTTGCTTTACTTTTTAGCACCCAAAGAACGAGGGGGACATCCTTTTAATTTTCAACAGAAAGCATATTGCAAGGAGCATCCTCTTCGGCTGCTGCTGCTCCTGCTGCTCCTGCTGCTGCACCCCCCGCTGCTTCCAGCATTTGCTGCTTGCTGCTCCCTCCTTTGCTGCTGCTGCTGCTGCTCTCTCCCACTATTGCTGCACCTTCTTCCACTGGACCCGGACTGTCATTGCCAGACAGAGAGAGAGACAGAGCAGAGACCCCCTATTGCTGCCGCTGCCTCTGCCTCTGCCTCGTTGTGCCTCTGTGAAATTGAAAAATACGCGCGATAAAATGCTTGACATGCCACGTAATGCGTTGCAAATATATTGCCAAAGTTTTTGTGTGTGTGTGTGTGTGTGTGTGTGTGTATGGGTGTTGTTGTTGCCACTGCTGCTTGGTTGTTGTGACATCGCCGCGCAGCGTGCAACTGCAGCGGACACACCAGAGGAGATAGAGAGGCACAAGAGGAGGGACACACACACACACACAGGACAGTCGGAGGAGGATGAAGTCGGGAGAAGTTTTTAACTCGTGGCGCCTCCCCTACCCGTACCCCGTACCCCGCACCCCCACCCCATCCCGCTCCCGCTCCCCACCAACGTTATTATTCATTATTGAACTGCCAGAACGTCCTGACATACGCCAAATGCCATGAGAAAGCGACCAAATGGCCAGAAATGGCAGAAGCACAAACCGAAAACGAACTTCCACTCAACTGAAAATGCGATTGCCACTCGCCCCACTCGCCCACTCGCCCACCCCCCGCCCAGAGCCCCCCTCCCGCTGCCACTGCCACTGGCAGAGTGCAGCACCCCCTCCCCCCCCCCCCCCGCCTTCATGGCCTGCTGGTGCATTGATTTTTGTTCTTGTTGCTTTTTTTGTTGTAGTTTTTTGGTTTAATTTTGAAGCTAAAGCAAGGCTAAAACTAATTTCAAATTATTTGGCATTGGAACGTGGGCGGAGGGAGGGGGAGAAGAGTGGCTGAGGGGGGGCGTGGGGATTGTAGTTTGTGGCAGTGTGGCACACTGGCCATTAAGTGGTGCCGCGGAAAACTTTGTCCATTTGACATCGCGATATTTAGACCCGAAATTACACTTGGAAAAAAATCAGAGATATTTCTGGTGAAAATTGAGAAGAAAAATATGGAAAATATTGAAGAGATATTCCATTGGGGAATGTTTGTGTTCGAAATGCAAAATCAGAGAATGATTCAAGAAGAAAGTATCCATATTCATATGCTGGGCTCGGAAAAGCCGAAAGCACCTCCATTTCTATGTGTTCTTCCACTTGTATCATTTTATTTTAAGCTTGAGTTTTCCTTCAACTGGAGAATACCCCAAAAGGCTTTCCGTTCGTTCTTTTCGCTCGCTGTAACGGCTGCCATGCCACAGCAGCACACATCGAACGAAAGCAGTTAATAATGCAACGCTCTTGGTCTCTGGGTCTCTGGGTCTCCTGGTCTCCTGGTCGAAGGGAACAGAAGTGCAACAGAAGTGCAAAGAATTGGACCCTCAATTAGGCAGCCGTATTGGTGGAGGCTGGGCGGTCCGGGGGTCCGGGGACTCGGGGGCTCAGGCGGCTCGGGGGCTTTGAGGCTTCCAGCTTCCATATGTTCTGTGCTTGCAGTTACCGAAGGACAAGATGCCCCATAAATATGCGGCGGCTGCCATTAGAAATTTATCCTCTGTGTTCTCCCTGGCTTTGAGGTCCTTTGGCTTTTGCTCCTCTCTTTTCTCGCTCTGCCCTCTCTCGCAGTTTTCTCTGCCGCTTTTATCGCTTTTGGCGCTGCCTTTGACGTCACCTTAATTAATGGGTTAATGCGACGTCGACAGAAGTGGAAGCAGCACAGGCAGCAGAGGGAGAGGCGGCGGAGGCAGGAGAGGAAGAGGCAGCAAGCAGGGGTAGAGGTAGAGGCAGCAGCAGGGGGCAGGAGGCACGGGGCAGGAGGCAGTGGCAAGAGGCACCAACGACAGCGTTTGGTAATTAAGCGACTTTTGTCGTTGTGCCTCTCGTTTCTGTGCCAAATGAATTATGTGTCTCTCCGCTGCTCTCATTTCTATATAGTAGAATTCTCTCTCTCCCTCTCTCTCTCTCTGCTGCATCCCTCCTCTGCACTTGCACGACCTGTAGTTACCCTCTGGAACTACCAGAGTAATTTGGCATTGATTTAATATTTTATTTTAATTAAAATTTCGCACATTGTTGTATGCCACAGAGAGGCAGAGAGACAGCAGCAGCAGCAGCAGCAAGAGCAAAACGTGACTCTGGATGGCATTATCATGCTATAAAATGTCATAAATTAATTGTAGCTGCAATTTTTGGACACTCTGCACACTAAAGCACCCTCTGTACCCCCTGTACCCTCTGTACCCGCCCCCACAGCTCGCTGCCTCTCTAGCTTCTATGTGCATGTCGCGGCACACGTTCCTCGACAGCCAGATATCACCGACTTAGTATATATATCCATACCTTTATGTAGGACATGGACTCCCCCTCTCCATCTCCCTCTCTCTCTCTCCGCTCGCTCTGTGTCAAGCAATAAGTTTTGCATGGGGGCCATCGCTGCGTATACGTAATATTCTAGCGCCTTGATGACAGGCCGCGATACGACAACGGAACGTGCAGGAGGCACGAGATGGGCTTAGTGGCGGAAAAGAGAAGGCAAAAGACGGAACTGCGGGAACGAGTGGGGTGGAGGGGCAGGAGGCAGGAGGCAGGGTCCAGTGGCCGGAGATTTTGGGGGGCGGGGTGGCAGAAAACAGGAGGGCAGGTCCAGGGTCCAGTGGCAGGACAACGACATCATCTAAAGGACAATGGCAAAATGCTGCTGCCTGCAGGTCGCCTGCCTCCTGCCGCCTGCCTCTTCATTTACGTAATGTAAGCAATTTATGAAAATTGCCAGCAATTTCGTAGATTAAACTGCAACCAAAGTGCAATTGCGTGCAAATTTCTCTCACTGTATGGGTGTGTATCTGTGCGATTGTGTGTGTGTGTTTCTTTGTGTTTGTGTGTGTGCTGGACAAACTTTTGCGGCACTTCAAAAAAGGAGTAGATTAAGATAATGAAGCTGCAGCTTAGAGCAGCAGCAACCTTCCAAAGGGCGAGCAGGGCAGGCAGGGCAGGGCAGGGCAGGAGGTAGAGGCAGGAGGCAGGAGCAGAGTTCGAGGCAAAGGCCACACTGCTTGATGCCGCTTGGTGCTGGCTGCTGCTGCTGCTGGCTGCTGGCTGCTGCATTGGCAGCCACTCCATCACTCGAGCAAATTAAAATTAAGATGAATTATGGTCGTGAGAGTCGAGACGGCTCCCAAGGCGACGATGAGAAATTCAAACTTAATGCGAGAAGGGCTCCATAAATCAGTGTATCCATTCGCTGTGCTCCACTCGCCGGATGATCAATGGAGTGGAGATTGAAAGGAGATTGAAGGCACACGTATCGAAGGACAGCTTCATCATCATGGTGTGTGGGTGAGGGTGTGGGTGTGTGCGGCAACCGGCAAGTGGCAAGTGGCAGCAAATGGTTTGATGGAAGATGGCAGAATGCTGTACAGAATAGAAGTAATACCATGCACCAGAAAGGGGCAGAGTGGCTTAAGGGTTAAGGCTTTAAGATGTGAAAAATGCGGAAAAGTCATTGATTCATATTCCCCTCTAATCCCCGCACTAAATGGGGCATGCCTCTGTTACTGCCACTGCCACTGCCACTTCCATTTAGGAGCCGGAGCCAGAGCCAGAGCATGGCCATTGCCATTGCCCCTCTCTGCCTGCCACTATTAGTTGCAGCTGCCAAAAGTGATGAATGTGTGAAATGTAAACTTTCCCACCGACAAAATAACAGCGCCAAAAGCTTAGAGCCAAAAAAGGAACCATCCTGCAGGATGGCGATGGAGGGGGGGGGGGGGGGGGGCCCTTTGGATGGAAGCGAATCGAAACCAAAAACACAAAAAAACATCAAAAAAACGAATGGAACACAACGCCTGACGAAAATTGCATTTCTCCTTTCTTTCTCATCCGCTGGCTCTTTTCATGCGACTTTTCCTTTTAACAGCGCGGAATTTTCTTTTCTTTTCTGTTTTCTTTTTTCTTTTTTTGTCGATTCTGCGGCCGCACCAAACGAAAATCCAATTAAAGCCCCTGTCGTGGCGCGTGAGGGTGGGGGTGGGGGTTGGTATGGCGGATACAAAGGGGAGCAGATGGAGGGGGCCACTGATTGAATGTCAGATGCGATGCGCCTCGACGATATAGGGGATATAGGAATCATAGGAGTATGATGTGTAATAAAGCGGAGATTGCCTTATGCGGCGGAATCAGCCAAGCGAGAAGATTTGATGCGGGAAAACCGGTGGGAGCGAGGGAGGGGGCCGCTGCTTTTGTCGAAATATTTCATATTGCAATGGCAGTGGCAATGGCAATGGCAGTGGCATTTTTGGATACACTTTTGAGGAGGTTATGGTGATTTTGGAGAGATCTTCCTTGGGTGGAAACGGAAGCCCCATGCGCTTCCATCCATGGAAATAAAAGATTACAAATTTTCAGAAGAGAAACTCAGTCTTCAAAGGTAGACGCACACAAAGAAAACTGGCATAGCAAAAGGAAATACACCCATTTGCGCATTTCCATTCTGGCTTTTCCCCACATTCGTACGACAACATGTTCAAAGAATAATGAAAAAGAGCAATTTCGAAAACAAATTTCGTTCCATGGGGTAGCTCTATATTTATAAGAAAAAAAGCAGAAATGGTTTTTGCGGTTATGCCACAAAATGGCACAAGTCCTGTGCAAGGGATAGGACTATCTGTATAACAATTGTTGTGTTAATATATGAAATACTGAGCGTTTCTTTTTCAAGTTATTAAATGTAAAAACTTGTTTAATGTTTTTTTTTTTTGATTTGACGTGCGTTACACAATTTTACATTTTTAATACAAGTTACAAAATCGACAATTAACCGAGAGTGGGCTAGTTATCTGGGATTTTTTTTTATATAGTTCATGATATTATAGAGACTTTTAGGATAAACTTTTAGCAAGAATTTTCTCTCTTTTGGGAGATAATAGTAAAAGAAAACATGATTATAGAACAAACAAATTTGCTCTTTTCAAAGGTTTTCGCATTAAAGTTAATAGAAGTTTATTCAATTGAGAAAATTAGTTAGTTCTCAATAAATAAAGAAAATAAAATCTGAACAAAAGTGTAGGGAAATCTGTGCTTATTGACTTTTAATGTTTTGTTTTTGCCATAGTGGAAATTTAGTTGGAAATGCCCAGATATTAAATAAAATCATTTTAATATTAATTTCAAAACTACAAAAAAAATAGCACTTTCTTTATACAATTTTTATTTAATTTAATTATTATTTAATATGATTTTTATTTAATTTATGGATGTCAGGGTTTTTTTTCTGAATGAACAGGAATGGCATCAAAGGGTATCCTTTGGTGGCTCTCGCCTGAACCTGTGGCAACCTCAACCTCATTTGGGGTTTTAGTTACTTTAACATGTTCGCGGCTCATTAAGTTTTTCATTAAAAATTAATTAAAGTCGCCAGTTAATTAGGTCTAAAGCGTATTTATCATTTCTCGCTGGGCTCCAGCTCCGGCTCCGGCTCCGGCTCTGGCACCGCATTCCGCGATGCCTGACAGGCCACCGAAACGCCGAAACGCCGAAAAACTTTTGCCTCTCGCTGGCGGGTGGGATGCCACTGCCCCCGCTGCAAACCCCTTTTTGGCAGTGCTGCCTGCCACAATGTTGTAAAGTGTCATTAGTCTGGCATAAATTAGTTTCCACCCCCCACCCTCGAGCTGCTGCCGCTGCTGTCAAACATTTTTGCGGCTTTCCTCCCTTTCGACATGTAATTTATTGATGAATGATCTGCAGATCTGGGATCTAGAGATGGATGTGGCATGAAGGGGAGACGGTGCGGTGACGGAGACTCCCTTTGAAGTCCTAGCAAACAATGGCTCGAAGCCAAGAGTCAAGTTGATAAGACGCTTAAAAGCCAGGCCAGACTGCAGTGGCAGCTCCAACGAGCCGTGCAGTGGAGCAGAGTGGAGTGGAGTGGAGTGGCTCCAACAACAAAAGCCATGGCTAATATTGTAATAATAAACAATGGGGACAAGTGCTTTAATCGCTTTTGCTGATTATGTTGGTGCGGCTGCTGCTGCTGCTGCTGCCGCAGTTGCCAGAGGGATAAGTGGCTGCCTCCTGCTCCTGCTCCCAAGGAGTGCTCCTACTCGTCCTGCTCTTGCCTTGGAGGATGATTATGGCAGAGCCCTAAGACCAGAGTCAGAGGCTGCATTGTTGCTGCGGCGTTGCCTTGGAAGCCGCTCTACTCGTGTATCCCCATTGTTCGTGGGCTTGGGCTTGTGCCTGGCCTTCCAGGATTCCAGGACTCTAGGTGACACACAGGACTCCTCTCCTCTAGGCTGGAGCCACGGATGGAGGCTCCGTCGTGAGTGGAAATGTGTCTCCGGAGCCACAAAAGTGTTTCCCCATGAATGGGGCGACTAATGCCCGTAGACAGATGATGGCATGATGGGACGGTGGGAGGGGCGTACCTTAAACGCTCATTAGAGCGGGGGGTGGGGGGCAGGGCGTTCAGAGGCATTAAATTAATTGCAAATCCAGCGAAACTATACACAAAACAGTCAGCCAGAAGGGAGAGGACAGTGGGGAGTGTGGAGAGGGGAGAGGGGGAGGGAGCTCTCGTTTCTGAAAAGCAAAAACTTTCACAAAAGGCCAAAAAGTTTGATGGCAACTTTTCGCCCAGAGAAAGAGAGTGAGTGAGAGAGAGAGAGAGCGGGAGAGAGAGGGAGAAAGCTAAAGCCACTCGACATTGCATTCATTGCTAATTTGGCTTTAATTGCGTAAATGTTGCGCTTTTTCCTAAAGAACCAAAGCCAAACAGGGGGGTTAGTGCAGGGGGCGGGGGCGGGGGCGGGGGTAGGGGGCTGCCAGAAATGGCCATAAATTCACTTTGGGGTCCGAAAATTTCATAAAACGAGCAAAAATGCAGGAGGGGGAAAAGCCAGCACAGGGCCGCTCAAGAGAGAGAGAGAGAGAGAGAGAGAGAGTGGAATTTTTGTGGAAATTGTTTCGTTGGAGTGCACTTGAAATTGAAATTTTGTTTTTGTGGGCAGCACAGTGGGGGCGGGCAGGGCAGGGGTGGGCAGGGGTGGGGTGGTAGGGGGAATGCACCTTATCAGCCCTGCCACCTGAATGAAGAACGGAGAGACTGACAGCTGCACAGTGTCCATCATTCCATCATTCCATCATCCTATCAGTCGGAAAAGCGAGCGAGTGCTGAAGCGTTCCACAAATATTTGCCGAAAAGTAAAAAATCGCCCGAGAATTCTCCTACTTAAATACGAAACTAAGTGGAAAAGTTCGAGAGGGGCGGGTGGCGGGTGGCGGGTAGGAGGTAGGCAGTAAAGGAGATTTTCGAAAACTAAATTTAATGAATGCCAAACGTCGTCTCTCTCCCTCTCTCTCTCTCTATCTCTTTCATATTTTATGAATCGCAAACTTCACGAAAAAAAAACCCAAAAGCCCTTTTATACAAATATTACGAATATATTCATATGAGGGAGGGGTCTTGGGGGCTTTTGCAGTTGTTCACCACCCTCCCCCCCCCCCCCCCTGTTGCTGCTGAGTTTTCCATTCTCTCCCCGCCACTCCTTTCAATATTTCGCTCAACAAAAGTGCGCTTCTGTTTTTTCTCCCTCTTTTATATTTTTTCTTTTCTGTTTTTTTGGGATAAAACAATAAAAACTTTTGCTGCATTAGGCTGCATTTTAAGTGAAGCTTCTCTCATGTGTGTGTGTATGTATATGTGTGTGTGTGTGTGTGTGTGTGTGTGTGAGGGAGGACAAAGGACGAAAAACTTATTGACAAAACTGTCATTAGCTTGTCGTCCAACTCGAGGGTAAACTTTCTTCTCCCGCCCTTCGCCGAAAGGGATTTAAAGTTAAGCGACCAAACGCAAAAGTGTATTCAAATATGCAACAGCAACAGCAACAGCAACAGAATGTGGCAGGGTGGCAGGGAGGCAGGGAGGCGGGAGGCACAGGGCAACAGCCAGAAAGAACAATCATAAAAACAACTCGAAACAGGTGTACGACGGAACGACATCGTCATCGCCTCTCTCTCTCTATCTCTCTCTGAGTGTGTGTGTGTGTGTGTGTGTGTGTGTGTGCTATACACTTGGAAAATAAAGAGAATCTCTGTTAATATATGAGATTTTCAAATTTAAAAGAATTTAAAAGAATTTAATTAATATTAAAATAATATTAACATTCAATGAAAATCGAATAAAATGCCAGCAAAAAGGATTAATGAATATTTTCCAACAATTTCAAATATTCTGTTAAAATCAAAACCCTATGTTTTTTCTCAGTGTATTCCCATGGCCCCGCAACCCTCTCTCGCTGTCCCTGGGTTTTTGCCTCACGAAAAATGTTTCTTTTTTTTTTCGTGCCTGAGAAGAAAATTTATAATGCGATAAAACTTTAATAAAGGCAACCTGCCAGCCTGCCAGCCCCCCCTCCCTCCCACTGTCCCTGCCACTCTCACCGCCCCCATGGTGTCTTTTAAGGGGGCGTGGCGCAAAAGTAGTTATGAGCACAACAACAGTTAGACAGACAGCTGTGCAAAAATGGAGAGGATCCACACGAAAGGAAAGGAACGGAAAGGAACGGCACGGCACGAACGCACTCAAAATTGTATGTAATTGTCCAGAGGAGAGAATGTAGCAGAAAAAGTAGTAGTTGCAGTAGTGGGAGGGGCAGGGGGAGGGGGAGACAAGATTGCAACATTTGCGTATGGCTATATGTGTATGTGTGTGTGTGTGTGTGTGTGTGAAGGAGTACTCCTTCTTCGGTTAACTTCGAAGAGTAGCAAAAGTAGTTATAGAAATGACAGACAGCTGCATGTCTGATGGGAGCTGAGATACAGAGCGAGAAAGATGGAGAGAGTGAGAGAGAAGAAGGGCAGATTGGGGACAAGTTATTCCCCCCCTACCCCGTTCGCCACCCAAACGAATCTGCAATCCTTTGCGGTGTCCCAGGGACCGGGAGCAGGCGGCCCATGAGGTGTGTGCTAACGAGCAGACGACTACGAAGACGACGACGACGACGACGACGACGATGCCACTTGACTGACATCCAGGGAGCAAAACTGACAGCCCAATGGGAGGCGGAACAGAGATGGAGAAAGGTGGTGCAGCGAGACAGAGACAGAGATAGAGGGAGATACGCATAAGAATTGTTTTGCGAGATGCAAGGTGAGGATTAGAGACAATGTTGCACACACACAGACACAGAGAGAGAGAGAGAGTAGATTGCACAGAAATGAAATGAAAGTTTTGCAACTAATGTCTGGGGTGTGCCCCGAGATATGGAGGGAACATTGGGAGATACCAGATTGCAGGTGGATGGGAAGGACGCTTCGTTTGGGCTACAATTTATGAAACTGCTCTCTCTCTCTCTCTTCGGCTAAGTGAATGAAAAGCCATCCCACGCCCACGCCCTCGCCCTTGCCACTGCCACTGCCATTGCCCCCTCCTGTCTTATTTATATGCTAATTTCGGACAAATAAAAATGCACAGAAAAATGAGAATTGAATCTCAGTTTTCTGGCCATAATTCTTGTTACATATCTGTCGCCTGCCAGCACATCCTTTATGCGTCTGTCTGTCGGTCTGTCCTTCCGAGTGAAATGTCCTTAAATTGCCATTTAAGTGTTAAATGAAATGTCGGCGGACAGGACCAGGACCACGACCAGGACCAGGACCACGACCAGGAGGCGACTTTTTTGTAATTTCGTGTTAAATTGTATAGGCAATTACCCAATGCAAATGCAATAAACACTCGGGAATTTAATTCCATTTCAGGAGCCAAAGGCGCCACAGCAACAGCAGCAGCAACAGCAGCCAGGATCCTGCCTGCTGCCTGCTGCCTCCAGGCTCCTCGCTCCTCGCTCTCTGCTCAAAGCTTTTTACAAAATTAAAGTCGTGGCAGGATGCAGCAGCAGCAGCAGCAGCAGCAGCAGCACAGGCGGCAGCACAGGCGGCAGCAGGACACTGCATTCTGCCAAGTGTTTGCTATCAAATTAATTGGCACTAAAATTAGCACTGGAACGACGCGCCTGGCGATGCTCGGGCATCCTTGTTGAGAGCTTCCTGATTTAGTTGGGTGAAAATCCTCGCGCCAGCTCTGCATATCCCTTCTGCTTAGCCCCGAGGCCTGCGTCATGGTGCGGGATGCTCGGTCTTCATGGTTTTTTTTTCCCATTTTCCCCCCGCTAAGTACACGGATTTTGCATTAATGCAGCACTCACATGAATCATTCATTGATTTAATTACAATGATTGCAACGGCAACGGCAGCAGCAGCAGCACCAGCAGTCCCCGTGCCCTGGGGCACGGGCTACCCGTCTGAAGGAGCTCTGGGCCGTGGCAGTGCAAGGTGCCAAGTGGCTGGCTGACTGGCTGACTGGCTGGATGGCTGGTGGCAAGTAGCAGGTGGCAGGTGGCAAGTGGCAGCTTCTGGTCGCACCTCGAAAGAGTCGGAAGAGAGAGAGTTTAATTAAAAGTGCTAATGCAAAATAAATACGCGCAGGGACGACTGCCGCGCGACAGGAGAAATCAATTTGTGCTAATAAGCAAAGCACATCGAACGGAAGCAGAGGAGGAGCACCAGTAGGGGGGGCAGAGGAGGGGGGAAATGGGAAGTGCTGCCACCCGAGGATCCCCCCTTTCAGGGCAGTCCCTTTGACATATCGGATTCAGTTTGCCTCAAAGGACAGCAGCAGGATTCAGCACACATCTGGACACAGGACAGTGCGACAAGCATCTGCATGTCGAAGCTTTTCAATGGGATTTTCATCCTCATTTCCCTGGCACCTGTCCTTTGATGCCACACAAATCCCCGTTGCCAAGGACCCGACCCGCCTGCCACCATACAATGCATTCAATAATATTTTTTTGTAATTTCCCTCCTTTGTGTGGGGCACACTCTCTCTCTCTCTCTCTCTCTTTCTCTGGGTCTCTCAGTCTCTTTCTTGCTTCTAATAGCATTAGCCGCATGTTGTAAGGGGGCTAAGCTATCGCCTTAATGCTGCCCCATGGCCTGGCCTGTGCCCTGCGCTTTCATGCCACTTGGATGTTGTGCTTTGTGCAACGACGTTTAATAGTTGAAAGGTAAATTGCAGAGCATTTTCCTGCAAGGAAATCGGTGGAAACACTTCCGCTGTTGCTGCCGCTGCCGCTGCCGCCATGTCTTGCCCTCGTTCGGGTTGTCGGCTTGTCGGCCAGCACGGAAATCATTTGATTCCGTGCCCCCCACGCCACCCCCCCCTCCCCATTCCGTGTCGTGCTCCGCCGTCTAATGCGATCAAAGCGATTTTCCAGAAGGAGTTTTCTCTTATTGTATTACTTATAGGGGCCATCGATCTGTGTGCAGGGGCAGCGCCTCCCCTCCCCTCCCCGGATAATGCGCTTACGCTCGTATCGGCAGCTGTCAATGGGCTTGCGGCAAGTTTTTATTGTCCCCAGAGATCTGTCCCGATAAGGCTTATATATCCTTCTGGCCGCACAGCAACGGAGGCGGGGCGTGGCAGTGGCAGTGCACACAGATAAATTGCATTGACAGTTCTGTTCGGAATCGGGCGAAATTATGGACGTATAATTCAAATTAATAGCAGCTTATGGCACTCGAATGAACGGTTTGAACGGCTTCTACGGTTTTAACGGCCAAAAAATCAGTCGAGCAGCAAAAACGAGTGCCAAGTGCCAAAAGCCACGCCCCATCCTGGCCACGCTCTGCGACCCCACAGGGGAGAGAGCGAGCCAGCGACAGAGATTGAGAGAGAGAGAGAGAAGAGAAGACTGAGAGAAAGGCTTTAGCTTTCGAGGAAGGATACGAATACCCTTGAATACCCTTGTGGAGGGATTTTGCTTGATTTTGCGATAATTCTTTTTGGTATTTTATCAATTTTTTAGTATTATTTGCAGTGGTTCTTTGTCTTGCAATTTGTACAGTATTTTTAATAGTTTTTTTTTTAATTTCAAATATTTGTATTACATTTCTTTGTAATTGTTAATGCAGTTTTTGTATTTATGTTAAGTTTTGCATATTTTAAAATATTTTTGGTATGTTTTTGGTATTTTTTCAACATTTATACAGACATTTTTATGTGTGTTTTTAAGCACAATTTTTAATTTTTAAAAATATATATTTTTTGATATTGTATGTAGTATTTTCCAGTATATACCAGCGTATTTAACAGTGCCTTTGTTCTGATTATTTATTAAACGAATGCAAAAAAATCATAGTACCCTCTATATATGTATATAGGGTATTCATAATCCTCGAATCGCAGCGAAAATGTTATTCGATTGAGGTCGAAATCCTGGGAGGGAAATGCTGGAAATGCCTTTAGTGTTGTTTGATTTTAAAAATTGACAGCTGCTACACATAAAATTCATACTCGTGGAGTCGCAGAGTCGTGGCTGGGGCTGGGGCTGAGTCTGGGGCAGGCATGGCGTATGCGTAATCTGCATGCAAAAGTCAGTCATAAAACGGCCATCAGCTTAAACTGTTTTGCGGCCATAAAGGTTAACAGCAACTACACATACACACACACATACACATACACGCACAGCACACACACACACTCGCACACACTCGTAGAACTCTAGCACGGGGCAGGGGATGCGAAAAAAGCGAATCAACTGCTTAAAATTTAAACGAAACAATGAGCTAAACTGTCCGCCCACTTGCCACTGCCACACTGCCACACTGCCGCATGCCACCCATCCACACAGAGTGGCGAAGGGTGCGGGGGAGAGGGAGAGGGAGAGGGAGAGGGAAAAGGCATTCCAATGCCACACGCAAGTGACGGCCATGAAAGCGTAAAAATGTAAAATTAACACGCAGCTTCTGGTTTTAGTTTTGTGGCGTTTTGCAACAAAGGGAGGTGCCACGTGGGGGGTGGGGGGTTGGGCATGGAGCTTGGAGCAGTGGCAGCAGTGGCAGCTGGACAACCGCAGCCATAAAAACCACACAAAAGCAAGAATGAAGTTGTTGCCGCTGCCACCAGCGCGAGAGCGAGAGAGGGAGAGGGAGACAGCTCCTGCTGCTACTGCTGCTGCCACAAAAAGCGCTTGAAAAATATGTTAACCACAGTTAAAACAGCGCCAGGTCAACCGTGCAACACACACACACACACACAAAGGCTATAAAGAATAGAGAGAGAGAGAGAGAGAGAGAGGTAGACACGCTTGGCATGTTGACAAATGTTGCAGAGACGACGACTGCTGCTGCTGCTGCTGCGGCCATGCTTCCCCACAAAATGAGCATCAAGTCAAGGTATATGCAGCAGACAAGGTGGGGCAGGCACTGCTTTACAGGTAGACTCTGCCTTACCTTTCTCCATGAATACACCTTTGCCCGTGCCCCCATGCCCCCATGCCCCATGCCCCGTGCCCCGTGTCTGACAGTTTTAGTTTTAGTTGCGCTTAAAAGCATGCTACACTTTCTAATGCTCGCAGCGTGAGAGGAGAAGGAGGAGCAGAAGCAAACGCAGAAGAAGGAGCAGAAGCAGAAGCAGAAGAGCCATGGCTGAGTGATAAGCTGAATCCTGGCCACAGCTGACGTTTGTTTTAATGCAAGTGTCATCCGGCAGTGAGAGAGTGTTAAAAACTTTACGAACAATGACATTATCAAAGCGTTGCAGGAGAACAGCGACGAGAAAGCCGGATAGCCGGAGTGCCGGAATGCCGGATTGCCGGATAGATGGAAAGCCAAAAAAAGAACGCACCAACCCCACCCCCACCCCCACCACCAGTGCCCCGGTGCCCCGGTGCACCAGTGCAATTTGCGGATTGAAATTTCAGCTGAAAACTTAAGCCAAATGATTGATAATGAAGCTTCCACCCCACACATCTGCCCCCGCCTGGCATTCTCATTTTTAGGTTGCACAAACACTCATTTGGCATTCGATGTGCGTTCATTTCGTTTCGTTTCGTTTCATTCAGCTGCAATTTCGCATTCGCAGGCGATTTTTATTGATGTTTTTAATCAGCAGAATGCAGTTTCCCAATACCCCGTTCCCGATCCCATTCCCAATCCCAATCTTAGGAGCAGGTTCTTCTCCGACATCAGCATTCAACTTCACTTAACTTTTATTGCATTGGCAGTGGCAGTGGCAGCGGCAGTGCCAGTGCTATTGCTACTGCCACTGCCACTGCCTCACACCTATTTCATTAACAAAGTTTCACACACTGATGATGCATGTTCCCTCTTGCCACGCCATGCCACACACTGTATCTTTGATGTCTTGTGGATGCTGCAGCAGCACTCCTAGTCGTAGTCGGTTGTGGAGCTTCGCTCTCTCTCGCTCTCGCTCTTTCTCTCGCTCTCCTTCTCAGCGTGAATTCAATTTGATTGACGTTACGAGCTTCTGCTACTGATTCCAATTGCAATCAATTTACTTTTGTGTGCGTGTGTGTGTGCTGCTCTCCTTCGCCTTCGCATCCGCATTCGCATTCGCATCCGCATCCGAGTTGCAAACTTCATTAGAAATTTCTCCAGCAGCATCCTACATTTTGCAGGGTGTGTTTTTCTTTTTCTTCTGCCATCCTGCTGCTCGTTCCATAGGGTTTCCCTGCCGTATTTTCACTCGTCACGATGTTGTTGTTGCTGCCGCTCCCTGATGCTTTCTGGCAGCATCTCGCCCTGCCTCGCCCTGCCTCGCCCTGCCACGCCTGCAGTTAAGTAGCCAAAAGGAAAACCCAGCCAGGAACAAAAAAAGAGTAAAACTTTGAGCTGGTAAAATGGGAGAAAAGGAAAACTTCTTGTCGTCATATGTGAAAAGTTTGTCTGCGGCTTGGGTTTATTTTGATATGGCCAATGAATTGGGCGAAATAAAGTTTCGTTTGATATGCAGCCAGCTGCCATGAATTATGGTGGCTCGCCCCTGCCACCGCCCCCTGCCACCGCCCCCTGCCACAGGCAGACTTGCCTGCCACACAGAAAAAATTAGCCGGCTATAATGCGACTTCAATTGCAGTCTTTTGGGAGCCAAGGATACGGCCAACGATATGGGAATCAAACGGAGCGATAGAAGGAGAGAAAGCTGGAAAAAGCTGCAAAAAGTTTTGCACTTTTATTGCATTTTGCTGCTGCATTTAATGGAGGGGAAAGACGATCCAATGGCCATAGAGGATGCCCCTGGAAATGTATTGGTCTCTCTGAGTCCCTGAATGTTGATTCCTTCCAATGATTTTCCAGGCAATCAACTTTTTAGTTCGATTCGAAGGAAGACAACGCTTGTGATGATTCCTTCGGAAATTGCTGATAATTCTTCTGGAAATCCCACTGCTCCTTGAATCGATTCGTTTCCCAGAACACGATCAAGAGGATGATTCTCCTGAATATTAAAGCACGTGGATGCCCTAAGTCCCTGGCTCTTGATTCTCCAAAAACATACTCCTTGCAGGATGATAATTTTCGCTGAAACTTGATTTCTGATTCACAGAAGATGATCGATTGGGTAATGGAGTAGTCCTGCAATTGCTTCCTGTCAAAAGTATTTACTGAATTTCCAATTATTCTCCCCTCAATCTATTCGATTCAGAGCAGACAATCATGAGGAAAACGGAAATCCTTCTGTTTCCCCAGAGAACAAGAAAACTCCTTTAATCGTTTCGTTTCGTTTGGGATTCAAAGGATCCATCGGCATTGATGATTCATTGCTCTGGCAAATTATTCGTATTCCTTTGAATCAATTTCGATTCAAATCGAATTGAAATCTTCGTCGTTGTGTTTATTCCGATTTTATTTACTTTTAATTTCTTTTCCTGGACTTCCATTAACAATTCTCTCGCTCTCCCTCTCGCTCTCCCTCTCTCTCTTGGTCGCTCTCTCTCTCTCCGAATTTATTATTCATCTGTGGGATAACTTTTGTAATTTGCAAAAACTTTTAATTGAACTGTCTGCCACCCCCCTCCCACCCCGCTCGCTGCATTCCACGCCCCCTCCAGCCCACCCCCTGGCATGCAACTCCTCTGCCGTTGCATGCCGACGGAATATATGTGTTGCAATGTGCTGGCACATGATTTTTCACGCTCGTTAGTTTAAAAAGTATTGTGTTGCACGCAGATGGGGCAGGATGCAGGATGCACTGCATCAAACTCTGACCAAGAGAGACAGAGACGGGGAGAGAGAGTTTTTAATTAAAGTAAGCGTGTATGTGTGCGTGTGTGTGCGTGTGTGTGTGTGCTGCATGATTTCTCATTTGTAGGGGCAAATAAAAAGTGAACATCGTGTAAAACATTTGCCGGATGAACAGTTACGCCTCGTCGTCCATGTCCTTCAGGTGGTGTCACCTCCAAATTGAACAACATGGCTCTCGTTGCAACATGGCGGCAATAAACGCGGCCAGTTCGCTGTTGCCACTCACTCACATTTTTTGCTGTTGTTCTTTTCTTTGTTTTTCCCTTGGAAAAGTGCCTCTAATCTGTTTAAACTGCAACAGCAGCGGCAGCGGCAGCACCAGTCGAGTGGCCCAAACGATTGACATGGCTGCTGAACCATCAATCACTTGCCATCCTCCCCACCCACCCCATCCACCCCGTCCAACCCATCCTCCCTTCCGCAGCCTGAATGTCCTGCCATCGAGTGGGATGGGTGGCCACAACATTTTTGTAACGCCTCTCAACGCCCTGCATACGATATAAGCGGAGTGATAAATGAGAGAAGCTCTTGTGATCCCGAATGCCAGGAGGTTGGCTCCAATTTCCATTTACTTTCAATCCCTTCCTTCGGCGAGTCCTTCAGAAAAGGGTGTGCAACATTTGGACATGGTCCTCTCGCGCTCTCGCTCTCCTATCGGAATGCTCCACCGCAGACAATGCAAATTATGAAGGCAAAATGAAACGGGGCTACCTTTCTCTCTCCCTCTTTCGCTCTCTCTTTCTCTGCTTTCAAGTGTTGACAGGAACAAGCCAAGGCGAAACCCCCTTCCTTTCCGATAGCCTTTCTTTTGGTGTGATTCGAGGGAGGATCTTTGAGGGATTTTTGTGTAATTGTTGGAAAATGCAACGATCTGCGATACCCGTGGGAAACCGCTTCATGGAAAGTGGAAACGGACTACCTCACGAGTAAAGGGTATCAAATGCGGCGACCACTGGGATCTAGCCTTGCCTTCTTCTACTCTTTTTCTGTTTTGTTATTGTTGTCGTTGAGGCCACTCTGCTGTCAATAAAAATTGTACCCCGAATGCGGAGCGGAAGGGTGGGGGAGGGATGTACATACATATGTATGTATGTAGAGGAAACCTGTCAACGTTTTGCAGTTATTTTATCTCTTCGAGTGACACAATAGAAAGGGGTAGACTGAGAGAGAGAGGGGGAGAGGAGTGTAGAGTGAGATCAGGTGCAGCAGCGTCCATCGTTTGGCCATTTGACTTTTTGCAACATTGCGCATACGCACTGTTGCATTTTAATTAAGGGCCAAATAGATTTTTCAGCGCCACGGACGTAGCGAAAACACGACAGAAGAGAGAAGAGAGAGAAAACACACGCGAAAACCAATTAAACCAAAGCACAGCCACTGAAGCGACTGACCCGACTGGCAGCAGCGGCAGCAGCAGCAGCGACTGACTGCCAGGCCAAATAAAATGCAATTACTGGGATGGCCAACACAACTGGGCCACTAAATTAATAGCCCCCGCTCGCTCGCTCCAACGGCTGGGGATGGGACGGGTCCAGAGCAAACACACGCGGCGTATGCGTAATGCGAGGATGCTGCCTGCATGCCAGCATCAGTGGTGCCAGAATTGGGCCCGCTGCTGCTGCCGCTGCTGCTGCTGCTGCTGTTGCAAACCGCAACAAAGGACACACAATTTGCAGCGTTAATGTCCTGTCCTCCTGGCCTGATTCCCCGCCATCCCATCCCGCCATCCATCCATGCATCCATGGCGCGGGCAAATGAATGCGGGACACTAAATGTGTCCCCCGTCCCCCGTCCACCGAGGGCGCCTTGCAAGTAATTGCAATTGACGACACCGACTGTAGAGCTGTAGATGCCACCAGGTAGCAGTGGCAGCAGTGGCAGCAGTCGGCGACCCATTCATAAATGCATTTAACGTGTAATGTGGGATCCCTGGTTCTAGTGCGGGCTCCTAGTCGTGGCTCCTGTCCTCAGGGCTCTGGGCTCCTGGCTCCTGGCTACGGGCTCCGGGCTCAGGTGCACCACTAACAAGGAAACAATTACGCTCTGCAAATGGCATTAGGTGGCGACTCCCGGTGGCGACTCCCATTTCGTGTCTGTGCACGCACGCACTGCCATCTACCTAATGAGCAAATGAAGTTGATTAAAGGTGTGTCCCGGGGTCTCTATCTCTCTCTCTCTCTCTCTCTCTCTTTGTGCCCATTGCCGGGTATCTACTTGCCACCATTCAAGAGCCACATCCCATCCACTGCTGCCACTGCTGGCACTGCTGCCACTTCTGCCACTGCTGCCAATCCCCAAAAGGTTGGAAATGTCTCATCTCTCGCTTCTGATTATCGCCTCATGGCCACGCGTTCGTGACAGTTGGAAAAGCTTGAAACTTAAATAGAAATTACGCACATGGCGGAAGAGCCAAGGCTCACAAACTCTGTGCTGGAAAGTCGAAATGTTTGGGCAAGTGAAAGGGATTCGGGGGCAAAATGTTCTGCCAAATAGACCTATTTCGTTTTAATTTCCAGCTTGGATTGCCATCAGAATTTGAATTTATTTCGCAACTGTGTCTCAGTGGAAATTCCCGAAGGATTCTTCCGTTTCTCAGTCGTAAATGCAGAGATACTTTGTGTATGTACACCCATAATTCATAAGATACGAACGAGTATGCTGCCAGCCAAGGGTATACAAATCTCCTGCAATTCTGGCCACATGTGTCTGTGTCTGTGTCTGTGGGTGTGTCTGTGGCTGTGGCTGCGTCTGTGTCCGTGTCCGTGTCCTTGCCGCACAATACGAATAATGACGCAAGTCGCGTAGTGCATAACGAAAGTAATCGTATGTATTTATTGTGTGTACTGTACATATATGCATTTATTTTCCCCGCAGACACCGCAATGAATATGAATAATGAATAATGAATAACTTAGATGTGCAGCTGCAGGTGCAGCTGCAGGTGCAGTCGTCTTTGGGGCTTCATCATCCGTTGGCCATAGGAAGAGCACGCCCTTGGGTCGGGCCAGAGCCATACATAATATAATGATGATTTATTCTACATGGGATTATCTCTGTGTAGAGGAGTCCTGCGCTCCCTTCACAAGTTTCAGACCTGAAAAAATACTTTAAAATGGGACAACTTGCGGGTTAATTTTGCGGAAATACTTAATCAAATGAAAATGTCTGGGAGTTTCTGCTTCTTCTCACTTTTTCTGTCATTTATCCACCATTATTCCCATACTCATTGTATCCCTCACTTGTATCTGTGCTGCATCTCGATTGTTTCTATCCATCCATCCATTTATCTAGCTTTCTCTCTATCTGTGTCCCACCTCTAGCTATCGCTACCAATTGTATCTGTATCATCTGCTTTCTTGGGTGTGTTTAATGGTGTCCTGCAATCCTCTGTCCTTCTCTCAGTTGCATTCTTCCCGGAGTCTTTTATTCTCCACCCTTTACCTACCATTATCTCTCATATCTTGAATTCTCTATGTATTTATCCCCTTTGCATTTCTTCCCTGTATTCCCGATCTTTTGGCTATTCTCTGGGGCTCTCTGCAGCTCTCTCTGCTCCCAGTTTCTCTCCCACTTTCTCTGCCAAAGTGGCTGAAGACTCTCCAACATTCTCGTTTCCATACGTTTATTTGTGCTGCATATTTCTGGATGCCCCGAATTGTTGCTTTAAGCGCTGCCTTTGCCACACAAGTGCCACAAATTTGATTAAATGTGCCTGCCCCTAAAGTCCCCCCTCCTCTCCCCAGTTCCGAGCAGATACGAGATGCGAGATGCAGCCCCACAACTCATTTAACTGTCATGCACTAAATAACGGGACACTAAATCTGCCTGCCACACACACACACACGCACACACATAGACACACATTAGAGAGGGGCAGATTATGGCCTTACATAATGTGGCACATACATATATTGTATGTACATGCGAGTATGTGGCATGCACATACTCTACCATGGGAAGGACCTGGAGTGTCGGTGTCGGTGTCGTCTGGGCCGCCGACATAATGAGATGACATGACACATAATGAGGTGTACAACGCAGCCTCCCCTCTCCCCCCTCCCCCTCTCCCTCTGTGTGTGTGTGTGTGTGTGTGTTGCAGCAGTTTTGATGGCAGCGACTAATTGCCACAGATGCCAGGCGATTCGAAATTCAATTATTCAGGGAATTCCATTAATTTCAAATTAGTTTTGAACGTGCCAACAGAAACACTTAATATGGGGTATCAGCCGCTTGCCACATGCCTTCCGCCTCCTGCCACCAGCCACCTGGCTGCTGCCACCATTGCCTCCCTGCCTCCCTGCTGCCTGCAACATTTATCCATGAGACCCAGCTAAAGCCATGGACCACACTTTTCATCATAAATAGGGGCCATAAGGATCCCCGCAAAACAAGAGACAGAAGCGGCAGCAGCGACAGCGGCCACAGTCCCTGTTGTTGCGGCTTTGTTTTATGCAAGTTTTTTATTGTTTTTAATAGTTGCAACACACACACACACACACACAGAGCGAAAGAGACAGAGAGGGAGAGGGAGGGAGGGGCAGGTGGATAATGGCTGGAAATCGAAGATGTGGATGACAAGGCGGCTTACCGTCAAATGACCGCAGCAGCAGCAGCAGCAGGACAGAACAGAACAGGACCCAGGGACCTTTTCGCCTTGCAAATTGCACGCACACAATGCCACAGCCTGCCGCATGCCACCAGCCACCAGCCACCTGCCGCCTGGACCCCATCCACCGGATATAAAGTCAGAGGACAGACGACGGGCGGCTACCATATGTTGGGCTGTATTTAAAGTGTTCTTTCTTTTCTGCGTGGGTGTTCTGGGGTGTCCAGTGTTCACTGTGCGAGTGGCCACTGTGTGTGCCTGTGTGTGTGTGTGTGTGTGTGTGTGTGGTGATGCGGGGGCATGTGGCAGCAGCACCTCCCCTCCCCTCGGGGGCATGCCGTGTGGCCGCCTGCATTTTTTATGCACCCACATATCCCCACACAGCAGTGTTTTTTTTTTTTTGCGCTTACCTGCCACCTACCCAGTCCCCTGCCCCACACACACACACACACACACACACAGAGACACACAGAGGTGAGTGGAGGCGGGTGTGGCAGAGCCACCATCAGGTGTCGGAGCATGCAGAATTTTGTGGCTTTTGATTGGCTTTTTTCGGTGGTGGGAACTGGGGGCACGGGGCACGGGGCATGCTGCTGCACAAAAAGTTATAAATGGAGTTTAGAGAGTGGTTCATGCCCCATGCGGACAGCTCATAAATACGTCAAGTGCGGTCTCTGCTGCGGGGTCCGGGGTCCGGGGACCTGGGCTGCTGCATTATGGATCCTTAAAATCCATCCTCGAAAGTAATTTCAGAATTTCATGCTAAACAGATTGCTTGGAGGCGACTACCCACAAGCCACCCCACCCCCTTCCCTTAAAAAAAAAAATAGTAGGAGGAGGAGGAGGCGGAGGCGGAGGTTCCGCTTTTATTTGCTCACGAAACTGCCGCGAAATGCAATGGAAAAATGGGAAAACACACACACACAGACACACATATGGAAAATGTAAATAAAAATCGTTGGGAAAACAATGTGGGAAATGTATGCCGCACACAGCCGCAAAGATAGCAAAAGGGGGCAAGGGGGCAAGGGGGGAAGTGGGAAAGCGGGAAAGCGGGAAAGTGGGGAGTGGAGCACACACATGAAGGGGCAAGCAGTAAAAGCGAAGGCAAATAAAACGCGAGGCAAATAAAACTAAAGCCAAAGGAGGAAAAGGAGCAGGAGCAGGAGGAGGAGAAAGGGAAAAGGAAAAACCAACGCGCGTTATTTACCAAAATTTTTGCATAGAAAAAAGGACAAAAAGGGAAAGAAAAGCAGGAAAGGTAACCCAACAAAGAACAACAAAAAAAAAAAAAGATAAAATGGCAACTAGAAAGGGCACCAAAAATATACCAAAAAGTAAGCCAAAAGGGGAACTGCAGAGTACAGAGATGCCAAAAAGTAAGCTGAAAAGGGAACCACAAAGATACCGAAAAGTAAGCTCAAGAGAACCCCGAATATAGGCCAAGCAGAGGGCAGCAATACGACTGTTCCGTGTACCCTCTAATCGAAGAACC